>CM065180.1:16919022-18119022 GCA_033026295.1 Channa striata | reverse complement strand
CATATGGGAGAAATGGAACGAGTGCTCTTAAGACTTCCATTATCTGCCGCCCTCCGCAAACTACAAAAGCTCATTTTTCCATCTCAAGTACCGTGAGTGTTTTTCTATTAATGTATCCACTCACCAAGACCTCACCCCTTCCTCTCCTGTCCTCCCCTCTCTCACATACAAATGCCTTTGATGTGTTCATTTATGAGTCTCATGTGCACGCGCCTGTGTGTCTGTTATTATCTTGACATGCTCTCCAGCTGCTAATTGCTGCACCACAAGTGGAGCTTCTGGGAAAGCCCCTCCAAACTCTGAGCCTGTTTTCAGTTCTTTTAGTGAAGGTGGGAAAGAAGAACAAAGAGACGGACAAAGAGAGCGACAGAGAGGTGAGAACGGGAATCGGTAATGAGTGTCAGGTATGTAGAAGAAAAATGTGAAAGATGCTGAATGCACAAGAAAAAAGTCAAACAATCTATTTCATTTTCATATCAACTTCATTTACTATCTTGACTATTATGCCATGAACAAAAAAAGAGTAAAAAAAAAAATTCTATCAACAGGAAAATATGCAAATGTCTTCTGGCGGCTTTCACACTGTCCACATTATCAGGATCAATCGCCACAATGCGAGCAAATTGATTTCTCGTGCAGCTCATGTAATTCCTTGCAATAAGCTTAAACAGTTTAAGATATTTGGCAGATTAGCACCTCTACAAAGAGGGAAATGAAAAAGACATTGCTTCATCAAGTCCAGTGTGACGGCTATTGTTAGCATGTGCCTTTTTCCACTGGATCATAATTACAAGCCTAAACACAATCAGGTGTTATTAGTCTGTTTTCCTTATTAAATGGGCAGCGGGAAAATCCCCTGCGATGTGTTGTCGGCTTTCAGGAGCAGGCTCACGGTCAGACACCTTGGCCCAAGGGGCGCAGCTAAACCTGCTCAGCTCAGCTGTTGGTTGCCATAGAAATAACAGGAAGCGGATGCAGAACCTGCCAAATAGAAAAATGTCAATTACTGTAAATATATGGACATAGGCAGAGAGTGTGGGGTGTCCAGGTGGGGGCCTGACAGAGGCGGAGTGGATGCCGGTGTGTCCACGTCATTTAAATGGGATTTTTGTGGATATGGTGCAGTGAGAATCTGTCTGCTGTCACAAAACATCACACGGGCCCTAAATGAGCACATGCATCTCTGTCATTCTCTCTCGTCTCACTTGAGGTGATCAGGTGCTGAGAAGCATCAACAAATGTCAGAGGTGGCAGCGAAGTGGGGGGTGGTTCTGGGGCAGCACTGAGGAGTAGCTCCCCCCTATAATTCGCATATTGATCTCCCTTTTTTCGGCGTGAGCCACAATCGATACAGGCAATAAAGCCAAACCCAGCAGCCTCCCTCCCTCTGTCTCCCTCTCTGGGGGGACTGTGACAGACCCTCAGGCGAGATATGTGTGCGTGTACACATGCAGCTCTGCGTGTCGGCAGCCTAGTTGCAGAGTGTGCATGTGTGTTCCAACACCAATCAGTCAGCCGGACGGCCCTCGGTGGCTGTCAGGCTCACTTCCCTCCAGGGACACTCTGAACGTTCAACACGACAAAACAGTCAGCGTGCTGCATAAATGGTCACACAGCTGCTGACGCCTTAACCGCAGAGAAGCCGCGGCACAGCATATGCCATCGACGCTCATGCACACATGCTGGTGCACGAATGCACATTTACACAATGAAAGATGCATTCACACTTTAGGGTGTCACATGCAGTAAAGGGACGCACAGAGCGACAGTGACACACACTGCCACCTGCAGGGGAGTCACACACTGAGGCCAACACGCTGGACATTTTATACCTCACACTCACTTATTCTGCAACAGGCACTTTATTTTTGGTAGATTTGCACATTTAAAGAAGAAGAAACAAATTGAAAAGGACATTATGTAAAGTAACTCCTAAAACATGCCTGATGCTCTAATAGTAACAAACTGTCCTTGAACTGGATTTCACAACACAACACACAGGGAGTGTGTGCGCTCACACAGTGAACCTGAAGTCCTGCAGCAGTAATATAGGGAAATGTAGTAAACGTACATTAGCAATTCCTCAGTATTTATTCAGACACACACACACACACACTTTCTAGAGTCCAGCTCTGAACACAGACAGAGCCAATTTTGCCAACGCTGAATAAAAATATGAATTAACAATGAAATTACAGCAGGGAGGATGTTTATAATTTACTATACATCACAGGGTTTGTTATTGTTACTACCCCCGTTTCCTCGGTAATCATCATTACTTTTATTATGGCTGTTAGCGTAGCATCATTAGCATACTGTATCGCGCCGATGTGGGTGAGGGGAGACCTGAGGTGGATTGTGCTGCTCATAATACTGTCATCGTGGGCCAAAGCAATTGTTATAGAGCAACACAATTATGCAATTTTGCATCTTTTAATATCTGCTGGAAATTACGCGGTTACAGCTTCCATCAGATTCATGAGGTGCATGAGGTCCAGCAGCCGAGTAGATTATATTTATGGAAATCAGTCCGTGAAAATCACATTTCTGTGATTAGACATCTCCCAGGGCATAGTTAACACTATTAGCAGCAAACATTATGCATCATCTGTATGTGGAATCCTACACTGTGAATAGATTTGTGCAATAAACATATCTTGAGAAGGAAATGGGCACGAGCTGATGCCTGTAAACAGAGCATGAAAGTTGACCCGATGGTGGGCTTCTGGCCATCCACTGGGGTCCTCAGAGAAACTGCAACAGAGACACACACTGAGAGAGAGAGCCAGAGGAGATTAAAAAAGAAAAGATGCGGGGGTGAGTCACAGGATCCGAACGAGAAATAAAAAACAGACGAATTCAAGAAGCATTTTGAAGGAGAGCAACATATACGTGCCAATAAAAACAAACTTGAGACAGATTGGGAAACAGACTGCGACACAGACGCTGTAATATTATATAAAGTGTAGCAGGGTGTTGAACTGCACAGACAAACCAGGCTTGTGATCGCTTGACAAATCCCAGCGCTTATGCTTGTGAGGGGATTGAGCTTCATTAACAGATAAAGAGCGGGGAAGAAAGAGACGACGAGGGGGGACGGCTCGGCTCTTTGTTCTTCTGACATTATTCATTTCAGTGTTATCTGTTTCACGGAGCTTTATTTGACGATGTGACCTTTAAGGTACAGGATTATGAATCGACAGTGAGCTCGAGTTTCCAGCGGTACAATGATTTTCATCACGTGCCCCCTGCGGTGGCAAGGATGAACAAAGGTGTGTGTGTGTGTGTGTGTGTGTGTGTGCAAGAGAGACAAACGGAGAGATAGGTGAAACACGCCAAAGAATATGTATTTTTAGTTTTTCAATTGCAGCTATGCTAAGCTAACTGGCTGCTGGATGTGGAGTTTTGGATGGATGCATTTAGTGGTATCAGTTTCATAAATGATGTGCATTTCTCTCTAATTGTTGAAACTTTCCTTTAAAAATAATCGCTTTAACAGCAATGGTAGACGTTCACCTCGCACCATCCTAGACTCCCCTGGGAGTCCAGGGAGCAGTCAGGGGTCAGGGCTTCAGACAGGCCAGCCCAGACTCGACCCCTGACATTATAACCTCTGCAACAGCTGATCAATAACCAACATGGCTGCCAGTCAAGCTGCGCTCGCGGCGATACCATCATCTGCCATCTGTTCACACCGTTTCCTTTAAGGGGTGAGGACCAGTCGGGGCCTTTTACCAAAGAAATAAAATATTCATGCACATTTTAAACCTGTGGGTGTTGCTGATTGTATATATGCAGTTACAGAGAGAGTTTTTATTCGACGGCAAAGAGTGAAAAGGTGACGAATGGGGGTTTTTTATGAACCACAGATCAATGGCCATTAAAGTTTTAATTTTGTTCCAGCGGGATTACATTTCTTCATGTGTGTTAAAGGGCAAGAGGCAACAATATGGGTGTATGTGTGCACACACACACACACACACACACACTGGGGTGATCAGTGTAAGACGGGAGTCTCGCTATTAAATCAGCGCTCGCTCTCTCAGGTGATTGAGTGAGAGTTTCTGAAGAGATTGAGACTGATACTGCGCCTCTTGTGTTGGAGAGGCAGCGGCGAATCACGCCACCTGTGCTCAAGACACCACTCCACGTCCTTCTGTGCTACTTTCTCCATCCTAAATCCTTCAAACATCCTCTTTATCCACACTCTTGTCATTTTCATTTTCTATCCACTTGGAAACTTGTTGAAAGGTTTTGTGAGCATGGGTGGCAGCTGGTAAAGCAGCTTTTTTTTTTTTTTTTTTTTTTACAGCTTACCCAGGAGCAAATTGCTTTTTTTTATGTGCTGAAGAGTGAATTTCATTTCAACACATTTCTGCTGCTCTATCGTGTGGGGCTGCAGGGATGGTAATGTGGGGCTGTAGGATTGTGCACCACTTTGATTCAGACAGCGTGCGAGTGGTTCAGATATAGACTGTGCCCCTGACTTTTCTTCATGTGCCATCAGCAGGTCAAAGTTATCGGTCAGGCTCCACCCCTGTAGGACTCTGTGGTTATGAAGCTTAGTCTGATCATTTAAAATTGTTGTGTTTTTGAGTAGACGTTTGCATCATCATACAAAACGGCAGTGGACAGCGCCAAGCGTGTGGTTGTGCTGACATTAGCATTTGTGCACAGATGTACAAAGAGCTGCTAGAATGAGTTGCCAAGAATTAGGTTGAAATCTCATAAACGCAAACGACAGAATGTCTCTTTATTGACTTGGATAATCTACTTCCAGAGGTCATTTCTTATTTCTGCCGAGCGTTAGGACGTGCCCACGAGCCACTCCTGCATCTGCCTCCATCAACACAACCTATTTACTGTGCATATGCTTCAGCACTCAGCCTCCAGCCGGTCCCTCCGTGATCCTCTGTGCTCTGCCTAACCCCTAATGTACTCGGGCATGTGTGGGCAGTCAGTTAATTGCCATTTTGTTAGGCACCGTGATGATGACTGAATGCTAAATAGAGCTGTTTCCTTGGTGACGCACGTTAAACACAATGCAGTTTATTGCAAGACTTTCATCCAAGCCTTGTGTGACAGGTAACGTCCTGTGGTTGGCTGTGATGCTGTAGCTGGGTGAAATGTCATGTGTGGGTTGTCTTTTTCCCCAGCGAGCTGTGCAATGTCTGGAAAACACCTAGAAGTCGCAAGCCTGAAACCTGATATTGACTGAGGAAGTTGTGGTTTGGCTGCAGACAGAAAGTAATTACGCCGAGTTATACTTCAGCTCTTTCTCTCTCTCGTTTCTCCCTGATCAAACATTAACTCCGTGGGGAACCGTAGACACACACAGCCCACCTGTTCTCCGCACACACGCTCTGCTTTGTGTGTGTGTGTGCTTGTATAGAGCCTTAACTCCAGCTTGCCTCTGCAATCAAGACACACACACAACGCAGAGATGGAGCGCACACGTGCAAAGCAAACACAAAGAACAGTCAACGCACGGATCAAGGAGGTCAGACTCACAGACGCACTGTCCACTGACACAGCAGTGGGAGTGAATCTGTGCCCAGCCGGTCCAGGCGCGGACTGGGGATGGAGAAGGGATTATAATCGACTGGCCTATTCTTCTCTCTGCGGCGGCCAGACAGAGAGACAGGCGGCCGAACAGCCCAGACGAGCTCTATTCACCATTCCTATCTCGTAGCTGCAGCCCTGCAGGCTCATCCATCTCCATTTCCCAGTCCCTGTCGTCGTGTCTCCAACAGCAGCTCAGCCTTAATCAATCTAATTACCAACCACAGAATAGACCCCAGACCCGTCCACCTCTCCGCTAACCCGCGGACCCTCTGTGTGCCTTCTCTTTAAGCAGCCACCTCCCAGCCAGAGCTTCATTAAACGGCACCTGATAATTTAAAGTTTAACAGCGAAAACCTGGAACTAGACGAGGAATGAAGCCAAACATAAGAGCAGGTTTGATTATAAAATGATGATACAAATTGCTTCACAATTGCATAAATACATTTACTTTGTTGTAGTTAGTTTGGAGGCAATTTTCACAGGTGTTGAGTTTTTACATCTTCACCCAAGTCATCGTCGTACATGCATCAACTGTATAATTTCAAAATCATGTCCAGTGAGCTTCAGTATATCACCAAATAAAAAACTAAAAGGCAGGAAACGATCAGGTTTGTCACCAAACATTAAAAATACTGTATTTTCGAACACATGCTCTTCGACAACTCAATGATTGTTAGAAAGGAATCAAACCACGTAACTACAGAGACTTTCTAATATAAAGTGAGGCCGGGCGAGGAGAGAAAATTAGCCCGTAATGTCTCTCTCTCTCTCTCTCTCGCTCTCGATAGCGAGCTAATTAAAATCCTGGCATTTCATATTCATGACTAATTAGTTAAATGAGATGGCAGCTACAAAGTGGGCTGCTGTTAATTAAGCGGGAGAATGTGAGTTACACCTTGGTGAGGAGGTATGTGATATCTGTGTGTGTTAGCATCTAGACATTTCCATCACGTCTTGTGGCCTGACATTTTCCAAAAAGCTCTGACCTCTGTGTGTGTGTGTGGAGACAGTCCTCACCATCTGCGCTGCTTCTCAGTGTCTGCAGCGTCGGACTAATTATTAAAGTCTTACTGTACCGTACGTTATTTTGCACAATAATTTAGGTGGTTTAAACTATAAAAATGTGGTTATTGATATTGTTCTATGTTCTCGGTGCAAATTTCCAATAGAACAAACATTGTTATAAAAACTGAATTACGACGTTTCTGCAAATGCAGCAGCATCGTATTATTGGAACCCGGAA
The DNA here is from genome assembly GCA_033026295.1 of Channa striata. Lineage (NCBI taxonomy): Eukaryota > Metazoa > Chordata > Actinopteri > Anabantiformes > Channidae > Channa > Channa striata. The sequence continues at coordinate 18,112,214 of CM065180.1, read as the reverse complement.
GTACAGTGTTTAATATTTATGTCAAAATCCAAGAAATGCTTTATGTTTATTTTAAAGTGTGCAACATTTGTCGTATTTTCTTTAGAATATTGCTCCAACACGTTTGATTTCTGCAAAGATCTCCTTACTAGCTATAGATCAAGAGATAGTCATGATACAAAATTAAAATTCAACATTCCTGCTTTTAATGTTTGTGTTGTTTACATATGTTATATATATGCTAAACATCATAGACCACAGCATCTTATACAGGGCAAAATCAAACCTTTTTGAATCAGAAAAGAGGAAAGTAAATTAGAGGGATTTCACACACATATTGTTAATATTAATAAAATAACACTATCAATTGTCCTGAGAAAACTAAAGAAACCACTGACACGGACAGAGCAACACACAGAGTGAATCAGCAAGGGAAAACAAAATTGGGTGATGACAGATACACAAAAAAATCTAATGGAACAAAGAAATGTTTTTAAAGTTAAGTAAAGTTTGGTGTAAATATTGGCATTCAGATTTATAAATGACATATGAAATGTTTACATTCACTCAAAATACTTGGTTACTGGAAATATGGTTACTGTATGCATTCAGCGGAAGAGTAACCTAGTTTCTCCTCTCCAAGAGAAATTATTATTATTATTTTAGAAACGTGGTGCGCAGATTTAAATTGTGATTTTTGACGTTTCTTTTTTGTGAGTCCTTGTGGCAGCAGAGCAGCAGTGCAGGGGAGAGAAAGGAAAAAAAGGGAGACACCCAACAGGCACCATGTTCCGTTATCCATGGAGTAAGTGATGTTTTAGACACTTACCAGGCACTATGTGTTAGATACATTTACTTTTAGACGTCATGCAGAAAAAAAAAAAGGGCGGCATGTTGATCCCTCCTTTCATTCCGCCTTTCACTAAGCTGCTTGTTCCCGTCTGCAGCCTTTTCTTAGGCACATGCCCAGTCAGAGAAAGACGATTAGAAACCTGCGAATTGAATTCATCGCACAGAAACCTACCTGGGGAAACCAGGTTGCCGCCATGACGGTTAAGAAATCACTTTTCCCGAGAAAGCTGACCGCGATCTGGTTATTTAAGTTCATGTAAACACGCAGAATGACTCAATCGTCTTGTGAAATTGCAAATCAGCACAAAGGCTGAGAATAGGAAGAAACCAACAGTTTGCTGTCTAACAACAACAAAAGTGGCAACACCTGAAATTACCTAAAATTACCCCTTCCTTATCTTGTTTGCCCAACGCACACAAAAAGGATTGAGTAACTTCCTGGCAACTGTTGACCAAAACAGATCAGCACGTCAGGTCATGTAAAGCAAATCGGCTTTTCTACTCCTCCATTTCTGTTTTTTAGTGTGTGTGTGTGTGTGTGTGTGTGTGTGTTGGAACAATTGGAGGATGAAATCAAAGGAGTTGCACAGAGCTGACTTGATACAGAGAAAATTCCGCTTTCATTAAGTCCTGCCTCGAGTGCCTGTGTGACTGCATTAATTTCGTTTGTATGGGTGTATCCCCGCAGCAGCGTCCAACGTGGCCATTAAATCTGAGAAGAGAGCCTCTGTTTTGTCAGCTCCTCAACAGGATAAACATCTCCCTGGGTCCCCAATCTCCCCACGCAGTACAGCTTAGACACACTGATCAACCACCAGCTCCCAGTTAGTCATATTACTTTGTGTCTTGACTGTCTGATGCACACACACACACACACACACACACACACACACACACACACACACACACACACACACACTGTATATTGAGGACTTCTGTATTCTGGCTGACTGTAGTGTTCACAGCTAAGAAAGAAATAAAGTGTAAATCTGTAAATCTGGACAAAATACAACTCAGAGCATATTTTCTTGATCTTCGTCATTAGTGTGGGACAAAAGGACTCCTGTTTATGACCTTTAGTCGTGTAAAAAGAAGAGATTTAAGACGCGGAGAAGAATCTGAACTTTCCTCTCCACTGTTCTAGTAAGTCTAGTAATCAAGGGAAGAAACTCCTCTTTCATTCTTGACAAGATTCTCAAATCCTGATAAATCCACAGCACGACAGTGAGAGTGCATTACAAACGCTCTCTGCCTTTGTAGAGATTTGTTCCCACAGACCCGTAACTTTCATGTGGTGCTGTCGGACAGATGCTGAGCGGCGCCAGGATCTGCGCGTTAGAGCTTCGACAGCTACCTGAGCATCGAACCACAACGTTGCTTTTAATGCATGGATGACGTTCATTTCTTCACTGTGATGCACAGGGTTGCTTCGGTTTCCCGACAGTAGCTAATGTGGGGTGCTGTCTGTCTATTATATTCTTGGAACAAAACTGGAAAACTGGTATTTATGTTGTTTCTTTGGACACGAGCCACCGGGCTTTTTGCAAGAGTTGTTCGTAATAAATGCATGACTGAACTGACTTTCTAATACTGTTTGAAAATAGTTTTGTATGTAAGTGAAAGTAGGCAAATATTGCGCGTGGGAGTTTGATTTTCAGAAGAAGGTCCAACAAAGCGACATGCTTTTAACTATGTAAGATATAATTGAACAAAGGCTGTCATACTTTGTAGAACAATATCTCTGCATCAATTACCACAACCTTGAAAACATAATGTGGCCTGTGCTTGTGTCTCTCTGAACCCAGGGGTCCTACTTCATGAATGAAATGAGTGAATGAATCCTAAGAAGAAGAGGCTGTGAATGGTCTAAATTATAAAACCGCATATGTCCTCAATAAAGCACCTGGAGCTTTTACAAGGACGACAGTGTTTCCCCCTTCTCCCTGTCTTTTATATTTTACTGTGGCTGTAAAAGCCTTTTTGAATGGCATCTCAAAAATACCAAAGATATGCTAAACATTGGTTGTAACAAACCTCATTTCACGTGGGGGTATAAAGATGATATTACAAAACTAAACTAGTTGCGTGTCGATGTGAATGTGTGTGCATGTGTGTTTGACGCAAAGGTGTTATCTGTGAAGAGCTACCAGCTGCTAAGGCTGGAAGGCTCTAATCCACTTGTTTCTGCAGTGTGTAGATTAGCACAAGGTTAATGGAGAGGCTGCCAACGTGGTGCACACACACACACACACACACACGCCAACGCAAGGACGGTCAAGTCCAATAAGGGATGTATTTTTACACAGACGGACACCTCGAGCCTCCTGCAGGAAGCAAACAACAGGGAACAGGGAAGCTCAGCAGCCAAAACAGTGGATGGAGATGAAATGTGAAAAAGGTGCCATGCAGATGGTGTGTGTGTGTGTGTGTGTGTGTGTGTGTGTGTGCATTAAGCAGTAAATCACTACAAATCACTGATGCACATCACGTGTGTTACTCTACATATTGTCCTAAATATTTTATTTAATCGGGCCACAGTTTGGATCATTCTTGGACAATCTTTATATGCTTTTGTGCATCGACAGGTTGATGTTTAACCTGTGTCTGGTTTTGTGTGGGTAGACTGTGCAGGTTAATTAGAGAAGCATGGTGCTGGAGCGGTTAGCACTGCCGCCTCACAGCTAGAAGATCCCTTGTATGAATTCCTGGCTGGCTGTGTCCCGTGTGGAGTTTGCACGTTCTCCACATGCTCCGGTTTCCTCCCGCAGTCCACAGAAATGCACGGTGGGCTAATTGCTAATTGTGAATGGATGTTTTTCTCTGTGTCCCTCAGCTAGACTGTCCAGTTTGTATCCACACAGTGACAGCTGGAATAGGCTTCAGCCCCCAGCAACCAGAACAGGGAAAGAGGTTTAAGATAAAGAATGAATGGATGACTTTCAAAATAAAGGAGCAAAAAATTACAAATCATTCTGTCGGTGGATGGTAGTAAATTCTTTGGACCATTGAGCAAATTGATGGATGTTGTGGTGAAATGAGAAGCTCAGTGTTTGCTTCTCTTGCTTCTCAAAATTAGTCAGAATTATGAAACGAATCGGCAAAACTGAAAGCTTGGATCTTTCAGCAGCAGCATCACTGGCACATGGCCACAAGTATAAGTTAGAATATCCAGCTTTTGCAAACATCATGGTGTCTCTGTCACACGTGCAGACACTTCGTACTGTAAACCCAGACTCACTCAGTCCCTTTTCCTCTTATTGTCTGCAGAACATTCAGTCTCTAAATATATCACTCTTGATATGCCCGTCATCGATCAATAACAAGCTCTCCACCCACCTCTCACTGAGGAATGGAGCCAACACGGAGATGCTTTTGTCAGCTGAAGTGGGTGGAAACTGCTCAAACCTCACAGCTTCACAGGGAAACTAAAACAAAAAAATTCCATGTCGTACATCAGGCACAGCAATATCGAATATATATCAGAGCGGAGACAGAAGCAAAGTGAAAGCAGAGGAGCAGCAAAGCAGCAGAGAGAGAATTTACAGGGGGCTTTGTGTCGTAATTTGCCCTCTAATAAGGAGCATGTTCTCCCTCTGAGAACAGGCTTAGAGAGGCTGGTTTTATTGGTTCATGTCTGACTGACACACACAGTGTGTGTGTGTGTGTGTGTGTGTGTGAGGTCAGCATTCACATTATTTACCCCTCACTACACCAGGGGTTTCATCCACTGTGAGACAACTTGACGGAGAGGGAGCAAAAGCCCAGAGGACGGACGTAGACACGGCGTCTTTTGATATTATCGGAGGCCACAGAGGTGAAAGTGGCCCGGTTTAAGCTTTGGGCTTAAGGAATATCCCCTCACCCGTCTCAGCCGAGCTCTCGCTGAGAGATGTGTTTAATTAGGTAGGTGTTTGAGGCTTTGTGAGGGGTTTATCGTGCCAGTCAACTCATGACTGACAACCGATGGGGAAATAAAAGGAAACACACGCACACGGACACACCGAGACACCCACACGCGTTGTGCTGTGACGTACGTCCAAGCCAGTGCCTGCTGACAGCTCCATAATCTGGGTGACAGGACGGTGGACAGACAGCCTGATGTCACGTCTCTGGGCTGTTGTCAGAATTTAGGTGAACTGTGTTAGATTGAACGGGGAGGTCTCCGCTCACAGTTTCTGCTTTCCGGCTGCAAACCCGAGTCACTTTACAGTCACTTCCCTTTCGTGCACATTCTTCTTCTACTTGCTGATCCACTTTTTTCCCCCCTAATTATCCGAACCTGCGAGTGTAGGAGGGTTTTTGCAGCACCGCAGAAGGATTTGTGCTTGTGTCAGTATGTGTGTCCGCTGGAGCGTCCACACTTTGCTGCGCAACCATGAAGAAAATGAATGTCTTACGTGACCCTCGTCGCCAACCTGCCTCCTACCTCCTCACCTGTCTGCATTCGTCCTGTTACAGCTTCCATCTCTGCCACGTACAAACACAAAAGCCCGCTCTTCCTTGTCCTCTGGCTCGATTCATTTCTGAGCTTAACTCTCATAACTATTCACCTTCAGTCTGGGGGAATTTGCAGGCTGTCGAGTCTTGAGCGGAAAAGTCAAACGCCAACCTGGCACACATGTCCTTCCTAAGGAGCAGCACATTTAAGACATTTCCCCCGGCACAAACACACTGATTAGATCTTTAGCTGTGCTGTGAGTCCTGCATACAGATGATACACAGGAACCAATGAGCTCTCGAAACTACAAACCGGGTCCTTCCGTGTCACATTCAGTCTCGTCCTCTAGCATGAGATAATAAAAGTTCCTTGTGATTTGGTAATTAACGCTGGTGTAGTTCCACTAGTTGCCACCTGGACTTATGTTGTACAGTCGAACTTTGCAGTAGAAAAATGTGGATCTAAAATAAAACATTTGGTGTGAAAATAGACAGCAGGGCTTTATCAGTTTATCAGATGCGAGTCCTCCAGCCAAGGCAGGAACTACCCGTTGACACTATTGTGGGAAGTATTGAGTTTCTCACTTCACTACATGGACTTTTTATTTTTCAGAGAGGAAATTCCTCGTTACGACACGTAGATTCATGCTCTGTCTCCCTCTCCATCTGTCTATCCAGCCAAATCTGTTGCAACCTCTCCTCTTGCTGTGTTACCGCTGATACCTGGAATCTGCTGCACATCAGTCATTCCAACATCCTTTTAATTAAAAAGCCATTTAATTCTTGTCTGTGTAGTTCTGTGAGTTGACCATAAAACTAAAAAGCATCACTGTGATTCACCACATGCCAAAGAACAGACAGCAAACACTCACATTCACAATGTCTACAGACTCCAATAGGCAAACGTGTGTATATGCTTTCCACGCAGATCCAAATACGGTCAGAAATAGTCATATGTACACATTCACACGCTCGCTCGCATTAAGTTCCATAACAGCAGCATAATCGCTGACATACATCTGCGACTAGTTTAATTACTCACAGTAATTAGCCAGAGGCAGGAGCTACCAATGATGCTACTACCTCGCTCTCTCTCTTCCTCTGTCTGGGTGTCTCTCTCTCTCTCTCTCTCTCTCGTCTCAAGTGTTTTCATGCAGTGTGTATGTAAACCAACATGCCATTGTCTATGGATCTGCACATTCCTACATTTTTATATCTAACCCGTGACTGGTGTCACTTGTTTAGCTGGATGATTAAATGACCCACTGATCCCTGTATAAAACCCATTTTAAATACCCCACAACCTCAGAGCAATAATTTGCGTTTCCAAACCTTCTCCACACACTATTTTGGGAGTTTCCTCTTTGAAGCCTGCACCACACATATCTAAGCAAGCCCTCTACCCCCGCTCTGTTCGGCGAGCTAATTGAATTCGCAGCTGACTTTTAATTAACAGAAGGGCTGATTTGCATAAAGTAGGAGCATTTGCATATGGCTGCCAGCCCCTCCTCCCCCCTGTACATGTCTGAGTGCCTGGCACAGAGCCAAGAGCAGGGGTGGAATCTGACGTCGGAGCGAGGAATAAGGATGGAGGAGGGGACGGATGGAGGATGAGAAGGTGAGATGTCTGCCAACAAAGGAGAAACAGCAGATGGGGGAGAAGAAAGAGACTAATAGGGGCAAACAACGATTCGTGCCATCAGACGGCAGCGTAAGTAAGGTAGACATGCAGACACAGACACAAAAAAAACAAACGTATGCACAACATGATCACACACACACACACAAGGTGTCACACTGTCGCAAACATCTCCACAGATTCTGCAATCAACTTCGCTAATTACTAAATCAAAGGGAAAAAAGCAACGCGATGCATGCTAAATAGTTTTACAGATTTTGCAAACAGGTGTTAATTGGTGGCACGTCGGCTCTATGCAGATGAGCTGTGGCAGTGAGGTGCAGCTTCATACAGAGCAGTGCACGTGCGTGGATGTGCCTGAAGTATCATACGAAAAAAGCAAAAATACAAACTCAGCTTCGAGTTCAACCCTGGAAACAGACAGAGCACCACCCTCTATCAAACGTGCCGTCTCACATTAACTGCAGTGAATATTAGTCAGCGGGCTTGCTTTGATCTGATAGCCGCCATCCATCACACTTTGCCAGGTCCAATCATCGAAAATGTTCATATTGATTAATGCACATCCCATAATCCCCGGTACGGTGGTCTGTCGAGTGAGACGGTCTGCAGGGACTCTGCTACCTTCATCTGCACTGCAGGTTTGCAACAGACTGGCAAAGTCTTCAAGGTGTCACCAGGCACTAAAACAGCTGGAGTTTGTATCACCAGAGTCTGCAGAGCATCTGAAATACCTCGACAGCACTAACCATCACAGGTTCTTTGTCCCCGTGAGTTACTTGACTTCATTAGTATCCAGACAGAACGTGGCTTATTAACGAATGCCATTAAGGAAGGCGTTGAAGCGCTGGGTGGCTGCCAACAGGACGGCTGCTGGGTGGCAGGCGGGGAGGGGGCGAACCACAGGCAGCACAAGTGGAGCTGCAGCTGCTTCTTCAGCGCTTGCTCCAGAGAGATGGGGAAAAGCACTATGACAATTGTTTGGGGGGGGTCAACTTAAATGTTGGTAGAGGCGTTACAGACCTGTGCCACCTAAATGCCGTGAAAGACGGGGCACGGCAGACACCATTTTGAGACCGGCGCAGTGAGTCGCCATTTTACAGAGCTCTGCAATGGCAAAACTGGAGATTATTAAACAAAAAACCTGCTCTGGACAAATATCTTATTCATGCTTCATCATTTTAAAAGGCTGATTGGTTCACTCTCTCTTAGGTTCCAATGCACAAAGTGCATTTGGGTTTTTGTTCAGTACTGGGCTTCAGCAGCAATGCTTTTCCGAGTTGTCTCGCTGTGTATTATCTATGACGGGAGCTGAAGGCTTTGTCATTTTATCTTCCACTTTGGTGCTGCATTGTTACCAGTGCGCACATGGACAGGGTTTAAAAATCAATACACTTTGCCTCAAATAATAGAGCCATTTATTTGAAGTCATCTGAAATGGACTAAAGCTTTTTATCTGGTGCACAAGCCTCTGAAAACACAAAAATCAGTAACAAGTGAGAAACTGACAAGTATTCGGGAGTTTCTGTTATACAAAAAAAACATCTACATCATAGGAACAAAGAAAAAGGAAAAAGCTTTGTATGTCTGCATGTCAAACACGAAGTTCAAATAGTTTCAAAACATTTAATATTTTTAACTGACAGCAGTGTGTTTTTTCTTTAAAAAAACATGTCTACTGCTGCTCCAGCACCTGAGGACGCTGACGTCCGCACACCCTCACGCTGATCCGAGGTCCTGTCTGGAGCTCCTGACTCCTTCTCCTCCCATCTCACTTACCGAGTAACAAAACACGCACTCATGCATTCAAGTAATTAGTGCTAATCAGCCTTGCACTGACCTAGCAGGCAGCCATATTGATTTCAGAGGCTAATCAAGAAAAAGCTTAATGACATGGCTATAAAAGTGCTCCAGTACGTGAATTACACCTGCAATTAAAATGTTATGAGGAGCCAGCGTAGTAGAGAATTATCTAAAAACACGTACCCAGTCTGACGAATACACACAGTCCAGTTACTCATCTTTAGCTCCCCTGCTGACTGGGTCTGTATAATGTTTTATGTGGGGGGGGACGTGTGGGTAAACGCACAGTTTTCTATTTAAAGAGGAATGAAAGAAAAAAAGTCAAAGAAAGTAAATATGTACAACTTTAATCTTTATTTCTTTAAAATAAGATAAAGAAATTTTTGTTATCAATAATACAAGTACAAAAAAATGTATCAGAACACAGAAGAATATACAGAAGCATGACAGTGACAGCTTAGGGAATTATATATATGTTCAAACAAAGACCCTTGGTATATTATGGAACATTGAAGAAAAAGTGGGCTGTAAAAGGATTAAAAAGATCGACTGTGAAGGTCAACTTTGGCACCGACAAACCTGCTCTTTCCAGTTTAAGCCAAAATGCTGGCAAACATTCTCCAATAAATAAGGCACTGTGGTGAGCCCCAAAGTCGGAAAAGTGTGTGTCTGTGTGTGTGTGTGTGTGTGTGAGAGAGTGTGTTTGCTGTATGTATGAGTAATCGGAATAAATGGACATCGACTGATGACAAAACATTCACATTTTATCTCGTGCATAAATACTTAGTCATCTGTAATCACTCTTAAGATAGTTCTACTAATAACATTGGCATTAATTACTGGGAATTTAAAAAGGACCTGACATCCATATTTTAACATGAACATAAACATAACGGTTAGAGCAAAAAACAGCTTGTGAGAACAAAAGATAAAACATATGATGTGCTATTGAACTGCGAGGAGACACGTGAACGCATCACACTGACAGAGAGGCTGATTTGTAGGACTGTATGTGCATTACACGTTGGCAAAGTGCTGCCCAGCTCCTCTCCAACGTGCTTTGTCGATAACAGATGTAATGATCAAGCGCAACCAACATTTCTTGCATGTTGCACGTAGGCGAGTGCATAGAAACAGAAAACTGTGCTTCTGTTACGTTATGAATCCTTATAGGCACTGCTAAAATCAAACTTCGGGGAAAAAAAAAAAAAGGAAAAGTAGACAAGATTAACACTTTAATGATTGAGGCAATTCTCATAGAAACATAATGCGTTTCAGTCCGTTTGGTTCGGCAGATACCAAACTTATGGTGCGACGAGTAAAAACCACAAAAGGTTAACTGTAAGATCTGGAAGCAAGTAAAAAAAAAAAAACCAAGCTGCAGCACATTACGAGGAACCAAACTTCTCTTCACTCTCTTTGTGAGCAATAGTGAGAGAGACTACCGTGTGTAGACTGACGTGTGTAACTGTCCATTCAGCCATCGAAAAAGTACTCAAAATAAAGTCCCTCGGGCAGACGTTTAAGCTTCTAGCCCACCTGTGAGACGGGGGCTGGAGTGGAGGGCTGTCAATGAAGGTCGAAGTCCCATAGCAAGTGAATCACACCAAACAGATCAACTGTGATGGGGCAGCTGGCATCTACATCTCGTGTGCAGCAAGGTGATGTTCTGGGATCCCATTAGCGTGAGCCACTGTGTTATTCTCATTCAGGCGCCTCACGCGATACATTTCATAGTGGATGCTGCTGGTGATGTCCTTAATGTTTTGCATATGGGTTCTAAAAGAAATACAAGGTGCGTATAAAATAACAGGTAAAACAGCTGGACTCAGAAATATGTTTTGCTTGTAGTTACTTTGCGCTGACGTGTCCTGGGTTTGACTACGCGACTGCGTTCACATATATCGGAGGTGAGACGTTTTCCCAGGAAGTTTATGACTTTGGCCCGTTTTAAACGTGAAACAACACTGGCGCCTGGCAGTGGTCACTCTTATTGTACACGGCCATAATGGACCACAGTAGATGCACTTTTTTTAGGTTTTAGTGATTAAATATTTGAAACATGTACTTCACTGGTCGGTTGGTTGTTTTACATCCACTTTGTGGATTTAACTAAAATATTAACAATATGTTCTGTATATTGATTTTGATAGAGGGTGAAGGAATAAGTGTTCGATTTAAATATTTATAAAAGGTAAATAAACTTTTCTCTAGAAAAAACTGAATATTATTAGTCATATCATGTCTTTTACGTGGCTTTCACAGCAAGACGCGGCTGTATGAAAAGACAATTTAAGACAGACATAATCACGTACAAACAAAATCCACTTACCTGATGAGGAGATCTCGCAAATAGGCAAACTCACAGTGGGCTATATTCTCAACTAAAAGAGAGAAAAAAGTAATGAATTATTAGAGATGGTCAAACGTTATTTAGAACAAGTATCAGTAAGTGTAACTGTCAAAAAAGGACGACAACAGACAGTTGGACAGCTGGGAGCTTTGAGCTGTAGAGTCCTAAACAGTCCACTAGGTGGAGTCAGCACTCTCCTGTGAAGTTCTGAAACGGGGTCATCCAAAGACTGATGCCCTCACCTACTGCAAATTGACCAGCTCTAATATTATCTAATTTAATTTATTCTGAAGAGATAAGACTGACTACTCAAAACATTCCTGTAAGATGAATGTGTGTGTGTATGTGTGTGTGTGTGTGTAGAGCTTCCTGAATGAGACATGATAGAGGGGCAGTGCTGCCTGTCTGGAGTGGATCACATGATTAAATACTGAAAGAAATCCTGCAGTAACAATGGATATTAAACACTGAGCTTGTGCACAATTGAGCAACTTCTACATTTTGGAACGTATACCTATAAGTTAAACATTTTTTTCCACTATTAATGTATAACTATAAATTTATTTCACTGTCTGGACAACAAAATACAATCCACCACATGTATTTCTTATGCGAGCATCACCATGTATCCTTGTGAAAGCAAACAGGATGTGAGGGGTGGGATAACCAAATAAACAAAGCAGGCTTCTTCAGACAAACTGTCTGCTGGAGACTTGAACCAGCTGCACGGCGAGTGACACCCGTCTGAACAGTGAATGGAGCATTGTTTTATTCACTGACTGACTCAGGGAGACCCTCTATAACTTTGTTTTTCTTCTCATCACAATCACTCGTCCTGTAGCTTCTACTGTATGTGAATACTGAGTGTGTCGTGTCTCATAGTAAAATTAAACTGAAAGAAGAAAAAGGGAAAACAAGGACTGAAATGGACGGAAGTGAGAGGAGAGGGAGTTGTACCTTCAATGGTTCCCCACTTAGTCTTCCTCCCCAGCAGCCTCCTGCCATTGACCTGATACTCCTGGTCACTGCCCACCACAGCAAATGGGATCATCTCCTGCTCAAAGGTCGAAGAACAACAGAGAGGTCAGAAATCATTCAAGTGTATGACAATGGAGAACATCACAGTACTTCGTAGACAGGCATGTCTTCACATAAATAAGCATGGCAGAGTCACAGGTCTGACAGCAGATGTTGAACATGTGCTAGGATCCGTGCTTTGAAATGATCCCATACCCTGATCTTCTCGTTGATCATCCTGTCTTCTGCATCCTCGTCAAATTCTTTCTGAGGGTATACGTCGATCCCGTTGGCTCGCAGCTCTTCCCTGATCTGTTGAGAGCAACATAGACAGAGAGCGCAAATTTTAACCACACACAATTATGAAAGGAGACAAACTAAGAAGCTAAGATTTAAAGAGAGAAAGCGAGAAATCCAGAGAAATAAATAAAAGATCAAGACAAATGTCACCTTCTTTTTGAAGAAATCCCTCTCCTCCAGGGTGAGCGTATCCGCCTTGGCTATGACTGGAACAATGTTGACCACTTTACTGAGGCGCCTCATGAATTCTACATCAAGAGGTCGCAGACTAAGAAACAAAGGGACAGCATGAGAGGCTCATCAGATATTAGATGTAAAAATATGAACATAAACTGTAACTCCGTGCTCTTCCAGCAGATGGCAGATGCTCCTTACAGTTCCCTTTAACCTATAGATGTCCAGGTATCCCGGTTCCAACGGACCACCTTGCATCCCAGATTTAATACTGACATATTGTTTGCAGTTACAAATATGCATTTGAATATTTGCACAACCATTTGCATAACGTAATAGCTGAGGCATATCTACTGACACGCCTAAAAGACGGACCATAGTCAACAGCTCTCTCATGCAAAAGTGGACCAAAGACATGAGAGCAAAACTGGCGCACACACCCACAGACGCTGTCTGTCATAACTTCCTGCTTATCTGCAATTAGACTTTTTAAGGCTGAGCAGCTGCTGGCCAGGCCATGTGACATCTGCCGCACTGAATCAACAAGAAACGTTGCAGGACGGAGCATAAAGACGGGGCCATTTTACACCGGTTGGCGGCCTGAGTAAAGATGGACCATGACACAAAAATTAGGAGGTGTAGGACTTGAGTAGTGCTCTGTGATTGACTGAGTGTCTGTGCGCTCTCAAACAAGATAGACCATTCACAGCTGCTTTCGATATTTTCCCAAGACCTGTTGCTGCACTCTACTAGAGTTACACAAATGCAAAAGCTATAAAATGCACAATAGGGGGTTGGGGGGGGGGGCAGTTTATGCAGTTCAATCAGAGCCAGATGTTTGTGTCTGTAAAAGACCCAGTGAGAGAAATTTGGGACACGCTGCTGCTTCAGGGCCTGGAGAGAGCGACTCATCTTTCTAGTATGCGTGTGTGTGTGTGTGTGTGTGTGTGTGTGTGTGTGTGGGTGGATGGATTAGTTTTCTGGAATATGTTGCTGTTGCACTAAGAGGAAATGTGCATGTGTTCAGTATGAATGTACCAAACCGAAAGAGACCTTCCAATCTGTGTCAGTCCATTTTATGATCTGTTGGTGTATGTTCAGAACACCACTGAATAAAAAAAAAAGCTGCAGCAATAAAATGACTTTTGGATCAGACATTTTGTCAGTTAGGAGCAGCTAAAACCCCAAGTGCTGAGTGAGCGTGTTGGGAAAATAGAATAGCTTTCTTTACAGTTCGTATTCCGTGTTTTCTACTTTCTCTTATGACGGGGGAGGCCATAAAAGCAACAAAGGCCACCGGGACAGCAATGGCAACTTTCGCTGTACACACTTTGTATGTATAATGAAAAATAAAGCACTTTTGCCTCTTGACCTTAAATGGCGATGTTAGAAAAGTAAAAGGTGTGATATCAACTACAGCCGTAAAGTTAAAAACACTGGTAATAGAACATGTAGAGGGTCAGGCAGTCTTCAGGATACCCGTTTTGGATGTAGTTTTTAATCATTATCACTTGAGCAAACAAGAGTAAATCTACTTAAGCTGAGATTTGATGTTTCTGGTCACCACTTGAATCTAAGCAAAACGTAGAATTACTTTTGATTTTGGTAAAACATAAATAAATAAAATAAAAACTCTTCAGAGCTATGAAGGTTAGGCTGAAAAACAACAAGGTTCATGAAGACGGCATCGTGTTAGTTGACCTCCTTCAAGATCCAGACCAACAAACTCAGACTCTGGACAACTCCTCTGCTTCAGGAAATTCAATCCGACTTCTGATCTTAGTGCCGTCTTTCAAAATCCAGGTAAAACCATCTTTTTACCCAAGTTTTTAAATTTTCTGTCCTTACCAGTGTCCAGTTGGGGGATGAAGTATATGCAACAGTGGACTCTTGAGTCTGGGATCCGTTTCTTTCTGTCGATGTTGATCTCCTCCTGCAGGTACGCCTCGTACTGGTCGTTAATGAATTTCATGATGGGCTGCCAGCTAGATCAGGATGATCAAGGAGAATGGCAAGAAAGGAAGCATGGCAAGACCAAGAGATGGATCAAAGAGGAAAAGAGGAAACGCACAGAAAGGGAATTTGAGAGGTAGTTGCATTGAAGAAGGAAGAGGGATGGGCTCAGAGTGAGACAGAGGGAAGAGACGATAAGAATGGAAAAGTGACAGGAAGAGAAAAAGACAGACAACAGGAAAGGCAGAGAGACAAGGAGGGGCATCTCGTTAGGCACCATTAAAATCTCACTGGTCAAAGGGTTAATGTGGTGACAGAACCAAAATGTACCAGTTCTCATTGTTGATCTGGTCTCCAAAGCCTGGTGTGTCAATGACTGTCAGCTTCATTCTCACGCCCTTTTCCTCGATATCTGCACGGACCCAAACAACCAACCAACCAACCAACCAACCAACCAACACACACACACAAAGTCCCCGACAAGGTTATTCATCGCCAGGACACTGTATGCTACGCGAATGCATTGCCCATTCACCAAGTTTCTTAAGAAACTGATAGCTTGTGATACAGTAAACTAAAACAATAAAATACATACCACAAAATCTGATGGCTGTAATTTCAAGAGAATTATAAGTAAAGAAAGGGAAGTAGAGTGAAGGAGTTGTGTAAGAAATGTTTGGTGTTTTTAGAGCAGCAGGCAACATTCAGCACAACTGCTAACTGCTCTGTGAGTCCTGAGGAGAAGAAAACCTGAGTGGGTGAGACAGGTACATTTTGGCTGGAATAGAGACAGATGGACAGAGGAACAGCAGGCATGCACAGGGAGTCGGGAGGGTTCAACGTGCCCGTACCGTGACTGATGGACTTTATTTCGATTGTTTTGGGAATCTTCTCCTGGGCAGTAGCCAGCACGGACTTACGGCTGACTTTAGACTTGAACAGCGTGTTCATCAGAGTGGACTTTCCCAGGCCACTCTGTCCTGCAAGCAAAGACACGGTGGGAGACAGAGTGAGGAAGACACCTTTAGACAAATAAGAGGGAAACTTTCCTACGGCGACTGCTTACACTGCATACTATATAACACGGCAGCATAATAAACCTAAACAACGTTTAATTACTGTTTTCCACAACAGCCTAAAACTCAGGGCGACTCCAGGATGTCGGTCATTCATGCTGCAACAGTGACAAGCTGCAGGCGTCTGTCTGCACAAACACTGACCGGCAAAGCCATCAATACACACGAGTGCAACCCAAACACGCCATCAAATATACAGTCTGATCCAAAGGTAGGCTACTTTCCATGTGCGCTTATGGCTGGCGTCCTGTTGTAAAAACAATGACAATGCAGTTTAAAAATGTCCTCCATCTGTGTAAGATGGACTGAAAAAAAATGAGGCGATGAACTACGAAGACTGTATCCACAGAACATTTACAGCTGTCTAAATGTAAGGAACCATCTGTGGCCACAGCACGCCGCGCTGACATCACTACGTATTCATGAAGAGCGAGGAGCACGAGAGGGCAGTGAACATTCAGTTCAACCTGAGGTTAAGTCAACACAGAGAACTGGAGTGATTTATAAAGAGACAAACTCAAACACAGTCGCATGACCAGGCAGCCAGAAGCACACATCACGTGCAAACATGGAGTTGTACAGCGGTTACTGAATCTGCAGAATTTATTTGGTGAAATTCACACATTACATGCAACACCATAAAGCCTGGCAACACTAACACCAATATTAGGTAACAGCTGCATTTCCCCCAAAGTGTCTTAGTCCAACATTCTTCCAGCGCCTACCATCAACAGTGATGTGGTGCTGACACGTACCTAATGGACAGTATGTCTCCACATTTTGTCTAAAATGGTGCCACCTGTCACCATATCTGGGTAAATATGTTCATATCGGGGGGGAAAAAACTATTAAAATGGAAAGACCACTCACATGGGGTTAGGGATTATTTGCAAACCACCATTATGTATGTATCTTTATAAATCAGATATAAGCCACATTTCCTCTTTTTCCTTTAGCATAGCTGCACAACAAAAAAGGAAAAAAAGCTGACTGAACCAGACAATGAGCACATTGTTTTAAACATTTTAAAATCATGTCATTAACAATTTATTTATGCCAATTAGACCAATTATCCAGTTTAAAAAAACAAAACAAGCATCGGTCCTTCCAGTTTTGGTGGACTATCATTCCACCTGAATTCAAAAACCACATAGAAACCAAATCTGTTTACTTTTGTTTACAATCCCCTCCACAACTTTACACAACTGGGTTTCAAACCTGAGGCTAATTTTTAAGAAAGTTTTTTTAATTTGAGAGTAAAACAGACTAACAGGCAAGGCATTATCCAATGGCGACATACAGTAGAGTGTATCTGTAATTTGGTGCAGGCTTTAAACTGTCTGACGACAGTGATGAAGGCTCAGTGAGAAGTGTCTTTAATCCTACTGGGTGTGGCAGCTTATTAAAATAAGTCTGATGCCTCAAGTTTTTGTCATAACTTGATTAGAGCAGAATGAGGTTTAGGTTAAGCATGTACTGACGGCTTGAGTGCGCGCATACTTCTCTTACCTACAACCATGATGTTGAGCTCAAAACCTTGCTTCATGGCCTTCCTCCTCATCTGTTCAAGAATTGCGTCAATGCCCACATAACTGAAGTCAACCGCCGGGCCTCCGGCTTTCTCCCCGTACAGGCCACCCACCGCTGGGGACATCACAGCATCAGAGACCACCGCCTCAGACATGGCGCTGCTGCTGCTGTAGCTGGAAATCACCTCTGGCCCTGATTTGAGAGAGAAAGAGATTGTGGAACAGTGAATGTGATGAAGTGTATGACGAGGTTATGTGAGAAGAGAGAAGTGACTGATATACGACTGGTGACAATATGAAATACAGGTATTGTGAGTACGATACAAGCGCTCCAAGAATCAGCGGTAATAAGAACTCACCACTAACAAGGAAAAGCACACTGTGCTGCACTGTCAAGCTCCACTTCTTTATCCACTGAAAACCCCAATAGCCATAAAAAACTTAATAAACTACAGATGCCTGGTTTTATGCCAGCATAAACTATTAGAAAATATACTCTGTATTCTGAAAGTACTTTGCACTTGGCAGGAGGCTCTCTATGCAGTGTGTTTGAAAAACAATTAGCTTAATGTGGTTCTAAAGAATGTCTCTGACTGTGCTTAATCTCTAAGATATTCAACTTTAATGTTTTTATTAACGTATGTACATGCTGAGAGTAGCTGTGCTTCGTGGTTTCGGTTGGTTTAGGTGATATACAGTGTTTCGTCTGTATCGACAGTGGTTTGTGTAGCTGCTGTCCCTCAAAAGGCCTTTAGTTTCCCTTACTTTCCACGGTGCAGCGTCCTGTTAATGTGGGGGGGGGGGGGATGGGGGGGTAGTGATGAGGCTGAAACCTGAGCCGCTCACCCAACTAACATGGCTCAGACAAAGACACACAGAACAAGTCTGAGTTTGTGCATTTAAACACAGTGGTCACCTTGTTCAGTATTTCCTTTAGATCACACAGCTGACCTGTAGCTGAACACACACACACACACACACACACACACACTCACTCAGGTTATTGTCAGCACAGAGTAGATGCCAAGAATTTCACAGCTCTTGGATTCTAGCTCAGGCACAAATCTTGTTCCACAACACTTTGACTTCCACACATAAAAGGAGTCGTGATAATTAACTCAGAGCTTTAAACAAAAAGGACGACGCCGCTGCTGCTTGAGGCGCCACACGTTTGTAAAACTGGCACTTGATTAATGGAAGAAACTCGCAGAGTAACACGGCTGTGGAAACTCAACACTAGTTCATATTCACCGCAGAGTCTCGCTCCTTATAACGTGCTTCACCGTGTGCATATGTCACAGAGACCCACCTATGGGAGCAGCTGTCCTGGCCTCCTCCACCGTTTCCCCATCCTGTTCCAGCAGTCGGTCAGTCAGTCAGCTTTCTCTGACTCACTGCCCTCCTCTGCACCTCCTGCATTCCCATGCCTCTGCCCTGCACGTGTCTTTTTTTCTCTGGGCCTCTCCCTTTTCCTCCCTCTACAGACTGATTCTCCCTTGTCATCAGTTTCCCCTCTACACGCCGTCTCCTAAGATAGTTCTCTATTGTCTCTACTGTCTCACTCCCCTCATCTTTTCTCTGACACCGCACGTTCATCTTCTTCCTTCTCTCTTCTTCCTGTGTGGCTTTTATCTTGAAGATTACATTGCCTGTCATTTTCCCACCAACTCCAACCCTTTGATTACCTATATCTCGCCTCCCAACCCTTCGTCATCTCTCCTTGCAATTGCTCATGTTGATTGTTCGCATCCTTGCTTCACTAACACTTATGTGACAGTTCTGTGCTGTGAACCGAGATGTTGGCCAGGAAATAGAGCACAAACAAGGCTGCACTCAATAGGGACCAGAGGTAGGACACAACTAAACTAACAAAAGGAACAGACATAAAGCAATAAGTTTACCACACACTGGAGATTCACTATTAGCTTCACTGTTTTCATATATCATTCAGAGGAAGTTACAATGGCCAAACACTAAAATAAACAACTGACATAATTCTTCTCTTTTAAAACAATAGCTTATCTGCTCCAGCGAAGACATCTTTAAGATGAAACAGGAAGAGAGGCAAAATGCAAACCAGCCAGTGGTGCCAGCTTTTCAAATGTGAGCATTTCCTGTTTGACAATGAAGATAATATCTTTAGACGTGAACATTCAATAACATTCTGAAATTGATATTTTGAAAAACTGAGACTGCTACGCTTTTGACATTTTGTAGAATGCGATTAACTGATAAGATTGTAATCAGCAGTTTAATCAGCAATGAAACAACACACACAAAGACTCACTAATGTCTTGATGGCTGGAAAAATACTAGCGTCACCAAAGACACGTGAACGGAAGTAATAGTAGTCGTCTGTGTACCCTGCATCTTACCAGCTTGTTTCCCAGACAGACGCTGCAAGACTCTAGAGCATCATTAACGGTCCTTCATGAATAAAAAAACATCCATTCGCCTGATCAAAGTAGGAAACACTGTACTGCTGAACTACTTGGCAAACATACAGCAGATCTCACACAAATCAAAAAGAGAAAACTGGACACTCAGCTATTCTAATCCCAATCTACAGCACTAGTTTCACTGGTATCAGTTCCACAATGTAGTGATTTTTATATAAAGGATGTCGAGCTGATGGACGTATTCTGCCTCAAGCTTGTTGTTCTGAGACTGAACAAAACTAGACTGGCAATCAGAAGTAGTCTTCGTCTGGATACACAGCTCATTTATCACACAAAGGTATTCAGTACCATCAGCTCTCTCACAATGTTCCGCCAACGTGCTGCAAACCTACTGTATAATGGTTTCTAGCCAGTACACACAGGTGTCAGGAGACAGACCGTTGGAGCACAACCCTACAAATGTGAAAAGACACCTGACCTTCGCATGAAAAATGGCTGGCTGCAGCAGCTGGTGGACGTTACCCTAGCCCCACCAAACCTAGTGCTGTCAAAACACTGGCCCGGATGATAAATTACAGCTTCGTACTAGGTTAAATTGGAATGGAATAAGCCATGTACAAGAGGAACATTAGGTACTGTATGTGAACATGTTTCACGGGTGTTGTCATGCAAAAACGATCTGGTTTGGTGGAAAAGCTTTGAGAGTTGGCTTGACGAGGCGCCGTCAACTGTGGGTTCAGCTATGTTTGTGTGTATCAAAATATTATGTTTGGAAATACTTTTGACCTTTTGAAGATCACATCATATTTTATGACCGATTCATGCAGAATACATTGTAATTGCAAACGGTGCCGTTGCTTTTTCTTGCAACTGTACATGTAAATGCCACAGAAGGCAGACCTTTTCCTACACAACAATGAAGCCTAAAAGCAGAACAATGTTCACTGGCAATAACTGAAACACTCTGGGCACAACAAGTGACAGCTGTTTTTCATTTGGTTAAAAAAAACTAAACAAAACATCATAAAAAAAAACCTTATGCATTAACAATGTCACAAGATTTTTTTCATATTTCTTTATTCCTGTGTCAAACCTGTTTATGGGAAGGCACAGATAATGCATTTCCTTTGAGCCTGTAAGAAAGCAAAATTAATTTTAGAAATCGGAAAGCAGAGAATGACTCATTGGACTTGCTGTGATCCTGTTTTCAATTACACGCACTAAAGAAATCATTTTTTTCCCCCTGCTTCGAGCAGTATCAGATTGCTTTGCGCCTTTTGTTAATATGGCCGGCAGTCTCCTATACCACAAAGCATTTTGGAAGGGAGAAGAGAGAAAAACCAAGAGCTGGGAGGAGAAAGCAGCATGTAGTCAAAGCAGCAAGACAAGATGTAGTCATAAAGAGGTGAAGGAAAGCCGGAGGATGAGATAAAGAGGAGAAAAACGGAAAAGGACAACGGAGTAGTGGGAGGTAGGAAAGATAAGGTCAGGAAAAGAAGGACAGAGGACAGAGAGTAGAATGTAGGAGGAGGGAAAGAATAGGGAAACTTTGTGGAGAGTGAGATTGTGATTTATTCCAGTTTTGGGCTTGGAGCATTCCTCACTAACTGCACACAGACCTCCAAAAAGGGATGTAAATACAGTTGAAATCATTCCATAGTCTTTTCAATAGGCACAGAAAACTACGAAGGACTATGAAGAATGCTGTGACTGTGTCGTCTATGTTTAGTGGAGATGTGGTCAGAACCGCTGAGCCGTGCTTCAGCTGTCCGGGGTGTTGATCTTCACAGTGCGGTGGAGAGGTCAGGGGTCATGTTCCCAGTTTGAATTGGAGAAAACTGCGCCAAGGTTAGTGTCCTCATGAAAAAAACAGTGATTTGACCCTCTGTGTAAACGGCTTGAATCACAAGAGAGAGTGAGAGAGGACTGGGAAAATGGACAATGACAGGCATTTTCATTTTCAAACTCAAAAATTCTACAGATTCATTTCCTTCAGACACTTTCTGTACTATATACAGTTTAGCCTTAGAAAGAACCAAGAATTTTCCAAGTTTCTTTTCTTCAATTTTACTACTTATTTTACTGACTTATATCTGTTTATAAAATTTTGATATTTATTTTTTCACTCAAACCTAAAATATCATATATTCAAATAGCGAAGGATAATCACTTCAGGTTCACACCTAGAAACTGCATTACATGTAATCCATATGCATTTGCTTTGCAACAGAAAATAAAAGCCAGAAAACTGATTTTTCGTGGCATTCATACAGCAACGACTTTAAAGGTGACGAATTTTCCGCTACCGTGTCAAACGAGCATTGATGGACTAATCCACTAAATGGGTCGCTTGTTTTTTCCTAAAACCTTTTCATGTGCCGACGTTAAATGCATCCGCTTGTTTTGTCCTGTATTTACATTCTCAGGAAGGATAATGAAGGTAAGCTGTTGAGTTTCATCCTAACATTGCCACCTTTGTTATGATGGTAACCAAGATGTGTGGACTGCTGAAAATCACACTCATAGTGCATGTGGCCGTTAAATAATGTTGAGCTGGACGGGGTTTCAAGCAGCCTCTGGCAGTGAGTCAATTAGTTACCCCAGACCCAGGGGAGGGACATACGCAAGTACACAGAGACACTCAGAGACTTTTTCCCACCGTCTGACAGAGGATCTCCCAATAATAGGGGGAAATTAGGTTGGTGGCAGTGCAAACATGGTGCGTCGTGTTATTAAAGTCATAGTGTTTGTGCAGAAAGGCCCCATTCTCAGAGTCCTTTTTAGTCAGTTCTCAGGAGCAATTTACCCTTTGACCCTCGCAGGATCCAACGTGTCAGCAGGCACAGGACACTGTACGCACGTCACTGTATTTTTACCTCTTCACGGCTACTGTATAAGCGCCAGTGCTACTTGATCTCTAAAATTCTAACAAGCTAGTCTGAGTCTACAAGGCTCGAGTCGTACTTGTACAGTGAAAGTAGCTTCAGCAGTTACTGTTACTTTGCAGAGAGCTGAGAAATATTTGCAAATTGCAGTAATGACAGCAGAAACCCACAGGTTTGTCTAGACTGCCAGAGGAATGTCTTCGTTCTTCCCAATGTGGCACCACACAAGAGTGCTTTTGTCTTTTAGGGCTATCGGTCGTCTTTGGAAATCCAAGCAGGTCACAAGAAAAAAAAGGGTCTATTAACTACAAAAACATTGTTTAAAAAGTTTAATCCATATGATAAGGTAAACAAGAGGACCTGACCTCATGGACTAACTCACCAGCCCGAGGTTTAATTCTTTAATTTCTAACTAAACATTAACAAATAAGGAAAGCTAAAACCATGGTATACGCTCCCCAGTTTGCACTTGACTATGTTTTCCTTCTAACAAAACAATAATTTTGCCAAGAGAAACTGCTAAACATTAACTCCAAACTGATTTGGCATAACGCGTCTATGCAAAAGGGCTGAATAATATAGTAGTTAGGCTATAATCTGCTTGCTGCTAATGGACACAAGTTGTTAAAGCCAGACGCTGTGGTGAGCCAGCGTAGTTCTTACGTCAGTGTCACTGAAACATTAAGCTGAGGGTGAGTGCAGGTCCACAGGGCCCGGGACTCAGGAGTCTCACTTCAGTCCTCACACATCAACACAACATTTTGCACACGGATACACACACACGTCTTCTTTTAAAGCTGCTAAATAACAATCCTACTATATGGAAGAACATCTGACACCATTAAGGAAATATTTCCAATTCTGTGGAAAACTCAAAGGTGAAGTTAGAATCTGTAGTAGGAAATCCCATTCTTTTAAAGACCCCATGGTGAAATGAAAGAAGCACACCTTTCAGCATTACTACAGTCAAACTGGCATTCAAATAAACTCTGCACTTATCAATTAAAAAACAAGGTCAGTATTATATATTGTATATTATATTGTATTATATACAACAACATCACTTGTGGGTTCCAGGGCTGCTAATAAAATGTTTCACTTTATGTGCATTAATGCACACTCATCGTGTGTGTGTGTGTGTAAATGACAGACAGAGAGTCCTGTGACTTTGGTCCTCTCCAGCTCTTAGTAGCAGTGTGTATGGACTGTGACTGAGCCATGTAAGACAACAGCAGACATTTCCTTAAAAAGATCACTGAGGACTGTCAAACATGACAGTAGACGCATCATAAACACCTACAGTATTGTCCTACAACCAGCAATAACGGCATTCATAAAACGCTCAAGCTTTATATTTTACACTGCCATTGTTATTTGACAGATAAGGGACAACAACAGTTCATCTCATTGGTGAACGGTCAGTTCTTTTATGAGGTTCTCTCAACACAAAATCAAAACTCAATGACTTTCTAGGCCTTTCCAACTCCAAAATGCATGTTTAAATTACATGTAAACCTTATCAGTTTCACATTAAAGGGCCCTGGTTACATTCATGAAATACTTTGGATTTCAAAGTAATGATTCTGAATTCCACAACAGATACACAATCTCGCTGCACTGGCCTATTGGCTGACACACAACATGCACAGACACACAAGCTGGAGAAGGTAACGATGACCTTTTCAGCGTTCCATCAGACAGTGGTGAAAGCCCAGTGTCTGTTCTCGCCTGGCAAGTCACAGCAGTCACAATGGAGCTCCTTTCAACAGCTCTCTGTGTTTAAAAGTGTGTGTGTGTGCGTGTGTGTGCACTCTTGAGGCAAACCAGAGGCGGTTGAAAAGGTGAAGGGTGGTTGCTGTTTTGCATTGGATTGGTATTTCCAAAGAGCTATATCTTGAATACACCAGGTCAACCAATGACAATGAAACCTGGATAATCTTTGTTTCCACGCTGACAGTTAGAAAAGAACTCACACAACCTCCCTCTCGCCACTTGCATACACAAAGTACGAAGGAAATTAGAAAAGCTGATGAACAAACAAGTTTGAAAGAGAAAAACTGTGGGGTCAAAACAGCTCTGACAGAACTAAAAAAAGAATACAATTTGATACCGTCATTTCCCACTAGCAACGATTGTCATTAACTATGTATTCTAAGGAAACAAAATAAGTTATGCACACTATGAAGTCTACTACACACATATGCGGCTTTATTCTTTCATGTAACCTAGGTTGCGCATGCACACACACACACACACACTTTGTGCTCCCTGCACTTTGTGCTCACAGCATGATATGGTAATGAATTATTGTCAGAAACAGCACAACACATCTAGTGCGTGGACAATGCCTGAGGTGAAAGAAAAAAAAGCCTGAAACATCTGTCTGTCAACTGTATGCGTGTGGCTGTGCGTGTGTGCATGTGTGTTGCAAAGAGATTGATTACAAAGCTTCCCACAGAGCAGAGCAGACACACACAGCATTTAGGAGATGAAAGACAGAGGGAACGCAAAACCTTAACAATGGTAATTAGGTACAAGCTCCAACACACACATACACGAATGCACACATACATAAATAGAAAGCATAGTGAAATAGAACAACTGAACTGAAAAGCGATTTCTCTTAACACAGCTGCTGTATTAAAGTAGACACTGAATGGTGTAAAAGAACAGCAATATTTAAATTCTTATAAGCCGCTGGCCTCATGACAAGCATGGAAAGCATGCACGGATATTTACCAAGTTAAGTATGTACAAAGAACCAATGATGTAATCTCTCCTGTCTACAGAGACAAGAAAGCTAAAAGAGGAAATGAGAGACAAAAAAATGCTTTAAACTGTTTTTCTTACTAATGCACACATCTCAAACACGCAACCACTCCCCCATCCCAATTGCACACACACACAAACTCCTGGCATGCAAAACACTCACCGTATGTTAAGTGTGTATATGTGAGTATGAGTTATCCCCTGCCGAAGTGCAGCGCTCCAGTGAAAGGCCAGCTTCTGCTGTGGCTCTGGAAGCTCCCAGCCTTTCCCTCCCGCCCATGCCTGTCATGTGACCCAGCATGCAACTCGACAAGATACACCCACTGCCTCTGAATGCAACCCCCACAAGTGAGTGAGGAGGTAAAATAAATAAAGTTAAAAGAAGAATAAATAACTACCAGGAGCAATGGCTGTATGTGCATGTTGTGCATGAGTGGATGCAAAATGCAACACTGCATGTACACAAAAGGGAACTTCAGCAGAAATCCTTAAACTTTCATTGTTACTAATAAAAACAACACAAAAGAGAAAATCATCTGTCAAAAGGAGACCTTAGTGTGGAGGAGAAAACATACATTTACTTAACATGTGTATTAGAGAAAGAAAAGTGTGCATGTTTCTGAGTGGAACCTTTGGGGCAGACGAGTGTCCCCACCAAAAGTCAGGGGAATTTACAACCCTGATATACTGCCCTGACCCTCTGATCTTCTCTCCTGGTTCTGCATTCATCGCAAATCACGTCTGACAACACGCCTGAAACACATCAAAGTAAGACGCACCCCTTTGACGTTCCAGATACTGGTGTTTTGGTTAACTCGGGTCTTAGTTTTCAAGACAAAACAATTTGGTGTTCAACATCCCTGCGATAATTAACACTCTACATGTAGAAAATCAAATTAAATCTTTGCAAGATAATGTCTCAGGCACTGAATGCACCAGCTGTACACAAAGACATATTTATAAATAGGGACAAAATACAACCATCTAAATACTCAGCTAAAGAATTTAAAAGTGAAAAGGGTCTCTACAGTTGCAAATATTTTATTGAAATATTAGAAACGTAGCCTTCACTTGTTATTTAAAAACCTTGGCCCAAACCAATTACTTTGGAAGATTACCATTCTTATGGAACGTATATATTTGTGTGATTAAAGACCAGAGGAAACAGCTGTCAGCAGGCGAACAGGAAGTGTAATTACACGCCAGTGCCGGGGCTTTAAACAGTGCAACCTTACAGCCACATGAGCAGACACACACCAGGCAGCACCTGCATTCCTGTGGATGAAAAGTCGTGCTCTTGAAAAGGCCGACACAAAAAGCTGGAAGGAACGATGCGTTTCCTGTCATTACAGACTTTCTTCCAGTGCTTGCTACACCCTGTGTCAATTTTAGACCCTGTCAGTCGACAGTAATCATCCTGCAGAATCATGAAATGGACCATCTTCATAAATCTGCGCTATACCACCAAGATAAATTTAAGAGATACCATAAACCAAACACATAATCACAGAAAGTCTTGTGTGATCAAAACCACTTTTTACCAAATAAGGACACAAATAATCTCCTGCAACTTTGCCCCCTGTCACTTAAGCCTTCTTCTTTTCATCTCATTCTTTCTAGACTCCACTTATCACCCCGGGAAAAATCCTGCAACATAAACTGGAGATAGTCAAATTTAGATAAAACCAGCAGGGATTGCTAATGTTCATAGAAAGTAACTTGAGAGAGTTTTCTGGTCGTTGCCATTTGGCTTTCAGCACTATTTCTACCTAAAACACCCCAGTTGAGGTTTTACTAATAACTTTTTCAGCAAATCCTTCTATTTTGCATTTTTTAAGACCTCCCAAATTTTAAAATTATGCTTTCTAAGGACATCAGTGCGACTCAACAGCCCCCTAACTCACTGCAGGCTTCAGTTCAGTCCGTGTCATTCCTGAAACAGTGCAAGCCGGCATACAACTTTATAGTTGTCTGATAAGTTAAAATAATAATAATAAAAAAGATTTCCATTTCCTCCCCTTTAACACTGAATCCGGATTGAACTCCGCCTACATGCAGAGTGAACCAGCCATCATTTGTTGAATCTCACATAACTTGGCATGTTCTTTTATTACTGACATACTGCCCCGCAGAGGACACGGCCTTTTCAACGAAAAATATCTTCATTTTGAAGAGACAGAGGATGCAGGGACAGAAAGCCAGTGAAAAGCACTGATATTTCTGGGCCTCACTGAGCAAAGATGGCGTCATGTACTGGCAAGAAGAGTATAGGGCTGCCTGGCTGACCCCTAAGAGCAATCCATGCAGCTGTCCAAGCTCTTTCATAACAGAAACATAATGAAGCATGACTCAAAGTGTAGAAAACCACCTACTACAGAAAATGCATTGTGAATTTAACTGCTATGGATGAGCATTTCAAAGCCAGTTTACAGCGGGCTGCAGTTTACCAGAGTATGAAAGAGCAAAGTCCTGTTTAGAATCTACAGAGAACATCATGGATGCAGCAGCCTCCTCTGATGCTCTTGTGCTGCTTATGTGAAAGATGTGGGTGGTGACCACAGAGAAACTTGTGTTTCCTCTGTGTGTTCCTTGACTTTCTGCATTGCCCAAAGGGAATACCAAAGCCTACACCAAGAGAAAATTAAGTGTGATCTGTGTGTGTGTGTGTAGGTGTCACATGAATCCAGTTCTCTGGGAAAAGCGGAAGAACTTGTTTAGTTAGGAAAACGTATAGTAAACAGCAAAATGAGTTCCTGTCGTCACTGCTCCAGTAGCAGCTACAAACCTCACATCAGTATGTGCACAAACAGCTGGTCAGCTGATCAGCCCTTTGATAGGTGTCTAACTAAACTAAATGACCTTAAAATGCAGCACTGACTGTTGCACGCTCCAGGCCTGCCCTCTTCCAGATGAGTGAGGCCAACTGCCTGTGTGACAGCACCTTCTGCTGGTGGCTGGAAGAACTGCAGTGTGACAGCTTTACTCTTACCTGACATCTCCAATTCCGACATTGTGTCTGACTACTTCTATCTAATGTACAGTTAGAGCTCGAACATCTAGTGCCTCTGTGATGGTAAGCAAGATACATTTTCAGTTTAAAAAAAAAAGCTAAGTTTCTAGGAGCAGACTACTGATGATGAACTCATATTTTTAATCACAGGATTTTGACCAGAATAATAAATCCACCTTTTCCTCTTAAGCCTCTTATATCATCCATACTGTACGAACTTCAGAAAATGACTGATTCTCCACATATTCTCTGGAGTTACTCTCACACTTGTGCATTGGCAGTAGCAGATATAGAAAATTAAGAGTCCAATTAACATATTCACTGCCAAACTCATATATGCACAGGTCAGTTTTCATCCCAAAACCACTTGGTCATGACAGAATAAATTATTTCACTCCATTATAATTTTGAACTTTTACAGACACTTGAGTGGTAAACACTAAAAAAACACGGAACAAGAGAAGTACTTTTCTTGTTCAAGAGGAAGTTCTCAGCTTTCAATACTAGCAGTGCATGTTTTCCTGTATTCATTTCTAAGAAAACGATAACCGAACTGCGACAACTACTGAGTGTACCGCAAACAGGCCCATCTCTGCACACTTCACAACACTTTCCAAATCCTACAGAAGCAAATTAAAAGGTAAGCTTTCTTATTTCACGACGAAAGGTTTTTTACTTTAATTTTCTCACTTTATGGAAACCGGTGACGCATTTACACGGAGCTTTTTCTGCACAATACAGTAGTTATGATTACTGCGCAACCAACATCAGACAATTTCTTTTGACATTTGTCATTTCTTAAAAAAAAAAAAATTTTTTCTAGTTTGCTTAAAGCTGTAAAATTTATATTTTTCTTGAAATCTGTCTCACAACACTTGTTAGATTTTCCTGAATGTCGAAAATTGTTCCGCTTTTGCCTACTGGGTATTACTGCATTTATAGCGCGAGTACCTGATTCAAGCATATTTAAAATTTTATTTTAAAGTTGAGCGTGCTTTTAGTGTTACAGCCCCTCTGTCATGCCTAAGTAAGAAAACACATGGGAAACATTTATATATATATATATATAAATAAAAACTGTTTACATAACAGTGTTAGTATTGTTTAAAATAAAAATTGCAAGAATATCCTTTGGGTTTCCAAATGCCACCTTATACCTACCAAAATATTTTTAATAGATTAATTTAAATTCACATTAAAACAAAACCACTAGATGAATCACTTATACAAATATACATGTAGGATTTCAGAGAGTACAGCATGGAAGATTCATTTTTATTTCTTATTTTGTTTCTATTCATACAGGATAATGAAGATCTCAGGAAGAGACATGACTTTGCTGTCTGGTTCTTTACCTTGCCCTGACTTCTGTCGCAGCTATACAACGGCTCAATTCCATAGAAAATTTGCAGAACATTGGCTTTGGCCAAACTGTGCCTAAGAACAGTCTTGTGCTGCTCTACTGGTTTGCCAATACAATTGAGATGAACACTAACAATAGTCTAAGTACGAGCTTTGACCCAAACAATGGGGATTATGGCTCGCATTATTACAGCAACTTTGAGGGGCTGTTGGACCCACTCCCTCAGGGACACCGGTACTACTCTGTTGGTAATATCCATCAAGACAGTTCTGTTGAACTTCCATCTTATGTTGTCAACTACCAGAGGGAGAACGTGCAAAGAAACATGGCACGAATTATAATTAGAGTAAGGCGGTCGAACTCAGGAGGCCAATCGCACAGAATAGACCGAGTGTATGTCACACAGCATTTTGACTCTGCCAAAAATGGGGATACAAGGTATGATCCGCAACATACCTATGAGATCTCTACTAACCTCTTAAGAGAGATCAGAGGGCTTTCTTTGGAACATAACCAGAGGTTACTTGTACAGCGAAGACAAATTGATGATGCCCAGTTAAACAACATCACAAGAAGTTGGGGAAACCTCGCTGGTCTTGGACTGTTGTTGTTACTTGTGACGCGGACACGGCGATCCTCTGAACAACTCAACTTCAGGCCCCAAGCAAGACAGAATACCTGGAATGCTAATGCAAAAAACTGCATAATTTTTGTAATTTTTTTAGCACTAATGTTCTTTCTTTTACGAAGTTTAACACAAATGATGGGCAGACGGTGAACACAGTCCTAGATATTGACTAAACCAAGGTGTTCAAGGATAATGAATAGCAGAAAGGACAGATGGCCAGTTTTTTTTGCTTTTTTTTGTTTTTCCTGTTGTATACTTTCTTTTGCCTCTTCATGTTTAATTTTGTTTATATTAGTTAATATCTTTTTTATTATAGGCTTGCTAGGGTATTATTTGTGATCAAAGGCCAAATGTACTAAAATGTTGTTGTTACTTGTGATGCGGACACGGCGATCCTCTGAACAACTCAACTTCAGGCCCCAAGCAAGACAGAATACCTGGAATGCTAATGCTCTGGAAAACTGCATCATTTTTGTAATTTTTTTAGCACTAATTTTATTTCTTTTACCAAGTTTAACACAAATGATGGGCAGAGGGTGAACACAGTCCTAGATATTGGTTAAACCAAGGTGTTCAAGGATAATGAATAGCAGAAAGGCCAGATGGCCAGTTTTTTTTTTTGCTTCTTTTTGTTGTTGCTCTTGTATACTTTCTTTTGCCTCTTCATGTTTAATTGTGTTTATATTGGTTAATATTTTTATTATAGGCTTGCTAGGGTATTATTTGTGATCAAAGGCCAAATGTACTAAAATTGCACATTATCATAGTTGTTAGCATTTTAGTGTTAGTAAACTTATTTCAAACTGCACAGTAATTATTTACATAAATTCATGTATATCCTAAGTATTTGCTTGAAATATGAAATGTTATAACCAAAATCAACAATAAAAAAAAAGATCATATCAAAGCTTCTTAGTGAGATCTTTAAACTTTTTTTTCTGGCAGTTGTCCACAAAAGACTCTTTAGTGAGATAATTATATTGTGTACTGTACACTGGCATTAACATTAAAAAGAACAAACTGGTTTTCCAGGCAAACTACTTCAGGAGGCTCGACCCAAGAATGCCAAAAATCACCAAACTTTTTTTCAAACAACATCTGCAATAACAAGTGTAAAAAAATAAGCATTTGACCCTATAAGGTAATTTTAAAATCTATTCTTGTCCAACTCTCACCAAAAAAAAAAAAAAATTAATCCATCCTCTTTACAGAAACATACAAATAAACTTTTGCATTTCTAGAGAATATTGTAGATAGTAGAATTTTCTTCCAATAAGCTCTAAGCTTCCAGTAGCCACTAACAATTGTTGCTGCCTGGTTTCATTTCCAAGAAAACCAAAACCTAAAAAGCAGTTACGACTGCTTTCACTTTAGCACAGTCATCAGAGACTTCAAGGCAGCAGACTACTGCAGGTGAGCTCTCTTTGTCATTCAGGGTTTAAATCAAATTATAATTCATAAACTGATGTAAAAGAGAATGCCAGTTGATCTGTTAGCTTGTTTTTTTTTTTGGAGTAGATGTAGGATACTATAAATGCACTTTGTCAGTCTTTTCAGAAATTTCAGTTACATCATCTTACATTTGCATAAAATTGAAGACACAGTCTTGCTGAACATGCATTGCATGTTTGCCATGTGTATAGGACCATGAATTAGGTTCATGTTGCTATTGTTTGGCTCTGAAGGTAAAGTTTGGCAATTTGGTTTATTACCTGACACATGACTAAAGTCGTTCATAAGTAAAGTAATAAATGAACTGGTTGTATAGTATTAAGAAAAGAAAGGGCTAACAAATCATGTGATTTGAAATTTTAACTTGACAAACTGCAAACATGTTGTAAATTGGCATTTTTACCTTAATGTTAAAATGACAGGACTGAAGAAACTGTTTTTTCATGCTGTAATTACTTCCTAATGCCTTCTTATTCTTACCTTCCTACTACATGTTCATGTTCATACATGTTCCTGTTGTACCTTGAACCTACGGTATCATTAGTGTATTTAAATTATTTGATCAAACAATACAATTTGCACTATGGATGAATAGTATAACTTTTTAATATCTATACAGGATGATGAAGAAGTCAGGAAGAGGTCTGTTGGCCATAGAAAAGCTCAATTCAATCAATGATCTGAAGAAAGTGGACTTTGGTCAATCTGTGCCTGAGCAGAGTCTTGTGCTGCTTCACTGGTTTGCCAACACAGTTGAAATTAATAACAACAATGTGATACGGCTGGCGTTTGACCCAAACACCAGAGATTATGGCTCACATCCATACAACAACTATGAGGGGCTGTTGGACAGACTCCCTGAGGGACACCAGGACTACACTGTTGGTAAACTCAATCAAGAATGTTCGGTTAAACTTCCATCCTATGTCGTCGATCACCAGATGGGGGATCCAGGAAGAAACAGGGCCCGGATCCTAATTAGAGTCAGGGAGCATAACATGGGAAGGCAGAGAATAGATCAAGTCTATCTAACACAACATTATGAGTTTTTTCAACATCGAGGGACAGAGTATGACCCACAGCATACATACCAAATCACCCCAAACCTTTTAAGACAAATTCAACTGTTTTCTGTGGAAACCCAAAGGAACTCGCTTCCAAAGCTCAGGGATCGTTTTGAAAGCAATATTGATGATTCCGAGTTAAGGGACATCAGAAACACATGGGGTGACTTCGCTTGCCTTGGACTATTGTTGTCTATAGTGATGCAGGAAAAGTACTCCAAATATAAATACAGAAATAATGGACTTCAGCACTCAGCAAGAACAAACACAAATTCTGATGTTGTCCAAATCCCAGAAAATATGCAAAATCACATGGATGGTGACACCTCAATTACTGCATGTGTTTGTGGAATACTTATACTTTTTTGTGTTGGAATGTATTACCTTTTTCTCAAGTGAGAAGATACTGGATAAAGTCTAAACCCTGATGTAATTGAGACATGGGTGATTATGACCTGCTTGTGATCAGACCTGCTTGTACCAAACTTTACTAAGTTTGGTACTTTTTTCCAAATGTTCTTTTAACAGAAATGTACAACCTTGCACTGCTATATTATTGTCTATATATTATCATAATGCACTTTGTTGGATGGTCATAAGGCTCTAACTTTTATTTTTGCAGCAATGCAATGTTTCAGTAACTGTACTGGCTTAGTGGTGATTCATTCTGTTTCTGAAACAAATTTACAGAATGTAAATTACTTTGTACAAATTAAAGAAATTAAACATTTGCATTTACAGTCTGTTAATGATGCCTTCACTTTTCATGTATGTACTGTAAGTCAATGTAATTTTGAATTTCCTAGAAATGCCCAGGTCATTCTGTGGAAGAATGGTATACTGCATAAAATACCTTATTGCTTTTACAAACTAATAATCATTTAAATTTGGCCAAGAACTAGCACATCCTTGGGCAGGGATCTTTGGGATGTCTGGTACAATTTACTGTGCCATACCCTGTCCAGGAGGGCAGTCCTAATTCTAAAATGATTAAACAATGACATTGTCAGTCACCTAGAATTTGTTTGTTTAATACAAACAAATTTGCCTATGCAAATGTCCGTAGTACAAAAGTGCTAGCATTTGGTAAATATCACTGCATCAAACATGTATTCATATGCATGTCCACAAAGTAAGACATGCAGTGACAGTGACTGTACATTTTCTGTAGGTGTGAATAGTGTGTCCAATAACTGCTGAGGTTTGAAAGTTATCACAGAAACTAAGGACACACTGTCAAACTACATTGGCACAGGCTAGGTTTCATTTTCAGCTTGCTCATAAAATTCTCAAATGACTGACAGTAACTCAGCATTCTAGTGTAGGCACCGGAGGCAGGAATGAGGAAGAAGGCGGGTGTATGGCGACATACAGGTAATAAGCTTTTACATAAACGGTAAATAACAAAACGCCCAGCAGAATCTTTTTTTTTTTTTTTTTTTTTTAAGAGAACAGTGTACAACGTTTATTATTGAATACAGAAGGAAGTTGTACCCAAACAGCAGACTTGCGCAAACAACTAGTAACGCTTGTTTCGTCATTTCATTTACAAGGAAACAGTAACCTAAGCCGAGCTTCGAGCTACATATGCTCTCGCAAAGAGATCAGCCATCTAACGGAGACAGAATAAAGCAGGTGAGGTCTTTTTTAAGAATGCTAGATTTTGATTTACCTTTAATTTAAAATGACACATTACCTTCAATTTCTGTAAGGGTTCTTTGCATATAACTTAATCTATAATTGCAGTAGATTCAATTAACCATCAGTTCTCTTTGAGATGTATTTTGGAATCATAAGCTACTGTTAAAGAGAAGTGAAGAGAGTACAACACCATATTTTGAGTAACAACCACAATGCAAAATGCAATCCTTTTTCACTTGTATCGTAGATATGAAATATGCAACGCATTTGTATTTCATTAGTCTAATAAGTAACTTGCCATTTTGAAAACAACAACCATGTTATTGCTACTTGCTAATAACTGCAATCTTGCACATTTAAAATAAAAAATTGTGGCTTTGGTTAAAATAAACCAATTATCAATTTAAGAACAGCAATTATAGAAAGGATTTTAATTAAGTTAAAAACACATATATTATAAAGCGTGTAAGGTGGATGAATAATTACATTTTTTAATATCTATACAGGATGATGAACATATCAGCAAAGGTCACAATTTACTGTGTAGCTCTTTGCCTTATCCAGACATCAGTGTCGGCTGTACGAAAGCTGAATTCAATAAATGATTTGAAGAAAATCAACTTTGGCCACATAGTGCCCAGTCATAGCCTTCTGCTACTCCACTGGTTTGCGAACACAGTGGACATGGACAATAATGATGTCATATGGCTGACCTTTGACCCAAATGATGGAGATTATGGCACACATCATTACGGCAACTTTGAGGGGGTGTTGGACCCACTGCCTAATGGATACCAGTACTACACTGTTGGTAATCTTCATCATCGCAACCCTGTGCAACTTCCACGATATGTTATCCATCCCATGAGTGGGTATGAGGGAAGAAACAGGGATCGTATCATATTCAGAGTCAGAAGGCAGAACACACTGTGTGACCGAGTGTATATCACACAGCATTACGAGACCTCTGAACATCAAGGGACAAGGTACGATCCAGAACATACATACCAGGTCACTCCAAACCTTTTAAGAGAGATCAGAGTGTTTTCAGTGGGAGATAACCACAACTCACTGTCAGAACTCAGGGATGAGTTTGGAAGCAACGCTGACGATTCAAAGTTACGGGACATCAGAAACACATGGGGAAACCTCGCCTGCCTTGGACTACTGTTGTACATTGTGATCCAGGAAAAGTACTCCTCCAAACAACACAAAAGACCACAGCATGCAGGGAGAAGACAACAGCACAACATGCATTCTGACTTTGTTGTCAATATCCCAGAACACACACAAAACTACATGGATGCTTTGAGGATTTTAGAAGGACGTCTGTTAGTTGAGAGTGATGAGATGAAACTTGAGGTAGTAACTGGCACCAATGGAAAAGCCAGGATTCTTTGGAGCAAAATTACTCGACATCGTCTAGAAGAGGGTGTGATGGTGGTGCTTTTTGAAAACAATGAGGGCCAGAAAGCCATGACTTATAAGTGCATTGGGGACCGTGCATCAGGCAGTTATGACACCTCAGTGCCTCTGAACAAGGGCCTGCAGGCCCGGTTGCATAAAGTAAGGACACGGTGCTGTTTCTTTACAGGGGTGGGAGTGGAGATCTGCAGAGGTACTGAGTTCGAGAATCCTAAAGCAGTAAATATAATGGGGTACAATGCATTCCTCCAACTCTTTGCAAAGGATGGTAAAGCTTGTGCTCGTTTGATTGTGCAGAAGTCTTTCAGAGAGTGGAAGTCAGAATTTAATAAGTCCTGGGTCGGGTTCTATACCTCTGCAGCCAAAGCCACAAACAACTATGAATGGCGACAGTGGCAGTGGGCGACTAAATTCAAACCAAATTATGATTTTAAAGATTTCTTATATGATGTCTATGAGTATCACTCAGGTATGTCAATTGCTCCAGGAGTCCAGGCACGATTCATACTCAGGGATGAGGTAGTTAAAGCACACACTCCTGAGTGGAAGTGATAAAGAGTATAAAAGATGCACCGTAGACAATATTTTTATATATATATATATATATAGAAAATAATCTACCACAGTATAAAACTTTTTTTAACTGACTTTACATCGATAAAATGAAAAGTTGTATTGTAAACTTTACCAAAACAATTGTTTTGTACTGCTTTTGCATCTCTAATCCAATACTTACTTAGTGTTGACTCATTTTGTGTTTGATAGACATAAAACTAATAAATTAAAAGGTTTTTGGTCTGTTAAGGAGAACTTTTACTGAATTGTGTATTTGATTGAAAAACTGAATATTGGTTATATTTGATTATATAAGTTATTATTGGTTTTAATTACTTTGGCTGTAATGTGAATTTTATCAAACCATATCCATCAGTCAGACACGTGTCACTGTTGTATTTTAAGGTCAAAGAATTTAGACATGCATAAGTATTGGGAAAATCAAAAAGACCCAACAGTCTTTTTGTTTTTAAAATAATGTGTGCCTGACGCAAGGCATGCGCCCCCACACAGACAAATTATGAGAGATCATTTCTTTCCCTTGTGACAGACACACAGTCCTTGCTTCTAGCAAGGTTTCAGGCAGACTTATTAAAAGGCCTCTGTGTGAAAGAGAGAGCGATGTTTTGATGTTGAGATGCTAAGATGATAACTCAGCGGTCTAACAAGAGCCAACAGATAAGCAAGTCATCACTAAAACCTGATGCAGACTTAGCTCAACAAGAAAAAGTTTGACATTAGATGCCAGTTTTGTCATAAATTTCAGTGTTTTCAAAAGTGTGAAAAGGGCCTTGCCCTGCTTGTCTTGCCTTTCGTTAAACATTAAACTAAGTTTTGCACAATAAATGTGTTGCAATCTGTAAAAAACAGATTACAATCCGTTTTATGACACCGAATGGAGAGACATTACCGGAAACAGAGTATGTCATTACTGCGCCTTATCTTTAAAGGCAACTGTCACACTGACAGTTTACTGCTTCTCAACACGTTATTCGGACACAGTCCTCTAAGAGACAGATTTAAAAACATGTCCTCTGTCTAAGGACGCATGTGCAGAAAGGATTTTAGGACGTGCGTGAATGCACAAATGTAGAAATCCCACTAAAATTTGAGAGACAAAAGGTAGAAACAGAGAAAACATTCTCAGTTTTATCTTCCATAAAATAAATAAATATTTATGTCAAAATAAATACTTCAAGTTTGTTGCCTGAATCCATGCAGCGTGTGTACTTGCTGAGGAAATAGAAAGTAAACCGTAGTTTTGGGCATGTCACCAAAAAACTGTGGTCTGTTGGTTTAGTTATGCTCCCAAATGACTGGGGGTTAAAGAAGGCTTTTCTCGTTTCGTTTCCTCCCTCCAAACAGGCTTTACAGAAACTCACACCCTTTCAAGTCCCTCTCTGTTTGCCCATCTAATCACTAACACTGCTTTCTTTTTACCTTCTATCTGGTTCCTTCTTCTCAACCTTCGTTATAACAAGGCCTCCCTGCCTCCACACTCACAGCTGAGCAGGAACGAGGAAATCTGAGCCAAATGTGGTAGAAGTCGAGACTTAATCCTCTGACTTTTCCTAGCCCCCCTCCCCAGGAAACACTTCAGATATTTAGCATGCCAGTTTGCTTACTGATTCTTGAATGCTACGCTGGCAGCGGTAGTTGGATAGGATATGACTTTATTGATCCCACAGTGGGGAAATTCTTGTGATACCTATGAAACTATAAGAAAGCATTTTACAATCACACTTCCCTAGCTCTCTGTAAAGGAAGTGCAGTTGACAGGGGAAATCAGAGGCAGGCAACACACGACGCAAAAAAGTGGAAATTGAAGGCTTTCTATTTTTATGTAGAAGGTTTTATGACCTCCAGATTTGGAATGTATCACCTCCCAGCCGCCCACGCCTGGATACTACTCCGCCAGTTAGAGGAGCAATGAGCACAGCTGTCTCCAGATCGCAGGGCTATACACACACCAGTATCAATATAAGCTGTTCTAATAGGATAGATGAGAGAGAAGCAGTACCACAAATACCATGAAGGGACATTGTCTGAAGCTATTTCATACACACAGCCACAAACGCTAATTTCTCATCATTATAAGAATTAGTTCTGAGTGAAAAACTGTGTTAAAGCCTACCTGTGTATTTAAGAGCAAAAGATGCAGTTATTCTTCACTGAATACTGAACTCTGCTAATGGCCTGAAGAGGCTGCAATCCATTCTACCTCATGGTAACAAAGGATAAATTAAACTTATTGACAATTTATGTTTTCATAGAACTTAGAAGTAACTCAGATAAAAATGCTAAATTTGTCCTGAGGGTGGTGCTAAAAGGAAAGTCATGGGGTGACCGTAAATATGAGGAAGAGGAAAATCCATTAAAAACACATTTCTTAGACTAAACTAAAACTGCAAAAGTTGGGTAATTACATCAGAGGTCATCAACAACACACTGACCAACCCTGTCATCACTAGTCCCCGTTAGATTTATGGGAAAAAAATAAAGCAAATAAAAAAAAATACATATAGAGACGTCACTGTGGGATGACTTAATCACATGCACAATATTCAAAAGTTTGGTTTTTCCACTGACCTGGTCAGCCTGGGAGGTTAGGCCAACAAAACAATGACTCACTGGTATTCAATACTTTACCACAAATGTGGGATATTTTTTTGATCTTTCACCACAGTTAAACCAGTACTTAAAGTACAGAG
The DNA here is from genome assembly GCA_033026295.1 of Channa striata. Classification (NCBI taxonomy): domain Eukaryota; kingdom Metazoa; phylum Chordata; class Actinopteri; order Anabantiformes; family Channidae; genus Channa; species Channa striata. The sequence goes on along the minus strand of CM065180.1, from coordinate 18,073,200 downwards.
AACGTTACTACAAAAACATCTGATGCTCAGTTTGAGTTTGGCATCATCCCTGTACCACATGTGTGGGAAGTGAGTCAACAGTTGCTGCAAAAGTAAAAGAGGAACATCACTGCACTGTCTAGACAAGGATAGATTTGATGTGCACATTTGTTTTAAATATCATTTTAAGATATAACTTGTGTTAACAAATGTAACAAAAGTCTAGGCAACAGTGAACAAAGAAAATGCACAAATCACACACATTAGGGTCAAATAACTTTAGTAACTAACAAACTCGCCGTTTCAACATCTAAATACTGATGGATTTACTTAATTAAAAAGCCAACAAATGTGAGACAAAGCGATTTTACAGCTACACATATTTCCAACTCCAGAGGCTGATTCAAGTTCAAGTGAGCTAAGGAGTTTAGATGCTTATGTGTGTAAGGTTTTTTCTTTTTAAACTGCTGTCATGGGAGCAGCACTGGGATTCTCATCATCACCCTCCCTGACCTACATTCACAGATCAGATCAGTTTATACAGACACGCTCACAATGGACTCATCTGGTTGCTACTATTTCACAGCTGTGTTCTAATAGTAGCGAGAATAAAAAATCGAATGCAATAAATAGTTAAATAATAACCCAAATTATTTAAAGTCAAATTACAATAAATATTTGAATCCAGGTAAAAAACATATATTTTAAATGTGAAGATGAATTCAGTGTGTTTGAGCATATATGTGTCTCATCTTAACATGAATCTTAAGAGTGTTGTAGGTAATAAGACAAAAGAAACAGTAAGCAATAGTAAGAGAATTACATCATAACGCAGTGGCTGCGAAACTGTTGGGTTTAGAAAATAAAGGCTGTGTTGAAACTGTTTATGATCAAATCTCCAAAAACAGTCAAGTGGTGCTTTAATTAAAAAAAAAAAAAAAACCTGCGAAGACAAGCAGTTAACTTCTTTACAGTACATACAAGAATTATAAATGACAAACTGAACTGAGGGGGTACTCACTGTCAGCTGCTCGGGCTGTGGGCACCTCTGTGACAGGCGACTGCACCCTCTCCACACGGGTCTCTACCAGGGAAGGCAAAGGAGCACTAGGTGCGGGTGGCGGGTGATTGTTGTTCTCTGTTGCACTGCCTGGCACCAAACCATCCGGCTGTCTGAAGACCGGAACCTCTGGTCTCCTGGATGTCCCATCACCTGTGCTGAGGCTGGGAGATGGGGGTTCTGCTCTTCTCTGAGGGGGTTCAGGGATCCTAGAGACTGGGGCTGACGAGAGCTGAGCATCCATTCTCCTGGGAGGGGCAGGGGGCTCATGGGATCGTGCCATGCCAAGCTCCGCCCGCCTATTTGTGGAGCTGGAGATGGAGGTGGAGTTGCTGTCAAGGTTGGTACTCCGACTGCTCAGGCTGACCTCGGGGCGTTTGAGGCCAAAGCGGGCGATGCCGGCACTGGGTGAGCTGTCAATCTGCTTCGAGGAGACCTCAATGGAGATTTCTGTGCGACGGGCAGACGCTGTGTCAGGGTTACGAGCCCCTAACTCGATGCGCCTCATGCCGGTATTTGGGGAACGTGGATTGGAGGACTCAGAGGGAGAAGATCTGGAAGAGGAGTAATCAGAGTTGCGGGAGCTGAGGTCGTAGCTCCGCTGGCTGGATGTGGAGGAGGTGGATGAACGAAGAGGGTTGGTTGTACGACGTGATAGGGGCGAGGGGTGTGTGGACGTATCGGTTTCCTCCACCTCAAATGACCGTTTCAGTGCTGAAAAACACAGAAAATTTGTGGTTAGACAAGAAAAAGAAGAATGTCTTGTTTACATACAGGAGCTGGGACTGGCTGTCGTTTCAGCCCCAGCATGATAAGTGCGCGTCTTATCATTAAACCATTTTACTATGCAAAATACCAAACAAAACACGGGCAACAAACACAGAACATGAAGGCCCGAGACTGCAATACTCGTCACAACCACGTTCTTAAAGAGAAACAACAAGCAACTGTTAGCCAGTTTCCAAAATTGCACATATCTATCCTGTCCAGGTTATTTGCTGGCAACAATCTTTAATTTGATTCTAAAAGAAATTCAAAGTCATTTAGTTTTTCATTTATTGATTGACTGTTTGCATCAACCAGGTGGTTAGGATATCCAAATATCTTCAGACCAGGATTTCCAAGAATAAATACAAGTTATTTAATTCTAAGAGTCTTAATAATAAGTTTTCTTTTAACACATTTAGTCTTACCTTTTTATAAAATTCTCTTTATTAGCTTCAGGAAGCAATAGCCTATAATTAATAAGACAAGCTAATACAAAATACTATATGCACATTAGTATAAAGTCATATTACTTTTGTCTAGTATTTAGCACATTTAGGAAGAATATGGTATTATGTTGATTAGCCCAATTCATATTAGTATAATATGGCTTGCAAAAGCGTCTTATTTTAAAAACCGGAAGTAATACGATATCAAATCTTTTTTTTTTATTAATTATTGACTGAGTTATCATCGCTGCCCTTCAGATTTCATAACTCTGATTTCCTTATTTTAGCGCATTTCTCTGGTAATGCAACAAAACCGGATGCGGTCGCGGTCTACCGTAAAGGTCAGAGTATGGGCGCAAACGATATTTCTGGGGCGTTTGAATGACGGCTTGACTTTTACCACGATTAGCATCACACGGGAGCATTTTAGATTCAGACGTAAATTTATTTTGCAAACAGCTGAAATAATTTTTTATGCAAACATTATCCATTTCATAGTCTTACCGGATTTGACACGCTTCACATAGCCCGATAGCATGGCGTTTGCAACTTTTAGTCCGCTCGATAAATGTTCCTTTATTTTCAACAATTATGGTTTTAGTAATGTTGTATATGAATATCTACCAGCGAACGACAGGAAGCGCTTAGTCCTCGTACTAGAGATTTCCTGAAATTACACTAACAAGTGGCCGGTTCTGGAGACATTACATTACCGGAACTTCCGGCACACCTGTTGGTGAGACGAGCATCCGGCTAACGTGCCTCATCAGGCGCTAATTGGTCACGTGGTCTCTCAATTATTGCATGTCTTGCGTTTTACCACATTGTTTTGTGGGTTTAATTCAATTTTTAAAACATCAGCGGAGGTTTAAAGCTGCAACATAACAAAAGTAATACTCTTTTACTTTAATAACTTAAATTTACCTATAAGTGAAAACTAATAAACTGCAGGTTAACTGGAGTATGAATTGATCTACAACCCTGCTTGTTTAATTCAAAACTATTAGAGTAGAAATACCATAGGCTGATTATTTATCATGCAATAAACTTACTATTTATTGTGTGTGGTTAGTTAAAAGAATGCAGTATGTTGTGTTGTGCTGCTAGATGTTAAAAAATAATTTTTTCAAGTATTTTTCTTTCCGTTAATGTCACTGCACCTACGTGTATCATATTAAGTGTCTGAAAAATTGCACCAAATGTTTTATCCAAACCGTGTCGCACAAATGTGCCAGTACTCCAACGCAGGCCTTTTGTTTTTTTTAGTTGTCACAGCTGTATGAAAAATGCTTTTACTTTGGCCACTGCATTTGAGGGTGAGAGAGACACATGGCTCCCCTCAGCTCAACCCAGAAGCTTGAGAAGCTACAGGCCTTGGAGCAATACGGCCCCCCATCCCAGATAAACACACAAGCCTGAGTAGGCTTCTGGCCTCCGTCAAGGTTGACGAGCCAAGCACCAGCATGGGAGAATACCCTCTTCTAGGAACTCGCTGTTTTTACATCCTCGCTATATTTCAGCAGGTTTTCTGTGTCTCAGAGACGCAAAAGAAACAGCTAATGGAGTCTCAGAAATACTGGTTTAATTAAGCACCTCTATGAGTAAGATTAAACATTAAAAAAAGTCCTGTGTAAAAATGGATTTCTATTAAATATTGGGTCAGTCATTGTCAGCCTTACTTTCTGTTAAAGTTTTATTAACCTTCACGGTGGCACTGAATTCCAAGTATGCAATTGCAACCTTAACAAAGGTGAGCTGCTGTCTGAGATAAATTTGTTTTAGCTAGTCAACTGGCTGTATGTGACCTGTCATCACTAGAACTGCACCTTTGCCATGTGAGAATAAGAGTTTTGGTTCATGAATTGTTTAAACCTTCATGCCAAGAGTTAAAGTATATCTTATATATATTATACATATATTCCTTCATCCAAATGTAACAAAATCCAGCTACAAGCACGTTTGAAGCTCACCAATTCAGGTGTGAAAAAAATGACATACTCCATTAAGTCCTAGTACAATGTGCTTAAAATATTTTGTGGAGGGCTTGCCCTGACCGCAGTAAATACTTTGAAATACATAATAGCATAAAACACATTCCTGTTGGTTTACTGTTTACCTGGCAGTTTTGGCACTTCTTCATTACACTGCTAAAATGATAAAAAATACACCTACACAAACATGTAGACTCCAGTTCAAACTATGCATCAGTAGTGTCCCATTCCACCATCACAGATCTTGTCCTTTAACAATAACGTCTTTGTGTTGCTCACCCGGAATAATGTAATTTCATTGGAAAATGCTTCCTGGAATACAGGTTCGTCAGTGTGTTCTGTTTTTCTTTAAGTATAATGGAAAAAAAGTTACAGTGGAGGTGTGTGTAAAATAAATGGGTGAAGTGGTAAAAAGCTTGTAATATTTACAGTAGGAATTTCTTGTTAGTGAGTTCAGGATATGAAAGGCAAATTGAGCCGCAAATGTACTGTGGCTAATTCTTCTCCTGTTCTTTTAACAAACTTCGCTGGCACTCTTCATGGATGTGTGGCTCTCGTCCTTAAATGGCAAGAGCTTGAACCGCTGGACTAAGCAGCAAAAGCACAGACTGAGCCTTAGATATAATGGCGCGTTTGCCTGAAATTGTGTGAGCTGTGTGGCGCGTGCCTGCTCGGTGGCAACAGAAGAGCCCAACGCAGTGAATGCGTCACACACACAGTGTCAGCTGTGTTTCTGTCTCTCTTTGTGCGTGTCTGTGTGTTCAAACACAGCTGTAGAGTAGATCAAACACAACCCAGAGAGTCAGAACAACCTGTCCACCTCTGCTGATGTCACTGCATCATGGAGTCTGTGTGTTTGTGCAAAATTAAGGCAGATGGGTAGATTAATATCCCATTATTATCTAAGTTTAATGGCATTTTAATTGCTTCTATCTGCGTGTATGTCTGTGTCTGATAGAATTGCGTAAAGTGTGTGTGACACTTTTCCGTGCAGTATCAGGAACAGCAACACAACCTTTAAAGACTGAACATAAGATTGAACGCGAATAAACTTGAACTCATTTCTAAGCGATACGCTTAGAATCCAGCAGCCTGGATCACCAAATAAGGAAGACACTGAAACACATTGCAAAGCATTACATGGTGTTTTTAAAATACCACTTTGTCAAGCACTGGCAGGCAACCACGTAATGAAGTGAAACATATTTAAACAGCCAGAAAATCACATGATGTTGCTATTCTGTTCTCCAGCGTAGCATGTATGAGCTCAGCATGGACATGCTCTGTGCCTCCCTGACATCACACTACAGATGAGCAGAACGGGTCGGACAAGATGTAGCACTGCCTTTTGCAGAATTACTACAGGAAATCTTATACTCTGCCATAACTATTGAAGATTATTCTCCAAACTGTTACACTTGCACAATATGTGACAAAGCTAATCCTTACAGTAAAGGTATGTATTCTGTGGAGATTTTCACTTCTGCAAATGCAAGACTTGAATGCGACTTTATTCTTACTTTTCAACTGATCGAAGACTATAAGCTGCGAGGCATAAATGTTAACATAGCTGCAAAATGTGCTTTTTGTCAATTTTTATAAATGTGCAATGTGCTTCTATCACTGCTAGCAGCCTTTGGAGCTGTGAGATTTGAGTCCATGCTGTAATGTGTAAAGCATTAATCATGGGCCAACTGTCCACAAAGCTTCATAACGATATCATGTGTAGTTTTTGAGATATTGTTGCGTAAAGATGGCTCACATAGACAGCCATTCAAAATAAAATTCATAAAAATATTCATAACAAATATTGCACAACAGTTTTTCAGCCTGTAGAGTAATAGCAGCCCTCTCCTCGCTGTATGGATTGGCTTTAAAGTTGCTTTAAACAGTTGTCAAGGAAACAAATGTTTGTTGGATAAGCGTTGTTAGATACGGACAGGAGCAACAAGTTGTAGCGTAAAGTCAATGTTTAGCTGTGGAGGTTCACGGTTTTCTTACCCTGCTCTTTGGGATTGTTTATTATATCAACGCGATTAGTAAAATTGGTTTGTCATGTCTAACATTATTGAATAGTTGTTGAAATTATTTCTTTAATGTTTTGTGTATGATGTATTTGTAGGTGTTTAATCATTTTGATGGCATCAGACATACAGTAGTTTAATGCTGTTTTACCTTCCTAGATCTTTTCTAGTTTTACACAACACTGTATGTAGTAAACAAATATTATTTAAAGGAAAACCTAAAATTTGTAGTAAAGAAGTACAAATACAATTCAGGTGATTTGTCCTTAAATCATTACATCTGTCTGCATACAAATGGTGACTAAGATGTAATCTAACCAATAAATAGAAACAATGTAATTTAGAACTGTACTATTAAAAATACATATTAGGTTATTAAGAATGTGGATATGAGTTCAGGTTAATAAATGTACATATAAAACTGTCCGAAACAGCACCGTATACGTCACAAAAGCAACACTGTATAAAAAGTTTTGTACTGTTTGTCTAGAGTAAAAATTAAGTTTAGGTAGTTTTTGAGTTATTGCAGTTATTGTTCTCAAAGGCGGCCATTCAAAATACAATTCATAAAAATGTCGATAACCTTACCATGTGTAGTTTTTGAGATGTTGCTCTGTTAAGATGTCGGCTGTTGAAATTTAAATTCATAAAAAACTTTCATAACAATTATGACGTAACAATTATCACCATGTAGTGTAACGGCAGCCCTCTCCTAGCAGTCTTTCAAGTCTTTCATGTCTGAAAATGCATGAAAGACATGAAAGTCTCCCTTAGACCACCAAACAATGTAATTAGTGTCTTTGCAGGACCTATTAAGTGTATTTATTTCTCTATATAGTACGATTGTATTTATACAAGTTCATCAGGTTTAATAATCTGTGCATTTACGTTTAGTCATCAGGCAGACTCATAATACATGCACATTTTCTGACTGTAAAAGAAGCTTTAACAATAAATGCTTTAAGTCAATAAATCACTTGGTTCCACTGAGATTTGAACTCAGATCACTGGATTCAAAGTCCAGAGTGCTAACCATTACACCATGGAACCTCACCTGACCAGAAGCACACTGAATAGGCTAGCACTAACACAATGTTCATCAAAAACACAAAACAAAAACACAAGTCTGATAATTGAGTTTTTATGTGGAATATCGACAAGCAGCTACAGATGAAGAGCTGTAGGCGACAGGCTGCACGCAGCCCGAGCTCAGCACATTTGGCTGCCCTGTAAATGAATGCAACAGGGGCCCCTGTGTTAAATTAGCTGCACAATACGTTTTGCCGTCGTACTCAACCACCCTAGCTGTACCCATGGTAACCAGAAGTGTTGACATTTCCAAGAGAAGTGAATTTTTTGGGATTACAAGAATTTTAAAGTGTAATCAGTTTAACATGTTGAACACTCTGAAAGACGCAGCAGCCAATTAACACTGCTATCAACTGGCATAAGAGCATCTGGCCTTCAGTCTCAAATCCGACTGTAGGTTTCTGGAGGTCGTCAAACACACTTTCCATTCCCTGCAGAAAAACGCTTTCCATTTAAAATAGAAAAGAAAATCTTTTTAGCCATGGAACCTCCTGATAGTTCTGGGTTGGAATCAGTGCCGGATTCACTCCATGTGTCCACCAGTGGAAAACCAGCAAAGAGCAGTTCTGAAGCCTAACAAAGACCTGCTGTGTTCACCCTGCCTCAGAGTGACCCTCTGTGCTCACCAGCAACACCAGCGTTGTTGGCGTCATCCGCAGGAAACCTGTCCTGTAGCTGCTCGGGACACGCTGGCCCGATGATGCCAGTAATTGCAAGGATGGAGACTCCTCAGTGCAGCTATGGTCACTTCTACTCTACCACACAAGCTCCGTCAATGAGGCTCAGTATGACGTATCGGTCAGTTCCATGTTAAAACCATATTTGTTATAAAGTCAGCAACAGCTTTCACTTTGAATTTCCATTCACTTCTTAGTCCTACAAAAAATACTAAGTCATCTAATTTAGAAAAGCTGGTTAGAATTGTTCTGCATATAACAAATAAGAAGTCAGCTGGTCACAAGTTGGAATTACAATTTTTATAAATGTTTTATTTGGCTGAAACAATTAGACTGCAAGCAAATCATATTTATTTTCATCATTGATTAAATGATATAATACTTTTTTATAAATATTAAATATTGTTTTATCAACACACATGAATTTTGAGTGTTTTTTTTCTTCAACTAACTCATTACTCAACCATTTAATACAGCAGCTGAAATTAACACAAGATCTACCCTGGGAATGTGGAACTACTTTATTTATAATCTTTAATATCTTCTGTTTCATATTTCACCGTACGTCTTTATGAGATTATACGATTTCTAACTTTATCTCATGAGTATCAGACCTTTTGTTACTAGCATAAGTGCCATGCAGGCTGACCCTATGCTGATCTGTAAAAGGAGGCCCAGCTGTGCTCACATCCACTCCTCCACTGCCTACCCCGACATTTTCACCCGCCACAGAAATCTGCTCGTATGGAATTTCCTCTGAGTGGACCAGCAAATGCCCTTACCACAAAGCTCAGAGATACAGACAGAAAGAGGAGAAAAGATCAACTCATTAAAAAGAAACTTGCAGTGTTTGGTTACTGTTGCTTGTGATATGAATCAACACAAGTCAGACAGCTGATTCATTTTTGGCTGATTATACTAATGAATGCCTTTGAAAAGGAAATACAAGGGGCTCTTTGCAAGAAAAACCCGTGCACAGATTTTTTTTTTACAAGGAGCTGCACAAAATGGTGTAAAATGACAAAAGATTGTGTTTTTGTGCGCAGACGTGCACAAAAACACAATCTTTTGTCATTTTGTGCACACAACACACTTGTTGTGCTCGGCGGAAGGCCCAGCGGCTTGGTCAGTGATCTGTGTCCGCATGAGGCTAAGGTCACAGCTGAGATCATCGACCTCATGGCCACGAAAATCCTGTCTTTAGTCTCTCGCTGGCGTCACCAGTTAAAGGCACGACAGTGAATCACAGCTGGAGTCCAACAGCAGTGACAGAGGATACACACAGACCAATCGTTTGTCAGTACAATCAGCCTAAAAGTACATATTTTATTATGTCCAAATACTCGGTCCTTTACTCAGCTACTTAAGTGCATTTTTATAGGTACTAGAACTTTCAACCCCGCTGCATTTATTTCACACTAACAGCAGGTGCGGTTACTTTACAACAACTTTACCAAGTTAATTGTTACGTTGTTCTGTATATGCAGATTCTTTATACAAATTATAACCAGCTAATAAACTGAAACGTATTACTACTGTACAAATTAGCCAGTTTTCCCTCAAATTTTGCTGCAGTCTGTACACAAACTTAATACAGCTTTGCACATTGATGTTATCACCAGCATTATACATTCTTTGTAAACCATTAACTCTAAATGAAGCCCAGAACAATCTGTTTCTTAGTGGAGCACTTGAGTTTAGTAATTAAAGTAAAGTTAAGTACTATGAACAATTTAAGACGAGTTCTTGCACTTTGACTTCAGCGTTTGCATACTCTTCCTCTGCTTGGTTATGATGTGGCACATAAAAGCGTTTGTGTTCCAAACTTAAATCTTAATGGCCTTCTGACTCCCAACGGGAATCACTGCCCTGCTGTGCCATGCAGTGCTCACTGAGCCACACAAGGCCGTACATCACGGTGCATGGCGGTGACACAAAGGTATTACCACACACTCAGCACAACCAGAGGCAACACACACCATTGACACTTTTACACGTGACGGATGTCTATAAGCATGACTTGGAGCCGAACGGTTAAAGCGCACGTCTTCGCCCGATGCCTGTACTTTCTGAAGGAATCTTATCTTTGTGCTCTGTGGCACTGGGTAAGCCAAGCAGTGTCGAGACCTAAAGACAGGGAGAGGGAGGGTGACACATTCACCATACATACCACAAGCAAACTGGTGTTGACAGAGGCGCAGCTCTGGACAAGTGTGGATGCGTTCCTAATGGTTGTGTGTTTGTGAGAGACAGGAGACAGATAGTGACACAGACAGGCTGTCAACCTCCACCCACCCTCCTCGCATCCGAGGGGGAGAGGGGCTGAGGATGGACAAGCTGCTGAGAGAGGGAAAGGGGAAGCACAGCTGGAGGATGGAAAGGTGGAAATGAAGGAATGGGAGTGGGAGGAGAGGGATGACAGGGGGAGACAGAGCGCAGAGGGAGGTGGGCCAGGTGTTCCCCTCACAGCCATGTGGTCAACTCCTGTCTCCTGAGTGTTAACATGAAACAACACACTTATATGGGCTCTGTGCGATGGAGCTAGCTCAGTTTTTGCATCTGTCTTTGACTCAGAAACATACATGGCAACCGTGCACACATTCATGCATTTCAACAAAGGCCATAAAGAGGAAAACTTTAAGCATAATTTTCCTTTTAAAACACCAAAGCTCACAACAGACGTCAACAAACCCCTTCACACTCTCCATTTTCCCAGATCTACTCAGTTCTAATCAAACATGTGGAAACTATCTACCGTGTCCTCATGGCAGGGTTAGAAGTGCCTCAGTCCACAGATTGACAAGAGGGGGAAAAAGCAATGGAGAAGCAAGAGAGAAACAAACTAACCTTCAAAGTCTGATATGATCCCTTCCAAGTGAGCGTTGACAGTGGAATCATTGGAAGACATTTTGCTTACAAGTGTGTGTATGTGTGTGTGTATGAATGCGAGAGAAGAGGGAGCAGGGTTCCCTTTCCCCAGCAAGGAAAAGTCTTCCTGAGGCGCAGGCCCGCTTTTAAACAAATCCCAAATTAGGAGTCCGCGCAGGAGAAGCAGAGGGGAGGGCAAAAAAGCACAAGAGTCGAACCGCTCAGGGATCCAAACCCTCTGCCTATCTCTACGCTCTTTCCAAGTGCGGCAACTTATTTTTCTCTTCTCCTCCTTTTCAACTTCCAGAGCTTGGAATGAGAGAGCGATGACAACCCCCCAGCCTCCCTCTCTCCTCCCTCTCTCTCCCTGTAGCTCGCTGTCTTCCCTCCCCCCCTTCTTCTTCCCTCCATGCCTCCCTCCCTTTCTCCAGCCTTCCTCTCAGGCCGTTCTTTCTGTGAAAGCTCTCATTTTTGACTGGTTGGTCAAATTATGTGGACGCTAACATTCAAACACACTTCCTTAAGGCTCGATCACATGACTGACTTACATAGAGACAACTTATTATAAGATTTTTCAAAGTCTTTCTCTGTCATATAACATGTGAAATTAAGCATCCTAAAAGCTACAATCAGTGCGCACACTTACAGTCGCATATAAAAATGACAATTGAAAGTTATTGTAGATAAATTCAGAGTGAAGACAGAATGGAACTGTGGACTAATATGGTCAGGACAGGCTCATACAGGCAGTTAGTAGTTGGTCTGACATGCTCAGTCGCTCTGGAGGCAGACATCAATAAATAAGTGGCCTAATGACTTAACGACCATGTGAATAAGTCTCTGTGAGTGGGGGTGGACGGGGGTGTTGGTTAGTGTGTGCGCGTGTATGCATGTGCTTGGGAGAAAGAATTACGAAGGGCATGGCAGTTCGAGATGTCTTTATCTGCGCTGCGAATGCAAGACAAGAATGCACCGGGAACACGTACAGTTGAGCACATTCACATGTGCAGCGTCTAGATAAAATGTGTGATGAAGTACTTTTGATGATTGGCTGTATGTGCTAAAATGGACCATTTGTTAAGTGACAAGACCATAGTGTTTGAGCTGGGAGACACACTTTTCAAACTGCTTCCAAAATGACAGTAGCCGTGAGAGACGATGACGCCTGAGGCAACAATGCAAAGATACACAGAAGTAAAATGAAGTAGAGCAATATGGAAATGATTTGAAATTACACTGCTATTAATTATTCAGGCTGTGAAGCAACAATGGCCAAAAAATTATAATAATAGTTGTCCCAAATGTGATTTATCATAAAGCATTTGAGACTGAAATCTTGCATGTCTGGCAAAGTTACTGACAATTTGTTGTTTACATTGGAATCAAATTTTGCATTTTCTGTTGATTTAGGCATGTTTACAAATCATAAACACAGATGTGCATAAGTACACAAACACACACGAACACATAGATTTTCAAACAAATATTAGGCTTTACTGTCCTGAACCCTGCAATCTGAGATTAATGCTACATCATTTTCCCCTGTCGTTGAACCACAAAAAGACTCCAACCCCCAAAACGTGTGGGAAAACACTATAATTGTCAATTAATATTTTCTGGCTAACATAATAGCTGGACTTGTGCCTGGAATTTTTAAATAGTCAGTTACAGGTGCGTGGGATACCAGGAAATATGCAGTTTTTGGGAATCAGAGTCGCTGCAGCAACAGACTCAAAATCAGCCCATCGTAGCATCAAATACTGATGCTCTGTCAAAGCCCGTGACATCTCCCAGATATGCACAAGGTGGCTTTTCACGGCAGCACGATTTGACCTTCTCTGATTAGTTAGAAGGCCAGGCCTTGATCGAAGACCTTTGGGTGCAAATATCTCTGCACAGTTGCTGCACTGAGTAATAAAAAATGTGTCGACAGCAGCCCTCCACAATAAAAGAATGAATTAAATATATCTCCACCACAATAAACAGTTACATGTTTATTCTAATTTTGCCATGACAGCTTGTTGAAGCTGTTGTTTTCTACTGTGTAGGAAAGTTGTATTTTGGAGAATGTAGAATATTATATTATCCATTAATCATACACACGTCTTTGACTTCTGTAGTGAAGGATTGGACTTAATATGTGTTTCCCTGCAGTTTGAAACTCCCAGGGTCTGACACAGTGTCACCTTCTCCAGCAGAGGTCACTGTTGCTCCTATAACTAAAACCGGTCGCTATGGGCAACAGTGTTAATTGGAGGCACAGAGTAATGTGATCTAAAAAAAAAAAAAAGAGCAGCTGCTCACACACACACACACAACAAATATGCACAGCAGATGCATGCAAAAATATGAACATGCACACAAGCAACACATGCTTGCACTCAGCCCCAGCACCCAACCCTCTCACTGAAACACACACACACACACACACACACACACACACACACACACACACACACACACACACAAAAGCACACCTCCTTCCACGGCATATCCTTGCAAGCCCCAGCAAGCCCAGACAGCACTAATCCAACTTGCTGTTACAACTGTCACACTGGAGGAGGACTAGAATGTTTTTGCTTTAATCTGTAAAAAAAAAAAAAAAAAAAGCCATCATGCACTCACAGGATACAGTATCCAATGGCCTGTGAATTCCACAACACACACCGTTCTTTGCCTGAACTTTATTGCTGCATCATGATATCATCTTCTGTCTGGCCAAAGGAAGGGAAAGTTGCTGCAACAACAGAAAAAGATGATCCTTTTTGTCCCTAAAGATCAATTGTGAGATATTATCACGTGAGCAAATTTGTCCCAAGCATAGCAGGCAACCTGGTGGGTTTTTTGGCCTCATTCTAAAATAGCTTTAAACAAAAGTTTATAATTGTAGCGAAAAAAGATATGAAAACAAACACCAGCGAAATGCACCTAATGAATCTCTTGGGGCTTCAGGTTTCTCGCACATCAGAGCACTGTAATGTGTTTGAATAAGCAGCTGCTGGTGTTATGTTGCACAGCAGCGAAATGTGCCAGAGATGGTCGCCTAAGGCTTGAAGAAACCCAGAACACCACCGCGGTAAAGTGGGTACTGTTCTCCCGAGAGCTGAAAACGAGAGCCGCAGAGTAGGAGGAAACGAGGATAACTTTTATAAACGGATGCCAAGCTGGCGCGGCAGTTGCTAGGGCAATGCTCGGGCAACGAGGGGGTTGCAAATGTCAGCAGTCAATCACCTGATTCGCAAACATGCATGCACACGCACGGACGAAGGCACCAACAGGTCCACATGTCTCGGCGCCAGTCTGCCCCAACCTCTGTGGTCCGCCTTGTGCCCAAGGACAAGACATCCTGGGATCTCTGGAATCTGAGATGTAGCTCCGAGAAATGTCTCAGCGGCAACCGAACCCACACCGGGTGATGTTATGCACCGATACACCTGAGCTGTTTAAATCGCAAGTACGGCTTCTAGTCAACAGCAACTTTACACAGTGCCGTGCGAAAATAGCAACGTGCGGGTTGAAATACAATCACAACTTTTTTCCAACGAATAAAATCTTTTTCACTCAGTTGTCAACACCTGATAGGAAACAGATGGAAATTGTGAATACATGCAAATTAATTCAACTTGTGAAGAAGTTAAACAAAATCTGCTGAATGCTGTGGTACAGGAAATGCAAGTATCATACATCAGTTTTGTATCACCAGTGATGAGGTTCAGACAGTCGCTGTTATTTGAACATTATCAGTACCAGCTACAGAGGAAACCCCAGTTTCCTGCTGTGTTCATCCTAAAACAACAAAAGCGTTGTTAGCCTCGATGCAGACGGCTCAACCATGAGTCAGGCTGTGTCAAATATGCCATCTGGAAGAGGTAAAGTCTGACTGTGGTGTGTGTGTGTGTGTGTGTTAGCAAGCATTACTTGCATTGATTGTGTGTGTTCATTCATTCATGCATACTGTATTTTTTGGAGGTGACGAGCTAGTTACCGCAGCTCTGTTTACATGGCAACATCCAAAATAAGCAGGTCTACCTGGCTCCGGACTTCAGGAAGGAGGGATAGATGAGCAAAACAAGGCAGACGGGGGGGGAAAGTGGGAGAATGTGTGTCAGCGCTCGTCACCCAGGTAGAAAAGGAAAGAACGTGGGACGTGAAGTGACGCTGACCTCTGTGGCTCGGATGGAAACTGGAAAACAGGAAACTTTCTCCCTGCTGCGTGTGACAGAAAAAGAAAGAAACAGAAAGACACTGAACGAGAGCATGACTAATGGAATCCGCAGAACTGGGAATATGACCGTCGCCAGAAAAGTGCCTGGCTCTCAGCACAGTACAATACTGTACTCCGGCCACATGTGGGAACGAATGTCAAGAGACTGTAGCGAGGCTGTGACCGGGCAGTGTGCTGAGAGTCATCTAGCCATGAGCCGATATATGTATGCATGTATAATGTTCAAATGTTCACAACCTAAGGTAAGTGGCGAATTGTAAAAAGGTAGTTAGGACTGAGGCCCAACCTGAGGTCCCAGAGTGCAACGCGGTGACGTAGCTCTGCCTCGACTATATGCACAGCTGTAGCGGCAACAGCTGCCCATAACCGAACGTCGAACAGCAGCACCGAGCCAGGCCCTGCTGACTTTAATCACACGCAGCACCTGTTGGAAACATGGCTCGGGCGCGCTGCATGATCGCACACACTGGCACACTCTCCCCATCGCTCGGCCTCACTGCTTTTCTTTGCAGCGAGCTCTGCCCGTATTTGTGAGAGAACAAGTCGACTTGCTGCAAACACAGGCCGCTTCCTGCGTTTGTGTGTGTGTGTGTGTGTGTGTGTGTGTGGGTTCCCTCATGCTTGGGATGGAATGGCTTGGTAAATAGAAAGAGCAGCTGTCCTCCATCAGAGATGACTCTCAATGGGCCCCTCTCTCTCTCTCTCTCTCTCACTCAGTCTCTCCCTCGCTCTCCCCTCCTTTTCCACCTCCTTCCTCCGCTCCATGTCTCCGCTGGGTATCAACCCTGTGTAGTAGGTCGAAAAAGCCATTCCTTGCTGCGCCTGCTCGGTACATTGCTATGGCAACTCATCTAACAACACCACTGGTGACCCACCAGGAAGTAACATGACCTCAATTTCCTTCAGTAAACTCTCTCTACTTAAAATGTGTAAAGAGTGATATTGTAAACAAGTGGCAGGAAACACAGGAAGCTGCAGAGCAGAACGGTCACAGTTGAGACTGACAAAAGACAAGATTTTGAATTGTTCAACCCAGCACCTCCACCTGCTGGTCGACGATTACATCGCATGTGAAACGGGCAACTTTACGCGCTGGCATATTTCAGTGACTTTATTAAATATTGTTTCAGGCAGTAATCTGCTAACTTAGCTCGTGCTACCCCATATGCGATGAGCTTGAGATTACAGTCCGAGTGGATGTGGCTGTGTCATACACACGGTCATCAAACATCATCAGCTGAGCTCACCGTGACTGGAACACGTCGGCCCACTTTTACTTTGTTCGCGTTTCCCTGTGACAGTGTGGCTGATGGAAAGTTTGTGTCGAGCGCATCGTCACTGTTGATTCACATGGGAAGAAAAAAAACAGGAAACAATGACTCTTGAGAATCAGCACCAACACAGGAGTGGGAGGAATATCGGCAAGATGTGATCTGCTTTGGCCCAGGAAGATGAACTCATAATTCATATGTACAGAACAGTGACAAATGTTAGTTAGTAGAAGCCTATAGACACAAGTGATTCACACTGTTTGTCTAACTGTGAACACGCACACAGCGATAGAAACTATGACTACATAAATACAACACAACAAACGCACACTCCGCATGTCCTGCTGAAGCTGTTACAGCTCCCTGAAGGGAACACCTGGAGACAAGAGGCCGGAGGGGGGGCGGGGGTGATACCTCCATCACCACAACACACACTCAACAATCTCACCTACATCCAGATTTCACACGGGGTGTAGGTTCTGCCAGCTGTGCTAGGTAACAAAGATGGACATACACATTTACACACACACACACACACTGGTGCCACTTTTAACCACTTCTATGCCATTAAGCTGTTTTTTTTTTTACAACACTGACACGACTACTCATAAAAATGCCATTAAGAAGCCCACAGCATTGCCTCACTAATGACTTAATCCGACTCTTTCTCTCGGCCTCTCTCTCTCTCTCTCTCTCACACACACACACACACACACACTCATCAATTCAATATGCTTGTTGTTTACAGCAACCACCAGTCAGAGGGACAGTGAAACAGTGAGGATTTTTATTTGCAAAGTCTGCCTTACTTTGCTCATGGACTGAGGGCTTTCTCTGTCCTGTTTGCTAAAGGAGGGATTGACTGATGACTGAAGTGGGATCAGTCACAGGGGACAAGAGTAGTACTGTTCAAACAGAGCTCTTTCCTGTTTTCACACCAAAGAATGGCCGAGCATCCAAGAAATATGGGCCATTTCTTCGGCCCTTAACCAAAGACCCATCGCTTACGTTCTCAGAGTTTTAGTACAAAACAGATGAATTCCATGTTTTCATTTAGCGAACTCTGCAATGGGATTATGGAGGGACAGACAGACAAAAAGAGACAGTGACTGTGCAACAACCTGCAAAGACAAAAACATTTAAAGTGGAAACAATGGATCAGATGGGGGGTGGGTGGGTGGGTGCAAACAGAGACAGAAAAGGCTGGAAACACCACAGGCACCAAACACACAGAGACAGATAAAGTAAAATCTGCTCTGCTGAGCTGCTACTCAAACCCTGAGCAGCTCCCAAACTCCAGCTCCAAAACCCCAAAGAAAACATGCAGTCAGCAAAGAGGACAGAATGAGAGAGTGGAAAATACCATGGAGGGGAAAATAGAGGCAGGCTCGTCCAGAGAAAGACACTTGATCGCAGTAAAATAGCTGATTGAGGAGCTGTAAACTCTTTTCCATTCAGCAGAGAAGCCTGTCCTCGTCTGAGCAGTTTCCGGAGACTTTGTCTTACCTGAGAATTTGTCTCCCTCCATAACCAGATCACTCCCTCCACAGCCACATGTAGTGTCTGCTCTTTGACTCCACTCCCTCCGTCTCTCTCTCTCTCTCTCTCTCTGTCTTTTTTTGGACTTCCCTTTCTCTCCCTCGTCCCTCTCTCCCTCCCTCCCTACCTCCCTCCCGCCCTCTGTTCCTCTTCCTCCTCTCCTCACTCTCTCTTTCCTTCCAGGCTTTCTGCTCTCTCTCTCTCTCTCTCTCCCTACCCCTCCACCGTTCTCCACAGTTCGATTCCTTCAGCGTGTCTCGCTAATGAATCGGGAATTACGACATTCCCATGTGCTGATCATATGTTGCGTTTGACGCTCTGCCTTTCTCTCTGTTGCCCCCTCGTCTTTAAGATCAGACCCGAAGACTGAAGCAGCATTGTATCTTGAAAATAGAAACCCTCAGCTCTACCATGTGACATGGAAAGACAAAAATAACCAGCTAGACTTGCAAACTCTTACTTCGGCTTACTCATGGTGTTGCTCGTGTTTCTGCACTGTGACATTAGCTCGTTTGATTCTAACTGATTCTTGTCAGGCTGGTGTGAAAGTCATCGCCTTGACTACATCTTGATTTTGCGATTGGGCTCGACGCAGTTCTGCCTTCGTAAGCACGTGAAACAATGAATGAAAAAGACGAAATGAGCATTTGTGCTCAACCCTTCTTAACAAATATGTTGAAAGGGTTAATCTGGACAGCCAGAGAGACCACTAAGGGGAAGAGAGAGAGAAAGAAAACCAGTCCTCGCTCTGCAGATTGGAGTAACCCCAACCCTCTCTTTAAAAATGGGCTTGGTGCAGAGCTGTCTCTGTGCTCAGGAAACTCCGATGACTTCTGACCTTTGGCATGTCCCTCACACTGTGCTTAGGTCAAAGGTCACATGGCAAACGTCTGAGCTCTGATAGAGAGATCAAACACACTCAGACATGTCAGTCTGCCGAATTGTGCAACACACGGCTCCAGTGAACTTATGCACCGGGTGCTGACCTGTGTTCACCGTGTTTATGTGTACTCGTGTTTACTTTTAATGCATGTGCATAATTTTTTATTTATACGTCTGTCTCAAGTCATATCTTTATTAATCCTTTAATTAAAGCCAGATGCCTAATTCTGTGCTGGATAACGAAATACTGAAGTGTTGCACGTTGGCGGCCTCTGCTGGACAAAATGTCTAACTCTAACTCACACACACTGGTCATAAATCTCGCAGTAACATGGCTGGTTAGCGAGAAAATGGGCCCAGACAGATAATAGGCTCATCTGTTTCTTTTTTGTCATTTTTTTATGTCTCTTTGCAAGCACGTTGTCTGTTTTTACTCATGTTTAATCTATTGGTGCCCATTTTGTGTATATTCTGGTTGCCACGTGTCTCTTTTTGCAGATTTAGCTCTATTTATTTTTTTGCTTCCCTTCCTGATTGTTTTTTGTTCTTCTATCTGAGATCCTTCAAACAAGAAATGCACTCACTTCATGTGTGTGTGTGTGCGTGTGTGTGTGTGGCTCAGGAGTTCACGAGCCTGTCCTCGTTAGGCCTGTTTGGTAATCCATTCATGAGCAGTCTGTGTGTGGGGAGGATTAACGTTCAATTACAAAGTCATTAAGAACTAATTGAGTACACAGTCTTTTGTGCACAGTAATTTGTTTTCAGTGTTTGACTTTCCATCGCCGACAGTCTGCAATGCTTCATTTCATAACAAATACTAATACACATTCCCCTGTTTAAAGTCTTTCAGTTAATATCTTCGCTGCCAAAAAAGTGAAGCTGTGATATTTCAGTAGCAGACTCACTGTTTTCCGTCTAGTTTTTCTTTAGGCAGTTTTTCAGTTTGATCTGTCATGATAAGATGAACACATTTTACACAAAATAGTGTTGATTAAATAAAGCATCTACAATAAATCTGTAGCCTAAGGAAGTGAGGGGAGAGGAAATGTAGCTTGCTGAGTCCTTATTAGTAACTCCACTAATACTATTTTACCTCAAAAACAAGAGAATGTGATTTTACATCACAGATACAGTATACTGTATTAATTGTGTGTGTCTGTTTGTGTGTCCAACAGCAGAGGATCTGCTGACTCTCAGAAGGGAATTAACCACACACACAGATTAACAATAGAGACAGTGTTGGATAGAGAGACCTGTGAATGTGTGTGTGCGTGTGTGTGTGTGTGTGTGTGTGTGTGTGCATGTATTACAGTAAAGCATCCTCCCAAACAGGCGTCTGCCAGCTCGTAAATCTGCCCTGTTGGCAGATGTTTTGTATGGGCATCTCCCCCTAAATGCCATGGCACACACACACACACACACACACTCACAATGTGTTGACTGCATTAAGGGAGGTCTGCTGACAAGCCCGACTTTATCCTTTACCTTAAGTATTTTTTTCATGAGGCACTTTTGCAAAGTGCAACTGCATCTCCATTTTTAAATATGTCTGTACAAATACTAAACCACAACAGCTAAAATGAAACCTAAACAAACATGTGAATTCACACTAAGACTGAAGCTCCTTCCCTGAATGTAGGAAGTTTATCTCACAGACGGCTGGTGGAGCTCTTTTTCCAGTGAGATGCCATTAAACAAACTCACCTGCAGCTGTTGATAGATGCTTGTCTCTGCCTCTAATTGACTCAGACCTTAAATTGTAACTACACTCACGTTGACATCCTTCCTTGCTTTAAGAAAGTCATTGGTTCAGAAATTCAAGTGTGTTTGACAAAAGCAAACTGCACAAACTGTCAACACAAAAATCACATATGATGCCAGTTCCCTGTTTCATGTGACACTGTCATTCGCAAGCTGGAGATGAACTCGCTTTCACATACAACTGCAATTTATTAAAAGGTGCTGAGATGTGCAACTAAGGCTATGGCTTTAATCTTGCATGTTTGCTTTTATTGAGAGAAACAGGCCACTGCCCAGCACACAACCCATGGCATGGTGAGCTTGTGCCTTCGCACAGAATCTACAACGTGTGTGTGTGAGTCTCCTCTCACCCTCCTATTTGTGCTGATGCAGCAGAAGACATTATTCTTCCTACTGGGAGAAGATGCTTCAGTGGTGAGTCTCAGCCACAAGTCCATCCTGTTTGCCAGTATTGTGCATTAGCTAATACTGTAAACACACACACACACACACACACACACATGCAGGCTTGTGTGCCTTTGCTCTACCAGGAAGACAAAATGTAAGACTAAAGAAACCAACAACCTGTTTTTGCTGCATCTGTGCTGATGTTTACCTGCGATCAGCTGTTATCTGGATAAGAAACTCCACCTGTTCTGCCCTCGGTGTTACCTCATCCCTCTGCTGAAGGTCAGTGACACTAACAAAGCTTTACAGGAACAGGGAGTGATTAAATGGAAGTGGTGAAAGGCAGGGTGTGGCTTTGTCAGAGCCTGAATTCAGATGGATGACAGTTAAACAGACGACGACCGGCAGGGAAACATTCATTAACATATTAAATATACACCGATCAGGCACAACATTATGACCACCTGTGCAATGGAATTCTGCTACTCATATTTAAAACGAAGGAGGTGGCCGAAAGTTTAGAACCAGCTCTTTTTCTAATGCACTTCAGCATGACTATATAGTTATGGAAAGCATGAAAAGGAGAGATGAAAATGCCACAGGTGCCATGTACTTACTGGGACTGGTGACAGATCCCTCTTTGTCCGCTCTTCTTGTTCGAGCACTGGCCGATCTCGCTGTAAATGCAGACAGAGGAACAAATGAGTGCAAACTCCTCACAAATATCCACTGACCATTACTTCACTGCCCACATTTTTCTATTTCAGAGGTATGGAAGGATACAGAGGAATGCGACGAAACACATGCAAGCACCAAGGGGAAGGTGGTTACTACTTCACGTTCTCCTGTGGAAAAGCAAAGTCAGCCACTGTTTGAAACACGGCTGTTATACAGTGACTGTGGAGAAACTGACTCTCAGTGAAAAAGCTTTTTATTTCTCAGTGTAATTTGTGGCTTGTTTCTGTTTTTATAATTGTGCGGATAATCTAGAAATATCTCAAACCAAGGATGAAAGTAGAACAAAATGTGTACTGTACTGTAGCATAAACTGCCCGGTGGAGCATGACATCTCTGAAGCTCTGTGCGTTTTCTATTGTGTGTATTTTTCATCAAGTCATATTTCTTGTTTGGATGCTTTGACAGTGAACTTGCGCAGACGAAGAGCCTTTATGTATTAGACTGAATAGTGGTTTTGTTCCACGGATTTACTTTGGCAGGCGGCATGCAATAAATGCCAAAGCAAGTTTGAAATTTGTTTTAAACAAACTTTGTCAGTTAGTCGAAGTAACAAGAGTAGAATAAACTCAACTGTGCTCCAGTTACCTTCTTACGCTGAGTTCCTCTTGAACGAAATTACTGAGGATTTAAAGCACAAAATGAAGTCTTGGCTTTAACATTTAAAGTGTTTTAAGATGATTTCGTTGTGAATTGAATCGAAATATGGCACTGACACGGAAAGCTATGTTTTCTCACATGGGTCATTCCAAAGCTTCGGAGCTCTGACAGCAAATGCTCTGCCCCATTTATTTGTGATTGATAACACTGCAGCCTGCTTAATGCTGAGAATAGCTTAATCAGCTCAGCTGTTCCTGGAACAGCTGATGGCATCTCTGTCAGGCGAACAAAACACTCTTTCTATTCTCTCCTCCGCTACCTGAACGCTGTCTTCAATCGTGCATCGACCAGTCAGTGTAACTCGGCTGAAGTGAGCTCATCCCGTGGCAGGTGAGTCAGTTTTCTCATCCTGTTCTTAAGGTTTTTAGAAATACCTCCTACCACGAAATCAGTTCATCACTTCACATTCCTTTTCTGCCAAAACTGCAAACATTGTGGTTTTCCGCCCATGTGTGTCACTTGTTTCAACACAAAGACAGCTGGTCAAAGGTAGAGGGAGTGAATGTGCCACAGTGTAACTGGAATACATGAGTAAAGCTTCTGTAACGTGTGTGTGTGTGTGTGTCTGAAACAGAACTACTGATGGTGGCGATGAAGGGTGCCGCCTTTGGTTTTCTCCATAAACTCCCTCAGTATTTCGCGTTGTCCCCTTCACTTTCTCTTTCTGCATCACCTTCAGAAGACAAAGCTATTTTTGTCGCTACCGGCTCCAAAACACATACTGTTTATTTTGTCTGGCAAGTGAGACCCAACTTCTCAGGCCCAGAAAAGCTGCAGCCGCCATTTTTTTATTTAAAGAAGCAACATCATCCACACCTGCTGCTTCAGGTTAGAAAGTAGTTCCACAGTTAAGCATTACAATCATACTTTTATTCATAGGCATGAAGTCATGTAAACATAAGAATATTGCAATGAAATGAAGAGGATTCTGTGTGTGTGTGTGTGTGTGTAGGTCAGAATAACCTGACTATGATAGCACAGTCCTGACCAGCAGGCCTCCTTGTTACGCCTATGTCAAACTGATGGCCATGGTCCTGATAGAGAGACTGTCTTAACTCACACAAAACGCATTAATGAGATTAAAAAACAATACATATATGTTTCAATTCAAATTAGAGTTAATAACAGTTTGGGTTCAGTGTCAAGATGTTCCCCCCCTTTTTTTTAACTCTTTTATATCACCAAGTGGGCAAGAGCATAAAACCTTTTTTTTTTGCTTTAAGCGTCAATAATTAATCTGCCAGGAGCCATGTGATTTCACCACTTGTCTGTTTTGTGAGAGAGTACAAATGCCTGTGTGTTTGAGAGCTTTAAGTTTACGGAAAATGACAGAACACACAAGAGTCAGTCAAGTCTATCGAGCCTTTCGGCCACAAAGCGTGTCTGTGCCTATTTGCTCTTAAGAGAAACGAGGTGAACACACACACAAAACCACTCACACCCTTGCCACAGAAAATGCTTCAGTCAGACCAAGCAAAGTTTACAATTGCAACAAAGTGCCACAGACGCTGTAACGACACCACAGAGTTGTGTTGATATTTGACACTGTACTGTTGCCGGGTGGTTTAAAGGTAGAGAGCAAAGTACAAACGACATAAAGCAAATATGCATTGGCCAACTGCACTGAGCTCGGATAGAACATAAAGGAGTTACGCCTGCAGTGTTAAACTGTGCATTGGCACAAAAGTGTGTGTGTGTGTGTGTTTGTAGATGTACTCACTTGCTCAGTCTTGTCTGAGGCCACATGAACACACACACACACACACACGTTCACACACATGCAGGACATACTGTATCGTTGTGCTGAAACAGGTTTCATCAAAAATGTCCTGATATTATGATCCATGTCTTTTTTTCCCCCTCTAAGGGAATTCGTAATCTTCATATTTGCCTTATGACACTGCTATGTACGAGCGAGGTCATTACGAGCGCATGATGGATGAAAAGAATGCAAGCAGTGTTTACGCTTATGGAAAAAAAAAATGCTCCTTTCAACAGCGCTGCAGGCCATATCAGAGTAAGTGCATGGCTGCTCGTGTATTTACTATAGGCCTCCACTGATTGATGTCAACTGCAGCGCTTGGGCGAAGCTGTGTGTCTGTTTGCATGGCTGTGTGTGTGTAACATGACTGGTCAAGTGCACGGCAATGCCTGGACAAACACGTCAACGGATTAGTCACTGGTCTCCGCTGAATAGAGAAGGTAAACAGCGGGGAGAAGGAGCCGCACTTTAACCTACTTGAATCACAAGAGCACATCTCGCACTCGATGCGTGCAAAGAGACGGACGCACACAAAGGATGGAGCGACTTACAGAATGTGCTTTAACGCACACTCTGTTCCTGTCAAACCCACAAGATTTTTTTGAGTTTGCAAAAGGAGGCCACGCTGTTCGTATTTGAGTAGGAGGGCAGGAGGGGTGAAGCATCTTGACCTTCCTTTTAGCTTTTGTTGTTTGCCCCTTTCTTTCCTGTCTTTTACCCCTCTGTCAGCTTTTACTTCACACTTCACTTTGTGGCTGAATGAAACGTTCATCACTTGTGTGGCAAACATTGCTGAAGTGTAGCATTGCTGATTTTTGTTTAATCCGTTATCACTTTTGTTTGGCTTGAATGCAATATTTGTTTTACAGCATTTATTTAGCCTTATTTTTAACCAGAATGTCTTAAGAGATTATTATATATTTTGCAGAAGAGATGTGGTGGCTGATTGATGGGATCCTCCTAAAAGGCTGGACTGAGACGTTACTTAAGCACTGATCATAGCAGCACCCAAGGTTCAGGCTGTACAGAGAAGACGCAGAGACAGTCCAACACGTAGTGGCAGGCACAACCAAAAGGCTGGCGTTGTGTACAAGAA
This sequence comes from Channa striata, assembly GCA_033026295.1. NCBI lineage: Eukaryota > Metazoa > Chordata > Actinopteri > Anabantiformes > Channidae > Channa > Channa striata. The sequence continues at coordinate 18,047,980 of CM065180.1, read as the reverse complement.
CATCTGGACGGAATTCAAAGACCACATGGATGATTCCGCAGAAGGATGTGGGGATGAACAGCGCAAAGATCCTCAAAGATCCCAAGGGACAGGAGGGTCCCAACGTAACATCAGGTCGTAGACCAGGAACAAACACTGGTGAACAGCGGTGGAAGTCACAGCGACAGCAACATCGGGAAGAAGGAGAATATGAGAACCTGGAGAAGTACCAAGGCCTGAAAGTAAAACTGGAGAGGACGTGGAAAGTGGAGGCCAAACTGGTCCCAGTGGTCGAGGCTGTGACTCTTAAGCTGGAAGAGCAACAGCAACAGATGCAAGAACAACAACAGAAGTCTGTGTCTCGGAGAGCAAAGCGCTAATGTTCACACCACTTTAAATCCCAGCACCGAAGCTTGAGGAAAACACACACCTGCACGTCCTGAAAGATATACACATGTATTTCAGAAATATTTCATGTTCTTATATGTAAATCATCCTCTTTTCTCTTGCAGTATTACTGAAAGTCACTTTTAATAAGTGTCCAGTAATTTATAAAAACAAATAGCAGCTGAATATCATTTAATGATCTAGTTTTTCAGATTTAAAAAAAATTTTGATCGTGATGTAACAATATTAGCATCACAAATTCGCTCCCCCCTCCGTCCTTCTGCTCACCCATCTGTTCCATTGTGTTTTTATGACCCTCATTACACACATTTCACCAGCTTTGCCTGTGGAAGAGCTGCAAGGGGATCCACTGGAGGAGGGTGAGTCAGACAACGTGACTAAAGCACTACTTTAAAAGGCGGTTTTTGCAGCCCAGATGAGGAAGCTGCCTAGATGCATTCTTAATGATTGAGTGCTGCGTCAAACACACCTACACACACACACACACACAGATTCATACGTGGTCTCACATAAAGCTGAGGAAAGACATTGGCCATGACCCTGAACTACACGCCTCTTAAATGAATAGCTGTTGTTCTGGCGCCAAAGGTATGAACCGGCAACACCTTTTCCTACCTCATCCAGCGTGACGCTGTTCCTCATGTACCACGTTCACCGAAAACCGACACCACTTTTGCCAAATGCACGGTGGCCTTTCTGTACTCCTCAGGCAACCACAACCACCCGGCTCACATGACATTAAACTTGTTTTAAAGGACAGGAAACGCTGGAAGTCTATGAAACAATACTGGTGTGACAGATAAGAATCGGCCTTCCTCCTTTTCAGGCTGTTAAGACCCACGGAGCTTTATGAGCTCAAGCCTCCCCCAGGAAACATGTAGTTACTCTGAGCAGCAGGTGAACCACTGAGTGACAGAGTGGCTGCATGTGCTGTACGTGCGTGCTGAGCAATGCGAGACAGATTTCAAGTTAAACAAGTACATGTTTGCATGGTGGTGCGAAACAAATGTAATTTCATCCGAACTATAATCCATAATGCTACTAATGCATGCGTCTGTATGTGTGTTTGTGCCATAGATGCACATGAAAACATGCTAAATATGACAATGATACTGTATATCATCATTACGGAAATCACACACTTTTTCTTACATATAAAATCACTGTACTGTCACATGAAAAATCTATCACGTATAAAAATTTACACTCATGTGTCATCATTGACTCTGCATAATTCAATTAATGAGATCAGGGCTTTGTACACTGCCAGCAGCATGGCTCGTGTGCAGCTGAGACGCAATATTTTGAGAGCGAAATCGCCCCTCTACTAAACTTCCCAAATAGATATGAATCACTAACACTTATAACAGATTGCTAGTTGCAATAAAACATTCAATCAAGTCGTGACAGGACAAACAGTTTCGGCGTCTTGCATAGGCTGAGTCTGTGGCTTTCGTAGATAAAAAGCAGCAGTTTTTTAGATTTCTGCTGACGTTTGGGTAAAATTAATTCATCAGATGATGGTGCAATGAATTACGCAATACGGTTATTTTTCCTGTGGGGAAATAACTGCATGTGTACATGGATGATTCTAATGCCCACGTCTGGATGTGAGTGCACATATTCCACCTCTTTGAACCTGCCATTATCTTTTTTACAGGCTCTCCTGGCCTCAGGGCTACAGTACAGTCTGTTGTATCACTTGACACACCTCAAGTCTCCTGCAATCAGGGGAAATCCACATTGCAGAGCAGTGTGTGTCAGTGACGCCGTGTTGCAAACATTAATGAATACTGAGGCACGAGTACATCACCACCATCACCACAACGTACAAACGCTACTAAAGGTTCTCTGTAAGTGAAAGGATGTAAAAGCCCTAAAGTGTTGTGCAGAACGGCTCCTTCATTCATTAATATGATATAGTTGTAATTACCAATGAATTCATGCAACCATCATTTACTGTTGCTGCTGGTAAAGATGGAACCTATTTTAATGAACATCTCATTTTTGATGTTCATATGTCTGAATCCAAACATTACAACTACTTTACGTACGGCCGGGAAGCCTGTGCAGTTCACACCATGGATCAATAAAGCCTTTTGATTACGCTGCATTTTGAAATATTAACAGGATCTCACACACCGGGCCAAGTCCTCATTCACGTCACTCAGTCATGTGCCGAATATCAATCATTAGCTCATACACAGCACTGTCAACTGTTGTTTATTCTGTTGTGCATTATTGTTAATATCCATTGCACTAATGGGACAAGCTGCACATAGTGACTCGTAAATAAGTGTTTTCAGTTTATGCTGAGACTCAACATCTAATAAAATACGTTCATATGTACTTCATGTCAACTGTGCTTCCACCTGTATATTTTGTCTATAATAGTCCATATATACGATCTAGTAAATACTGTAGACAGTAACGTATATTTTGCACTGTTTATTGCACTTCTGCTTAGATACTAAACTGCATTCCGTGGCCTTGTACTGGTACATGTAGAGTTGAATCTAATCTAGTCTCGGGAGGTCACTAGTAAATAAAGTTATCAAAATAAATGCGCAGAAATAAAAAAATGAACTGAAAGGTAATTTGGAAACAGCAGGTCAACAAAAACAGTCCTACAGTCTCTGGCCAGTGACGATGATTTCATCAGTCACTCGTGTCAGCTTCAGATAAAATAATAAATCATATTGTTAGCTATGTAGTTAAAATGTATGTGTCACTTTTTAATTTGTCTGTGAGGCATTTGTTTAATAAAACCTGTAATCAAACAAAATAATGTTGGATAAAGTTGGAAAACTTAAAAGGAGTAAACTGAAGTCATCCTAATCCTGCAGAGCCGTGAGGCCTGTTGTGGATCATAGCAGTCAGAGCACTGTGCATGCATGTCTATGGGTCCCAGCACCTTATTAGTCCATTATTCGCCGGCTTCTACTAAGCCAAATTGAGGGTTAGACCGTCCTTGGCATTTTGCGCTAGATGACAGGGCGAATATGTCTCACCGTAGTTTATAGCTTGACTTTCAAGTTACCATCTAACAACAGCTTTAGGCTCCGAATCAAAGCCTCACCGACGCTCCAGTATAAACAGGCTAAAAGCCGTAATGCGCCGCGGAAAGAGGCATTTGTCACTCAGGTACAAGGTGTGTGTGTGTGTGTGTGTACAGTATGTGTTTTATGTACAGCATAAAAGCACATAGCAGGAGGAGGTTTCTTGGAAAATAATGACTCTGTATGCGAGCGCTGGAGTCGGGCTGTTATTCATACGGGTTACTCATTGATCCAGATGACGTGAGGGAGTGGTGTACAAGGCGGGGATCGGCTTCATGAGCAGGGTTCAACTGGAAAGAGCTGCATGATCAAACAAGAGCACACACACGTATGTCTTCACATGTGTGTGAGTAACGTGCACGTTGTTCTATCAGTGAGGTCTGAAATTCGAAATTCAGGTGTGGAAGATGATTGAAAGTGCATCTGAAACACACACACACACAAGTCCCCACCTCCACATCTCTAATGCATGACTTAACACCCCCACAGTGTAGGGAAAAGGCCTTTGACAGCAGACACCCATGAGACTACACACCCACACTTTGTTACGAGACTGTTCCCCCAGCGGAGCCCTGACAAAGAATGTGACAGCTCCACACATGTCGCACGGCAAAGCGAGCGCGCACACACGCAGGAGAGGCGGAGGCGGCATGACCCAACATGCACTCGGCTCTAATGGAAAACCGTCAGATGCTCCGTCGCACAAAGACTCGGGGAAGGTGAGCCGGGAAAGCCAGCATTCCGGGGATAAGGCTGTGTACACTGGACTGAGCCTGAGCTTGTGGGGCGGGAGGGTGAGGATGGAAGTGACAGTAAGCAGAGCTAATGAAGAAAGGGGGGAAAGAGGGGATAAAAAAGGAAGTGCAGTAGGAGGCAAGAGTGAACGGAAGGAGGAACTTTAGAGATAGTGATAGTGTCAAAGCAGCGAGGTGGTAACACCTCACCTACATATATTATACATCCAGAGATGTGTGATGAGCTGCCTCTTACCCAACTAAAGCAGGTCTAAAAACCCAGTTACCCCATCCCGGAAAAAAAAAACAGCTCCAAGATTTGATGGAGACGCATAAATCAAGTCGTTCTTCAGGGTATGAGTGTGGATTAGTGAATGAAGTGCACCATAAAACCGTCAATCACAAGCGATTAACAAGCTAACAGAAGGGTATTAGAATAATTGTATTTTAACGCCAGCACTTTTAAACCTGGAACAACCTGTGGCCACCTGAGCAGCAGGCAACAAGGTTGGGATTTCAGGTTACTCCGGTTGTTATTTGGGGCATAAAAGGAACTTCAGATTTTGCCTGAAGAGCTGCACTAAAAATGAGCTCAGTCGTTTGTGCCACCTATCAATAACCATCCGGCCTTTGGAGTCAGATCCTGCCAGAAATGCCTCATAACCACACCCACACAGATTCATGTGTGGGCCCTTCTGCAAAAGGGGGAATTCGGGGAAAAGCGCATTGAGATGGAGCAGTGATGGTAGAGACAGTCACAGCTGAGGCCGGGAGACGCCGACCGGTCCAGAGTCCAGTTCTGCGTCCAGTTCTGCGCGTCACGGACACGCACTTTTTACAAGTTGGAGCTTCTTCATTTTCTCAGGCGGCATCTCATAACTCCTGCTTATATCTCTGTCACGTGATCAAAAAGACGCAGACTTACCTGTGTATGAAGATTTCCTCATGATGTTTCCTCTGCTTGTGGTTTACTTGGTTTGAAATGTTATGCCGGTTATGATTCGCTCCGGTTTCTCGCCGTATGACAAGCGCAGGTTTGCATCCGTTACGTTCCCGGTTCGGCTCTTTCTCTTCCGATCCTGGACAGTCGGCTTCTCCCAGAAGACCCGAGCGCAGGTAAAGTCACTGATTAATGGGTTTTGCTGAACGTCTTCCCGTCTTCGCGGAGACAGTCTGCGGGGAAAGGGGACAGGCTCACCTGCGCTCCTGACGCACGCCCAGTCCAGGAGCGGGAGTGGTTTCCTGTGCGAGTGGGGGCGATCGGAGGATCGGGTCTTACAGAAAACTGGAGGAAGTGGGCATCCCAGTGATTAGGAAACAGTGCTGCTCTTTGGAAAGAAATATTAACATGGAGGGAAAAGTAAATTCACAACAACATAACTGTCATCAAACTGTCTATTGATGATTTTTTTAAAATTAACAGAAAGAAAAAAAGAGTGTGTGTGTGTAAATGTTCAACGACACATGCCACCACATGTGCATACAGTGGGCAGGCTGTTACATTTGTGTGTGTGTGTGTGTGGGCGAGTGTGTGTGTGTGTGTGTGTGTGGGGGTGTGGGGGGCAGTTTGTTAGTAGTGCAAACTTTGCGGCTGGGAGGAGCCACATGTTGAGTGAGCCCACATCTATTAAAATATTCAGTTGTGCCCACGACCTTTAACCTTTAAGAAATTCCCCATGTCAAACTGTGGTTACCTGCTTTATGTTCACATCCTGAAACAGTCAGAGCTGCAGCTCGAGCTGCAGAGACCTCTTGTGGCTTACGAGGGTGACGGCTCCGGAAAACAGATTTGACACAGCTGCCATGTCCAGCTAGTAGCTGCTCATGTTCAGTTCAAAGCTGGTGCGGATTTAGTGAGGAAAACTTGTTTTTTTATAACGTGTTTGTCCGTAACAATCACTGGGGGAATAGAATGTGTTTTACACATGTTAAACCAGAGCAAGGCTAAATGAACATCCGTCAAAGGTACGAAGTCAGGGACATGATCCAGTAATGTCAGCTGTGCAGAAATAACTACCTAAGGTTTGCTGTTGTTGGCCTTCATCATTGACACCAAAGCATGTAAAGCTGTGGCTTCTTCTTGTAAATGTTGTGCTTTAAAATATAGGCTTTGCAAGGGAAGTGACATAAAAAGTAGAGTGAGTCATGTCTGTTCTTAGAATCCAGAGAAATATACACTTGTGGTGCATGTAGACGGGCGAGTTCGTGCTTCTTTATTTTCAAGGTTGATGCTCTGCTAAGTCGGATGCTTGGATGTTTTATGAGGCTCGCCGAGGACAAGAGGGACTTCAGAAGTTGTCCTCGTTCAAGCACTTCTAACATAAGCCTCCACCTACACTAGTGGGTGGATAATATCAAAGGATACTATGTTTACAAGGACACACATCTGACATCGCTTTAACGTAAAGATCAGCCCTTTGCTGTGAAAAAGGCCACGTTTCGTCAGTTTCCTTTGTTCTCGGTAAAGCTTCGAATGGATGCCTGAGACCACAGCATCGAGAGATGTGAGCCTCTGCTCGCCACTCGCACCCACAAACCTCACCAGGGCCTTCTGCAGGAACTGGTTTTCAGCCCGAGCTGCTGATTCAGAGCTTCAGTGTCTCTGCATAACAGCTGTATTTAACAGCGGCGGCTGCGAGCAGTGGCATCACTCTAAACTGCTAATCTAACTGATCAATTGATTTTCATTTCAAGAGTTGCGGGAGAAAGAGTATGTGCTGTATCAGTGGAATCAACTATCAGAAAAACCACACCGTTGAGTGTTAATAACGCCTTTTAATGCCATTGTTCTAAAAAGGAAACCTCTCTGCATTCTTTGGCTTCCTAAATGTTTTTTTGGTTTAGCCACATATGTCACTCAGAGATCATGATTGTGCTCAAGCCCAACAAGCACAGAGTCGTCTAATGTTAAGATCAAATACAGGGTCTCGCAGAAAACTGAAAGCAGAGAAGCTGCTTTTATTGCTACATGTGAGTAGATGTGCATTTATAGCGCTAGTCTGAAACCACCGGGATTCTAAGGAGAGTTGCCCATCAGGCCAAACTGCGTAACCCGCGCATGACGGCCCTGGGCTCGACTCTCTGGTCATTTTAACAGAACATTAAACGTTCTCTGCAGAGATGGAAAAAAACTTGCCGCGAGGACGACCGTCTCATCAGCGTTCCATCAACGCAGCATTCACAGTGTTTACTAAAACTAAACCGGCTTCAACAAATCGATCGTGGGATGAGAATCGTCATGCTTACCTCTATGATTTATTGACTGTGAAGAACGTGGAAAAAAATTGTTTGATTCACCTATATGATGTTGGTGGTGCATTTTCCAAATAAATGAACGCGCTGATTAATAAAGAGAGTATGGACTTTTTTGTAAACACCCAACCGTCTTTCTTTCCAATGCATATTTAAACGCACACACACTCACACACACACACACCTCAGCCATGCGGTAAACTAATCACTGACAAGTTCCAACAGTTTTACATTTTAAGCAAAACCACACTTTGATCTCGCACTGTTGATTTACTCTGTGTGTCCTGCAGGAACCTGCACAATGCCGTTTCTCACTGTGTCTTACCGTTGATCACTAAGACGAGAGGAACGGCACATAGATTCTGTGTTCAGGAGGCCGCAAGGTGGATTTTGGACAATAGATGGATGAGCTGACAGTGAATCTGATGCCCGCAGCCACCAGAACCAGTCAAATGTGATAAGGATATAACCAGGGCCAATGTGCATGGCTGTTATTCATGTGCAAGACACACATTGTTTTAGACTTTTTCATTCAATAAAGAAAAGTGTGAAAATCCTTGATAAATATAAGTATGGGGAAAGATGGGTCAAACTGATTTACTTCTCTTTAGTTGAGTTATAACATCCAACAGGCACATTCAATTTAAGACAATCTCAATCAAAGTAAAGCTGTTTTATTGAATTATTGTCTTATATTAGCAGCAAATATTATATATTTTACTTAAATACAAACTTTTTAATGTATGGGAGTATGCAGGTCTGTAAGAGTGGATGTGTAACCAAAATATGAACAAAACACAAAGGATAAATTCTGTGAGCGTTGAACACTGTGTCTGTCTGATACTAGGTGAAGCTCATCATCTTGCTAATACCACCTGAGCCGCAGGGACACAGGGGACTAGGGAGACCCCGAAAACTCAGCGGGGAATCAGAACCTCAGGGACGAGGATTAGAAAAACCCAGACTGGTCCAGGTGTGAGCAGCTTGTAGAGAGTTAGCCACAAGCTCAACTGCTAACGGTGCACCGAAAATGTAGAATGAGGGTGGAAATACTCAAATAAATGCAAGATTTGGTTTGGGTTTTAAAAAATGTGCTAAACTTTTCTATTGTGGATTAATGTGAGTAGATTGATGAGTAAATGGCTGTTATTAAAAAGTGCGATAAGAGTCTGACTTTGTAACATTTTATGACTTAAATGGAAATCTCTGATCAGATAATATTCAGCCAGAATCTACCCAAAAGCACCGTGTAAATGTCATTTCCGCCTGCACCTTTGTCACAGATAACGGTTTGTGACAAATTCTGTAACACCTCAACAGAGTGGATAATGCCACCACATTCTAAACACAGTGGTATTACCTTATCAACAACACCTGTGTGTGTGTGTGTGTGTGTGTGTGTGTGGTGGGGGTACAACACGATACCGGAGCTTCTCATTTTCATGTTTGCCTTCAAAGTAAAAATAGCATATCCTCCGTTTTCTGTAAACATGTGTCATTGCAAACATTGTCTGCTTGAGTCTGTGGCAGATTATTATCTTGCACCGTGACAAAAATTATTTTTATACTTTGGGTTTGGACCTACCATATCATTTGGTGTTTCCCGTTTCAAGTTATGACAAGTATAGATATGCTGCAGTTGCACAATCGGGAGCTTTCTGCAGCTGTGTGTGAAATTAACACAAGCGTGTGGATGAAATGGATTTGGAATGGATTCGCCGACTTAATAAATCAGTCGTAAACAGTAGTACGTAACTGTGATGTTGTGATTTGTGCTTCACGATTATTTGCTTCTTTCGATAAAAGCGTTCCCCTCAAAGCAGTTTCCATTCCTTGCCGGACTTCATGCAAGTCCTTCTGCCAACACACACACACACAAACTCTGCAGCTTCGCACTGCTACGCTCGGAGACTTTAGCCGAGAAACGTCTGTAAGCGCACTTTTCACACTTAAATGCACGGTGTGATCTTTGCTGCTTTCTGAAGGGAAAAAAAAGTCACAGCTTGTGACCACACACACACACACACACACACACACAAGTAAACATGTCCCTGTTTGCACGATGTTGTCATACGTTTGTCATCTATTATTGGTGACCCGAATGGTGTTTGTGCTGCGTTTGGACATATCCTGACTTACAATTGTTCCTGATTTACAGAGTTTTTTAATCAACTAATAATATTTCAATGATAACTTTTGTCATGTTGTAAAGTAATTGCATTGCACATTTGGTCAGGTGTCAGCCAGCCGTCTGCATTCTCTTGTTTGTGCTGCAGACCTCAGTTGTTGTTGTCAGTGATCTCTCTAACCTTTGTGCCCACAGAAGTCAAATGGCTCTAGCCCATCGTATGACCCGAGCAAACGCCCCCACATAGACAATGCGTCATTTCTTACAATAGCGCCAAAATGACGGCTTGCGTGACAATACTTTTCACCTGTATCAGTCAATAAAATGTTGGATTTGCAGCTTTGTAAACATAGCAGCTGGGTTAAGGTCTGACACAAAGACATCAGGTTTAGTCGTAGGCAATAAATACAGATGTAAAGACTCGTACAAAAGTTGCGGTTTGCTTTAAAAATCACTGCTTCTTCGAGGTCTCACCCATTGTGTGACTGGCTCAAACAACAGCTACAGCAGCAGTTTTACACTGGACTCTGTGGAAAGGTACTTTGATGTTTTGTGACCCATCAAACCACACAAACCTGCTTATTAATTTTTTTTATTTTTGGCTGCTGGTACAAACGACCCAGAAAGTTATATTTTACAGGAGGACAGTCCCGACAGAGATGTGGAGCTAATCCGAGCTGCAGCTTGACAACATATTAAATGTGAAAAGAAAAGATTTAATATTGGTTTTACCCTCTGTATGATGATTGTGGATGAATAGATTAGAAAATTACTAAAATTATCATTTAAATTCAAACAAAATACTGTATGATCTTCCTCAATAAAGATGTTTCACCATCCTGTAGTAAGAAAAATAAGAACTAAGGGTGCAAAGAAAAGTTAATTATTTCAAACAATCGCATAAGAAATATTTATTTACAACAGGAAATTACAAATTACTTAATATCTACATAAAGTGAAGACTTTTATTTTCACAATAAATCAGCATTGGCAGAAATGTTAAAAAAATACAATTAATTTGAAAAACGGTATTGTAGAACTGTCTTTCACTGACATTCGCCAAGGCCTGAAGACATGTTGGATACTCTGCTCCACGTGCGTGTTCCTCATTGGTACAGTTTCACATCAGTTGGTAATATTATATATATGTGTTCCACGCATCTCCTCATAAACTCCATTGTTGTGGGCACATCCTGTTTTCGTTCCGGGGTTTCCAGTCTTAGTCTGGTAACAGCAGATATAAGTGTCAAAGCGTTATCCAAATGAAACAAGAAATATACAATTAAACAGTAACGTCAATAATATGATCATAATTCACACTATTTTGTGGTGCATTTTTAAAAGCTTTTCACAGATCCAGTGGAATCTGAATTGAAAGGAGGATTTAAGTCTCCAAATGCTCTAGAAATTAGTTGAACAGTAATTTGAATTGCATGAACATTTTGGAGAATGGAGTTTGTGCTGTTGTTTACATTCTTTTGACCATCCTATTTATATCTATGACGCTACACTAAATTTATGTAACTTCATTTCATAAGCAGGACAAAGTACATCTTCGATACACAAAATGAAGGGCTTGTGAGATAAACTAGAATCCGTAATGCAAAGAAACACACATACACACAGACACGGCACCTTAATAAGCCATATGAGGATGCTCATGATGATGCTGAGGACCACACCCACAGAGATCATGACGGACACCAGGATCAGGTCCCCCGATCTGCTACACCACTTCTCTTCACCCTGTGTGTGTTGGTCTCCTAGAAATTACATTAATACATTAGCTACTGAGTTATTTTGGTAAAGTAAACGTACTTGACTGTGTTAATATGAGATGTGAGTTTAATAATTCAAAAGAACATTTTTAAGTCCCAAATTGACTTCTTGCAGCTGTTCTCTGTTCTGAAGCAAGAAAAGAACCACAGTGTGAGGAGCTGTACTGCGGAAGCAAATCAAGACTCTAAAGCAAAACTTTGTTTTTTCTATTGCTAATATACATTTAAAACTAAAACTTAAGCACAGCCGAGGTCATGTCTTGCATCCAGCCTTGCAGCACAGAGGTGGCACCTTTTATAGTGAGGATTGGGACCCATCACTGATTAAAGGATTTTTGCATATCGCACACAGGTACACTGGAGATTTATAACTTTTACGGCTGGGGACCTGTTTTCAGTTTGTTTGACACTTAATTTAATTAGGCTTTGCGTCACTGAATGACGTGTGTGGTAATTATTTTTGATAAATGCTATGGAAACTTTGTGAAACTGGTGGAACAGTGTTCACACATTTACAAGCATGGTGGTGGAGTGTTTTCGCACGTCCACCTCACAGCCAGGTTGAGGGTTTGCGCCCACGACAGACAAAAGTCTCTCTGTGTGCAGTTTGCACGTTTTCTCTGTGGTCGAGTCGGTTTCTTCTGGGAATTTCTGTTTTTCTGCCCACATGTTAGGTTCACTGGTGACAGCCAGTTGCCTGTACGTGTGAATGAATGGTGGGCTCCCAGTGTTGGCCCTGAGATCGACTGGCGACCTGTCCAACGTTTACCCCGTCTCTCACCCTAAAATAGCTGGGACAGGCTCCAGCCCCCTCAGTGACCCTACAGAACAAACGGTTACGGGTAATGGATGGATGGACTTCTGCTGTGCTAAGGATTGAGAGTTTTCTCAATGGCTGAGATGTGTTTAATAAAACTGGGATTCACTTAATCATCATCACCTTTGCTTTAAAAAAAAGATTTTCAACGTTTCTGGAGTTCAGTAGAAAATTCCTTTTGTTTTTAAATTAAAATAAAAAAATTCTGAACAAAGTCCCGAAAGAAAAGACAACTAGGAAATTGTTTGGACTGTGGTTCCATTTTTGTTTACTTCCTGTCTTGGACTTTTATTTTGTAGTATTGCTTTCCTTTCCTCTTAATTCCTTGTAGGTTCTTTTATTCATCTTGTTTGTCCTTGATTTCACCTGTTAGTAATAATTTATCTTACTTTCCGCTTTTACCTTGGTTCTGATCATCTTTGCACCTGTGAATGTGGTTTCTGTTAATCAGGTTTTACTTTTAGTCACTTGTTTTCTCTTGTTTTAGTCTAATTCTGCTTCACTTGATTTAGTTCCCTGTTTGCATCTATCAGTTTGTTTCTGTGCAGTCACTTTATTTTACTCCCACTGTTAGATCAGTTCTTCTTGCAGATCCGTTATTTCCCCTTGGTTCTTTTTCATAGTTTGTCTGGTTGGTCAATGGTCTGTACGTTTCCTGTGCTCCCATTTTGGAGTGAGGTTTTGTTCACTTCACCACCTTCGCTGCCTTATTTACAAAACCACCTTTATTACAAGAAATCTATTTTTTTAAACAGTATTTCAACAGGCCATCTGAAAAAAGTGCAGGTGCAGAGTGCAGCTGGTTAATAATAGGTAATAACGACCGTGGGAGAATGATTTTTCCCCACACTATAAGTATCAACGACTGGCACAGGCACAAATTAAGGTTATGGCTGCATCCAGTGATGTGATCTTTTCTTTCAGATTGTGTGTTTCCCATTTAAAGCCATGTGTGGCACTGTCCACCCCCCCAATCTGATTGGCCGCCCCCCCTGCCAGAGTTACTAGGTGGAAAGTATCTGCTGTAGACCTTTTAGTACGAGGACAACCGAGCAAATGTGAAGCTGGATTAAATACTACAAATAGAAATAAATACATATTCATATTATTTGTCAGAATAGAATTTTGCAGTAGTAGCAAACAGGCAGGTTAACTCTGCAAAGGAGGGATTTTTTACCTCTCGCCAACGACTATTTGAGGTTAAGAATGGTAAATATGTATTTCATTAGCCTGCTAATATACGGTTTTCTAATACCCAGTTTTGAGCATGTGTCCCAATTCGGCCAATCCAGTGAAAATTTCTACCCTGAGTTTTCTTCAGAAGCAACTGACTAAAGGCAAAGTAGGTCTATATCAAGCAGGAAGTGAAGAGATCTGCAGTGAAGATATGGCAAAACATTATCAGGAAAGAAACTCACTGTCTGGCTGTTGCAGACGACAGACGCACAGTCATTAATGTTGTTTTGTCATTAACAAAACTAAAACTGACTGTTTGGACAGTTCATATTTCCAACCAAACTTAAATTAAAACGGACCGTTGCCACATCTTGTTTGTTCCATTTCAAACCCACTGTGGTGCCGCACAGAAACAAAATGATGCCAAATGGGACATTTTCCAAATACATATGGACCTGACTATACATCACCGATGAGCATCTGCCGTACACATATCAACACGTTTGGTGCACGACTAATACATAAAGTAGCATTGCCTCTTTATTGTAATACAACATACGATCAACGTGTAATTGTATTTCCATGAAAACATATTTGCTGTTAACATTTAGTTACATGTAAACTTGGTGTTGGTTGTTAATTTTTCGGTCTCTCAGTGAAGACATAGTTTTCTACAAATTCTCTGCACTGGAGCAGACTTCGGTTTAAGCTGGAACACAAACGTTTGAATTTTGTACCTGTCACTAAATTATGCCCTGCATTAATAATGCCCTGAATAATTATCTTGCCCTAACTGGAAAACATCTGTTCTATCTGTTGGCATCACATATAATCAGCCTTACCTGAACAACTCAGGCCTGTGAAGAGACAAAGGAGGGCTGCGAGCTTTAGCCAAACAGCAGACATGCTGACAGCAACTGCCATGGAAGATTCACTCGACTTCTAACTCTTCGGCAGGAAATGTGTGTGTTTTCGTCCACCCCAAACCCCCTTCCCCACCTCTGGCGCCCGGTGTTTGATGTGGCCAAAAACATGAGTGGCTGAGTGCAAAGGGGAGGTACATACAATATGATAAGAGATTGGTAGATTCTAGTAAGAAAAAAAGGTGCGTCTGGCATTATAAAGGAGGTGAACACAACATTATGCTATTTTTAAACTTCTCTAAAGCATTAGATGATATATTACCATGGTTTGATATGGTTAAAGTGCAACTGCAGTGTTAGCAGAGGGTTAAAGACACCTTAAGATTTTAAAATCCAGTTCTGTGGTAAAAATAGAATAACGAAAACAAGGAAAGCTCTAATTTAAAATAGCTGACAAAATTGGTAGAATCGTGACTTAAAGATGATTGAAATTATTGCTCTGAGTAGATATACAAAAACATTGTCGGAGGACAAACCATTTCTCTGATCAGTACATCTCCAGCTACATTTTTTACCATTTTTTAATGTCGATTTTTATGCATTACACATAAAATAGACTTACCAGAAAGACTTGCCACAAAAAAGGGAAGTTACTGTGTACTCACAGGAAAAACTATTTTCACTAAAATACCAAAACCTCAACTTTTAGGTTTATAAAAGCTCATTTCGGTCTTGCATGACGCCCTTCCACAGCTTTGTGGTTACAGAGTTAGTGGTTACTCTCAATATTTAATGCTGGTGTTCGGATAAAAGGAGGCTAAACTGTGAAATCCAGCTTATTCCATTTACAGTACATTTCAATCTGTGACGTACATTAGAGAAATTCTTTTAACTGACTAAAACCTGTTTTACTGAAGGTCACCACTCATACATCGAGTGAAATGAATGTCTGAGGCCTCTGTAAAAACATCAGGCACAAGGAAACACCATCATCTGCTGCTACATTCTGAGGGCGTGTTCTGCAGAGGTGCACAGCATTCATGTCAGTTCATTTACCACAAAGAAAGTAGGTCAAACGTTCAGTGTCTGCTGGGGGCGGAGGGCAACGGTGCAACAACATCTGTATCCTCTGGTGGCAGACAGACAAATATGACTGTGTTTATGCCAGCGATAACTCAGACAGTCAGAGCAGAGATGGTGAGCGAACCCTGTCTCTGGGAATTCCACACAACAAGTCTGAGGATTATTGCATAAAGTTGAGCCGTCTGTGTCGTGCCAGGATGAATGACCAATGATTGTGATCAACTGCTCCGCTGGCTGAGGCGCAGCCTGAGCAGAGAGTCGCAGTCTCCAGGAACAACTTGGCCATTTTTTCACATTCTGTTCTGTCTGTCACCCGTCTGCTGGGTCTGGTTGCTGTCTTCTTAGAGGCCCCCTCTGGTGAGCCACAGGCTTTGAGGAACTGTCCTCAGACATCAGTCTTTCTTGTCTTCAGCTTCCATGGGGGTGAGGGGATTTTCTGCCCTGTTGTCAGCAGCGGCGTCTTCCCTGGTGAACTTGATGCATTTGTGTTCACTGTGTTTATGTGATCTACGGACGCTCCCACTCGCGGCCCCCCCTTTGCTTTTCTTCGTGAAAAGTGGCAGACTGGAGGAACCACCTATATTTAAGCAGAGAACAGAGACTCACACCAACAAGCCCACGCCTACAATCCACAGTCCAGAGCCCCAGGGCAGACATGATGCTTCAGAAAGCACAGGAACGTCTGTGTGATGGAAGACAGATCAACTTCAACACCGACACTCTAAAACAAAAGTCAGACCTCGACGAGAATCTGCAATTCTGCCTGTGCTCGTCCTGGACAGACTTACACAATTTGTCCAGAAGGCAAAACTGACACAACCCAACAAAGGGGAAAGCAAGGCGTGTAAGGAAGTTTGCCCGTCCTCTGCAGAGGACAGTGCCAGGGGGACGGATGAAGAGACAACAGCAGAGGACAGCAAGGACATATAGGTGAAGGACCTGTCAGACCGAGCCGCAGAGGGGGGCCTCATGACCACAGCCAAACATCTTCTGTGGACTTTTACGACAGTTACGTAGGCAGAACAGCTTCCACCTCACAGGAAGTGTCAGAAAGAGGGTTTGTTTTTCAAATAACATTTCTGACAGCAGTTTTTGAAATTCATCATTTTTCAGTGGCTGAGACGCATTTAATAAAACTAAGATCCGCTTTTTCTTCATTATCACATTCTTAGCAGACGTCCTGTCTTGCAAAGGTTTTGCCACATTTCTAATCATTTCACACATTTGATAGCATGTTTTTAAACAGTTCCATATTTTTTATGTTTTTTTTTTTTGTTACTCTTATAAGTTTTATTTGGTTTATTTTTATTATTTGAATTTAACTTGGTGGAGAAAGACCTGCATAAATCATGAAAACTTTGGTTTTAGAAAAATCTCTTTGTTTTAGAGTAATATTTTTTAACGAGCCACGTGAAAAAGCAGGTACACGAGCCAGTAATTTTGTTGTCCATTGCGTAACAAGTGATTAAAAGAAAATGCATTAGTTAGAGCACAAGTTGTGGCATTTGAAAATTGCTTGTCTTTTTTGTTTCGCATGATTTTAATGTTTTCTCAGCACTGTAACAATTTGCTACCAAAACTGTGTTATTTTCTGTTTCAACATGTGTCTTAACTGAACTGGTTTCAGAGTTAACACAAGTGTCGAATGACAAAGCTGTAACACCCTCCCGTGTAAAGATAAGATCCTTTGAGAAACAGACAGCAAGTATTTAGTGCCTGCTATCGGAGACTCCAATCCAAACTAATGTCTGCAAAACAAAATAAAAATGAAAAATAATACACAGCATGTAAGAGCTATATATTTTCATCAGCTGTTCTCTCTTTAAGGTCATCCAAAATGAGCAAGAGAACACACAGTGTCAATGCATATTGCTCAACATTTTGAGAAATATGCCTGTGATGTGGAGGACGATGGTTTGACAGTGACAGTGTCCTCTAGTGGCAGAAGAACATATGTCTGCATGTTTTGGCCAGAAACTATTTCGATAAAATATAACTTTGCTAAAACAGGAGAGAGAGATGTCGTTCACTGAATCCTCTCTAAAACGCGTGGTAGAAAGGACACAATAACACATAACACATAATAAAAAGAGTTGTAATATGTATTGCATTGTATTGTAAAGTTTCATAAAGAACCTTGTGTCCCGTGTAGGTCTCATCTTCACCACCAGGAGCACACACTCTGGGACATGTGGTGAAAACCTTTGGTAAAAGCAGTAAATGTATTTACTACAAAGCACAGATGTTCCTTTTTTTTGTCATCCTACGTCACGTATTAACAATATAAACAATAATTCTTTATCCTACCCTCTGTAGGGTCATGCTCGAATTCTCTAACATCCTGAATGTCATGTGATCCGCACACACCCTTACGATGCTCAGTCAGAGGCCTCTCTCCTGATACAATCACTTTACTTACTGTAAACTCTGCAGGTGTGAAATACAGTGGGAAATTCCTAACAATAATCCCCTTTTGGTATTTCTGGTACCTCGAAAAACTCCTCGTGCTTCTCGCGTTAGACTGTGTTTGAGAGAATAGGTCAGGAAGAATGGGTCAAGCTGTGTCAAGCTCGCGGAGACTTACATAAGAACATTTCTATAAAATACTGAATTAAGAGTTTGGAAACTTTGTTAAATGCAAGAATTGGTTTGTGTTTAATCTGCCAAATGTTTAAAAACAACATAACTGTGTGTAGACCGTGGCAACATTTTCCAATTCAACTGCACATGAATCAGAGGAGTCAAAATTTATATGGAAAATTCTAATCAGATAGTTTTGAAATTAAACACTTTGAATCTTGACTCTTTTCCCCCAACACCTACCTACAACACACTTCTAAAAGCACCTTGTGAATGTCACAGTTTCCGCCTCTACCGATTTCACAGAAAACTGCTTTTGAAAAACTCTGTAACGAGCCAAAACAACAGTTTTATTAACTTCTCAGCAGCACCTGTGTGTGTGGTTGCCCAACCCAACACTGAAGCCAGATTGTGTTCGTGTACCCGCAAAGCAAAAATAGTGTGGCATAAATATGTATCAGGTCACCCATTGGCTTAAAACTGTGGCAGATGATGTGACATAAATTGTTTTTATACTTTGAGTTTGTACCTTATCATTTGCCGTTTCCTGTTTCGACCTGTGACAAGTAAAGAAACTGCTGCAGTGGTACAATCAAGTGTTTTGTGCAGATGTGCAGATTTAACATGTGGGTGGATGAAGTGGAACATTGTGCGTAGCTGCAAAGAAAACAGGCCGTATACAGTAGTAGGTTAACTTTGGTGGTGCGATGAAAATGCAAGTTCTTTGCCTCTTGGCAGTAAGTGCACTTGTTTTTCTTGTAAGAAAGGGTCTAAGTTTCCGTTTGTGAGAGAACACTCACCTCAAAACAGTTTCAATTCCCCGCTGGACTTCCTTCAAGTCCTTTTAGTGTGGTGGTCCCACTGCACATACATTCAGAGCACACTCGCACCACTGCACCGTCATACCTTCCCCGCAAACATGTTTAGCACAGTTTTCACACTTGAGAGCACGATGTGATCTCTGCTGCTTTCGGAAGGAAAAAGAGTCGCAGCCTGTGACCACACAGGCTCTTTGGCTCAAGTAAACATTCCTCACTTTGCACGCTGCTACCAAAAACATTGTTTTTCTCGTCTTACATTTTACGGTGACTCATGAGACCGTTTCTTTGCGTGCTGAATTTGAATGTAACTTGTGAGGACTTACTCTGTCTGAGTTGTTCAGGATGAATTGTTTTTCTGAGTCACTGAGCACATGCGCTGCTTCAGCTTAATTATGGAAACGGTTGTGGGCTTCGACACTGACTGTGGGAAAAAAAACACTTCGAAATGAACAAAAAATGTTGTTCTGGGTCAAAATGAAAAAAGCAGCATGTCGGATTTACAAATCTGACTTCGTCAATGGAGATGGCAAGTGTATTTAAGAATGATGACATTTAAAGGTCAATTATTCATTTTACACTTGTTTTCATGTTTCGCTGTAATAGATACACAAAGCCACAATGAGCAGCCAGCTTTGAATTTCAACAATTTATTGAATATTTAAAAAGAATTAAAAAAATATTTTTTTTAAAAATAAAAAAAGGTTAACTATTTGGCAATGTCATAAACATTTTTACATTTTTCTTTTCCTTGTACCTTACTTGAAGGTCGTGAAAACACCAAACAAAAATAAATGTAAAAAAAGAAATTACAGAATACATAGTATTTACCTTAATTTTCAAACAAAGTGCACTTCCTGTGATAAATTGCACTTGAATGAAAGTGGAAAAATTAATGAATTTCCCAAAGTGAGTTTCCCAGCTTCAGCAATAAAGCTCATACTCTAACCTGTCTTTCACTGGCATCTACGTAGACACATGTTAGGCCTGAGCAGATGCCAAAGTCTGTTAGAAACTCGGCCAAGTGGCCACTTTACTCCACGTGCACAGTTCGAGGAGTTTCCGAAGAATCGCCACTGGCTTAAATCTTCAGCGTCTGAGCGTTCCACGCATGTCCTCGTAAACATCACTGGTGGGGACGTGTCTTGGTTTCCTTGTGGACTTTTCAGTTTTACTCTGTTGATAACAGATAATATTATCAAAGTGTTGTACAACTGAAACAAGGAGTAATGCAGTTTAATACTATGATCCTGCAATAAATGAATACATTTCAGTCATAAAATGCTGTAGAGATGAGTTTAATGAGCTGTAATTACAACTGGTATGAGCATTTTGGAGGATGTAGTGTGTATTGTTGGGTCTATTTTTTTGTCCACCCCGTTAACGCTAAATAAGGCTAAATAACATAACCTCTAAGTAGACTGCAGCCCTGAACAGAACAAACTATTGTACATCTTCCAATATGATCTTTCAGTGTATATATAAATAGTACAGTACATACACTGTTCTATTAGGCATAACAGGAAATAAAAATAACCACTGGGGGTTTGTGAGTCAAACCAAACACATATATTTGCGCGCACACGCACACACACGGTACCTTGATGAGCCATATCAGGACACCCATGATGATGCTGAGCAGCACAGCAGCAGAGATCACAACAGACACCATGATCAGATTATCTTGGTTGGTGGGAGACGTTGATTGTTTACATGTAGTCTTTTTTTCATCTTCTCCTAGAAATGATGTTCATATATTACTGAATCGTTTTTCCAGTTTCATAGTGACAGCAAATGCCATCATTGTAAAAATCACAGCAATTACTAGTCCTTCAGAACATATTTGCTGCTGACATGTAGTTGTGTAATGCACACAAAGCTGTAAAGCTCCAACATTTTTCTCTTCTTTCTTTCCAACACAGTGTTTCTGTGGCACTGGACATTCGGGGGTTGTTTCAAAAGCATTGCAGTCAAGTCGGATCTATTGTATGTCTTTACTTCTTCTACTGTCAATGTTTCATGTGTTTTATACCGTCCACTGAATTATTTACATCAATAGCTCACAACACATCACTGAACACACTGACACATGATGTTCTTCTACCAAGTTATTTTTTACCATTCAGAATAAAACCTGTGTCATGAAGCAAAAATAAAAGAATAAACGATCTACAGGTTTTGTGGGAAAACGAATAAAATGATGACACTCACCTTGCACCACCAGGAGCACGGACCCATTGCCTTTTGTCGTTATCATGGAATCGGTCAACACGTTAAAACGTAAGTACAAACACCAGTACGGTCCTGTGTCATCGGGGGTCAGGTCTTTGATTAAAATTTGCACCGAAGGAAAGTCTGAATGAACCTGAAGTCTATTGTGGTATTGTTTTGCAATGGTGTCTTTTTTTGTTTTGCCGTCATGGTACAAAACTTGGAAATCCTGGTGTAGACCCTTCCTCAGCTCTAGGAACTCTTGATTTTTTGCAGAGGTACTGCACTGAATAGTGATGTCCTTTCCCGGTAGTTTATTTATCACACCACCTTGCTCTGAAGAAACAGATAAACATACAAAACATACAAAAACATACAATTATTCTCTTTTATCCCACTTTACATTTGATAACATTCGAACTTGCCCTGCAAGTATGACTGCACAGAATATATGTTTTATTCGTAGCCATCACATATAATCAGTCTTACCTGAAGCACTCTTGGCTGTGGAGACAAGACAAAGGAGGGTTGTGAGTATCAGCCAGACAGCAGACATGCTGACAGTCGTTGTCATACTTCACTTCTAATTCGTCTACAGGAAACGTCTGCTTTTATACTCACTAATAGACTTCCGACCTACAAAAGCTTTCTGATGTGGGTAACAAATGGCTGCATATTCAGGGAGGCGGGTAAGATACAGTGTAATGTGAAAATTGCAGATACTTATAAACAACCTGTGTTTGACCTCATACTGTAGCTGAAGATGAACTGTTTTTTAACTGCTCTGAACCAGTCGAAAGGATAATGTCTACCCTGAATTGTTTGCAGCAGGTTATAGGCTTCCTTGTCAAAGTTGCAGATAAGGAAACAAGCCCAAAATTTTTTTTTTGTTTTGCTTTTATTTGTTAATTTTTGATAAACTTTGACAAACATTGACAATATCTATAAATTAAAAAGGGTCCATTAGAGACAAGAATTAGCACTGTCGTCCTATTTTACACACACTCATCATATTTTCTTGGCCAATTAGGTCTTTTAGGTTATTTCCAGAGAAAAATTTACTAAATATGTGTCAAGAGTCAGGTACAATTTTTTTTACTCTAGCTGCTGTGTTTTGAGAGCGTGCACTGCAGAGATGCAGCCCAGTCAAAGCACTTACCACAGTGAAAGTAGGTTAAGTCTTTCAGTGTTGGCAGACAACGGGCGGCAGCGGTTTTGCAGCACCAGTGTCCTCTGGTGGCAAAAGGACGAGGATGTCTGTCTTTCTGCCAGCTTTTACTCATTGGTAAAAGTAGATTGTCACAGAAGTAAATTTTGTTTTATTATATTTAGTCTCCCCTTCCCTTAATCTCAATCTAACCTTTACTTTAACCGTAAACCTGAGGCCAACCTTCACCTCTTTGCTTTGAGATATAATGTTTAACATAACTTCTCTTAAGGGGCTCACGCAGTCAGTGAGAGCTTGTGTAAATAATTTTTTATAAGCTGCAGTTGATGTAAAATACAACACTTTAGCAGAGCAATGCTATGAGGACGTTTATTTATTTTTATTGTGATACAGGAAGTATGTTTACAATAATTCAAAATACAAAAAGGTTTTTGTCAACGAGAGCAGCTTCGTCTGGATGCCAGGTTGATTCTTCGAGGACAGCTTTGTTTGATCAGTGGCATTTGTGGAAGAATAAAAGTTGGATCCTGATATGAATTTCAGGGTGGTTCTCCTGTAGCAGAGTGTTAATATTTAACACCTATGACCTTAAATTGATCTGCTGCACTTTGATTTATGATCTGCTACTGTGTAATATTTTATTATGGATATATTTAAATATGATTTAATAACACATTATTTGTTTTAACAGAGTTGCTTGTTTTAATGTAGTTATTTTGTAATGTAGCTAATTATTTAATGTAGTCATATTTATTGAGACAGAGACCCAAGATCATTATTTCCTGTTTTGAATGTCAATGAATGTAATCTTATCTAATCTAATCTAATTTACCACTAACAAGTGGATGTGGGTTATGTATAGCAAGATTACACATTGTGCCAAACTGTAATGCTGTTTTGCTTTTCATTTGCCTTTCACTGACAGTCACACACACGCACAAAAGCTCTGAAGAGACGTCTGCTCGACAAGATGCTGAATTCATGTCTTGGTTTCATTGCGCACATTCTTGGTCCGTTAACAGAAATCGTCGTCAACACGCAGTGTATTTCATTCGACTTTGACGCCTCTGCTCTTTTGTTTTCTTTGCTGGAAGTTTATCTTTGCCGCCTGGCCAAGCATGTTTCAAAACCAGAGAATTTATAGTAATTTCTGACGAATGCTGTTTGTGCTGCTGTTGAAATGTTGCATTGTGTTATTTAGTATATTATTCCAAAATATTACATATTGAAATATTTTGTCTACCCCATTTATGTATATGGTTACATAACAGAAATACATCCCTCATTTTGTACGAATACTACCTCCTCTAAAACTGTCGAACACAAAAGGTGTGTGACATTTAAAGAAGGAGACACAAATGTGGTGTGTTGAAGCATTAGTGCTGTTCAGTGATTTCTGACTTTAGTGCCACTCGGTCGCCCCAGTCACCAGTTCTTGCGGTGCAGGAATTTGACTCTGTCCTGTCGTAAAGTTGTGGCTCATTTAAAGAACAGAACCTGCTGTTAAAGTCCGTGTTAGGCCAAAGACAAAGAATATGCTTCGAGAATGACTCATCTGAGCAGGAGGATGACCAGCAGCGCAGATAAAAGCCGACTGTAGGAGCTTATTCAGAAGTCGACGCTCCCTGTGTGTTTCTGTTGGTTGGTGGTTTATGCATTGACGCTGTGTCACGACTGTCTTACTTCCTGTTTTGGAGTATCCAACTTCCTGTGCGTTAGACAGTTTACCATCATACTCTGGCCGCTGAGCCGTCTCTCTCTCTCCGCTTAATTCCTAATCATTTGCACCTGTGGCTCATTACCTAAGTTATTTAAGCTGTGCTCGCTTCCTTCCGTGCCAGCTGCTGACGGCTGCACTTTTCTTTCCAGCCTTTGTGCCTTATTGTCTGAACCAGCCTGATTTAGGACCTGTTCTTTATCCACGAACTCTGCCTGCTCCCTTGGTACTGCGAGTCTCTCGATTATGTGACTTTGGACTGTGTGTTGCTTTTTGGATCAGGGATGAGGATTCATAGATTTGCTCAGAGGACTAAAATCACCCTGGACTGGATTTTTATATTTTGCCCTCAGTTTCTTTCTGAAACGTGAACTGTCATAGACTCACCTGCCACCTGACAGGCAATCCTGTTATTCCCCTGCCATCTTTTAACTGCTATCTGCAGACAGGGATCTACACTAATTACTTAATTTACATTGATATTAGCAACAGAGCTTAAAGTCTGTGATCACACCGTCACAAGTCAATGTAACTTTAGCCTTTTGAGACACACATAAAACATGAAGCCTGTGTTTTTAATTACATTACATTTAATTACATGTTTTATAAAGTTGGTTAATGCTTAATTGTTTCATTGAAAATCAGTTCAGAGTTTTTGACACCCATCGCTCACGAAATTCTGAAGATTTAATCTTCCATACTGTCAAACATAAGGTTCTGACACAGATTCTGTTAATATGGTCTGTAGTGCACAACCTGAGCCGCCAGAGGTCAGTGACAATGAAAGGAACAGTCGGGAGCTGTGACCTGAGTCTCTCATACACAAAAGGACTTTCTGACCAACACCAGAAGATGTGGTATTATATTAGTGATATTTCTTGACCCTGAATCTACCCTGATCAGTCTCTGCCTGCCTTCAGCTGACCTGCATCTTGACTGTTCAGTGTCTTTGCATCTGACTTGTTCATTCTGAAAAATGAAGTTCTTTTATTGCATTAAGTGGTTACTTCCTTTCATGAGGACCAGGGTGGAGAACCCCTAAATAAACCTGATAATGAGGAGCCAGGTCTCTCCAGAGATGTGCATTAGGGTTTAAGTCAGAGCGCTGGCTGGGTCACTCTAGGACTTTCAGAGTTTTCCTTAAGCCGCCTCTGGTGTTTCACCTTGGTTGTGTGTTTAGGATTATTGTCATGTTGGACGGTGAACCTTCCGAGGTCTTGAGCACTGGGAAAAAGGTCTTCATTGAGGATATCCAAGTACTTTTCTCCATTCGGCTTGAATGATTTGCTGATTTCCCGCCCCCATCACCCCAGCACAATGCTGATAAAAATGGATAAATTGACAGACATGACTCTGAACATAGTTCTATCATACCTTCTATAAACAAAACATTTATCTGGTAGTAACATGTTTCACATGAATCTCACGTCTCATTCTCAGTTTTTTTTTAAATAAAAGGCTGCCAGTGTCCTCTAGTGGCAGAATAACAAACCTGTTCAGCCATTAACTATTTAGAAGAAATCCTTGGTTTACAAAAATAAAAACAGGATTATACGATTTATTGTTTAGTTTAACTGCCACTATTTAGCACTTTTTAAACACTTTACAAACACTGTACAAACACTGTAATGTAGTTGTGAGCACATTGTTTACCCATATGTGTTACTAATAAGTGGACATTACAGTATTAAAACACAATGATCAAAGTAGTAAAATGCATATTCTGTAAAATATCTTCATGGGAGAATTTATAAATGAGCAAAATACTGTATATGACATAGATGTTTCTTTTAAAAGATGTCCCAGTAGCTACATAATGTGTTATAAACATTAAATGTGTTAGTAGTGGTATAAATAGGAGCATAAAGTGTTAAATGTGTTTAGGATTGAACAGGAAACACAGATGTACTGATATAAAGACAATATTATAAATGCTGGTTAATGCTAAATTTAAAATCTCTTAGAGGATAAAGCACATTGCTGCCTCAGTATGTGACCAATTATCACACAAAACAAAAGCTTACATAAAAATCAGTTTACAAGTTCACCCACATACAAATAAAATTATTGTGTATTTTGTCAATGCTTATAATTTTCGACTTTATTTTCTCAGTATTTGGTGGTTGGTGGTCTTATACTATATGTTCTGTTCACACGGTCAAAATAGGACAATTCGTCTGGATTCATAGGTCTAAAAACAACTTTTGCAAAGGAGAAGATGTTGCAGTAAAAACATTAGGAGATTAAATTTAATAAAGCGGGTTGCTTAATGGATGGTCCCTTCCTGGATACGTATGTCCTTGGAAACCCATTTCCTCAACACTCGTGTGGTTGTAAAAACCAAGCACACTGTTAAAGTCATCCTGTCACACAGACTCTTACGTTCAGTCAGCGTGAAGTGCACAAAGAGTGCACAGTATTTTTTAAGCAGTATTGAAAGTGCTCATTTGAGGAATTGTAAGCTCAATAACCTCTTGTTGACAAGGCATTGACATGTGAAAAATAAGGGTTTGTAATGGACTGATGACCTCAACAAACATCCTGAGTAGACTCAACATCAATAACATCAATAAAGCCTTCCACAGTCTTTGGAGAATCATTTTAAAAACTTTACCCAACCCATTGCTCTGTCAGCGTCCCTCTGGGACACACTAAAAAAAAAAAAAGTCCCTGTCAACCCCACTGCTCCTTCCTCCATCAGCTCCCTTCCTCCGGTCTCATCCAGTTAAGGTGGTTCAATATGAGCCGGAGCAGACGCGGCAAGGAAGGCTTTTACGCTCCCTTTGTCGCTACGGAAACAGCCCTTGTCCATTTGCCAACCAGTGCTTCCTGTTTAGGGCTTCTGTTGGGTGGGAGGCGTTACATTTTTGAGACTACAAGATAATCGGGAGGATCTGTGTCTGGTCACAGAGAGGACAGGAAGAGACCAAAAATGGAACAGATTTAACCTTTTCTTCTTAATACAAAACAGCTTAGACCGCACAGCCTGTTTAATCGGCATGTTATCAGTGTATTTCTCACAATTCTCCTGCAGGCTGCTCGGGGCAGTTGCTGAGTCAGTGCACTATGACTGAATGGGGGATATTGATTGAATGATTGTTTGTCATGTCACTCAGAGAATACCCACCTCAATTCCCCAATTAATTTCCACGCTCAGTCCTCTTCCTCATCCCGGATCTCTCGGGACACACGGTCTCATCTGGACTGCACGTGGCATAATGGCCCTGTCAATACATTGAAGTAGCAAACGAGCAAGGATGCTTAAACATTCATCGCACGGCGGTCAGATAACTTGACATATGGCTGTGGGGGAGGAAAATGGTAATCGCCCGTCTTTCTAGAAAGATTAGTAGGATGATCAAAGGGGATAAACAAAGAGAGTCTATTTCTAATGTGGTTTTAGTGATTAGCTGTTGACTGTGTGGCACAAAAGAGCAAACTGCTGTGTTGCATTGTGTTTGCTGCTTACAGTCGAACAATGCGACTGCACTGCAAACACACTGAACTCTGTGAACTCATTTTTTTTTTATGTCTATGGTTTCTAAATACCACATGTGGCGACAGAAATAGTATTAACATGTTTTACTTATACTAGTTACTATCAGCACGTATGCACCGTGCAGCTGCTAGTACTAGCACATGAATGGATTTCTGAACAGGGCTCAGTCCCAGGGGTCCAAGGTGTCCGGGTGGGCCCTGGAAACACCCAATCATTAAACAGATGTACGGCAACTAAGAAGAGCAGCAACATTATGACAGAAGAAACGCCATTTGAAACAGGCCAAAATATCTAAAGGGACACACAAAGTGAGAGAAAGAGGCTACCACAGAAACAGAGAGCAATGAAATATATCTGAAAAGAGAATCACAATGTAAAACGACAAAAAACAACTAAAATTCACATAAAGGGAGAGAAACTGACTGAAAGGAGTTGAATTATGAAAGAAAATAAAGTGAAACTAAATAACCCCAAACTTGTAAACTTTATGATACTTTCCCAATTCACGGTTTTTCTTCTTGGTTCGTAAAGTAAGTTGAAGTAAAACTATGTGTATTTTTTGTTCACTTTGTATTGTTCTCAACAGGAAGACTTGGGGTAATACCTCCCACTCCTACCGTATATATGAAGCACCACAGATCCAAGCTGACTTTACTTTCCTATGGCCTAATAAATGGCACAGGAACTTTCCTGTGGGTACAGCACTTACAGAATACAGGCCTTTATTGACTGCACTCCTGTATCCTGGCATTCCTCCAGGGCAGGAAGTTCTTTTCCTGATCCTACGTGACCTCTGCGTGCCTTTCACGACAGATGAGGGCTGAAACACACCGCTGTGCTATCGCACTTTTCACTCCTGCTCTGGGTTTGGCTCTGAAGAAGCTGGAGTTGTTGCTCAGGAGGCAGAAGAAAAGCCACTGAAACTATTCTTATACAATCTCTGCTTGAGACATTTGTGCCTGATACGCTGACATGTCAAGCTTTCAACAGCCCATTTTTTAGGATTCGGTTTAGTTAAGCGAGAGCACTACGTGACAAATGCATAAAAATAATAAACTGGCAGGGTCAGCACAACCTGTAAATGTTTTTTATTGGGGATACAATACTTTATTTCTACAGACTACAACTGCAAAAATCCATAAAGCAGTGGAGACTTATTGTGACTTAGGCTTTAAGAAATCATCCCACAGTGATGATCTGCTTTCTAGACCTCTTTAGCCTCACAGTAAGAGGCTTACAGAGACTAATCAAGTCTATAACACAACTATTTACATTCACAAAAGTAAAGGAATATAGATTATTTTATCTTACATTGATCATGCTTGATCAAAAGATATTTATATATATCTATGAATGGTGATTATTAGAACATCAGTTTAACCGGAATGACATATGCATGTACTTCTGTGATTTAGTGACATTATAGAATAGAACATTACCTCAAATTTGATGAGTTATTGATTTATCAAAAGAGGTTGTATAAAGTGAGTGAAGCTATAGTCCTGTAACATTTTATTTAGGGAAGAAAAAAAAGTCAATATACTGTTAAAGAATGCTAGAAATAATTGCTCATGAAATCTGACATTGTGAAGTGAAGCATTACTAAGATATTTAATTAAATAATAAAAACAACAGGTGCTGGTGAAGAAAGTTTGCTGCATTACCTTTGCATTTTGCTCAGCAAGTGTTCCAGCTGAGAGAATAAGCATTTCCAAATAAGGCAATCTGTGTGAGTGTTGTTAAAGGTAATGTTTCCTGAGTAACGCCACATCTCGCATGAATCACATTTCACCTTTTCAATGTGACCTTTGTTTGAAAAAAAAAACTAATAATACAGACTTTTGTTAAAATGCATCACCTATCTTACATCAGAAACACTGTGGGGAAAGCCAAATAACCAGTGTATGATGTCATGAAAAGATAATGCAGTTTCTCTTTTGACAGAATTGGCTGCAGCTTTCGCGATTACTTTGGCTGGGCAGACTTCCAGTCACAGAGCCTGTCTCTGCTCTCAACGGCTGCAGTCTTCAGGCTCCATCTCACTGCACATAAATAATGTTCAGCTCCATGCATGGAATCATTTATGCACAGAGAAACTGCAAAGGTGAATCTTCTTTTTTGTATACTTATACATTATGTGCCTTTACTCACAATTTATCACACATTTCTTGACTATAATATTCACTTTAGCAAGATAAAAGCCTGTTGCAACATAAAAACAAAAGGATCAGCCAAAACAATTTCATATCAATCTTTATTGTATTTAGAAATTCACGCATCAAATCTTTTTAGTATTTTTTCCTTTACCATTTACAACAGGGAAGAATGAGAGACAAGCTAAACGTCATGCCTTTTCCAGCAGGCGCGATGCACTACAGGATGGGCTGAAATGAAGGAGGTGGTGGCGGGGGGGCAGAGATACATAAAGTGCTTTTATCAACAGTTTTTTTTTCTTTTAATAGAAAAAAGGATCAAAACAAAAGGTTTGAGGGTGGAGGAAGAGGACAAGGGGGCCCATGGACGTGACGGCATGAGTGCATGTGAAGTAGGTGAAGGAGGGAAGAAGGTGACATGTTGATGAAGAGGAAGAGAGTGGTAGGGGTATTCATCTTCAAAAAATAAAAAAGCATTCGAATGGAAAAAAAAAGTGGTCTCAACCCAGGATCAGACTGGACTTGCCACCAGGTGGATTTCTTCGGCCACCCGAGGCGGCGTTGGCACCTCCCGAGGGGGTTGAAGGCTGTGGTGTCTCCTTCTGCTGCTCTTGCTCCTCTAGCTCCACCTCCACATCATCAGGGACATCTACGGATGCAACAGAAACGACACAGTCATCCAAAATGTCAGATACAACCGCAAATCTTTCAGGAGGATTAAGGCCAAACAGCTTGCAAAATGTTAGAAACATCTTTCATAGTTCCACAGTCAAACATTCTTCTCTGGAAAAACACACTCTTCATGTATTACATATAGAAGCTCACAACAAAACAGCAGAACATTTAAGGTAATTACAGAAAGGCTAAAGTGATTTGATGTAATGTTTTCATTTATGTAGTCCAAGACTGATTATCTTACAACACGAAACACTGATGAAGACCTCAGATACAACCCCAAAAACTCAACTCTGCCATTGGAAGAAAATAGGAGTTATGAAGATTATATCTTTTCATCTACCATAATGCATCAATTACAATTCAGTGATTCAAAAGTGGCTCAAACAACAATAAATTGTGAATTCCACAATAGAGCAAAAAGCGGAGATGACAGTTGATGCTACTCTGCCAAGTTAAGCTAACCTCCAGCGTTGCCAGATCCCGCAAACTAAACAGTGAAGAAAACCTCCAGTATTATCCGATTTTGAATAAAATTAACATAGAATTAATACTGACTGCAGTCTGCACCAAGGGCTCAGACTACAGAAAATGAAATTTTTGTGTGTAAACACCATCTTTTAGAATTATATCTTGTATCAGCACCACCGTACAATGGTCTAACCGTCAATGACAAGTTTCTAAAAGGCTGAGTGGTCTAGTTCCAGACATGAGATAGCAGTAGAGACTTTATTGTATTATTATTGGCAGATCCGAGGTCAGTTTTCCATAAGACATTACTAACACGGGTAACATACAATAACTAACCAGGCTGGGCACGTATCGGATTTACTCTGACTTTAACAAACTAAAATAAGTAACATCGGTTTTCATGTGTTGTTAGCGCTAGCTTCTTTTATCTGAGATCAATCCTGGTATTT
This sequence comes from Channa striata, assembly GCA_033026295.1. Lineage (NCBI taxonomy): Eukaryota > Metazoa > Chordata > Actinopteri > Anabantiformes > Channidae > Channa > Channa striata. The sequence continues at coordinate 18,016,962 of CM065180.1, read as the reverse complement.
CAACACTGAGGGTCGTCACTGCCAACAAGAGGAGAGACCATTCCTCCCTTCACAGGCCTTTCTTTACTAGATTTCAGTTAAGAAAAGCACTTTGTCTTCTGTGGAACAATTTACTACTCTTTGTAGAAAACTTCTCCCCTCCACAGATATGATTTTATTAATAGTCTGACTGATCTTATTGTTTTATCTTTTCTGCCTTTTTATGTGATTGCAATAAGTTTTATAATCTAATATTTCAGTTTTTGAAGCGCCCTGCTCAACTGCTGTTGGTTTAACACATGCTACATCGACTGACTTGACTTGAGCTGTAATCCTTTGTCTTTTGGCTGTATTCTGTAGTAAGTGCAGATCTAATATGAATTTCCTTATTAATTTCAAATGTTTAAAAGAAAACTGCATTTTTTATTTGATAAAGCAAATGTCTAATGAATTTAGGCTAATGAATTCTCTGATTTTGAAATCTTTGTAAAATTATTTTAGACAGAACGGACATATAAATAGCCAAGCGGCAATTCACTGCCTGACTCCAGAGGGTGCAGACATATTCATATGCCACATATGCCACAGATATTAGGACAACACAACGTGGTGAATGAGGATCCAGAAACTCACACATTTAAAGTCTATGCGTCTGAGCAAAACAACATTGTTTACTCCAAGTGTGCTCATTTCTGGCTGACCTCATCTGTGTGAAAATTAACCGTTTCCAGGAGCTACTTACTACTTACAGTGTGCTATTAAACTAACTGGAGGGCTCAAATTTGTTTTGGTGAACGTGTAAACATCAATACACATAAATATATTACACGCAAAATCGATCCGCAAATAAGTGAGTAAATAACCACTTCTAGATGCATTGAGAAATGTGCGGTCAAACCCTCCATTATCAGAGGAGCCAGCCACTCTCTTCCAAACATGCACCTGGAGGTTAATAAAAAAGATTTTCATACTAAGTGAAGCCTGCCATCAAAGAACAGCTGCTGACTACAGTCCATCACGCCATCATGACAAGGGAAAACCACATCAAAGGCATAATGAGAGGTTGACTTAGAGAAGGAAAGCATGTTAAAAAAAAATTACAAAAAATGTTCTGTAGAGCTAATTAATTAATAACCTGAGTCAAGCATTGCTGTTTAGAGAATGAGTGACAGAAATGTAAAATCAGTTTATCAGTAGCTCAAGAAAAGGTTCAAAACACTCACCATCATTTCCTGGGTCTTCGCCATTCTCCGTCTACAATGAAAACACAGGACAAAAATGTCATATCCTCACTAAACCACCGTGTTTTCCTGCATTCTCATGCCTGAATCACGTCGCTTCCTCTTTGTGACAACGCAGTGCCCTGGACTAGCCAGCGTCTGAACATCACTTAACAACAGCCACTGCTGATAGCTCAGAGTTTTTAGTGAAGAAGTCATTGATGTCACTAAACCAAAAACAGAAGTAATGTATGCAAAAGTAAATCTTATACCAGAACTTGATCCAGAAAGTAATAGCTCAAACAGAGGCCTCTGTGGCACCACCAGCTACTTCCCAACAATTAAAAACACCCGAACAGAGATTTCTGACCCTTGTGTAGTTTTATATTTCTTGTACATAGGCCATGTCTTTGTTCAGCTGTTCTCTCGTGACTGATATCCTATTTCACTCTGTTTTTAGATGTCATTCAAATTGCTGAATTAGAAAATTCAACCCGTGTCAGGCAGCAAAGATTAACTCATTCCCAGAATAAAATTTAAACCTCCACAGGGATTACAAATGCCAGAGGAGAATATCCATGAAAAAACATCCTGGGTCAGTTTCAAATATATGGATAAAACACATCCACCCTCATTGAAATTTCCACTGAACTGTTAAGAATTACACTTAATCTACAAGCATGTGCTTTCCAGCCCCAAACTAGGATGTGGCACTGTTTTGGAAACAGCGTCTGTCGGATTAAATGAGAGTTACCTCTCGTCTCTGGTTCCACACCATGGCTGCTCCAGAGTTGTGGATGGTGGTCAGTTCCGGTTGTGGGTTCTTGGGGAAGAGAAGAGGCTGCTGGCACCGCCTCAGTGGGGCCGAGGGCTCTCCACACAGGGTTCCTGTGGGTGCACCACCTGGAAAGGTAAGAGACGGACAAAAAGAACAACAGTCCTTTTTAAACACCAAGTAGACTGTAAGACCAGAGCACTTATCCCCATTGTATTTTTATTATTATATCTCCTCTTGGTCAATAGATTAAAGCAGCTAGACAGGAAACACAATAGACAAATGACAAAACATGAGTCAGTCTTCAAAGTGGGAGAGTCATACCATGTGGAGACTAAACCAATTAGCTACACTGCTACGCTAGACCCAAATGTTTCTATCCCCCCCCCTCACCCGAGTTTCATCATCTCAGATTTGACAAAGCATGAATTTAATGAGAGAATTTGACTAAAAAAAAAACTAAAAAAAAAAAAAACATGAGACAAAAATCGGTGAGAACCAATGGGAAACATCACCAAATCCACTCTGGCGTCTACACAGACCCAGAAACACAGTGGAGCACTTCCAGACAGACAACCTGAATGCCAAAACTCACATAACCCTGTAACGCCTGCATTCTACTTTAGCAGAAAGAGCATTAAACCCAGTGTTTGGCCCGCTGCAGGGAAGCAGACTGTGCTAACCAAAGCCACATAAGGTAACAGCCCAGAGGGCCTGGGAGGGGACAGGCCGTCTTTGTCATGAGGGAAACAACGACTGCTGAAGAAGGAGAGGAGTGGCCACTGTTGTTAATGGACTGAAGTGAATCAGTACTCTTGAGAGCCTCTATCGCTCAACAAGAGCTTCCTTCATACATCATTTCTGATTCTGCTCAATTCACTGACAGTGAACAACAAATAGGAAATGGAAGAGGATTAAACTAGACTGTAGGGGTGGAAAGCAATGCATTATGTTATCGCTACAGCGCATAGCCTTGTACTTAACCCTATAGATCTCCTGGGTCTATAAGATAAATCTATCGCTGAGCTTACTGATCAACAAGCTTGGAGACAGGAACAGCAATCATCCGACTGCTGGTAGTTTTGGCTTCCTCTCTGATTACAGAGTCCTCATGTGGCCAGAGACTGAGGGCACTTGAACAAACCAACAGCTCTGGTATCTTAAAACCCTAAAATCCTGGCCCACAACCTGCCAAAGGCGCTGAACAACAATATACTCATGTGTCAGCATAAACGTAATACAAGCACATTCCTACAGACTAATGAGGTTTTAAATTTTTCTTAAATACTTTTAAGGACTGTTTTCTGAAGAATACAGTTAATAAGTTGTCAATTTATTCAAATTCAAAGATTTTTGCATTTTGCAGTCTTCAGTAAAGAGGTGGACAGAAATCATGAGGAAACAGAGGTGTTATGACATGAGAGTAAAGTCCCCACCAGACTCAAATGCAGGATGCTGTGATTATGTGGCATATGCTGTATCCATTTGGCTACCAGCGCATTCCACTGTCTGTCATTTAATTGATTCTCCAAATGTTGAGTGAACCAAATAAAAAAATAAACCAAAAAACAAAAGACATTTACAACTTTACAAAAAAGTATCGTCCACAGCTCAGATGCTACTTTCTGCTGAATAATGCCAGGTTCCATATCTCACAATGCAACGCTCCACTTTACAGAAATTCTCATTGTATGGGTCCACAAATCACTCAATTCACTGCTCAGTGTTAAGTAAAATGCTGAACGTACATTAAATATGAAATAGTGAATAAGTGAATAGGGAGCAATTTTGGACAAAAGCACTCTTGACTTTGTTTGACGTTGTGGGTAATTAGATATTTGAATTCTGAATTACCAAATTATACAACCATAGCCATGCTTACAGTTCTGCTCTACTTTTTTGTTCAGAGCAGGCCAGACGTGAATGTGAAAGTCATCATGAAAACCAGCTGTTAGGGCTGACTTGTTGCACAGTGGTTTAGTATGCATACTAGGTAAAAGCATTCCTTACTCTGCAATGACAATATCAGGGGGGAAAAAAGCTAAAATCAAATGTTCCAAACTATTAGTGCACATGTTTTAGCAGAGGGGAGTATGTGAAGGTACTGTAAGACAGCATTCAGAACCAAGTGTACACTACTAAGTACTCCATGCCAAAGCAAACAACCTTTTTCATCTGGACTAGGAGTTTGTTCACATGCCAGGCACATCACACAATGCTTATAAAACCTGTTATAGTAATAAACTTTGCTCACTGCGGCTGAAACAAGTAGGCCTATCCATATCCTCATCCAGTCGTGTCCACTAAAGTGGGGCAACTACGAGAAGGCTCGCCTGAACTTGACCCCGTTGCAACAATGCAAGCAGGAAAAGGTTTTATCGTCAGCAGCTGTTGGCTGTAGAGGTCACAGTAATGATTGTATTGCAAATTCCTAATTGTCAACAAACCCAGAAAATTTAATATACCATGTAAATGGTTTTCTACAAAAGTGTCCAGTGTGAAAATATGCAGTCCCTGGCATGTGAGACACTTCATGGCCCTGTGATGAAATTGAACTTAACTAACTCCTATGGAGCCTGAAGATTTACGTTTATGGGAATCAAATCTTTGAGCCCTAACCCACTGCTGTCTCTTTGGGTACAAAAGTCCAAGCAATAAAGATGGTGCATACTAATAAGTCAATCATACTAGGCTAAAACTTTATCTGGATTATAATAAACGTGACGGCACGTACAATAACGTCAGACCAATTTTTCGTTTAAGCCACTGTAGTCACATATTAGCAGTAACATTTACAACTCAAAGCCATTCACATCTAACACTACTGCTGCAGCAGTAGCAATTGCCTGACTTTCTTTTAACTTTAAATAAAACATCCCTCGTGTCTATACAAGGCCACACTTTTCAACAATTAATAAATTTTTAAGTGACATGTTTCTTTCCACTGAGGGCTGAGCTTTATCCCTATTTATCAAAGCGTAGCTTCAAATTACCCTTATCCCAGTGCTCCAGGGATTTTGGCTATTACACTTGTGGGATGTTCTTTCTGAGAACCTAAATGGAAATATACTAAATAACACTCCAGTTTGTATCTTCTCCTAGCTCAAGTTAAAAGAATTAATTCCATGGTGCTTTTTGCTTACTTAAGCCTTCTTCAGTCTTGCAAAAGTAGTTCTGTGTACTTTAGCAAGACTGAACTTGCTCATATATTAGTGCTTATACACACTTGTTGATGCAAAACTCAAACCACTGCTGATGTTACTGTGTCAGTCACAATCCTACAGTTTTTATTCTTTTTGTTCTGATATTAATCAGATGGAAAGTAAACTAAGCTGGTTTCAGAAGGATAAAAGACTGAGTTACTGGGTGGATTGTTCCTCCGATGAGCATGGGGATCATCAGGTTCTGCAAAGATGCTAGAGGCCATCTTGTTTTTGCGCTGGGGGGTCGTGTTGTCGTCTGTACCAAAGGTGAAGCTGGTATCTCCGCCTGGCGGTCGTAGTACCCTGAAGAGTGACAAATGAAGGATTATAATGACAGTTGATTGACATCATACACACCATACTCCCATCCCCCCCTATCTTTTGGCCAAACTAATAAACACAAGGTCTGCGTGTCACATGCCCCTGATCAGCTGCACCATACAAAAAAAAAACTAAATCAATATTGAAATAAAACATGAGGATGCCTCAAGCTACACACAGCCTTCTCCCTACTCCACCCTAACCCTTTGAAAGGCATATCTCTCTCTCTCACACACACACACACACACAGGGTATGAGCAAGGTCTCTATACTCTAAGCCCCGGCTGTCAGTCTGTCAGACAGACAGTCACAATCTCAACCCTGCAGCTGACTCTGGTCACTTATAACCACTGAGTTAGCTGGCTAGCTGCTGCCTCTCCTTAGCATAGATTCCTTTGCAGTGACACACGTGGGGTTGGTGTCAGTTACTGGCAGCACTGTTATTTTATCATTTAATGAGTAAATCAAATCTAGTGCATCTTTTGGGTCAATATTACAAAAGAGGTGAAAAGTCTGAGGTACACATTTAATATAGGTCACGTAAAAATTAGCCTCTCTATACTGTTCTAGAATAATGTAGAGAGGCTTCACGCAGACCACAGCCTAGTAAACAATGCCTACTTTCCACTGACATTCCTTTAACCACATGCTGAACAAAAGGAACACGATAATGAGTAGGGACACCCTTTTTTCCTTGCTGTGCTGAAGGACAGTTGGGGTGGAGGACAGAAACTGATGTGCTTGCTGAGCCCCTGCCGGACCCCTCCCTCTTTTTTTCCAGCAAACTCTCTTCTCCTCAGAGCCCCTGAAGCCACCAGCTGACACATTGAGCAGCTGTCCTGAGGCCAGGCAGGCAGATGGGAGTCCAAAAATCAACTCAGATCTGAAAGCAGAACTACAAATACAGCAACCAGAAAAGGAAAATCCACACAGCGCGCGCCGCACCGGCATGAATTTTCTCAATCAGTTCTTGTGTGCACACTAATGTCTGTCACGTTTGGCTGTCACACTAATGCCTAAACCAGACTTCACCTCCCGGCCAGAGAGGATGAGCTCATGTTTTCCACACAGATTGGGATGGGGGAAAAGCTTTTCGCTGCCTGGCAGCAGACCCCACCCTAAAATGAAACAGCAAATATTATCAATAAAATGGCATTAATGTTCAGAATCAGTAGCTTCAGGCGAGGGAGATCCTGCTGAGCCCTACAGCTAAAGACGGCATGTCTGACAAGACAGGGTGGGAGGCTTTTGATGGCCTACTAAGATTTGAGCCTAATTCTGTTCAAGTTGCTGCCCTACGGATCCTTCTGGTCAGCCAGCGGCAGAAATGACCAGTAGCTTGTAAAAAAAAAGGGGCTTTAAGGAGCACAAGAAAAAGAGCTAAGGAAAGATTTACAGGCTTAACTAGCTCAAAGCCCCCACCCTAGCCCCCGCATCACCAGAAAACAGCATGCCACTTCAAAACGCCTGATGACTGACCGAGATTTTACATGCTCACTCAGCAAAGCATAATATACTAATAGTAGTGTCCCCTTTTAAAAAATAATAATAATGAAATTTGTGATTCCTAAACGCATTTTCGTTTGTGAAGCAGCGTTCATTTCAAGGCATTTTCTCGGTCTCACTGCAAAGGGGGGAATAATGCATCCAGACGAGACGCATCACTTTCCTGGACGCGTTGACTGCATGACCGAACGGTCCTCCGAGGTGTTCTCATGGATTTTTAATATTTCACAGATACTGAGAATGGTTTCTACTCAAATCACCAAACTGAAAGCGTGAGTTTCCCTGTATATGTGACCCTGTACTCAGCCAACAATGAAGTAAAATCTGAGATAATGACATATGCAGACCCAAGTCTAGTCTGGTCTCGGCTTCTTCCTGTAATCAATCACATATTTGGACTATATCTTATTAACCATTCCCACGCTCTTTTTGGATGGATGAACGCGAAACAGACTCCCTCAGTTAATAGACTAAGAATAGCAGTATTCACAACTGCAAATGGCAACTCATTTGGAAATCACCACAGGAGATGAGCTGTGACTTGAACTACAAAAAAGTTATTTGTAGCAGGCGACGGAACCAGCTAAAAGCTAACCTTAGGGAAAGCTCTGTCCATTATTCCCCCAAAATCAGATGATCCACTCGGGGACTTGCTCGCTCGCCCAGACCCGGATAACCTGACTAACTTGGTGAAGGGCTAAGGGCTGCGGTGCAACCCAACCAGATTAACTTAATTAGCAAGACTGTGTGACAGTTGAGCTAAATCCAGAGAAATCCCTCGGGTTAGTGTAAAGGTAGCGGGCTGCCTTCGAGCAGCAGCAGAAGGCGTCTGTTAGCTCGGAGGCTTTGCCCACATCCCACTTCTTTTGTTCCTCCGTGAAAGCTTTTCAACTCCTTTTACCTGGAACTGCTTTTAGCGCCGGGCTCGAGTCCTTGAAAGGTGGTCGTTGTCGTCATGCTTATGGCGGATTTCGAAGCCTTGGCGGTAACAAATAGTCAGTGAGAAAAAGTTATTAAAAAAAAAAAATTCCTCCACTTTCGCCCCGCGGAGATGCGACTGGATGTAGACTCCACCCGATACTGAAAAACATAACGAAGGCCAGATCCGCAGGTTCTGCGGTGCCAGCCCACCAGACACAGCCCACCAGCGTTCGGCCCCCTCTGATTGGATGAACCGTCACAGAACTCCGCTCTCATTGGACGGGACGTCACAGAACTCCGCTGTCATTGGACAGAACCTCAGCGATCGCCCTCTCTTGTTGGTGGCAGGTCTTTGATGAGTCCATATCCCTCAGGGCTTTTTCTGCTAATCTATCAACATTGATTATGACAATCTGCTGAAGATGAAATGTAAGGTTAAAGAAAAGCATGGGTAAACTTTGATCTGCAGCTGTCAAAGAGTTAAAGAATAACTATCCGGGCTTGAAAAGTCCCTCCAGGCGTGTTTGATGATACATATAAATACAGTGCTTTGAATAATTTCCTTATGCATAATAAACAAAAAAATCCATTAGATTGGCAGAAATTCTTAAAATGAAAACTACATTACAAAATCTATAAATATGAATATTTACATAATTTTCATTTTAAACTGCAGGTTACAAGATGTCTCACATTTCTGTACCGATTCTTCATCTAGGTCATTATATTTCCAGAAGTGACAGTAGACTTTCTTCATGTTACTGAACTTATAAATATGCAAGTTGGGTATTAGACCAGACCAGAATTATAATAATCCCTGTTGCTACATGTATCAGACTTAGAGTCTAAGTGAACAATTTCCTCCTTCAACAGATTACTTTAATGTCTTCTAGTGTCAAAACCTGACCTTCATTATGTAGAATATATATATTCCAACATTCAAAATAATTAACAATGACCACAATTCATCTTTAAAATTCAACTTGCCATAGTTTTAGAACTTTTATAATGGTTGTATATGTGCCTAGAATACGACAAAACTTTTAAAATGGGTAACAAGACAAAAAGGTGAACCTGTGGAAAAAGACAATAGCTTTATTTTAACAGACATTATTATAGACAAGACAGGTTTTTAGCTTGAACATCTCTTTGGGCTTTCCCAAAAATTTAAGCTTGGCCTAGTCAAACAAATAATCAAACCACTGGTCTACAGACCCACTATAATATAAAAATGTATAAAATCAAATCTTTTTTCTGAAGATAAAAGAAACCAAATGACACACCAGCTCCATTCCCAAACTGGATATAAATTCACTACATTGTATGATAACCAGTCCCAAAATAGAACACCTTAAGAATAGATTTACAGGACATTGACCAAAATTAGAGAAACCACTTTTATTAATTCTTACTTATCACCAGTCCTATCTGTTTGCCTCCTTAGAACAAGCCTTTCAAATTGGTTAGGGAGATCCTTAACATTTACACAATACAGCATGAACAAACAAAACCTCAACTTAGGGTGATCTGGATGTGGCTTATGTACAAAAACAGTGACAGGCGGGAATGAGAATACTATACAGCAGTTTTGTGTGGCAGAGAATTACAACTTCTTCTCCAAAGAACTCCATCGAAACAATGGGACAAGTTGCAAAGAAGTAGCCGGTTTGTATCACAGGTCAGGAAGGTTGTGTTGAAGAGGAAAAAGTGAGGCATGTGGCAGATTAAATCAGGCCCCCCGTCTGTTGTTGAAACACATCAATTGTATCTTCGTCTTCCATTTCCAACTATTAAAGAGAAATATATTATTATGCATGTGTGACTCCAACACCGTGATGTTTGATTAGTTTTAAGTTGTACGCAATCTTTATTACAGGCATCTTGTAAGTGTTAGAATTTATAAAAAACAGGTGTAAAGTGATGGAAATAATCTCTGCAAAACTCAAATTTGTCATTTGCACATAAATGATTCAGACCAAAAGAGAACGCTGTCTTGGATTTAATAACCACAATGTACAATGACAGGCTTCCAGAGTATTGCAATAACATGCAAGTTCTGTTTGTTCCAACCAAGAACTGCAGCAAAAATAGTGCCATTGTTCTCCGTTGTCATATTCATTTCAAGTTTGTCATCAACCAAGTGAAATAGTTTGTTGTTCTCAGTGACTCGTGTGAAGAACCAGTGTGTGTGCCTAGTTATCCTATGTATTTTTAACCTTTTGATAGCTTTTTAATGCAGATGTGGCTGGAAGCATTGGTACTCTTTAGTTCCAAATGAAAACCACAGTCTTCTCTGAAAGTAATTGGAAATGTCATAAGTAACTGACATTCACTTTTCACAAAATGTTTTCAAGGTGGCAAATTTCAAATAACACAACACGAAAAAAGCATGGGCAAAAATACGTTTTTCATTTTGTCCACAGGACAATGTCCTGGGAGTGTTGTGGTTCATCAACATGCATTTTCACAACCTTCAGTCAGTTTCTTTATGTTTTGTCCACTATTTTTTTTCCACACAGTGAGGAAGAGTATTCCTTTTAGCAAGTCTGAATGACTCCTAACATTAAAAAAAAGGATGCAGGAATGCATGATAGAAAGAAGTTTTAATCACTACACAATACACAGGAAGAACATAAGCTTACTTTCTAATACAAGTTACAACAGTTGCAATCAATATACTGTTAGGTACCGGATACATTTTGACTCGTGTACACTATAATGGATTTCCAATTGCCCAGAGAAACAGAAGGAAACAACAAAAATCAAGTGATCTAAAATGACTACTGCCTATGAATGGGCCTAGACAATAATACATGAAATATGCATAACTTCGTGGATAAGGATGATAAAAATGCATTATGCATAAAATATGTTAAGGGGTAAGAGGGCGTCACATGAATACATATTTTGTAAGCACCTTTTTATATTTAGTAACACTTTAGGAGATACTTGTTGCATGAGAACGTACCTGTGCTGGTGTGTCTGTCTCATTTATTGGCTGTCCATCAAATCTGAACCTGATTTGCCTCATCGACAGTCCCTGGAGAAAAACAAATAACTTTTCTGGTTACTCAAGACTTAACTCTGTTGTTTGTCCACACAAAGACATTAACATTTAAAACATTAACGTTTGAAACACAAATGATGAAATATTGAAAAACATTTGGCTCTCATTGTAAAATAAACATGATCTTCTTTACAAATGTGTAATGAAAAAATACTTCATTTTTAATAACATTTAAATGGGCATCACTTGGCTTTTGTCTTTAGATGGTATGTATGGGCTATGTCAGTGTTAGGGACATTCATACTAAACTGTAACCTTTCCACTAAGTGAATATATCCTCACTCCACTAAAGACTTTATATTGAATTAAAAAAGTTACAGTTAACACATTTCAACGACAAAAAATAATTAAGAATTATTTAATAAATGATTAAATTCGACATAGCCTTTTTTGTCTTCAAACACTACTTCAAAGTTATTGCTCTGAATCATCAAGTAATACCAGTAATTATTTCCATGTCATGCAAATGCAGCAAAACATAGGCACAGGGCTCTTGCAAACCTTTCACCTCAGTTGCGAGGAGAGAACTAGAGTAAATGTTTTTCTTTGATAAATATTTAGGCCCACAAGGTCTCTGCTGTGCTAAAAATATTTCACTCTGATAGACCTTTAAGATGTGTTGATGTGTAACTGTAGAAAAAACTCACATGCAATGACTGCAATAATGGCTACATTACATTAAGGTGTTCCAGTTGTAGTGCCCCAGTATTGTGAAGCCCTCATTTATGTCATTAATTACACTTGTGCTTTTCTTTTTTGATAAAATGGTGTGCAGTGAAAAGAGTCAAGATTTGTTTTATGTAGAGGAAGGAATAGTTTTCCCAGTTGTACTCTTTGAATATCACATAAACAGATAAGAGTGAGAGTACACTTTTCAACGTACTTGAAAAAGTTTAAAAAGCTGAAAGGGAAGTTCCTACTTAAAGAATAAACAATATAGTCTCAAAACGTTCGCTCCATTAAAGGCAATCTCAGGCAGACTCAGGGACTCTTTGTAGTCCCACAACAGGTTTTGATTTTTGTTAACATTTTCATTAGAGGATGACACTAAACTAAAAACCACAAGCACAACGTGAAGGTCAGATAATTTATTTCAACACTGATAATTGTTAAATAAAATATTATTTTGAAATTCTGTGTGGCAAAACGGTCTAATGAACACTCCATGTGTGCACACCCTGGACTAGTTCAGGATGACTGGTTTAGAACAGTAAACAGTAACATGGTGAATCTTGGTAATCATTCCATGATGGCCGATAAGCTGGTAATGAATAATACGCACCTGTCTCTCACAGTAGGCCTTCATGAGTTTGATGAGCGGCGTGTGTCTCTTGATCTTGAACTGCACCACAGATCCATCCTGGCCTGCTACTTTTAGGTTTATGTGTTCGTTGTTTTCTGTCTTGACTGGTTCCTGAAAGAGAGAGGAGAGAAAAGTGACATGAGTGTGGGTGTGCAAGTGCTGGAATCTTTATTCGTTATTTTAACAAACTCTTATCAACCAAAAATACCATACTGAAAAGTTGCATGTTTCCAGACACATATAGAGTTACTTTGACTGTTAAAGTCATTAATTCAATTATGTCATTAGTTTGGGCTGTAGATTATAATGGATAACACTTGTTAATAGTTTTATACAATAAACATTTGTTTTTTGTTTTAAAAAAGGCAGTCACAAGGAGGTGGTCAGATGTAGAGCTACAGGTACTTCTCTTTGGATGAACACCACCTCCAACATGTCATTAAAGTAAGTCTGGCCATATGATTAAGTATTAGTGCATAATTATGAGTTTTGAGCCAGTCAGATGCCTCTGGTTGACTCATAACCTGTTGCTAAAAATGTTACTGAATATTACAAAAAATACAAGATGTTTAGATAACATGACATGGAATTATGAATCTCATAATAATTAACCATATGGTTCACACTGAAATTAGTAATACAATAATTTTGAAGAAAAGCTATTTAAATAAACATCAAACTCCTTCCTGGATCAATATTCCCGTTGTTTACATTGTTTTTCAAAGTGCGCAAAATCTGATCTACGAGCCACAGCCTGATACCTGCGCAAAAATGATCAAGATAAGAAAAATATTCTGCAGATGAATCATACGTCAGCGCTTACTGGTATATCACCGAATGCATAAACTTTTCAATACTTCCCAAATGAACAGAGACGAGCCATGAGCAGCGTTAGGCATCTGCACGCACAAACACACGCATTGGAAAATTGTGGGATGCGCTGAGGGGAACACCAGCTGTTGGATCGCTGTTTGTGGTCAGGCACAAGCGATCTGCGCGCCTGGGGATGCGCGTTCACAAACCTTCCGGTCGATCAAAGTAGGTAGAGGCAGTAGTTGAATTTTAGCTTTCAACTTTAACTATGTCAAACAGAACCGTATAGGAATGTCCGTTTTTACTACAACGCCCTCTGCCAAAAAATCGGTAAAATAAATAGGTATTTTGATACAGTAAGGTGTTACTCACCTTAGGTTTTTCATCAGCCATGGTCACTCTTTTGGCGCTTCTCTATGGTGCCACACAAAGAATTCGAGTACGCGCACGTACTCGTTCCCGTTTAAATTATTCTAACCGAACGTGCGCGGCCTCGCGCCATTGCGCGTCCCCTGCGCCAGTCGCTGACTGGCTGGAGGTGGTCACGAGGAGGAAGGATCTGTCTGGGCATGAGCGGGAGAGGCTCAATGCGCGTGAAAGAGGCCCTCATCGGCACATGCACGCGCACAGCGATGTTTTGCCTTTTGTCGTCAGGTTTACAGGAATAAATGTTCCATAATATGAACTCAATCCCCCCGAGGGCCTTTCATTGATGGTGGATGGTTCCGTAATTACCACCATTTAATATATTACCCACACCAGCAATGCAGTATTTGCACTTTTTGGTTTTGCTTTTTAACCCTATAAATCCCAGCAGCCATCTTGGTTTTGGTCTTACCGTGAAAATGCACTAAAACTATGTTAAATTGACACTTCTACACTACGAAAGAGTGTATTCATTTTTTATTATAGTCATTGCCAGAGTTTTGCTTATCTATCTATATGGTGGGACGAAACCACGACATAGGACAAACACAGCGGACGGAAAAACAGGCAGCGGCATGGGCAGCTCCTCCGTGACGTCATCACACATGCGTCGTGAGGACTTTCGACTGAATGAGTGAGGCGCGTAAGGTGAACCGCGACTGTGCTTCAGTGTGTGCCGAGTTTGGAGCTGAGCACTAAGTGGTTTCGTATTTTTTTGTTTTAAAGACGTTATTCCACGATGGAGGAGGTAGACGTTGAGCCGGCAGTCACCGTAAGTAACTCCTGTAGCCCTGTTTTCTCTTTTCGTTTCCACTGAATAGCATTGCTATCAAGCTAGCTGGAATTGTGTCAAACAAGTGTCCGGCTGTAGCTATAATATAACATATATGGTCCTAAATGACCAGGTAAATCAATGTAACGATAATGGTTACAGTAAATTAGAACTTTTGTCAGTCAGTTTGGAGTGTGATTTAAAAGAAAATCCGGTGTGTGATTAAAAAAAATCCGGAATGTGACAGCTTCCAAAATAGTTTCCAAAATGTGATTTCCAATAGGTAAATTAATAATGAAATGTTAAATAAATAAATAATTTGATTGTGATGTTAATGTCCATTTTTTAAATTGTAGAATATTCCTGCAGCCAGGCCTGGGAAGCATTTGGGATTTGCATGGGGTCCTTGTAACATCCTTGTGCATGAGACCTTTTACAAAGCCTCAGGTATGTATATATGATAATACAAGGCCCTTTCTCATTCTCACTTTCTCATCCCATAATTAGCCTCATCTTATTCTCTAAGCTCTGACTCTTCTTGACTTTCAGGTGCTCAAGGGTCTGGTTGCTCCTTTATCCATGAGGTCAGGAAAGATGAGGACATCTATTCCCCTATTTTACGCAAACTCTTCAATGAGTCACATCACATCTTTGTTGGCCTGCAGACAATTAGAGAGGACCTCCCCAGCAAAAATAAAAAATCCCAGTAAGAGTCCCCTCATGTCTTTTTCATGCCACTGCATTGCTCCTAAGCAGGCCTGCATGATTTATCGTTTTAGCCTAATCATTGCAATGTGTGCATGCAAAATTTTCAAATCTCACAAGATGCAATGTCAGTGACGTAGTAATAACATCCAGGCAAAGCACTATGCTGCCAAAAAAGTAAATATATTATTGCATGTTGTAATTGGCTCTTGCTCTTGGTCCTTAGGTTTGTCAGCATAAGTAAAAACTACAGATCTGTGATACGAGCCTGTATGGAAGAACTTCAGCAAGTTGCAGGTGAAGATTTTAATATATAATTTGGATATTTTACCCTTCAGTGTAATTACCCAGAGTCACCAAACTGACATTTATTATTTTCTGCAGTTTCTACAAAAGTTGCAGAAGTAGCCACACAGTATGGAAATCAGGTATGTAAAATTGCTGTTTGGGTCTCTGTGCCCCATACTCATGCTGAGACATTAAACCTTGTTTGATGACTAGGCTAATGCACGTGCTGGATGTCGTGTCTGTTTAGCTTCTGAGTAGATGTAGATCATTAATTATAAACAATAATCATTTTAGTTACTTTATTATTATAATATCGCAAGCCACTACAGATCTGATACGAGCGGGCTCGTACAGGTTGTCTTGTACTGGTTGTCTGTCCTAACCTCAGCCTCTGTTTTCTTATGACAGGTGTCTATTTTGTTGGCCATAGAGCTGATCTGGAATCTTTGTGAAGTGCTGTACATCGATGCTGCTCCAGGTTAGGGTTTGAATTCTTTCATTTGCTTCTTTTTTGCGGTTGGGGAAATACATTTTGTAACTTTAAACAGTTGAAACAAATGGACCAACTGTGTGTGTTTGTGTGTGTGTGTGTCCTTAGCGGGGTCCCTGTTGCTCCATCTTCTGGACTGGGTAAGGTTACACAAGGCTGACGTGGATGAAAAGGCCAGAGAGGTGCTGCAAAGTGAGAGCCCCGCAGAGCACCATGACTACTGGGATGTGGTAGGTCCAACACACCCACAAACGTATGCCTCTGAAACTTGATATACAGTGGACATAAAAAGACTATACACCCTTGTAACAATGGCAGGTTTTTGTGATGTAAAAAAAAGAGATATAGCTAAATAAGTCTGGAACTTTTCTCACCTTTTATGTGACCTATAACCTGTACAACTCAACTGAAAAACAAACTGAAATCGTTTTTCAGTTTGTTTTTCAAAATAAAATTATAAAATAATGTGGTTGCATAAGTGTTGAGACCCTCTTATAACTGGGGTATAGAATTAGGCAATCACATTCAAACTCATGTTAAAAAGGATTCAGTACACACCTGCAACAATAAGTGTCTCTGATTAACCCCAAATAAAGTTCAGTTGTTCTGGTAGGCTTTTCTTGGCATTTTGTCGGTTGCATCTTACAGCAAAAGCCATGGTCTGTAGAGAACTTCCAAAGCATCAGAGGGATCTCACTGTTGAAAGGTATAAGTCAGAAGAAGGGTACAAAAGAACTTCCAAGGCATTAGCTATACCATGGAAGACAGTGAAGACAGTCATCATAGAGTGGAGAAAATATGGCTCAGCAGTGACATTACCAAAAAATGGATGTTCCTTTCAAAATGATGAAAAGAAAACTGGTCAGGAAGGCTGCCAAGAGGCCTACAGCAACATTAAAGTAGCTGCTGGGATTTCTGGCAAGTACTGGCTGTGTAGGACATCCAAGCTGGGCTAAATTTTGCAAAACCTCATTTGAAGTCTCCCAAAAGCATGTGGAAAATGTGTTATGGTCCGATGAAAAAAAGGTTGAGGTTTTTGGCCATAATTCCATAAGGTATGTTTGGCCCCAAAACAAAACCTCAGATAACTAAAAACCATACCAACAGTGAAGCAGGGTGGTGGCAGCATCATGCTTTGGGACTGTTTTTCTTCAGCTGAAACTGGGGCCTTGGTCAATGTGAATGGAATTATGAATTTTACCAAATACCAGTCAATATTGACACAAAACCTCTTTGCAGATGGTGAGTTATGTGCTGCAGGGCAGGCTGGAAGAAGCCAGACAGATGCTGGTGAAGCAGGCCGCCCTACAGCCTGCTGCCAGAAAGATGTACAAGCTGATGGACACTCTGCTCAGCAAGATGCCTTTCTACAATGTAAGATCACTTTTCAATAGCTCACCTTTTTAGATTAGCTTTAGTCTTTAACAAGTTTATATTTGATTTTATTTCACAGTCCTTACAGCCAGAATTATTTTAAACATAGTTTGGGAATCAGCAGAGTGACGGTGATGTCATATAGTTGTAAATGCAACACTTTGTTAAAATGACAGTGGTTTAATTTTTAAGGCTGAGAAGCGCATAATTTCGAGGTAGGAGAAAAGTAATAATATAACTAGCATCATAACTAGCAATTTCCACCATGCACATTTACAGAGCAATAAAGTTGGTGACACCTTTTCTGTTCTACATTGACTCTTGACATTGACTCCAAAATGTTCTATAATTCAGCCTGGTGGCACCCAAACACCTACAGAATTTGATGTGAAGTGGAGACACTGGCATGATGAAGTGGACCGCTGCCTGAAGGACAACTCTTTTGCCAGCAATCCTCACCTGGAGGTCATCTGTAAGGTGAGTGACTCTGCCCTCAGCAGCTGGTTTTTCTTTATGTGGCAGTGTTAACCTAATGCAGCATGATTTTTGCTTTGTTTATAATTATGAATGTAAATACATATGTTGGAATGTAATACGTTGCAATCCATGGCAGAGTTTCTCCAAGCTTATTGTGTTTTTATTTCACCAACTGAAATTACTTAACACCGTGTGAACTAATTTCTTTAAAACTTAATAATTTAATTTCAGATCTTAGTGGGGGATGAGGACACTTTGCTTGAGCAAAAGGAACTACTGAGCACCTGGTACCACTTCCTGGTCACGAGACTGCTCTTTTGCCACCCCACAGTCAAACCCACTGAGTTGCATTACTACGCACAGGTACACTTCACTACCCAGCACTCGGCATTCACACTCACTGCAACCATATTCTCGTTATTCACTGTGCATGTGTGTGCGCATGCTCTTTTTGCAGTCGTGCATGACCATGTTTCTGGACCCGAGGAGCGTCCCAGAGCCCCTGGACAGCATTTTACTGGCTGCCTTTGAGTTTGACATCCATCAAGTCATCAAAGACTGCAGGTGACACTGCTAACTGCATGTGTACAGTACATCAAAGCCTGATGTCTTGAATTTTAACCCTTTCAACCGTTTCCTAATTTCACTATCGTGTGTCCTTTCAGCATTGCACTCAACAACTGGTGGTTTGTGGCCCATTTGACAGATCTCTTGGATCATTGCAAACTCCTCCAGTCTCACAATCTACAGTAAGTACTCTGTTTGGTTGAATTGTATTTGAATGTCCTTTTTATTCCAGACATAAGAAGATCATACTCCATATTCAGCTAACATTTTGCATCTTTCCAATGTGTGTTTGTGTTTAGCTTTGGGTCCAACTTGAGAGAATTTCTTTTGTTAGAATATGCCTCTGGTCTCTTCACTCATCACAGGTATGGCTTTAGTTTATGTGCAGTATAATATTTTTGTGGTATGGCTACATGAAATCTTTGCCTTTTGGAACTGTAATATATTAAAGTATCTGGCATTATAAAATTGTTTGTGTGTGTGCAGTTTGTGGCAGTTGGCTGTGGACTATTTTGACCACTGCCCAGAGTTTGGCCGTGTCTACTTAGAGCTGCAGATTGAGCGTGTTCCTTTAGACACAGAACGCAAAGCCCTCAAGGTGCTCAGGATCTGTGAGCAGAGGCAAATGTCAGAGCAAGGTACAGCTTTACTCTTATGGTCCAAACTCATAAACTATTGACCTGTGTTAAAGAAGTAATTTACCTCTTATTCCTATGAAGAAGAGATGTAAAAGTTCATTTTTTCACTTCTCATTTAGTGCGGAGTATCTGTAAGATCATGGCTATGCGGGCTCTAAGGAACAACAGACTGGGTTCTGCTCTCTCCTGGAGCATCAGGGCCAAAGATGCTGCCTTTGCTACCCTCATCTCTGAGAGGTTAGTTGCCTTAAACACTGTAAATAGTGGTGTTGACTGCAGCACTCAAAAATACTTTTTTTTTCTTTCTTTTTGGTGTTAAAACCTTAAGGATCAGACACTTTCTTCTGTAAAATGACCAAATACACACATATACTTTTTCAATGATTAAGATGAATCTTAATCAAGTATGTTTTTATTTTTGATCACACCCAAAGACAATAAAAAGTTCCTCCTTCTGGTTGCCATATGTGTGGCAGATCATGCCAGTATTAGTCGGGTTTCTTCAACTCTTGGAAAGCCTTTTAAACAAAAATGGAAAAACAAATAAATTACATGTTTTTAATTAAAAACAAATCATGCACCGTATCCTGTATGAGGCATCAGCTACATCATCATACATGCAGATAGCCTTTGTTAACATGAAGGTACTTTTTCCATGTGGGTTTAGAAATGTACCTGTGTGTCTGTCTGTCAGGTTCCTACAGGATTACTGCGCCAGGGGGATGTTCTCTGATCTGGACCTAATAGACAACTTGGGCCCAGCAATGCTGCTCAGTGACAGGCTCACTTTCCTTGGTATGTGGATCAGACAAACACCAACATCACTAGCACTGTCCAACACGTGAAGTAACCCCTGTATCTCTCACAAGCTCAAACCACACATCAAGTGAGGAGACATTCAACCATGGAAGATTTTGGTTTTCTAGCTCATAGACAGTCATTAGAAACTTGGATATAAAGACAGACACATGGGCATAAATACAACTTTGATAATGTGATACTATATAAATAGTTTATATATATATATCACCCAATTTACTTTGTAGTGCTCAAAAATGGAACTGTCATTGATGCAGACTTTCTTGCTCCCTTTGTATTTCTAGGTAAGTATCGTGAGTTCCACAAGTTGTATGGAGAGAAACACTTCAGTGAGGCGGCAAAGCTGCTCCTCTCCCTCATGACAGCCAAGATCGCCCCACGTAGCTTCTGGATGACGCTGCTGACTGACGCTCTGCCGCTGCTGGAACAAAAAGAGGTGAGTTACCAAAGAGTTTTGTATGTTGTAGGTTTGGGAAATTGTTTTCATTTACATTAAGACACAAACCATCAATGACAAAATATAAACACAGAAAGTAAGGACACCAACTAGTGGTTGTTTCTATTATAGACTAATCCAATTTTCCTTTTTTAGTTTTGTCTATATAACATCAGACAACAGTAAGAATAAACCTGAAGATATACTTTGTCCTTTTATGGAAGAATAAGAAAACCAGCAAATAGTATTTAAGAAGCTGGAACAACAGGTTATGTGCTAAGTTTTCTTTAAACTTAAATAAATAAAACAAAATATTGTTTTAGTCTGATTTTAAAAAATTGGTCTCTGTAGCAGGTGATTAACAGCAGATGTATTAATTTATCTGCTGATTCTTGCAAATTTCTATTGGGGCTGTCTTTTTTGTGTCCAAATATGATTTAGATTTTATTTGTAAAACATTTTAGTTAGTAAATGTGGCAGTGGGTCATTTTCTTCCTTTATGTTGTAAAGTCGTCTTTTAATCTTCAGTTTGCACAATGTCATTATCCTGTAAAAGTGAAAGTATGTAAAAGTTCTGTTGTTTTTGCACAGATGTAACTCTTTCCCTGACAAGTTCTGCAATTGATTTTATGTTCCACCTGGGACACAGGAAGTGTGAGCCAAAGAAGAACTACTGTGCTCACAAAAAAATTGCTCTGAGAGCTGCTTAAATTAAAAAGGGATTGTTTTTGTTCTTTGTCTGGGTTTTTAGGTGATCTTCTCAGCAGAGCAAACCTATGAGCTGATGTTCTGTTTAGAGGAACTCACGTCCTCACTGAACACCACAGCTCCTGACACAGACAGAACAATGCAGGTCTGTATCTTCCCACACAGTGTTAATCACTGCTCATAAGATGATGATGTTACACTGATGCAATTCACTGTTTTCGCAATATTTGGTAATTCTTGGCAGTTTAAGGACAAACAACAACTAGGTGGATGTACTAGTAATCCTATTTAAACTCGCTACTCTGCATCTGTGATATAAAGATTTGATACACTATGTAAGACCTTTAATCCCTTACTCCTCTGTGTTTTAGGAGGAAGACATCGAGCTGACAAAAGTGGAGCTCCTAAGACTTGCTTTGGCCAGGAATCTCGCTATGGCTATAGTCAAAGAGGGAACAGTGGAGTCGTGAATGGTGACATTTGAAAGAAAGCTCTTCTTTTGCATTTTTGTACTGTACATACAATTTAAGTAGTTAAATGTGCTCTCTGATAATAAAACTTTTCATGATAAACATTCTCTATGTAATTTTTAGTATTTGTATCGCACAATGACCTTAGAATGAGACATTCATTGCGAGAAATATTTATTTTTTTCATGCAGACATACACGTCATGAGGTATGTACAGAGCGAACCTTCCCAAAATCTACATCACATGTTCACCTGACATATCTTACAACAAACATTACAACCATTCTACATCAATATGTACATTCAACACACACTTCTGTACATCGCATATGACAATAGGCTGAGTACAAGCAGAGATGGGACCAAAGGGGATTATGAGGTGGACTGATTTATGAAGCCCTACTCACAGCCCAGTCCCACTTCATCCCCCTGCTGCACGCTGCAGGCAGCCGTCTGCTTGGTGACAGATTTATCAGGCAAGCTACCAAATTGAACTTCCGATTTTTCAGTTCACATTTTCAAGGTTCAGTGATGCACTGAAATACTAGAACAGAAAATGACAAAGTGCTCCCAACTGACTCTAGTTGGACAGTAAATATATAAGAAATGTACGACAAAAAACAAAAACAATCCTTATGCCCATTGCTATAAACATGACTGCAATACTGATATTCTGGGCAAATGACTTTCAAACGAAAAAAAAACTAAAGACATGGAATGCAGCCAGTGTTGAACTTCATGCTGGCATGTGTAATTACAGGCCACCTAAAGTGCTGTTTGGTTGCCTTTCCTTGCCTTCTCAGTCTAATGTTTGGTCCAGTTATCGAGCACAATTACAATAGTTTAAATTAGGTTTTCATTTCTTCAAGCATGTTAAAACATCATGGCTAAATAATCTTGTAATATGTTAATTACTCTTACCTCCTGCAGAAATGAATGTGAGGTGACAGAATGATTTTCAAATTTCAAAAGACCACCTACATACAGTACCCAAATCACTGGGTATATTCAAGTATATTTCTCAGGCTTTCAGCCACTCAATTAACTAAAACCACAATGTTTGTTTCTTAGGCTGCTGTTAATGTAGAGCTTCATTTCTTTAAAAAAGAAAATGTTGTGCTGCAATGCAACATTTCAAAACTATTTATCTCAGTACCAGCGACATGTAAACACCATGGCTGTCTTACAGTACTTACCAGTGTAAATCTTAGTTAGCCAGCTGCAGAAAAGCACAAGCTCTATCTAAATAAAACTTTAAGTGTCTGCTGTTTACAACTCATTGAAAACAACCATAAAGACTGTGAAGCTCTGTTATTGTTACTGTACCAATGCAGCCGAATCCTCTGTCTCTCTGGGATGGATGTGAATACACACATACACACACATCCCGTCATGGAGCACGATGTGGTCTGTCCCTGCTGAGCGGTAGCAGGCCTGCGCTGGGTTATAGATACCCCCATCTCTCGGGTGGAGGGAACTGGTCCACCTCTCCAACCTCATTGCACAGACGGTCTCCAAGTGTGAAAGACAACTTGTAGCGAAGACGCACCTTCTCCTGTGAGAGCGCACACACAAAGATATTTAAGCCATTGGTCTCCATTCTGGTTCTTAATGTGTTTTTTAATACACTCACTGGCAACTTCATTAGGTACATATGTACAATTGAATGTATTCTAATACAGCCATTCTGACATAAGTTCTACTTTTACAAGGTTATTTCTTAGTTATGACGTTGAGACTCCTTGAAAGGTGATAATTCTGTGTGTTTATTATTGAGGCCATAAAGGGTGTTGGAGTCATACAGGAGTGCAAATATAACGAGGTGTTTCTAACGTTTTAGCCCCACTTTGTTAAAAAAAAAAAAAAAGGCCAAATCATTTGCATTAGACTGTACAGACGACCAGGTGGATTGATGGAGAGGACATCAAATCCCAACCCATGTCCCAGTTGTGTCCTCGAGCAAGACACTCAGCACCAGCTCTCCAAGTGTCGAATGAAGCTCCCACGGTCCCCCGCCCCCAAGGGGATGTGTTAAATGCAGGACACAAATCTTATAGTAACATGTATGTCTGAATATATACGTACTCAAAAATGACAATGAAACTTCTCTCTAATGAAGTGGCCAGTGAGTATGTTGCCTACCTTTGCTGGGTTAGCCAGTAACATGATCTGGGTGATGGAGGCTGGAGGTAGGATGGGGTTGAATGGTGCTAATTCTGTTCCTGATGGAGGCTGCAGTTTCACCTTCATTGTCTAATAGACAAAGGATAAAACAACAAGTCAGCAGGTGCATTTCTACACCTTTATTAAAGGAAAGGTTCACATCACAGTTGCCCTGAGGTTCTTTGCCACACCTACAGTGTGATGTAGCATCAGTTGTTCAAGGGCACAACAGTACGGTTAATGATGGAGAAGACAAATGCTGCTTTTTCACTTGTCCCACCCAGATTTTATCCTAAATGTCTCGAGTTTAAACCAACGCAGCTGGTCACCAGCTTGCTTCTCCAACTGCCTCCAACCTTTAGACCACCACTGCCCAATGATAAATAAGCTCTCAGTGGGCAAGGGACAACAAACTGAAACTCGAAGTTAAATGAACATATGAATGAACAGAGGAATAAATGTCTTTACCTTTGGCACAGCAGCTTGGAATACCACATTGTGAACTGGCAGTGGTGCTGTATTGAGCATGGAGACCACTATCACAAGCACGTCAAGCCTGCCAGGTGGACAGTCAGAAGCAAAGTTGAGCAGCACGCGAACACCATCTTTATCATAGGCTGTCACTGGGAGCACTTTGCCTGAAGACAGATGGAACGGGCACAGACAATCAGGCGTAAGCAAACATGAAATATCGGGTAGTGTATGTATGTATCTATTATTTGTTATTCCATTAACTAATCAAGCCCATCTTCCCTGGCTCCCTCCTTACTCGGTCTGATGGCCTCCAGAGGGACGTGCACATTACTCAGGGAGATGTCTGTGGCCCTGGCTGGGCTGCCTTGAAGGGAAGGGGAGCAAGGAGACAATGAGCGGAACAGGGGGCTACCCGGGGCCGAGCCAAGGCTCTGGGTCTTCGCATGGGATAAAGCGGGAGAGCTGGGCAGCGCAGCCTGTAGAAGAGAGGCTGAAGAGGGGGAGCCCTGTCCCGGCACGACGGGAGGGGTTGCTGCAGGAGTTATCCCAAAGCTGCTTCCTCTAGCTGTCATCTGGCTGGAAATTAGATTTGATAGATTGAAAATGAAGATTATCCTTAATACTTCTGAGAAGTTTGATTAGGTAGGTTGGTCATATAAAATATATTTCGACAAACATTAACACATAAACATGATATATCAGATCTAACATATTATTTTCCACACAAAAAAAAACTAGTGACAATTACTTACATCTTTTGATCTGAAAAGTGTATCATTGCCAGGTTTTGCAGGTTCTGGAGACTATGTGTGGGGGCAGCTGGTTCAGCTGGGGCCACAATCGGACCTGAACAAGCTATACTGCTGCTCAGCATATCCAGACTTGATGCTGGAGCCTGAAGAGACGATATAGAAACAACATAAGGAACAATTACACACTAGCTAACAATGGTGACTTTTACTGTTAATGTTTTAGATGTACCTGCATAGACGTCCACTGACTGGACACTTCCTTTAACTTGGGTTTTGATTGGCTGCTCAGAGAGGTAGGTGCATCACTTAATCCTGAAATAAGCATTTGCATTACCAGAAAGCAGAAAATAGTCTCTTCTATGCAATTTTAGACACACGGCACTCAAATGTGTAAAAGGTTTTCTATAATATAACAGTATTTTATTGTGAAAGGTAACAGTGACGATGTAATACCTAGGGACAGCAGCTCATCATCAAGGAGAGAGAGAGCAGTGGATGCCGTGTCAAGGGGAGGATGACTTGGGCTACTGCTCTGACTGCCATGGGAACCACCCAGACATTTAGGAGGAGGAGGCAGGACAGGAATGGTTGAAGCCATGGGGTTGGTGGAGACAGGATTCAAAGACTGGGTGAAAAGGGGAGCAGGTTGAGGGGGGCTCGGAGTGTCAAGGCCAGCGAGGTCAATGAGTGTATCTGTGGCCTCTGTTAAGTGACAAGTAGAGAAGCATTGACTGCAGCAGGTCAACACGTCGCAAAGAGGCTTTTATATAAATTAGTTTTTTTTAACGTAAGATCAAAATCACATGCGTGATTATAAAACCACTTTGAGTGTGAGCACCTGTAGATCGAGGCTCTTCAGTGTCACCATTGATCGACAGCCCTTCTACTGTTTTCTTATAGGAGTTGATGACCCTGGAGAGGTCATCACTGGCCTGCAGGATGTCACCTGAGAATAAAGGGCAACTGTTACACATTATACAGACTCAAATGTGACCAGAGTTCCTCCAAATAAGCATAACACCAAAGCCAAAAACCTAAACTGGTGTCATTGTCCTCAGTCTCAGTGGCCATTTTGTAAGCAGCACGCCTCAGCTTGTCACACCGCTCGTAGAGCTCCTGGAGAGAAAAACAAAGGAGATGCTGTACACTGTGAATGGAGCAGGACACCAGCAGATTTGTGCTGGCGTTGCGGGAATTTTACAAATGTATTAACTTATACATTACTATACAAACATACAAGCTAATTGTAAATGAGAAAATGAAACATTGTGTTCAAATATTTTTTTTGAAACTACGCAATTCTGTCAACACATTATGTAAGTAATAAACAACATAGTTAGGTCTGTGCCTATAAATTGCGAGTATCATTTGAGTTATACTCAAATTTCACTCAATCTTGTGGAGACACGAGAATACACACATGACAAAGAAAGAGAATTACACAGTTGTCCTTGCACTTGAAAAATGTAAACCTTAGATGCTGATGGGATGGATAAGTTGGTTATTAGAAGTTTGCTGAGAAAGGCCAGAGACGGTGGCAGAAGCAGGACCAGATGTTTAGAGTTATAGGTTATACATTATATGTGTCAGTTTATTTTAAGGGAAAACTTATTATCATCCCTTTATAGTTTTGTGCTTGCTTGTTACAGATACAGTTCCCCATGTTATTTCTGTCCGCTCCCATTATTTTTGTGTTCACAAAATATTCTTCATCCCCTTGCCAGTCTAGACCCAAACTAATCCAGCCAGTCTGACACCTCTGTCTTGTGTCCCGTGCGTGTGAGTGCACATACACACACCTTAATGATGTCCTTGTCTGAGTCAGTGCAGCTGTCCTTATTGTAGTGGGACAGCATCTCCGTAAGCAAACTGACATTGATGTTCACCTCCTCCAGTGTGTGTAGTCGCTTTGTAACCTTCTGCACTCGTGCCTCATCCTAACAAAATCGACAAGATACAATTTACGGTAGTTAGTTTAATATGTTCTTTACATCTGCCCCCACACAGAGAGGAAAGCAGACCAGATAAAACCAGTGTCACAATAACTGGTAAAAAATTTTTATAGTCACGTCACCTCTTTCACCATGTTTTTGATCAATCTGTTGGCTTCCTGGAGGTCTTCAGGATTTTTACTTCTGAGAAGCTCAGCAAGAAGCTAAACACACGCACACAAATATGCATTTAAACATAATTTAGGTTTATGGAGAAAGTCAAAAAGAGCAAGTATTTCCAGAGAAGGTATTTGTTTCTTGCTTGTATTTCTGATTCACTTCCCAATTTTTGTTGCCTTTTCATCACTCACTTTGCCCATGTCTTCGTTGTCAAACACGGGATGTTTAGGTCGTGTCGGAGGAGAGGGAATCAGAGTCCTGTCCAGCGGTAATTCTGGGTCATGTGTTACAAGACCTGGTGAGGAGAGTGAGAATTTATATGATTTCCTGTGTGCTTGTCAAATAAGTTGAGAAGAAACAGAAATTGTTGCGCTTTGTCTCCATCTCTGAACAAACCTTGTCTTCTCAGCGTCTGGTAAGCTTCACTGATTTTGGCTTCATTAGGAAATGCAATAGTCCAGCTATACAGCATCTCTACAATCTTCGCCTTAACCTTCTCAGGTGCACTATTACCCATGTACTGGAAGTAAAAGATAAAAAAGTTGATATTTAGAAAGACAGTCAGAATACTTTCATATGCATGAAATAAAAACATTTTTAAAAACTGCACACCTTTGGAGATACAACTTTTATCAGCTCGTTCAAAAATCTGTATTTTCCAACTTCATTATGAAACCTCCACCCACAGTTCTTCATACATGCCTCCAATACCTGTACACAAAATCATAAAGATCTTAAAGTTGCAAAGACAAATTGTTTGCATCAATAACTGGGGATAACAGGCTGTTAATTATTTCTTACTGTAAGAGCCTGAAGTGCTTCCCATTCTTGCGGTGAGTGGATTTTGTGGACGAGCAGAGTTACCGCTATCTGTGGACTGAAAGAATACATTTCAAATAAAATAGTTTACCTGAGCTGAAAAAAAAAAGTTTTAAAGTAATCCATCGACATACCCTTCAAGTTCCTTGTTGACCTGATCACAGAAGCCTATGATATACTCCCAGTCCTCCTGTCTGTTTGTTGGATGGGTGGCTTTATCTATCACACAGAGATATTTGTATCTGAATGCAGTATCATTATAAATATACTGCATTCAGTGCAGTGACTGTTTCCATCCTCACACTTTTAAACACAGATGTACAGAAGTGGTAGAACTACACAAACAGAACACTGTTTCCTACAGAATACTGTATAAGTGTGCTTGCCTGAAAAGAGTAATAGTAGAAGTACAATTTCAAATTCTTTACTCAAGTTGAAATAGTAATTACATGCTGCAATATGTACAAAAGTAAAAGTAATGCACTTATGAATAGATCTGTAATCAATCTGACTTAAGGTACTGATTTTAAGAACATGTATTTTAAACTATTAACGTAGACGCTGTTGATAACAAGATTAGTCCAGATTAGTTCCATGCGTGACTCCCGATGACGTTCCTGCAGAAATCTACCTGACACGTTAATATACTGAATCAAGGAGGCAGCTCCTTATTTTTCTGTAAATTATTATATAATTATTTAATTTCTTTTGTTCATTACTTTAGCAAGTAGTTAGCAACAAAAATAAAAAGTAAATAAAGCTGCAATATAACATGGTCATACTCCAATAAAGCACAATGGGTTCATCTCATTCACAGTAATTGAGTAAAAGTAATTAGTTACTTTCCATTTCTGCTGTGTTCATTGTGTCGACAGTGCAACTCATTCATTCATTCATTCATTCATTAACGCGATTATGATTCTGCAAAAACGCCTGAGCTGTATTGAAGGACATCTTTCAATAGAAGAAATCAGTGCACACACGGAACCGACAGCCCCGGCTCGGTCCAGGCTCTCCACCCATTCTGCTCGTTACCGCTGCCGACGCAGGACTGACAGCTTCTAATAGAACGAAACGCTGCCGGAAACGCGTCTTCTAACGCACTGACAACCTCTCGGCAAATTAGGTTACTGCCCTGTCATATGGACTAAAGTGGCAGGCTTATTATTACAATTATGTAATTCATAAAATTGGATTAAGCACTCACTGAGCCAAGATTCAAGCGACTCCCCTTCCTGGTACGCCATAGCACTGAAAACATCGCGTGAGGTCGCCGGTGAGTGCGCCGGGGTAGAAAAAATTAATATTCGGAATCACTTACAGAAATATACCCGGAGTATATCAGTTGAAATAATCGTACTATGGTGTAAAAAATTTAATCTGCTGAAGGAGAAGCTGTAAAGATCTAGTTTTCCTGTAACGGCATTTGCAGGACGTACTAAACCTGGGGTCCTTCCTGACGCTCACATTTTCAAGATGGCGACCTCCGTGTCAGGATTGTTAAAACCTTGGACGCCAAGGTAAATATAGTTTTGTAAAAACATAAACGATTAGCAGAGTTATTAGCTGTCTTTTTAATATTACTGTGATGTTGGTGCATTTTTCACAGCCATTCAGAATACGAATAGCAGTCTACGTTGTTAATTAGCACTAGGTAATGGCATAACGTTATGTCAGCTAATGCTTCGACAAAATAACGTTAGCTATGATTTTTCCAATAAAGAAAAGCGAACTCCGAGTTTACACCTTCGCATTGCTGCTCTGCAACAGTCTCAAACAGAACAGTACTCAGTTAATAATAGGTTTACAAAAGCAGTGGATTCTTACAACGTGAGGAACCCAGGAACCAGAAATTCTTAGGTGTTTTCTGCATAACAAAAATTGCCAAAAACATTCAATTGCGTGATTGATTGAACAGTCTTTCAAACATTTGGCATATTTACTTGTTTTAAAACATAATCTTAAATAGTAGATTAAAGCAACTGAATATGTCAGGGCCAATAAATATCTGGCTATTTAGTAAAAAAAAAAAAGATGAGCAATTAATGGATTAATAAATAGTTGTGATTTATTTTATGCAAATTGTGGTATAATTCACAGTCGGATCGGACATGGTTAATTTGACATGTGACTTGACACACAAAACTCTTTCGTGTCCTGTTTGCAGAGTGTTCCTGATGAGATGGAGCAGGTATAATCCTTATTATCTGGAGCCAGAGGTCAGAAAGGAAGCTTACAGCAAACCAGAGACAGAGCTGACTTCAGAGGAGAAGGAGCAACAGGAGCTCAAAGCACTCAGACCCATCAAGGCAGCAACCAATGGAGTTACCAGCTCTGTTTTCAACGATCCTGTCCTCAGGTAGAATAAACATCTCAGGTCACTACAGGAAGACCTTTAACTTATGGAACTTGTTCAGTCAACACTGTTCATGTCAGCTGATTGTTTCGGTCTTTGCTTTTCAGTAAATTCATCAACATGATGATGAAACATGGAGACAAGATCTTAGCCAGAGAAATCATGACACAAGTATGTATTGACCTTTGCATTCACATTTGTAGGATCAAACATTTGCTGTTGGCTTAATATAATAGTGTTTTCATTCCTTCTTGCAAAGACCCTCGAAAATATAAAGCGGAAACAGGTAGAGAAATACCATAAAGCTCCACAAGCAAAGAAGGAAGAGATTGAATGTAATCCCCACACAATCTTTCACCAAGCTCTGGAAAACTGTAAGCCTGTTGTTGGGCTGGCCAGCATACAGAAAGGTGGAAAGTTTTATCAGGTGAGGCAGATCTATGGTCCTGATGTACAGCACATTTTATAAAGCTGTAACTGGACAAACTCTGTTACATCTTTAAAAATTAAACGTAGTTCATGTTTTTGTAACCCAAAACAAATCTTTGTGTTCTCTCCTCTCAGGTCCCAATCCCTCTTACAGAGAACCGACGTCGCTTCCTTGCAATGAAATGGATGATCACAGAGTGCAGGGAAAACAAACACCGGCGTACACACATGTACGAAAAACTTTCCCAGGAGCTGTTGGCAGCCTCCGTCATGGAGGGCAATGTTATCAAGAAAAAATACGAGCTGCATAAGATGGCAGAATCCAACAGAGCCTACGCCCACTACCGCTGGTGGTAGAAAGACTTAAAAAATAAACAAGTTTTTGCAGGTTAACAGACTGGACAGATGACAAAAGCTGAAGATTAAGTAAAAAAAACGATGTTGCTCAACACCTTGTTGTAAATAGTGAACACAATAAAGGACTGCAGTTAAAGTGAAGTTTATATAAGTGACAAATAAATGTGGTGTTCTTGTTCACTTTTGTATTGAGAAACTATCATATCACACACAATAAATACAATGAACTGGTTACAGGTGAAAACCTTTCAAAGATTTATTAGAACAAATACATTTGGAACAAATGTACAACCCAAGACCCTAAAAAATGGAAATATTAGTAAAGTAAAAAATGAAATGTAATAAAATTTACAAGCATATATTATGGTCTGCAGCTATTCAGACCTTAATATTAAGGTCTTATTTAACTTTTTAACCTATAACCTATAAAAAAAAATCTCACTACTAGAAAGAAGGGTTGCTGGAGATGCCCAAACTTTCTCACATCCTGACTATGGCTGAGCTTTATTGTGAATGTTTCTTAAAACTCTCATAACTTCTGCTTTTTTACATTAAAGTTACAATATGCAACATTTGTGAATCAAGCTAGCTACAGGATGAGACTTTAAATCAAATCTATGTAAATTAGTCCACTCAGGTGTCAAATAGAGACATGGCCTCAAAGCCTGTAATGTCACACAGATGCATAAGGTACCTTTTATTATCAGTGTGTGACACAAAAGGCTTGATTGGACTTAGAGACTGGTTAGAAAGACGAGCCTCACTCAAAAACACAAAAGGGATTATCGTTGCACTGCTGCCAGTGCTGTTCTACGAATTATAAACCATATCTTGATTAAAAGAACCATTTTTATACATGTTGCATATTGAAGCTTTAAGGATTTTTTGTTTGAATTCAAAAGGTGGATTTGTTTGACTGCTCAAAAAGTATATTTTATATTAAACTTTAGTTATTTACATCATACAGGTTTTGAAAATTAAAACATTTCAGAAAGTAGTAACATGTTTAACCACATGACCTGTCCAATGTTTACCTCTAATTCGAAGGCACAGTTTTAGCTGACCACTTTAGCGATGTCACTGACTTCAGCTACATGGCGTTGCTTAGTGCTGGTAGAACTTGAATTCAAATCAGAAATACTTTTTCTACAAGTCAAATATACGTGTATACGTGTATACAAGTGTGTATACGTAAAATGAGAAAGACAAGTAGTTCTCCAGGACTAAAAATGAGTCAGTGAAAAAGTGAATCCAGAAATAATTCAAAATCTGACTGATTTGTCAATAGAAGCAGTTTAGATTAGCTGTCATCAGACCCACCATATTCTATTAGCTGATCTGTAAGACACATACTTAAACACAAAAAGAAATTCCCTGAATTCAGCAACAATGTTTGATCTGGCAAACCAGCCTCACATAACAAGTGGAAAAGAAAGAAATTGGAATTCTGCAAGACACATTAGAAAGAAATTTCCTCTAATCCGCAGTTCTGCAAATGTGTAAAATATCAGTTCCAAACTAATGTATTGAACAAATATTAAAATACTTATTTTCAAATAATTAAAAACGCTGGTCACAACAATACAAAGCAAAACAACAGCCAAATCCTGTTGTATTTGACTGGAATGTCTCCTCCAACTCCTTTAAATTTGGTAAAATTAGGTTTAAATATTTTCCCAAACAGGAATGCCAAAAAGATAAAAAAAAAAAAACAAAAACAAAACTGTCTTCAGCTCAGAGTGTAGCTGAATGTGGCTAAACCTCAGTAACATACTTCAACTCTTGTAAACTATTGCACATTTCACATCCTTGGCACCATGTCTGGAAAAAAATATTATAAAACGCAAGAACAATCCAATAAACCAAAAGTTGTTTAAAGTTGAGGAACCCCCATCTTTAAAACCCTCTATTGGTTACCTGGAAGATGTCACTGCTCATTATCAAACTGCTGGTGTTTTACTCAGTGGTGAATAAGGATCCATGTCCCAGCTGCACAATGGTTGGTCAGCACCCTTGCTCTTGTCCTTTTCTAGTCGGCAATTTCACTGTAGTAGTACTTGTGGGCGGTGCTGCTAAGCATCCAACCTCCGGCTCTGAACTCCAGGATCTCCAGCAGCAGCAGACGGGCCATAGAGGTGAGTCCCTCCTGGAGCAGGAAGCCATCCCGCAGCAGAAAGAACAGCTCGTCCATTCTCTGGACGTTCGCTTTCTCCAGCTGCTCTCCAATGCGATGCAGCTGCATCACCAGACAGTCCACCTGCACACAGAGGTGGAGGTGGTGTCAGATTTTATTGTACCTTTGCTACACACAACTCTTTTTCAAAAATACATTTTTCATTTGAATCTGCATTAAATTATTTTAGAGAAACAGTATGTCACTTTCAATAACACAACTTTTATTATTAACTAGGCACAATTTTTTTTAGTAAACATAAATTATAAAGAACCAAGTCAAAACATCTGTCTGGTATTATAATGTACACATCACAACAGTGCAGTGATGTTTGCAGGTTTAGCTGAGTCAATTTCACTTCACGTTTAGTATTAGGAATGGTTCTCAAAATTAATACAAATCACAACTCATCTCCAGTTTCCAACACAGTTATTGTTTTTCCTCTTAGAAAAGAAAAATGGGAATTAAACGATTTCACAAAATAATGCTTAAATTTACTGTATGTATTGCATTTATGGTCGTTCATATTGCTTTTTTCATTTTTGTATCTATAAAGAGTATTGGCATGTTGTCAACTTTATTTTTAAGAAAAGATTAAGATAAAGCTTAGTGTCAATGGTGCTGTGTCTGTGGTGATTTATCAACATCATGACATAAGAAATACATAACCATATTCGTCTCACCTCCTCCTCATTCATTAGAGCATCAGGCTGGGCAAGCCTCATCAGACAGTCATACACAGGATGGACCAGGGCCACCATCGGCATATTGTTCACCTAAGTATCAAGACAGGCATCTTAAAATTTGGCTGTGACCTAAAAGGAGTGAGAAATAACTTGAGATAACAAGACAGAAAAAAAGCAGAGTCTGGCTCTTACTTTGAGGTAGTCAAAGATGTTACAGATGAACGTGACAATGCACACCCACTCTTGGAGCGAGCGGCTTCTGGTTTCTTCGCGCTCCTTAAACTCCTGCTGAAGTCGATTCAACAAGTTTCTCCGAAACACATTTCCATTGCTCTGCTTGACCTCGGCCTACATGATGTAATCAGGAGAGTCAGATCAATTAATAGAAGGCTCAATATGCACAGTCAGGAAAGACAGTGGTGAGGGTAAACTGGCTTAAGAGCTTCCAGTTGCTCAAGTGTAAATTACGAGTTAGGCATTGATTAGGTAAGAGGATTAAGGAATCAGATGAAGAGACTCAATCAGGCATTTAAGTCTTATTCTAGTTTCGTAAATCCCTCAATCTCAACGGCACTAAATGTCTTAGCCCACTGATGTAAACAAAGTAACAGTGACAACGGCTACTGTTAAACAGTGACGCAAAATGAGTCCAGCTAACTGTCAGCGGCATATACCTGCACAATGGTGTAGCAGATGCGTCCAGCCTCTTTACTGAACACCTGATCCTTCAGAGACTGGTCCACTATGATGTTGGAAACCTTCTCCAGGTTAACTGAACCTGGATCTAAAACAAAAACACAAGAAAAGACTGTTGAGATTTATACAGTGGATACCTTCAATAAATATATATTTACAGTATAACAATATATAGTATATATAACATAACATTATTTAGTATAATATAACGTAATATAATAAAGCATAGCAAAATGCTGACCTTTCAAGGCTGTTTTCAGTAGCGCTTGTGTGTCCAGGTCAAATGACTGGATCTTGTAGTCTTCAGTGGAATTTTCCATTATAAAAGCAGCACCAAATTACACCTGAGAGCCGTGATGCTGTGAAGATCATACAGTACTTTATTTGCTGCGTGACAGAATAATCATTCATATGACACGCTTCTTTCAAAACAACATGCTTTTCAAACATAAATCAAGGTTTTAATTCAAGCCTGTGCACAAAATTAAAGACCAAAAGGACAGTCTGTGAGACAACAGCCCCCCAAAAACCTGTACAGTCATCAAACTGGCTGCTCCCCACGGCTCATTCACTGAGGGATTACATGTGCACACTCGGGTCAACTAAGGTCACTGAATATCCCAAATCAACAGGTTCAGCGAATCCCACAATAATAAAGTCACTGAGGCATTAGGGTTACGTTAAATACCCATGTGTTAGCCACATAACGAGTACAAACAACTTACATAAAGTTAATACTACATGTGACTTTAATGTTACAAGAACAAAGTCCCGGGCTAACATTAATTTTGGCTAAGACGAGCTAGCTTACGTTAATAAACAAACGCTACTGTTCCGTGTTATCAACAAAATATTAGCTTCCTATTTACCACTGGCTATGTTAGCAACATGAACTTTAGTTTCCACATTTACGCCTTTAAAAAAAACAACAACCCCTCAACTATAACTACACTGACACAAGACAGAGCGAGTCGGTTTATTAGATTTGGATAATAATATGCGAAAAACCTCCTTCCTCACCGTAACGCTCCTCATTCCGCTCGCAGTGCTAACTAGCTAGCCCAGAGCGTCAAAGATGAAGTACGAGGGCAAGATAAATCCCCCCTGTCTTCCGCTCGCCAAAAACCATCAACAATAAAAGCTGTTTAACGTACGTATGTGAAGACCGTGGAGCAGCTATCCTTGAACTCGCATGTTCACTTGTCTAATATGAAACTTGTTTTTGTGAAAGGATATTATTCTATTTTTGTGTGTTAGTATAATGCTATAGCGTAAATGGGCTTGACCGGCTGTTGGTCGTATAATGTAAATTCTGGTTTGTCACATTAGTCTTGTTTTGAAAGTGTCCACAGTTGCCTGCGTTAAATTTTCACGTTCAGCTCGTTGTTAATCATTTATTGAGGACTGTTCGTATATTACACGTTAATGTCTGTCTGTAATATTCTTAGTTATGTTCTGCTGTGAGAAAACATAAATAAACATTTACTTTGAAAACATAAGCCGGAGACTTCCTCTTAAATGTTAAGCGTAATAGCAAGACCATATTTATTATTATTAATTTTTTTTTTAAGTTAGCAAAGAATTCGCACAGTTGAAAATGTGACTCATCAGGACATTAATTTCAATTCCAAATCTGTTCTGTGCAAAGACGTAGCTGCGGATAATCGTTGTCAGTCCTTCCTCTTTGAAAGGCGGAGCAGGACCCGGAAGTAGAGTCAACACTCCAGGGTCGCGATGGGCGACGGGTCTGCTGCTGTTGATGTTAGACAGAGAAATATCGCACATGAGGTTTAATTTCTGCAGTTTTAGTTTCATTTATGAACGACCTCTTCTGTAAGGTAAGCTGCGTCCACTAGGCCTCGTTGTTCTGTTGCTGTTAGCTTATGACCCAAAGTCCTAGTGCATGTCCTCTGCATGTTGGAACTGTTAATTAAACCACTTTACTTTTAATTTAAATTCATACGTGTTAGTGTAAACAGCATATTATATCATAGTCTTATTATACTTTAGTAGATGGTGATTAACTACCTGAGTTGCGGCCCATCAGGTGAGATGTGCTGCAAACTTATGTACAGACTTATAAAAAATGAATGCTTATTGTGTCAGATGTACAAAATCACAATGAATAAATCTCTATCATAGCATTTGCAGGATTTTTTAGAATGTATGTACGAAGTGTGCAAAGCTTATGAAATATATTTGCTTGCCCTTGATTAACTTACACAGAATAAAGCAGTTGAAATTGGCTCCACCCTGACCAGCGTCCCATAGCATAAAAGCTCTGCCTACATGTTATGAATCTGTTGTAATAATTAAATAACACAATAGCAAAACATTTTATTTCCAACAGAGTTTGAAATGCAGGATTTTTTTTGCATGGGGTAAAGGATTAAAACACTTATTTCAGTACTGCTTAAAATAAATATTAAATAATAATTATCATTAAAAATATATAATCCATCTTGTTACCAGGCTTAAGAACATGAAAACAGAACAGTTTCAACAGAACAGAACACATTCAGATTTTCCTCATCTGAACACTAGAATAGAGTTTTGTTGAAACATTAAATGGGAAAACTTATAAATCAGCATAGTCTCCAAAAATGGGTCCCATTTGCTTCGCAAGAGTTTTTCGAACCATTTTACTTTGTACTTGAGTAAAGCTTACTTTTGTCCAGCTTACATTATAATACAAATAATTATTCCTGTCTGCAGTGTTAGCAGGAGCCCGAGGTTGCAGAGACATGGTGGGGTATGACCCTGGAGCTCAAGGTGCAGCTTTCTCCGCTGAAGAGGCCGCCCTGGCTGGATCAGCTGCTGGGATGGTCACCCGAGCCCTTGTCAGCCCGTTTGACGTTCTTAAAATCAGATTTCAGGTATTAATGTAGCTGTGCACTTTGTTTATAAAGTAGTTAGAGAACTCAGTACTGTTCGAAGAGAGCTTAGTGATCGTTATTCTAATCGATAAAACACTTCTTTAAACCACTAAAATGGGGAATGTGGTTTCATGTATAGCTCAGAACTTTCATCATAAAAACAGTTTGAAGTACATTTTATGTTTAGATATGGAAAACATACTTGTATATCAAACATTTTTCTTCAATACCACACAAGTGTACGTGATTCTAAAATGACTATCATCAGTTATTAGTTTGGTTTCATGCTCTTATGCGTTTTAGTAGCTGAATAATCCAATTTATTTATGTTTACCATAATGTTTGATTATTTTTGCACAAAAACTTTGTGATATTTGGTAGAAGTCAAAACAAATACTATTACTCTCCTGTATTGGTTTTTTCTTTTGCAGGAGTTATTGCCTGAGGCACAACTGTAATAACTGCAGAATAGAAGCCTAACGCTTTATCTTTATCAGTGTCTTTCTCCCCCCTCAGCTCCAGATCGAGCGCGTGTCTTCACAGAGGCCGGAGGGGAAGTACTGGGGATTATTCCAAGCTTCTCGCTGTATTCATTCAGAGGAGGGGCTCTCTGCTTTCTGGAAGGGCCACATCCCTGCTCAGCTTCTTTCCATCTGTTTTGGGGCTGTGCAGGTCTGTACAAACTAATTTGCAAACTTCTCAAAACTATCTTTACGACACAGTTATTCCCAATCTTTACATATTTGTGTGTTGCAGTTTGCGAGTTTTGAAGTTTTGACCGAGGTGGTCCACAAGTCGACGCCATATGACAGTCAGACAGCAGGAGTTCACTTTGTGTGTGGTGGTTTAGCGGCTTGTTCAGCCACAGTGGTCTGCCAGCCTCTGGACACACTGCGAACACGCTTTGCAGCTCAGGGAGAACCCAAGGTAAGCCGTGTGTCTGCCGACACACTGAACCTGTACAGAAAGTTACCTGTGATTGGTTTTCTCTGAGCTCTTGTGTCTCTTTGGTTGTCCAGATACTACACTAATGTAATATTAAAACACAAACAATTAATATGGTTTTATTTTCTGACACCTTTCTCATTCTTGTCCCCTTATCTTATTTGTTACTGTCTCAAAAAACAGCCACCATGTGGATGTAATAGCGATGTAGATGTAATGTTAAAATAGTAGAGGTGTAGAAAAGCATCCAACATTATAGCCTAAACTGTATCAACTCATTATTCATTTGACTGCTACCCCAAATAAAACTGGATTTTAATAATTGACAGCAGCTACAACAAAACACCAACAAAAGTTTGTGGCTGCGTACGTGATGGATTAAATGTCGCCCATTTCTACTTTTGACTCTCCATCTGTCGTTCAGATCCTAACCCTTTGGAATACCATACATTTTATAACAAGTAATGTAACAGATGGCGAGTTAAAAAGTAAAATAATAATATTAATTTTGAACAGAGCAACAAGTAATATATTATATTTGTCCAGTATTGAGCCCAACACTGCTCACAGCTCACAGCAGATTAATTGCAGTTAAACATGTTAATCTATTAACAGCCCTAATTGTTATTTAAGAAAAATATGTCACACAGGTTAGTATTTAACTGTATTAACACTAGCAAAACCCTGTGTTATGCTTCATTTGCCTGCCCAGGTGTACAGGAACCTGCGACATGCTGTGTCTACAATGTGCCGCTCAGAGGGAGTACTGACGTTTTACCGTGGCCTGTCTCCAACTCTAATGGCCGTGTTCCCTTACGCTGGCCTGCAGTTCTTCTTCTACAACGTCTTTAAAAAGCTGCTGGCTCCAAAGCCCAAAAAAGAAAACTCAGGAGGTCAGTGGAGATCTTGCACATTAAAGCATGGACACATATGCAGTGTTCACAGCTGGAAGTTTTGTAACTTTTAATGTCATGTCTTCAAGGGAACCTGCAAAGCCTGATCTGTGGCAGTGGAGCCGGAATGATCAGCAAAACAATGACTTACCCCTTCGACCTCTTCAAGAAGAGACTGCAGGTGGGGGGGTTTGAAGCAGCTCGAGTTCATTTTGGACAGGTAATCTCTTCTACAGCATGTCTCCCATCTCTTAAGCATATATTTAATGCATAATTTGTTAAATATTATGTCCTGTTTCTCATTTGCAGGTGCGGAGCTACAAAGGTCTGGTGGACTGTGTGGTTCAAATAGCCAAAGACGAAGGTGCCCGAGGCTTCTTCAAAGGCCTCTCACCCAGTCTTGTGAAGGCTGCACTATCAACAGGCTTCACCTTTTTTTGGTATGAATTTTTCCTCAATGTCATGCATAATGTCAGGGAGAAGAAGAGAACAAAAGGCTTTACCAAAGATTTAAAAGAAAGGTAATGGAGGGAAAAATGCAACAATGGCACAATCACGCACACTGGAAATAGCTGCCTTGTTCTTTGCACTTAACACATGTATCACCTGGGTCAATGTTTGGTGGCAGTTTTCTTATGTTTACGTACAAGGATGGAGACGCAAACCTCATTTGATTTGTTTTCGTTGTTACATTTTTGTCGTCTAATATTTTATCCTTGTTGTATTGTGGTTTTTAAGTCTAATGGATGCTGTTGTTTAAAGGAGACAGTTAATGTCATTGTATTTTATATTCAGACGTTCGCACATAATTGAACCACATCTATTAAGTATGGTGGTGCATACATAATATGCAAAGACAAAACATTAAACATTTAATGTTTATTATATTTTGCTTTCAGGTGCAAGAAAGAGTATTTTGTTCATTATTAGCTCCATGCACTGCTATTTAAGTGTTAAGGTGGTTTGGTTGTGTCTTTGCATTGTAACTTTTTCGACATTTTTGACTTATTATTTGAAATAAGTAAAAATTAAAGTTTTATTTTATAAAGACTGACTTTGTAAATCCCCAACAGCAGCGAATAGAGTTATGCTGTCATAAAAATTTAAGTTTAAGTCTGTATTTTGGCATGGAATCTTTTTTGTCTTGCATTAATGGAGAAAACATCCAACACAGTGTGGACTTTGATCACACGCCTTCTATTTCTGTCAGACGTGCAGTCGTGTTTTAAAAAGGTGTTTACATGTTGCACCAGCACAGAATGCAGTTGCATTACGAGGGTCCCCGTTAGCTGGATGGTTGTGTCTCGGGCTGGGAACTGTTACTGCTTCTCATACTCTGTCTCTGTCTGTCTGCCCTGTTTCCTTTGCACCTCTGCACTTGAGATATATTTCATACTATGGCTCATAAAATTGACAAGATCCACACATAGGACTGTGAGCTCCCTGCTAATTTCATTAAACTAAAGAAACTTATGGATTGTAGCAAAGAAAGAAAGTCAAACAGTTACCACAAAGAGGAACGTTTGAAAGATCCATCAGTCGGGTGATTCTAATCTGAGTGATTTAGAGTCAGTCAGTGTGGACCAATCAGAAAACAGCTGGACTTAACCTGTGACTTTGGGTCTTTTGATAAATTGAATATATAATTAAATGTGAGGCATAAATTCTACAAATCAGTTAAAACGAAATAGGAATTCAAGCTACAATATAGCTGGAAAAAATATAAATATAGCTAGAAAAGAAGCAATAACTGCTTACAAAAAACCCCATTTCAAATGAGAACATAGCCCACCATTTTATTGTTGGAGTAACTTTTAAAACAGATATTCTTAGAACAATGAGTACATAAATGATGCAAAAATATTAAAAACAAAATTTTAACCAAGTTTTATATATTAAAAAAAAAAAACTTCACGTGTTGACATACATTTGAAAGCATGTTTAAAGTGAAGGTGTACAAAATTAAAATTGTAATAAATACGTGGTCCATAACTACATTAACTGACATATTGGTGCTTGCTGGCCATAAGTGGCCATATTTAAATCTTTTTAAAGAAAAAGTATTAACGAAGACTCTTCACACAATCGTATATATAACAGTATTTCATTTAATTCCATTTACTGAATGCAAAATCCATTAACTGCATGATTAAAAATGAATACAGTTGAAATACATGAAGCGGCAAAACAATATTAAATCACATGACCAGTCTTTTAAAGAACTTACAACACAACATTGAGTATGAGGCGGAGATAACAAAGAAAACAATTAATTCACAAATATTCAAAAAACTGCCACTGTAGTGAATTTCATGCAACTACACAACAGGAAAAAACATAAAGTTAGTCTTTAAAATATACAAGCTAATTTATAGCAGGATCAACCATTTCTGCATTTGGTATATTCTTTTTTTGAAGTAGTGATCTTTTACTGCTTATTTAATGTTACACTCTATACACTCACAATATATATATACAAGAATACACAATCACTTTACACCTGACTGTGATGAATCGAACTCAAGCGATGCTGTGGCCTACAAGACTCTGTCCCAACCACATAAACAGCTACAGTGTGTAAAACCACAGACAACAAAGCAAGGGACTGATATTTAAAGGTAAAGCCGGAAAAATCTCATTCTGTGCATGTTACGTTTATGAATCAACATATTGTCGACCCTGAGCTCGGATGAAAACAAGGTGATGCACTGTGGGATAAAACATTTTGAGTAACCTATGCTACAATCAGTGGGACTAATTGGAGTCCATACTGTCTGATGCGTGGTGCTGCCTGGCTGTTTTCTTGCTGCTTTTGTTAGACTCTCAATGGGATGCACAAAACCTTTACACCCCGCTGTTATTTTTTAAAATGAGAGCTGGTTGCTTTCCTGTAACACCGGCGAGTCTGCTGAGGGGGCTGGGATCACCAGGATAGTGAAAAGTCTCCTTCACTTTAGCTGGCTTGGGGGTGGGGGGGTCATTTGTGGGATGTGCTGGGCAGGCATCCTCCACTGATCCGCGTGTCGAGGGCTTTCACGAGCGGCACAGTCTCGCTCTCATTCGGGCTGCGGACTGGAGTTCCAGGAGAAAAAGCTGGGCAGTTTGAAGAGTGAATCCCTGCGGCCCGGATCTGGCAGGGTCAAGGTCTCTGGGGCGGACTTCTTCCTCGGACGCTCCTTTGGCACCGACAGGAACTCTGGGGCTTCTGTGGAGAGGGGTGTGGACGGGGCGCTGTTGGGGCCGCTGCGGGAGCTGGATGGCAGGGGCGTCTCCGAGATGGAGATGGCAGGGGGGAAGGTGCCGATCTTCAGGTTGGTGGCTTCCTGTGTGGCACGCTCGTATTCTCTCACTTCCTCCATGGTCATGTCTGTTGGGATGGAGGCATTACAGGCTTTGTAAAAGAGACAGGACAGTTTGGACTGTGAGGATGACAAAGGAGCTCATTTATGTCTTTGGATTATTAGTTACAATAATAGCATTCTATTTGAAACACAGTTATCAGATGCAAGAAACTGTTGTGTGCATTTATTTATTTTATTTATTTGTACTATGTCAAGTGAAAAAAATAAAAGCAGAAAAGAGCTCAGACTGAAAACAGATGGAAAAAGTAATGTATAAATTGTTAAAATGTTCCCTCCAGATTCACTATGATATGAATTTATCATCCGTTTTTACTGACATGCGTAATGCATCACAGGGTCACATTGAAGCAGAGCAAATGCAAATTTGATCAAACATTCACAGGTTATATAAAAAATCTTCACGCAATCAACTTTTTTACTACGGTGTTAAAACATTTACTTAATATTAATCCATAAAAATCATATTTGGAACATGGTGAACCGTGTCACTGGGGGCTACTTCTATCTGGTTAGGAGACACCAGACAAACAAAGTCAGGGAAAATCAAAGGACTCGCTGTTTGGTCCTCAAGTGGTTTTTGAAACTTATTAAATCAGCATCTTCTGAGTTACTTCTAAACAGCAGATCAGCAGCTAAACACCCTTAGTGACTTACACAGGGGGTATTCTGACAT
Organism: Channa striata; assembly: GCA_033026295.1. Lineage (NCBI taxonomy): Eukaryota > Metazoa > Chordata > Actinopteri > Anabantiformes > Channidae > Channa > Channa striata. The sequence goes on along the minus strand of CM065180.1, from coordinate 17,973,919 downwards.
CTTTATTAACATCAAGGAATTCTTCAAAAAGCTACAGCTGTGGACAGGAGGTTCATGCTCAGTGGGTTAAAATATGGAGGAGAGAAGATTGTGTGTGTGCTTGTAAGTAAGTTCATGATTTCATCTTTTATTGCAGCAGGTTGTGCAAAGCCAATAATCAAAATGTTTCATGAGAGGTTGCCTGTAGCGCATGGGCAGGGCGGCAAATGAAATAATAATGCCTCGGAGGAGGGGTGCAATGAATCATCAAACTTTCAGAGACGTTCGGTTGAAAACAGTGAAGGTTTCAATAAGAACAGAAATCTCACCAATGTGGTTTCTCTTCAATCTTCCGCTGATGTCACCCTGCAATCTGAGTTAGAAACTGAACAAGTGTTTCGTAAGCTCTGCCTTCGCTCGTACACACACTTACCGATCCACTCGTCCACCCACGCAAAGGCCTGTCTGTGTCCTAACAGCAGGACATCACGGATCACCTGAGCAGAATTAGATAAAAGAAGAGAAGAAAAGGGAAAAAATAGGCAAAAGCAAAGAAAGACGCAGGGGCACGAGCAGCGTTCAAGGCATGAGGACGTGAATCAGAATGAGTTCACTTTCAAGGCCATAACAACTTTAAAAACATCCTTAAGTTCTGAATGTTACGCTCACCCCTGGAGCGATGTGATTAATATGAGTCAGTGCTAGTGTTACCATGTGAGTAATGGCAATGCCCAAATGTGTGTGTGTGTGTGTGTGTGTGTGTGTGAGCGCCTCGGGCAAGGAGAGAACAGGGACAGTTCACCCCGGGGACAGATTCTGTAAAAGGCTGGGTAAAATGGATTTGGGAAATAGGAGATATGAAGTTTAAACTCTGCCGCTGAGGTAAAAAGAGAAGGTGCGGGGCAACCTTTAGATATTGTAGAAGGCTGGTTTGGTTCACGGCCAACTGTTTGTTTATCACATGTTTTCAGAGCAGGAAATGAATCGCCTCTGGCACTGACACCCATCTACACGGGTCACACAGTTATTGCTAAGCAAGGAAAGGCATTTCTGTGAGGGTATTCACAATTTTTTTTTTTGGCGCTGACCTTGTGTACAAACTGCTCCACGCGTGTTTGCAGGCCCCAGACTTCGAACTTGACCGTGACCAGTTTGTAGGAGCACATGATGGGGTCCTGGGTTTGGATCCATCCTTCCTTCAGGAGGCCTCGGTTAGTCTTCTTTGACTTGAAATACCTCAAGTCCTGGAAGGCCGTGAGACACAAGTGTCAGGAAAATAAATACACACGCTCACACTCACCCACACACACGCTGGACTCGTTACCAGTATTACCCAGATTGCACTGGGAGCCCCAAATCTCACACTTTACGTGCATTAATCACTTCTCCCTATGGATTAATTATGCTGTAGTGCTCGTTTGTCCTGAGGTCATGAGTCTGACTGTGGCTGTGAGTGTGTGTGGGGGTGATCCACAACTCTCCCTGTCCCTGCTGGGAAAGCACTTGCAGCGGAGGTGGAAGAGGCCTGGCGCATTTGTCTGCGCGCACAACATGTCGTGAAGATTCTTGGCAGACAAACAGGGAAAAGATGAGAAATAATAAAAAACTTGCTCTGATGTTTTGAACTTATCTTTTCATATAAAGTTTTATTTTAAAATTATCTCAGGAATTACTTAGTTACTGTGGTTCGCTGACGTAACTGGCTATCAACACATAATTCAAACCCCATCCACGCATGTAGTTAAATAATGTCAGAATCGCATCACTGGAATTTTCAAAATAAAACCAGTGGTTCTGCACTCTGACCTGTTTTCCTTTACTCCCTTCTTGTCATCAACACTATTATGATTCATACGACTGTCAGAAATTGGTTTCACATCACAATGAGCAAGGCTGTGAAACAACTGTATGTAAAAAAGAGAGAAAAAAGATTATTTTCTGCTGGATTCTGGCTTTTCTGCCTTTCACTTTTAAGGAAAACGAAGGTGAAAAGCACAAAACATCAAGAAGAATAAAGGATGAAGTGTCTTATTTAATATTTAGAAGAAAACGATGACCCTTTCATAAAGTTAATTAAATTTATTTCTCTTAAATGTTGTGTTGATTGTTTGCTGGTTTTGCCTCGTTTCCAATAAATCTATACTTCTTAAGTATGACATTATGTTCATACACTGGGTATTATTGAGCGCAGGAAAGTGGTGAAAATTATTTCTTGAATGATTGAAGTTTACTTGTTTGTGTAATTGTTTGACCTGATGTGGCCAATGGATTTTAATCATTTAGCTGCCGTAATAAAGGCTTTTCAACAACTGCACTTAAAGTGTGCATCAGCTGGGAATTTATAACCTTTCTTTGCCATCGATTGCCTACACGAGCAACACAAGCTTATACGGAAGTGCAATAAGTCCAGTACATAAAGCAAATATACAAACACTATTTCCCCACTGGTTCATGTGGAACGTCTGACCATTCAAGTAAAACACTGGTCTCTGATATTTACATTTGAGCCGTGTGACATCCATTTTTAACTTTCGACGGCATCCCTGTGAAGCTATTCTTAACTCCGAGTGGATAAAAGCAGAAGCTCATAAAGCTCGGCAGGAGGTGTGTGTAAGTCGGGGTGTAACGGATAAAACACCATTGTGGTGCTCCCATGACCCCTGCATGGATATTAATAGCTTAGCGTTTTATGACCATTGCACCGTAATAGATGGGCACACACAAGCAAATGTCATATTGCCACAGCTAATGTTCGTCACTGCCCTCACACATAAACATGATTTTCCCTCGCTCACTCAGGGGAGGGAGATGACCAGCTGGTGGTCAAAAATGAGCTGGTGCTGCAAAGAAAGATGACAAACTGCTCTGTTTATCTGCACATAAAGTACGTCCAGACTCTTCTCGTCATAACTCACTTTTTAACTTCCCTCCTTCATTCCTATGCTCATCTCCAAACTCTCCTCTAATTCTTTTATTTGCAAAACTCTTTATTGATTCCGCCTTCCTCTTCCTCTTTAATTTCCCAGTGTATTCTTCCACTCAGTGCATCCTGATACACGCACAAACATCCACAGTGTATCCCGACTTGACCTGCCTCACCTCTGACTCCTTGTAGTGGCGCTCGGGGATCTCATCATAGACGATGTCCACGAAACAAACTTCAGTTTCCTCCTCTCTGGGCTCCCCAACAAAGATCTGAGGAACAGCGAAGGGTTCAGCGTGCGAGCAAGACAGAAAAATCGATAACACACTTCAGGGGTTGACAAATGTTCTGAGATGGAGTGCTGCGATTTCCCCGGCCACTTGGTAAGGCAGTGTTAATGCTCTGGAAGTGCTGAGAATCTTTTTAGCCTGACAGGTGAAAAAATGGTGAAATAAGGCACAGGAAGTTTAGAGGTTACAGGGTTTGATAAAAAAAACAATTTAATACAGTTAAAAATGACACGCCGGGCGCCTTCCTTTCCTCTGGCTTTAGTAATCACACTTTGAGAATGAATGTGACTCACACAGTCATCGACACAATGTGTGGTCAGTGATTTTTGTGTTCCTGTGTGACTCACGGCGGAACAGCAAAGTAATGCTGGCTAGTTATCAGCTCCTTTTCAACGGTCCTGCGTCACAGAAAGTTGATCATACTTCCTGCATACTACCAACCTTTTTTACAGGGGAAGAGAAAGGCAGAAAGGGATGAATAGGTTACAGAGACAAATGAGAGAAGCGGGTGGAGGAAAAAATAACAGAGTAGCTGTGACTGTACAAATGGTGAAGGGCGATGGAGAAAAGTGTAAAATTGAGAGTGGATGGAGCAAACACTTCCGCTCAATTCATCTGCACCCCCACTTGTTACGCTGAGTTTCAAATGTGAAATTACACGACCATCTGCGAAACCATCACTTTTAGTTTTTGCAGCTCCCCTGACCCGCCACTGAGTGGAGCTGCGGCCTTTAGTTTTCCAGTACAATGTGACTCCAGGCAGGATTGCATAACCTTCAGACCTTCCCCTGGTGTCTACAGAAGTGTTAAGTGGCACCGAAAAAGAGGTGAGAAGCAAGAAAAGTGACTCTGCTAGCGATGAAAGACTCAACAAAACCAAGAGTCGATTGTTACGATGCCACGAGAGAAATTCAACGTCACATGAAGTAGCTTCCTTCATCTTTTTTGCTACATTTAATGATTTTATGGCTTAATATGTAAAATATTTCAAACCATGAAGTGTCATTTGAGCGAATTAACACAATAAATGGTTTTCTGTGACTCTTAGCTGCTTACAGGTGATGAAGTAATTCCTGCTTCTTTTTGTTAATGATGTTTTTTGGCCCAGCCTGTAACTGTCCATAATAATTTTCCTTTCCTATAGTCTTTATTTTCCATAAAGGTAAAAATTTGTATGTCATTCTTACCTTTAATGAAAGATCAGTTTGTAAAAAAGTAGCTGCAGGAACACATTTGATTTATTTTATCAGGTATCAATAAAAAGAATTATCACTTTTCTGACGGTTTCAACCTAAAAACTGAGAAATGATAACCTTGTAAAAGTAGAATTCATGGCAGAGCTGCTGGATTGGATTGCAATTATGTTGCACTGGTGTATATAAAAGTGTGTCCAGTGAGTCTAAATGATGGCATGATAATACGACAACCGTCTGACAAAGTAAATTCACTAGCTGTGAAGCTTTAAAGCAAACCCGAAAATATTGGAAAAGAGAAGAGGCATTAAAACAGACGGGCAGGTTTGCAACAGGGAGCTTGTGCAAATCATTTAAAAAGAAAATGAAATCGGTTGATAAACCTCATAATATCATTTCAACCACACGATACTCGGAGCGATACTCACGTTGTCATTGCTCCCCTTGTTGTCCTCATATTTGGTTTCTATGTGGATGTAAAACTTCGGCAGGAAGGAGCACTGGAGGGGAAAATATCAAATGAGACAATGAGAAATCGATAGACACGGTGATAACTGTGATTTGATAACTGCGTCGCTTAATGTAGGTTCAGCCCAGATCACATCACATAGGTGGGAGATTTCTGTCAGCAGTATGTGGAGATGGGAGACTTATTGTGTGTCTCTACGTCTGTGCTTTATCACCCAAACCAGATGAGCAGTAATGATTTTTCTCTCTCTCCCTGTAGATTTACAACTACATCACACACACACACACACACACACACACACAAACTGTATTGCTATTGACAGTGTTAACTGCCCTTCATCAGCTCTTAAACACAACAGTTTGATTAGATTAAAGCTCAACATTTCCAATTATTATACACACAAAGAACAGAAAACCTGTTACATAAGATGTTGATGTACAAGCTGGTGTGTGTTTAGATGTGGCACAGCAAGACAGACACAACACAATGAATCAATTTTGCTCTGCAGCACAGGAAAAATGAGCTATAGGGCTTAATGCTGGGAGACCGTGGTCAATGCTTAGGTGTGTGTGTGTGTGTGTGTGTGTGTGTGTATAAGAAAGATTGTGCTTCCTTACTGTAATTACTGCCCATGGTGCAGTAAGGTAATGTTCCCTAGTGAGGCTTACTGGCCTTAGAAGGAAATATAGGAACAGTGTGTGTACAAGGGTGTGTGTGTGTGTGTGTGTGTGTGTGTGTGTGACATCAAGGCTGTGGGCAGAGGATAAGCACATAACCATTTATACTGGAGGAGATCATCAAATTCACACAAGGCTAACTGATCTTTTATTTGACATGATCGGCTCTTTTTTAAATTCATTTCTTCATCATATTCGAGTCCAGGAATTTCCACAAGTACAAACCCCACAAAGCAGCACATTGCGTTTTCATGCGCTGATACAATCACATTCAGGAGGAGACAGCTATGTAGTTCCTTGCCGAAAGATTTTGTGCACTAACTTTTTTAGGTCCGTTTATCTGTTAAGCTTTTGTCGTCTTGCAAAAGTTGTTTTATAAATTTCAGGCTGGACATTAACAGCGAAAACAAGATTACAGTATTTTTCTTAGAGATAAATGATCACGGTAAAATCATAAGATGCTGAAAATGACAGTGGGTGCGTCAGAAATTTAACACAGGCTAATTAAAATTCAAAAAGCACAACTGATGCTGATTGAAGGCAAAGTCATGATTAGACATTGCAATATTTTTGAAGATGTTTCATTAAAAGCCAATAATGTCAACATGCATGGAGTAGCCAAATTCAGCACACGCCATCCTCCATCCTTTTCAGTTTTGACTAATGACTAATGTTGTCATCTGACTGCAGTGAAACATGTGATGTAAATCTGTTGTGTATGAGAGTTGCAGTTTCTCTGAAGAATATGAAAGTCATCTCAGTTGAATTCACGTTCGCATGGAGAACAGATATCTGTGTTTGTTGATGAACATCTCAAAACTCCTTATATTTGTACTGATCCGGAGTGTAACCTACACAAACACAAACTCTACACTCAGGTGTTGCTCATTTGTCACTGTCGCAGATTTTTCTGCAAATTAATAAAACAGACTCTTTTTATCTTAAACAGTCTCTCGGACAATAAATCTGTCGACAGATTTGACCCCTCTCCATATGTTTCTCTGATTCATCACCTCTAAATTTCAACAGATAACCTCTCAAACCTAACTTGGTTCCTTTCCCCACGCATGAAACTAAGTCATTGTCACTTCCGCTACAAAATCATTATCTTTCTTTTGTTTAGCATCATCACTACCCACCGCAGGCTAATAATAAAACATCCCTCGGCTGAATCAGTATGATGCAGCCTGACTTCACAAGCACCACCATCACAGACTAGAAATACTTCCTTAACTTACAAGGGAACCTCTGTCTCGTTAGAGGCAATAATCTAAATCACGATGATCGCTGATATGAGAATTCTAGGAGCTCCTTTGTAAACACACAACATATTTTTTTCCAAGATAGGAGCATCCCTTTTTTTTAGCAACACTTTTAATCATGGGTTAAGTCAGAAGAAGTCAAATTATTTTACATGAGCTTCCTTAAATATCCAGCTGCTCCACAGGGAAAGATCTGCTTGCCTCTGATGTCATTTGTGCTTCGCTCGTGTGTCCTCGCTACCTTAAGGCGACCAGGCTAATGTTCCTGTGACGTCCCACAGCAAATCATTAGTGCCTTTTTCAGTGACGGTCAATTAAAGCAGTTGCACCGCTGAGAGCTGTGTGGTTTGTTAATGTCTTCAATGGGACATTTCCCTGATTAGCTTATATTGACATGTGTACTGATGCAGCAGAGATGCAGTTACCAAATTACAGGGTACAGAGAGAGCGACGCCTGAAGAAGATGCTCTTATAAGTCCATTTACATTTCAGCCTTCATCTTCACTCATGAACATGGTGCTGGTAATCATTTATTTGGTTTTGGATACGGCTGCAGGAGAATAAATTTTACAATTACAATTAGGCACTTTTATTCAAAGCAACCTTTAAGCAAGTAGAAGACACTAGGGACAACGATGGGAATCAGTGTCAGAGACTCTTTAACATGAAGCCTTGGGAATCAAACAGCTGACCCTGTTGTCCATGGGCAACTGCACCGCCAACAGAGCTACAGCTAATATGACATTTAATTTCGTGATAAATTAAACATAAGAAAAAGGTGCTAATCAGGATACATTTATGAAGCTGCAAGTATGAAATTGCATTTTTGCTCTAAAAATGCTTAATTATATTGATTATCAAAATAATTACTGGTTATTTTTGTTTAAGTTGCCCAATTAACTGTTTAATTGTTTCAGCACTAATGTAAAATTATTTTCACAGGGTGTCTGGGTTCAACCTCAGGGACATGTTGAGGAAATCAAACATCTGTAAGGAGCTTAGAGTGAAAACACTGCTGCTTTTCATAAAGAACAGCCATTTAATCAGCATTCTGATCAGGATTCATTCTCAACACCTCTGACAGGTGCGTCCAGCAGAGAGACGAGCGCAGGGAAGACCCACAACACACTGAAGGGATTAAACTGCGTCACCTCTGACCTATAATTGCTTTGAAATTCCCCGGGACGAGCTGGAGAATTGGCTGAGAAGAAGACAATGTGAGTTAACACTCTTAGCCTGCTGTCACTATCACTTAGGCTCAGTGGCTGGTGCTGATTACTCATGTCTTCTCCATTCCAAGATCGACTTCTTATCACGTTACCTGCATATGCATTCTCACACACTCATTTTCCATCCTGTGGCAACAGCATTCAGGAGATTTATCCGATCTCACCTTTAACATTCACTACACTGGTTTTCTCTGCGATCAAAGTTTTCCTGTGTGTGTGTGTGTGTATGTGTGTGTAGTGTGTGATTTTTTTGCATGGCTGCAGACATGTTTACTCACCGTGTACTCTGATCATTTTCCCAGCAGGGGGCCATCGGTATAACAGAAATGGGGGGTGTAGGATGAAACATAGGAATGAAACATTATTTAGTTTAGAAGAGATTAGAGATTTCAAAAAATGAATCCATACAAAATGGAAGAAAGACCAATATGTCTCAGCAACAGCACTGCAGTCCCACATGAGTCCTACTTTTTTATATCTTTGTCTCCGTGACACTGATCATTCACTATCCTCGTGTATATGCAACATGGACATACATCCCTGTGCAGCTGCTACTATATAATTGAGCTTTTTGCAACACTTACAGCTGCAAATTTTTGTTCAGCTTTCAAACACTGACACTTGACACTTATGCTTTAAAGATCTTTACTAACTTCTGTTTGTTAGTATAAAGTACTATAGTTATTAATAACCAGACAAACAAACAGTGCCGTTGCTGCATGCACATCATAGATTAGTGCAGTACAATTCTAGTATTACCTGTTATGGTGTATGGGTAATAGTTCCAAGCTTTCTCTGTGACATAAAAGATTTTAGGGACCACTGCTCTGGCCCAACTGGGCAGCTTACTGAAAAACAGAGAAAGAAGAGTTAGTGAAGTGAAAAAATGGTGAAAAGGACAGTGTGTTAAAGGACTGATGAGACAATGAGCTGTGCGCTGTACAGTCAAAGTTGTCCTTTCTTAAAGTTTCTCCGCTCTTTTCTTTGACCCTAATGTGCAATGATAAGGACCCAGCCGTCTGCAGCCATTATGGAGACTATACAAAGTGCACCTAGGAAAGTTGATTGCATTGATTACACCCTGCACCCTGCAGTTAAACCAGAGCTTGCAACGTGATGGATTTAGCGAGAGACCTAGAGGGAGGGAAAAAAAAAACAGAGAACTGGCTATTACTTAATACAAATGGATTCTAAATGCTGAAAGTTGCAGCCAAGGAGCAGAGCACCTTATTGGGTGTCCAATCAAAATGTCAACTGGGAACCAACTGGGGCAAGAAACTGCCACACCACAGCTTTCAAAATGGATGAATTCGCAGGTGACTAGAGAAAATTCCTTTAACAACTGTGAGACTTTTTACAGTGCAGCAGGTCCTGATTGGCAGTACATGTTAAGAGGAAAAGTGCGGGCAGACTGTCTTATTACTGAGCCCTATGAGAAACAATGCACAAAGTCACCGTGCTGGCTGAAGAAAAGCCAATAAAGATTGGCAAATTGCACCATAATTGCACACAAACCCATAGCAATTTTCACTTTCAGGACAATTTGCTTTCATCTGGCCACTGATTATTCCAACTACCATGTTCCTGCTCCGTTCTTACCCTGAGTCAAGAAGCTGTAATTGAATGTTAAGATGATAGTGGTTGGGACAGACATTTTACTCTAGTGTCTCTACAATGGACAGAGGAGTTTCCAGAAACCGCAGACTGGTCACATGTCCTCACACTGAATTAACCACAAGCCACAAACTCACACACACACACACACACACAGAGAGAGACTGCTGTTTTAACATGGTAACAGGTGGTTTGTGGGTGTAGAGAGGCAAGCACGACGTCCGACAGAGACTGCTCAAATTATCCATCGCTTACACTGACCTCATCTCTCTCTGCCGACACACACACACACACACAGTAACACACAGGCATGCAGGCCAGCACACACACACACATATATATAGCAGCACAAAACTTTCCGTTCCCTTTCCAAAGTTTGTCAGTGACAGTTTTCCCAAAGGCCCATTTAATTGTCACTTCTAACCACAAAACCTCTTCGCCGCCTCTCACTTTGGTTCTTCGTGTGACTCACATTTTGTCTCTGTTTCACTGTTTATTAGACTAGCCCAGTCGTCTGGGACAGTATTTATTTTGCTGCACGTTGGTTCTGCTGAATACATCTGAAATACTGCAGACTGCTGTCTAGAAAGAATATGAACAAAATAAAGGAGAATTGTGTGAAACGAATCCTAAACTCATATGTCGAGTATCATAACTTTTTAAACTTCACTTCTCTGTTTACAGCTGGAGCCGTGCTCTGATCTCTCCATAGAAATCAATAGTTGCATTCCTTGAATTTGGCAGAAGTTGGCTGTATTAATGGATTTATGCTCCTGCCAAGTGTGGATTTATATGACTTACTGGGCTGTGTGGTGTTTGCCTACAGTATGACTGACCAAAACCTGATTTATTGCTGCAGAGGTAATCCATGCACTAATTAATAAACAAATAAAAGTTTAGATTAAAAAAAAAACCTATTCTTCTTGGGAAAGACATAATCAGCGAAACACTTGTATCCTGGATTGTACAGATGATGTTTTTTTAAATTCCCAGTTTACCCAGTGTTCATGTTATTACATCGTGTACACACTTGTACAATAGAGTACAACTGTTCATTATTAATATCACATTCTCTGGAACCTATAATACTCTGCAGGTTATTCTTTCTTTTAATTCATGTTTCAGTTCTTTCTAAACGTTAATAATCTTTGCAATAAATCAAAAAGGGGAAATTATTGAGTTGCTGAGCCAGGATTTCACCTGGATTCACCCCATCAGTTCACTTGAAACACAGTCCAAGTCTGTAATATTTTGTAGAAATGCTTGTAATTTAGCTCTCTCTGTAATGCTGACCAGAAAAGAAAAGTGGCAGGTGTGTGATGAGTGGGTCACATTCAGAGCAGATTCACAAGGGAGAGTGAAAAAACCCACTCCAGACTGCACACAGCAACTAATTCAATTGTAATATACATAAAAGAAAATGAAATACTCAATTTTCCGTGTATCAGGTTTAACAAAACACGAAGCCAGCTGCAGTATTGCTGGAAAATAGGTTTGGCAAGAGATGAAAAGAGAAACTTAAATATGCTTTTTCCCTGGTTATTCCTGAAACACAGAAAGAGCAATGTTCTGATAATATTTCACATGATTATGGCGTGACTATTATATCATGAATGTGTTTTTAAATAAGACATGAACATTAATGATCTAAATAGTAAATGTGTTAATGTCCAGGATTGTGGTGAGAATGAGTGTCAGGCATGCAGTGACAGAAAGTCAGGAGAGATTTGTTTCTTCAAATCTCTCCTGACGGCTTTATCAGCAGAGGTTTAGTGAAGAAGAACTTGAGCTGAAATAGTAGAAGCAGGATATGGGCACTTTAATGTTGCTGTGGTGATAGACATTCAAGGACAATTTTTTCCTTTGCGAACCAACATTTACATGTCATGAAAAAACTGATAACTTTAAATTGGAAGACACTCACTTGTTTAGATAGATACGTTTCTCTGTGAACTGGCCTGATCCGTGCTCGGGGTCGTCATATGGCTCGTTCTGGACCACCTCCACACCCTCCCCACGTTCACTCTGTTCATGACTGTGTTTACTGATCATATACAACTGGCCAATCTGGTACTGAAAGACAGACAGGAGTCAAAGACAAAGATGTTTGATTTATTAAATGCTTCATTAAAAATAAACACAAGGGAAAATATCACCGTCAACAACGTTTCATAGAAGGTCAGGAAACAGGTCAAGCAGCACGACAATAGTAACAGTAGCAGCAGCACCAGAAGCCTGATAGGTGACTGTATCCCACAGCCCCTTGTGACACATCAGTCAACAACCACAATCTTTCACTCATCACTTTCTGACCCACTTGGCCCATTTACAGCGTCATTCTCGGTCATCTTGAAAAGCTGCTTTGGGAAGGCATAGGCAACTATTTTCCATACATTTGGAAAATGACTGGCATTGGAGAGAGAGCGCTCAGGGCTGGAGACTTCTGACCACTTGCAGGCCTATTTCCGGGTCTAGGAAATTGATCTGCCCTGTGACTTGTGCCACTTTGCTGGAATGCCAAGCAGTCATGTAGGACTCCACTGTCCTACAGCACCCCCACCCATCCATCCACCACCCAACCACTAAAACACACACACACCGCACACACACACACTTACACAAATACACACATGCACAAAAAGCTCCAACCAAGGATAGATGTGTTAAGCTAATGGAAAAAAAAAGACCGCTTGGGATGTAGACATGTGACTCTATATCTAGCCACCAAAGTTTCGAGTGGAGGGAAGAGAAATTGGATAGTGTAGTGGAAAAAGCAGTCAGTGCGTATCAGGAAACATACCAAAATGCCATGTTTTTCCATATGCTGACCATGAGAGAAGAGCACGGGGCTCCATCAGTGTATTCCCTGCTGAAATGTTGATAGCTGTGTGTTTCTGACTAAGCAGCTGTTGCAGTCACCATAAATTTTCCACTACATGAACACAATCACAGGGCAAAAATAACGGAAGAGATACCTGTATTTAGACACACCAATACACGTATGCTCAAATTTACAGCTGAAACAATTAGTTAAATGAGGAAAAAAACAACAATGTATTAAAGTATGAGGTATCCACCTTCAAAACTAAAACACTTACTACTCTGACATTTTTTGCCAGCTAGTATAGACCAATATCTGTCTCATCAAATCTAATTAAGTTTGGAAGTCCTGTGACCCAGATAGGACAAGCGGTTACAAATAATGTATGGATGGAAATTTTGAAAGTCGTAGTGAAGAAAAAACATCTTGGATAACACAGCAAATTATTAAACTATTAAAGTATTGCTGAAAGGAACAAACACACATTGACCCTAACATTATTCAGACACACAACATGGTACTGTTGCACCACAGAGTCTGAAAATTGGAGCCAAGCAGTGAGTGGCCAGACTAAAACATGGACTGAGTCAGTGGCATACTGTCAGCATAGGAACAGCATTACTGTCCTTTAACACACCCATAATAACACTATACAGTGAACCGCAGCTGCCTAAAAAACACAGTCACTAAAGGCTTTCCAGTCTTTTCACTGTATAGCAGATGAATGTTATTGGTTTGACAGTCACCTATTGATGCTACTGGAATTGATAAATACACAGTGAGGATGAGTAGAGGGAGTGAAAGAACAGTGGGATAAGTTTGGGGGCCTTGATGGGCGTCTTCGTCCAAGAATCTGAGATTGCCAAAAGACAGAGTAAAGCAGTTTTTTCTTGTATACAACATTACCCTTGGGGTGGCTTTAAAAGCTGGTCTACTTTTGAGCTTAAGACTAACACCTTTCCAACTCAGCCTGTTACCTTGGGGTAGTGAGAGCCAACTAGTCAGTCTTTTGAAGAACAAGGCACATCAGGCAGTTACATATTTAAAGGAATTAAGGCTGATGTGATTTGAACACACAACCCTTTGATCTGGAGACAGAATTGGAACAGATTCTTTTTTACTTTGTGGTATTAAGAGCTAACTGGTCACTCCTTTGGTGACCAAGGCACATCAGGCAGTTAAATATTTAAAGGAACTGACCCTGATGTGATTTGAACACACAACCTTCTGATCTGGAGTCAGATGCGCTACCATTACGCCACAGAGTCTGAAATTTAGCTTGAGTCAGTGAGTGGCCAGACCAAAACAGGGACCGGGTCATTGGCATACTGCCAAGAGTGGAAAGTCGAAGAAATCTTTGCACCCCTTCAAAAGACATTGGGAAACCTGCCCTCCCCACAAGCGATTTATCGCACAACTGTTGGTCAGCTACTGGTACTACTGGAATTTATAAGCAAACACTGAGGATGAGTAAAGGTAGTGAAAGAACAGTGGGACAAGTTTGGGGGCCTTGATGGGCGTCTTCGTCCAAGAATCTGAGATTGCCAAAAGACAGAGTAAAGCAGTTTTTTTCTTGTATACAACATTACCCTTGGGGTGGCCTTAAAAGCTGGTCTACTTTTGAGCTTAAGACTAACACCTTTCCAACTCAGCCTTTTACCTTAGGTTAGTGAGAGCCAACTAGCCACTCCTTTGGTGGCCAAGGCACATCAGGCAGTTACATATTTAAAGGAATTGACCCTGATGTGATTTGAACACACAACCTTCTGATCTGGAGTCAGACGCGCTACCATTGCGCCACAGAGTCTGAAATTTAGCTTGAGGCAGTGAGTGGTCAGACCAAAACAGGGACCGGGTCATTGGCATACTGCCAAGAGTGGAAAGTCGAAGAAATCTTTGCACCCCTTCAAAAGACATTGGGAAACCTGCCCTCCCCACAAGCCATTTATAGCACAACTGTTGGTCAGCTACTGGTACTACTGGAATTTATAAGCAAACACTGAGGATGAGTAAAGGTAGTGAAAGAACAGTGGGACAAGTTTGGGGGCCTTGATGGGCGTCTTCGTCCAAGAATCTGAGATTGCCAAAAGACAGAGTAAAGCAGTTTTTTCTTGTATACAACATTACCCTTGGGGTGGCCTTAAAAGCTGGTCTACTTTTGAGCTTAAGACTAACACCTTTCCAACTCAGCCTTTTACCTTAGGGTAGTGAGAGCCAACTAGTCACTCCTTTGGTGGCCAAGGCACATCAGGCAGTTAAATATTTAAAGGAATTGACCCTAATGTGATTTGAACACACAACCTTCTGATCTGGAGTCAGACGCGCTACCATTGCGCCACAGAGTCTGAAATTTAGCTTGAGGCAGTGAGTGGTCAGACCAAAACAGGGACCGGGTCATTGGCATACTGCCAAGAGTGGAAAGTCGAGGAAATCTTTGCACCCCTTCAAAAGACATTGGGAAACCTGCCCTCCCCACAAGCCATTTATAGCACAACTGTTGGTCAGCTACTGGTACTACTGGAATTTATAAGCAAACACTGAGGATGAGTAAAGGTAGTGAAAGAACAGTGGGACAAGTTTGGGGGCCTTGATGGGCGTCTTGATGGGCGTTTTCGTCCAAGAATCTGAGATTGCCAAAAGACAGAGTAAAGCAGTTTTTTCTTGTATACAACATTACCCTTGGGTTGGCCTTAAAAGCTGGTCTAGTTTTGAGCTTAAGACTAACACCTTTCCAACTCAGCCTGTTACCTTGGGGTAGTGAGAGCCAACTAGTCAGTCTTTTGAAGAACAAGGCACATCAGGCAGTTACATATTTAAAGGAATTGAGGCTGATGTGATTTGAACATACAACCCTTTGATCTGGAGTCAGAATTGGGACAGACTCTATTTTACTTTGTGGTATTAAGAGCCAACTGGTCACTCCTTTGGTGACCAAGGAACATCAGGCAGTTACATGTTTAAAGGAATTGACCCTGATGTGATTTGAACACACAACCTTCTGATCTGGAGTCAGATGCGCTACCATTGCGCCACAGAGTCTGAAATTTAGCTTGAGTCAGTGAGTGGCCAGACCAAAACAGGGACCGGGTCATTGGCATACTGCCAAGAGTGGAAAGTCGAAGAAATCTTTGCACCCCTTCAAAAGACATTGGGAAACCTGCCCTCCCCACAAGCGATTTATCGCACAACTGTTGGTCAGCTACTGGTACTACTGGAATTTATAAGCAAACACTGAGGATGAGTAAAGGTAGTGAAAGAACAGTGGGACAAGTTTGGGGGCCTTGATGGGCGTCTTGATGGGCGTTTTCGTCCAAGAATCTGAGATTGCCAAAAGACAGAGTAAAGCAGTTTTTTCTTGTATACAACATTACCCTTGGGGTGGCCTTAAAAGCTGGTCTACTTTTTGAGCTTAAGACTAACACCTTTCCAACTCAGCCTGTTACCTTGGGGTAGTGAGAGCCAACTAGTCAGTCCTTTGGTGACCAAGGCACATCAGGCAGTTACATATTTAAAGGAATTGACCCTGATGTGATTTGAACACACAACCTTCTGATCTGGAGTCAGACGCGCTACCATTGCGCCACAGAGTCTGAAATTTAGCTTGAGGCAGTGAGTGGTCAGACCAAAACAGGGACCGGGTCATTGGCATACTGCCAAGAGTGGAAAGTCGAAGAAATCTTTGCACCCCTTCAAAAGACATTGGGAAACCTGCCCTCCCCACAAGCCATTTATAGCACAACTGTTGGTCAGCTACTGGTACTACTGGAATTTATAAGCAAACACTGAGGATGAGTAAAGGTAGTGAAAGAACAGTGGGACAAGTTTGGGGGCCTTGATGGGCGTCTTCGTCCAAGAATCTGAGATTGCCAAAAGACAGAGTAAAGCAGTTTTTTTTGTATACAACATTATCCTTGGGGTGGCCTTAAAAGCTGGTCTACTTTTGAGCTTAAGACTAACACCTTTCCAACTCAGCCTTTTACCTTAGGGTAGTGAGAGCCAACTAGTCACTCCTTTGGTGGCCAAGGCACATCAGGCAGTTAAATATTTAAAGGAATTGACCCTAATGTGATTTGAACACACAACCTTCTGATCTGGAGTCAGACGCGCTACCATTGCGCCACAGAGTCTGAAATTTAGCTTGAGGCAGTGAGTGGTCAGACCAAAACAGGGACTGGGTCATTGGCATACTGCCAAGAGTGGAAAGTCGAGGAAATCTTTGCACCCCTTCAAAAGACATTGGGAAACCTGTCCTCCCCACAAGCCATTTATAGCACAACTATTGGTCAGCTACTGGTACTACTGGAATTTATAAGCAAACACTGAGGATGAGTAAAGGTAGTGAAAGAACAGTGGGACAAGTTTGGGGGCCTTGATGGGCGTCTTGATGGGCGTTTTTAGTCAAGAATCTGAGATTGCCAAAAGACAGAGTAAAGCAGTTTTTTCTTTTATACAACATTACCCTTGGGGTGGCCTTAAAATCTGGTCTACTTTTGAGCTTAAGACTAACACCTTTCCAACTCAGCCTGTTACCTTGGGGTAGTGAGAGCCAACTAGTCAGTCTTTTGAAGAACAAGGCACATCAGGTAGTTACATATTTAAAGGAATTGAGGCTGATGTGATTTGAACATACAACCCTTTGATCTGGAGTCAGAATTGGGACAGACTCTTTTTTACTTTGTGGTATTAAGAGCCAACTGGTCACTCCTTTGGTGACCAAGGAACATCAGGCAGTTACATGTTTAAAGGAATTGACCCTGATGTGATTTGAACACACAACCTTCTGATCTGGAGTCAGATGCGCTACCATTGCGCCACAGAGTCTGAAATTTAGCTTGAGTCAGTGAGTGGCCAGACCAAAACAGGGACCGGGTCATTGGCATACTGCCAAAAGTGGAAAGTCGAGGAAATCTTTGCACCCCTTCAAAAGACATTGGGAAACCTGCCCTCCCCACAAGCGATTTATCGCACAACTGTTGGTCAGCTACTGGTACTACTGGAATTTATAAGAAAACACTGAGGATGAGTAAAGGTAGTGAAAGAACAGTGGGACAAGTTTGGGGGCCTTGATGGGCGTCTTCGTCAAGAATCTGAGATTGCCAAAAGACAGAGTAAAGCAGTTTTTTCTTGTATACAACATTATCCTTGGGGTGGCCTTAAAAGCTGGTCTACTTTTGAGCTTAAGACTAACACCTTTCCAACTCAGCCTTTTACCTTAGGGTAGTGAGAGCCAACTAGTCACTCCTTTGGTGGCCAAGGCACATCAGGCAGTTAAATATTTAAAGGAATTGACCCTAATGTGATTTGAACACACAACCTTCTGATCTGGAGTCAGACGCGCTACCATTGCGCCACAGAGTCTGAAATTTAGCTTGAGGCAGTGAGTGGTCAGACCAAAACAGGGACCGGGTCATTGGCATACTGCCAAGAGTGGAAAGTCGAGGAAATCTTTGCACCCCTTCAAAAGACATTGGGAAACCTGTCCTCCCCACAAGCCATTTATAGCACAACTATTGGTCAGCTACTGGTACTACTGGAATTTATAAGCAAACACTGAGGATGAGTAAAGGTAGTGAAAGAACAGTGGGACAAGTTTGGGGGCCTTGATGGGCGTCTTGATGGGCGTTTTCGTCCAAGAATCTGAGATTGCCAAAAGACAGAGCAAAGCAGTTTTTTCTTTTATACAACATTACCCTTGGGGTGGCCTTAAAATCTGGTCTACTTTTGAGCTTAAGACTAACACCTTTCCAACTCAGCCTGTTACCTTGGGGTAGTGAGAGCCAACTAGTCAGTCTTTTGAAGAACAAGGCACATCAGGTACTTACATATTTAAAGGAATTGAGGCTGATGTGATTTGAACATACAACCCTTTGATCTGGAGTCAGAATTGGGACAGACTCTTTTTTACTTTGTGGTATTAAGAGCCAACTGGTCACTCCTTTGGTGACCAAGGAACATCAGGCAGTTACATGTTTAAAGGAATTGACCCTGATGTGATTTGAACACACAACCTTCTGATCTGGAGTCAGATGCGCTACCATTGCGCCACAGAGTCTGAAATTTAGCTTGAGTCAGTGAGTGGCCAGACCAAAACAGGGACCGGGTCATTGGCATACTGCCAAAAGTGGAAAGTCGAGGAAATCTTTGCACCCCTTCAAAAGACATTGGGAAACCTGCCCTCCCCACAAGCGATTTATCGCACAACTGTTGGTCAGCTACTGGTACTACTGGAATTTATAAGAAAACACTGAGGATGAGTAAAGGTAGTGAAAGAAAAGTGGGACAAGTTTGGGGGCCTTGATGGGCGTCTTCGTCCAAGAATCTGAGATTGCCAAAAGACAGAGTAAAGCAGTTTTTTCTTGTATACAACATTACCCTTGGGGTGGCCTTAAAAGCTGGTCTACTTTTGAGCTTAAGACTAACACCTTTCCAACTCAGCCTGTTACCTTGGGGTAGTGAGAGCCAACTAGTCAGTCCTTTGGTGACCAAGGTACATCAGGCAGTTACATATTTAAAGGAATTAAGGCTGATGTGATTTGAACACACAACCCTTTGATCTGGAGACAGAATTGGAACAGACTCTTTTTTACTTTGTGGTATTAAGAGCTAACTGGTCACTCCTTTGGTGGCCAAGGCACATCAGGCAGTTAAATATTTAAAGGAATTGACCCTGATGTGATTTGAACACACAACCTTCTGATCTGGAGTCAGACGCGCTACCATTGCGCCACAGAGTCTGAAATTTAGCTTGAGGCAGTGAGTGGTCAGACCAAAACAGGGACCGGGTCATTGGCATACTGCCAAGAGTGGAAAGTCGAAGAAATCTTTGCACCCCTTCAAAAGACATTGGGAAACCTGCCCTCCCCACAAGCCATTTATAGCACAACTGTTGGTCAGCTACTGGTACTACTGGAATTTATAAGCAAACACTGAGGATGAGTAAAGGTAGTGAAAGAACAGTGGGACAAGTTTGGGGGCCTTGATGGGCGTCTTGATGGGCGTTTTCGTCCAAGAATCTGAGATTGCCAAAAGACAGAGTAAAGCAGTTTTTTCTTGTATACAACATTACCCTTGGGGTGGCCTTAAAAGCTGGTCTACTTTTGAGCTTAAGACTAACACCTTTCCAACTCAGCCTGTTACCTTGGGGTAGTGAGAGCCAACTAGTCAGTCCTTTGGTGACCAAGGCACATCAGGCAGTTACATATTTAAAGGAATTAAGGCTGATGTGATTTGAACACACAACCCTTTGATCTGGAGACAGAATTGGAACAGATTCTTTTTTACTTTGTGGTATTAAGAGCTAACTGGTCACTCCTTTGGTGACCAAGGAACATCAGGCAGTTACATATTTAAAGGAATTGACCCTGATGTGATTTGAACACACAACCTTCTGATCTGGAGTCAGACGCGCTACCATTGCGCCACAGAGTCTGAAATTTAGCTTGAGGCAGTGAGTGGTCAGACCAAAACAGGGACCGGGTCATTGGCATACTGCCAAGAGTGGAAAGTCGAAGAAATCTTTGCACCCCTTCAAAAGACATTGGGAAACCTGCCCTCCCCACAAGCCATTTATAGCACAACTGCTGGTCAGCTACTGGTACTACTGGAATTTATAAGCAAACACTGAGGATGAGTAAAGGTAGTGAAAGAACAGTGGGACAAGTTTGGGGGCCTTGATGGGCGTCTTCGTCCAAGAATCTGAGATTGCCAAAAGACAGAGTAAAGCAGTTTTTTCTTGTATACAACATTACCCTTGGGGTGGCCTTAAAAGCTGGTCTACTTTTGAGCTTAAGACTAACACCTTTCCAACTCAGCCTTTTACCTTAGGGTAGTGAGAGCCAACTAGTCACTCCTTTGGTGGCCAAGGCACATCAGGCAGTTAAATATTTAAAGGAATTGACCCTAATGTGATTTGAACACACAACCTTCTGATCTGGAGTCAGACGCACTACCATTGCGCCACAGAGTCTGAAATTTAGCTTGAGGCAGTGAGTGGTCAGACCAAAACAGGGACTGGGTCATTGGCATACTGCCAAGAGTGGAAAGTCGAGGAAATCTTTGCACCCCTTCAAAAGACATTGGGAAACCTGCCCTCCCCACAAGCCATTTATAGCACAACTGTTGGTCAGCTACTGGTACTACTGGAATTTATAAGCAAACACTGAGGATGAGTAAAGGTAGTGAAAGAACAGTGGGACAAGTTTGGGGGCCTTGATGGGCGCTTGATGGGCGTTTTAGTCAAGAATCTGAGATTGCCAAAAGACAGAGTAAAGCAGTTTTTTCTTGTATACAACATTACCCTTGGGTTGGCCTTAAAAGCTGGTCTAGTTTTGAGCTTAAGACTAACACCTTTCCAACTCAGCCTGTTACCTTGGGGTAGTGAGAGCCAACTAGTCAGTCTTTTGAAGAACAAGGCACATCAGGCAGTTACATATTTAAAGGAATTGAGGCTGATGTGAGTTGAACATACAACCCTTTGATCTGGAGTCAGAATTGGGACAGACTCTTTTTTACTTTGTGGTATTAAGAGCCAACTGGTCACTCCTTTGGTGACCAAGGAACATCAGGCAGTTACATGTTTAAAGGAATTGACCCTGTTGTGATTTGAACACACAACCTTCTGATCTGGAGTCAGATGCGCTACCATTGCGCCACAGAGTCTGAAATTTAGCTTGAGTCAGTGAGTGGCCAGACCAAAACAGGGACCGGGTCATTGGCATACTGCCAAGAGTGGAAAGTCGAAGAAATCTTTGCACCCCTTCAAAAGACATTGGGAAACCTGCCCTCCCCACAAGCGATTTATCGCACAACTGTTGGTCAGCTACTGGTACTACTGGAATTTATAAGCAAACACTGAGGATGAGTAAAGGTAGTGAAAGAACAGTGGGACAAGTTTGGGGGCCTTGATGGGCGCCTTGATGGGCGTTTTCAAAGAATCTGAGATTGCCAAAAGACAGAGTAAAGCAGTTTTTTCTTGTATACAACATTACCCTTGGGGTGGCCTTAAAAGCTGGTCTACTTTTGAGCTTAAGACTAACACCTTTCCAACTCAGCCTGTTACCTTGGGGTAGTGAGAGCCAACTAGTCAGTCCTTTGGTGACCAAGGCACATCAGGCAGTTACATATTTAAAGGAATTGACCCTGATGTGATTTGAACACACAACCTTCTGATCTGGAGTCAGACGCGCTACCATTGCGCCACAGAGTCTGAAATTTAGCTTGAGGCAGTGAGTGGTCAGACCAAAACAGGGACCGGGTCATTGGCATACTGCCAAGAGTGGAAAGTCGAAGAAATCTTTGCACCCCTTCAAAAGACATTGGGAAACCTGCCCTCCCCACAAGCCATTTATAGCACAACTGTTGGTCAGCTACTGGTACTACTGGAATTTATAAGCAAACACTGAGGATGAGTAAAGGTAGTGAAAGAACAGTGGGACAAGTTTGGGGGCCTTGATGGGCGTCTTGATGGGCGTTTTCGTCCAAGAATCTGAGATTGCCAAAAGACAGAGTAAAGCAGTTTTTTCTTGTATACAACATTACCCTTGGGGTGGCCTTAAAAGCTGGTCTACTTTTGAGCTTAAGACTAACACCTTTCCAACTCAGCCTGTTACCTTGGGGTAGTGAGAGCCAACTAGTCAGTCCTTTGGTGACCAAGGCACATCAGGCAGTTACATATTTAAAGGAATTGACCCTGATGTGATTTGAACACACAACCTTCTGATCTGGAGTCAGACGCGCTACCATTGCGCCACAGAGTCTGAAATTTAGCTTGAGGCAGTGAGTGGTCAGACCAAAACAGGGACCGGGTCATTGGCATACTGCCAAGAGTGGAAAGTCGAAGAAATCTTTGCACCCCTTCAAAAGACATTGGGAAACCTGCCCTCCCCACAAGCCATTTATAGCACAACTGTTGGTCAGCTACTGGTACTACTGGAATTTATAAGCAAACACTGAGGATGAGTAAAGGTAGTGAAAGAACAGTGGGACAAGTTTGGGGCCTTGATGGGCGTCTTCGTCAAAGAATCTGAGATTGCCAAAAGACAGAGTAAAGCAGTTTTTTCTTGTATACAACATTACCCTTGGGGTGGCCTTAAAAGCTGGTCTACTTTTGAGCTTAAGACTAACACCTTTCCAACTCAGCCTTTTACCTTAGGGTAGTGAGAGCCAACTAGTCACTCCTTTGGTGGCCAAGGCACATCAGGCAGTTAAATATTTAAAGGAATTGACCCTAATGTGATTTGAACACACAACCTTCTGATCTGGAGTCAGACGCGCTACCATTGCGCCACAGAGTCTGAAATTTAGCTTGAGGCAGTGAGTGGTCAGACCAAAACAGGGACCGGGTCATTGGCATACTGCCAAGAGTGGAAAGTCGAGGAAATCTTTGCACCCCTTCAAAAGACATTGGGAAACCTGTCCTCCCCACAAGCCATTTATAGCACAACTATTGGTCAGCTACTGGTACTACTGGAATTTATAAGCAAACACTGAGGATGAGTAAAGGTAGTGAAAGAACAGTGGGACAAGTTTGGGGGCCTTGATGGGCGTCTTGATGGGCGTTTTATTCAAGAATCTGAGATTGCCAAAAGACAGAGTAAAGCAGTTTTTTCTTGTATACAACATTACCCTTGGGGTGGCCTTAAAAGCTGGTCTACTTTTGAGCTTAAGACTAACACCTTTCCAACTCAGCCTGTTACCTTGGGGTAGTGAGAGCCAACTAGTCAGTCCTTTGGTGACCAAGGTACATCAGGCAGTTACATATTTAAAGGAATTAAGGCTGATGTGATTTGAACACACAACCCTTTGATCTGGAGACAGAATTGGAACAGACTCTTTTTTAGTTTGTGGTATTAAGAGCTAACTGGTCACTCCTTTGGTGGCCAAGGCACATCAGGCAGTTAAATATTTAAAGGAACTGACCCTGATGTGATTTGAACACACAACCTTCTGATCTGGAGTCAGACGCGCTACCATTGCGCCACAGAGTCTGAAATTTAGCTTGAGGCAGTGAGTGGTCAGACCAAAACAGGGACCGGGTCATTGGCATACTGCCAAGAGTGGAAAGTCGAAGAAATCTTTGCACCCCTTCAAAAGACATTGGGAAACCTGCCCTCCCCACAAGCCATTTATAGCACAACTGTTGGTCAGCTACTGGTACTACTGGAATTTATAAGCAAACACTGAGGATGAGTAAAGGTAGTGAAAGAACAGTGGGACAAGTTTGGGGGCCTTGATGGGCGTCTTGATGGGCGTTTTTTAGTCCAAGAATCTGAGATTGCCAAAAGACAGAGTAAAGCAGTTTTTTCTTGTATACAACATTACCCTTGGGGTGGCCTTAAAAGCTGGTCTACTTTTGAGCTTAAGACTAACACCTTTCCAACTCAGCCTGTTACCTTGGGGTAGTGAGAGCCAACTAGTCAGTCTTTTGAAGAACAAGGCACATCAGGCAGTTACATATTTAAAGGAATTGAGGCTGATGTGATTTGAACATACAACCCTTTGATCTGGAGTCAGAATTGGGACAGACTCTTTTTACTTTGTGGTATTAAGAGCCAACTGGTCACTCCTTTGGTGACCAAGGAACATCAAGCAGTTACATGTTTAAAGGAATTGACCCTGATGTGATTTGAACACACAACCTTCTGATCTGGAGTCAGATGCGCTACCATTGCGCCACAGAGTCTGAAATTTAGCTTGAGTCAGTGAGTGGCCAGACCAAAACAGGGACCGGGTCATTGGCATACTGCCAAGAGTGGAAAGTCGAAGAAATCTTTGCACCCCTTCAAAAGACATTGGGAAACCTGCCCTCCCCACAAGCAATTTATAGCACAACTGTTGGTCAGATACTGGTACTACTGGAATTTATAAGCAAACACTGAGGATGAGTAAAGGTAGTGAAGGATCAGTGGGACAAGTTTGGGGGCCTTGATGGGCGTCTTCGTCCAAGAATCTGAGATTGCCAAAAGACAGAGTACAGCAGTTTTTTCTTGTATACAACATTACCCTTAGGGTGGCCTTAAAAGCTGGTCTAGTTTTGAGCTTAAGACTAACACCTTTCCAACTCAGCCTTTTACCTTAGGTTAGTGAGAGCCAACTAGCCACTCCTTTGGTGGCCAAGGCACATCAGGCAGTTAAATATTTAAAGGAATTGACCCTGATGTGATTTGAACACACAACCTTCTGATCTGGAGTCAGACGCGCTACCATTGCGCCACAGAGTCTGAAATTTAGCTTGAGGCAGTGAGTGGTCAGACCAAAACAGGGACCGGGTCATTGGCATACTGCCAAGAGTGGAAAGTCGAAGAAATCTTTGCACCCCTTCAAAAGACATTGGGAAACCTGCCCTCCCCACAAGCCATTTATAGCACAACTGTTGGTCAGCTACTGGTACTACTGGAATTTATAAGCAAACACTGAGGATGAGTAAAGGTAGTGAAGGATCAGTGGGACAAGTTTGGGGGCCTTGATGGGCGTCTTCGTCCAAGAATCTGAGATTGCCAAAAGACAGAGTACAGCAGTTTTTTTCTTGTATACAACATTACCCTTAGGGTGGCCTTAAAAGCTGGTCTAGTTTTGAGCTTAAGACTAACACCTTTCCAACTCAGCCTTTTACCTTAGGTTAGTGAGAGCCAACTAGTCACTCCTTTGGTGGCCAAGGCACATCAGGCAGTTAAATATTTAAAGGAATTGACCCTGATGTGAATTGAACACACAACCTTCTGATCTGGAGTCAGACGCGCTACCATTGCGCCACAGAGTCTGAAATTTAGCTTGAGGCAGTGAGTGGTCAGACCAAAACAGGGACCGGGTCATTGGCATACTGCCAAGAGTGGAAAGTCGAAGAAATCTTTGCACCCCTTCAAAAGACATTGGGAAACCTGCCCTCCCCACAAGCCATTTATAGCACAACTGTTGGTCAGCTACTGGTACTACTGGAATTTATAAGCAAACACTGAGGATGAGTAAAGGTAGTGAAAGAACAGTGGGACAAGTTTGGGGGCCTTGATGGGCGTCTTGATGGGCGTTTTCGTCAAGAATCTGAGATTGCCAAAAGACAGAGTAAAGCAGTTTTTTCTTGTATACAACATTACCCTTGGGGTGGCCTTAAAAGCTGGTCTACTTTTGAGCTTAAGACTAACACCTTTCCAACTCAGCCTGTTACCTTGGGGTAGTGAGAGCCAACTAGTCAGTCTTTTGAAGAACAAGGCACATCAGGCAGTTACATATTTAAAGGAATTGAGGCTGATGTGATTTGAACATACAACCCTTTGATCTGGAGTCAGAATTGGGACAGACTCTTTTTACTTTGTGGTATTAAGAGCCAACTGGTCACTCCTTTGGTGACCAAGGAACATCAGGCAGTTACATGTTTAAAGGAATTGACCCTGATGTGATTTGAACACACAACCTTCTGATCTGGAGTCAGATGCGCTACCATTGCGCCACAGAGTCTGAAATTTAGCTTGAGTCAGTGAGTGGCCAGACCAAAACAGGGACCGGGTCATTGGCATACTGCCAAGAGTGGAAAGTCGAAGAAATCTTTGCACCCCTTCAAAAGACATTGGGAAACCTGCCCTCCCCACAAGCAATTTATAGCACAACTGTTGGTCAGATACTGGTACTACTGGAATTTATAAGCAAACACTGAGGATGAGTAAAGGTAGTGAAGGATCAGTGGGACAAGTTTGGGGGCCTTGATGGGCGTCTTCGTCCAAGAATCTGAGATTGCCAAAAGACAGAGTACAGCAGTTTTTTTTGTATACAACATTACCCTTAGGGTGGCCTTAAAAGCTGGTCTAGTTTTGAGCTTAAGACTAACACCTTTCCAACTCAGCCTTTTACCTTAGGTTAGTGAGAGCCAACTAGCCACTCCTTTGGTGGCCAAGGCACATCAGGCAGTTAAATATTTAAAGGAATTGACCCTGATGTGATTTGAACACACAACCTTCTGATCTGGAGTCAGACGCGCTACCATTGCGCCACAGAGTCTGAAATTTAGCTTGAGGCAGTGAGTGGTCAGACCAAAACAGGGACCGGGTCATTGGCATACTGCCAAGAGTGGAAAGTCGAAGAAATCTTTGCACCCCTTCAAAAGACATTGGGAAACCTGCCCTCCCCACAAGCCATTTATAGCACAACTGTTGGTCAGCTACTGGTACTACTGGAATTTATAAGCAAACACTGAGGATGAGTAAAAAAGGTAGTGAAGGATCAGTGGGACAAGTTTGGGGGCCTTGATGGGCGTCTTCGTCCAAGAATCTGAGATTGCCAAAAGACAGAGTACAGCAGTTTTTTTCTTGTATACAACATTACCCTTAGGGTGGCCTTAAAAGCTGGTCTAGTTTTGAGCTTAAGACTAACACCTTTCCAACTCAGCCTTTTACCTTAGGTTAGTGAGAGCCAACTAGTCACTCCTTTGGTGGCCAAGGCACATCAGGCAGTTAAATATTTAAAGGAATTGACCCTGATGTGAATTGAACACACAACCTTCTGATCTGGAGTCAGACGCGCTACCATTGCGCCACAGAGTCTGAAATTTAGCTTGAGTCAGTGAGTGGCCAGACCAAAACAGGGACCGGGTCATTGGCATACTGCCAAGAGTGGAAAGTCGAAGAAATCTTTGCACCCCTTCAAAAGACATTGGGAAACCTGCCCTCCCCACAAGCCATTTATAGCACAACTGTTGGTCAGCTACTGGTACTACTGGAATTTATAAGCAAACACTGAGGATGAGTAAAGGTAGTGAAAGAACAGTGGGACAAGTTTGGGGGCCTTGATGGGCGTCTTGATGGGCGTTTTCGTCCAAGAATCTGAGATTGCCAAAAGACAGAGTAAAGCAGTTTTTTCTTGTATACAACATTACCCTTGGGGTGGCCTTAAAAGCTGGTCTACTTTTGAGCTTAAGACTAACACCTTTCCAACTCAGCCTGTTACCTTGGGGTAGTGAGAGCCAACTAGTCAGTCCTTTGGTGACCAAGGCACATCAGGCAGTTACATATTTAAAGGAATTAAGGCTGATGTGATTTGAACACACAACCCTTTGATCTGGAGACAGAATTGGAACAGATTCTTTTTTACTTTGTGGTATTAAGAGCTAACTGGTCACTCCTTTGGTGACCAAGGAACATCAGGCAGTTACATATTTAAAGGAACTGACCCTGATGTGATTTGAACACACAACCTTCTGATCTGGAGTCAGACGCGCTACCATTGCGCAACAGAGTCTGAAATTTAGCTTGAGGCAGTGAGTGGTCAGACCAAAACAGGGACCGGGTCATTGGCATACTGCCAAGAGTGGAAAGTCGAAGAAATCTTTGCACCCCTTCAAAAGACATTGGGAAACCTGCCCTCCCCACAAGCCATTTATAGCACAACTGTTGGTCAGCTACTGGTACTACTGGAATTTATAAGCAAACACTGAGGATGAGTAAAGGTAGTGAAAGAACAGTGGGACAAGTTTGGGGGCCTTGATGGGCGTCTTGATGGGCGTTTTCGTCCAAGAATCTGAGATTGCCAAAAGACAGAGTAAAGCAGTTTTTTCTTGTATACAACATTACCCTTGGGGTGGCCTTAAAAGCTGGTCTACTTTTGAGCTTAAGACTAACACCTTTCCAACTCAGCCTGTTACCTTGGGGTAGTGAGAGCCAACTAGTCAGTCCTTTGGTGACCAAGGCACATCAGGCAGTTACATATTTAAAGGAATTAAGGCTGATGTGATTTGAACACACAACCCTTTGATCTGGAGACAGAATTGGAACAGATTCTTTTTTACTTTGTGGTATTAAGAGCTAACTGGTCACTCCTTTGGTGACCAAGGAACATCAGGCAGTTACATATTTAAAGGAACTGACCCTGATGTGATTTGAACACACAACCTTCTGATCTGGAGTCAGATGCGCTACCATTGCGCCACAGAGTCTGAAATTTAGCTTGAGTCAGTGAGTGGCCAGACCAAAACAGGGACCGGGTCATTGGCATACTGCCAAGAGTGGAAAGTCGAAGAAATCTTTGCACCCCTTCAAAAGACATTGGGAAACCTGCCCTCCCCACAAGCCATTTATAGCACAACTGTTGGTCAGCTACTGGTACTACTGGAATTTATAAGCAAACACTGAGGATGAGTAAAGGTAGTGAAGGATCAGTGGGACAAGTTTGGGGGCCTTGATGGGCGTCTTCGTCCAAGAATCTGAGATTGCCAAAAGACAGAGTACAGCAGTTTTTTCTTGTATACAACATTACCCTTAGGGTGGCCTTAAAAGCTGGTCTAGTTTTGAGCTTAAGACTAACACCTTTCCAACTCAGCCTTTTACCTTAGGTTAGTGAGAGCCAACTAGTCACTCCTTTGGTGGCCAAGGCACATCAGGCAGTTAAATATTTAAAGGAATTGACCCTGATGTGATTTGAACACACAACCTTCTGATCTGGAGTCAGACGCGCTACCATTGCGCAACAGAGTCTGAAATTTAGCTTGAGGCAGTGAGTGGTCAGACCAAAACAGGGACCGGGTCATTGGCATACTGCCAAGAGTGGAAAGTCGAAGAAATCTTTGCACCCCTTCAAAAGACATTGGGAAACCTGCCCTCCCCACAAGCCATTTATAGCACAACTGTTGGTCAGCTACTGGTACTACTGGAATTTATAAGCAAACACTGAGGATGAGTAAAGGTAGTGAAGGATCAGTGGGACAAGTTTGGGGGCCTTGATGGGCGTCTTCGTCCAAGAATCTGAGATTGCCAAAAGACAGAGTAAAGCAGTTTTTTCTTGTATACAACATTACCCTTGGGGTGGCCTTAAAAGCTGGTCTACTTTTGAGCTTAAGACTAACACCTTTCCAACTCAGCCTGTTTCCTTGGGGTAGTGAGAGCCAACTAGTCAGTCCTTTGGTGACCAAGGCACATCAGGCAGTTACATATTTAAAGGAATTAAGGCTGATGTGATTTGAACACACAACCCTTTGATCTGGAGACAGAATTGGAACAGATTCTTTTTTACTTTGTGGTATTAAGAGCTAACTGGTCACTCCTTTGGTGACCAAGGAACATCAGGCAGTTACATGTTTAAAGGAACTGACCCTGATGTGATTTGAACACACAACCTTCTGATCTGGAGTCAGATGCGCTACCATTGCGCCACAGAGTCTGAAATTTAGCTTGAGTCAGTGAGTGGCCAGACCAAAACAGGGACCGGGTCATTGGCATACTGCCAAGAGTGGAAAGTCGAAGAAATCTTTGCACCCCTTCAAAAGACATTGGGAAACCTGCCCTCCCCACAAGCCATTTATAGCACAACTGTTGGTCAGCTACTGGTACTACTGGAATTTATAAGCAAACACTGAGGATGAGTAAAGGTAGTGAAGGATCAGTGGGACAAGTTTGGGGGCCTTGATGGGCGTCTTCGTCCAAGAATCTGAGATTGCCAAAAGACAGAGTACAGCAGTTTTTTTCTTGTATACAACATTACCCTTAGGGTGGCCTTAAAAGCTGGTCTAGTTTTGAGCTTAAGACTAACACCTTTCCAACTCAGCCTTTTACCTTAGGTTAGTGAGAGCCAACTAGTCACTCCTTTGGTGGCCAAGGCACATCAGGCAGTTAAATATTTAAAGGAATTGACCCTGATGTGATTTGAACACACAACCTTCTGATCTGGAGTCAGACGCGCTACCATTGCGCCACAGAGTCTGAAATTTAGCTTGAGGCAGTGAGTGGTCAGACCAAAACAGGGACCGGGTCATTGGCATACTGCCAAGAGTGGAAAGTCGAAGAAATCTTTGCACCCCTTCAAAAGACATTGGGAAACCTGCCCTCCCCACAAGCCATTTATAGCACAACTGTTGGTCAGCTACTGGTACTACTGGAATTTATAAGCAAACACTGAGGATGAGTAAAGGTAGTGAAAGAACAGTGGGACAAGTTTGGGGGCCTTGATGGGCGTCTTGATGGGCGTTTTCGTCCAAGAATCTGAGATTGCCAAAAGACAGAGTAAAGCAGTTTTTTCTTGTATACAACATTACCCTTGGGGTGGCCTTAAAAGCTGGTCTAGTTTTGAGCTTAAGTCTAACACCTTTCCAACTCAGCCTGTTACCTTGGGGTAGTGAGAGCCAACTAGTCAGTCTTTTGAAGAACAAGGCACATCAGGCAGTTACATATTTAAAGGAACTGACCCTGATGTGATTTGAACACACAACCTTCTGATCTGGAGTCAGACGCACTACCATTGCACCACAGAGTCTGAAATTTAGTTTAAGTCAGTGAGTGGCCAGACCAAAACAGGGACCGGGTCATTGGCATACTGCCAAGAGTGGAAAGTCGAGGAAATCTTTGCACCCCTTCAAAAGACATTGGTAAACCTGCCCTCCCCACAAGCGATTTATCGCACAACTGTTGGTCAGCTACTGGTACTACTGGAATTTATAAATACACACTATGGATGAGTAAAGGTAGTAACCCTTTTCCAAATGAGCCTGTTATGTTTTGCTTGTGCCCTCTATCTGAGCTCATTACCTTGGGGTAGTGAGAGCCAACAAGCCACTCTTTTGGTGAACAGGGCACATCATACAGTAATAACACTATTCAGTGAACTGCAGCTGCCTTAAAAAAAGTCACTAAAGGCTTTCAAGTCCTTTCACTGTATAGCAGATTTATACTGTTGGTTTTGATGGTCAACTACTGATACTACTGGAATTTTGGTAGCCAACAAGCCACTCTTTTGGTAAACAAGGCACATCATGCATACAACCTTTAACATACAACCTTCTGATCTGGAGTCAATCATATTAGTTCAACAATCATATTAGGTGAGAGGTAGCAAATTGCTTTCTTGAACCAGCTGCCATTCCTAGCTTCCACCTACAATACCTACATTATATCATTGCTATAACATGTGAATCTTAATTTATCAGACTGCTCACCTTCACATTTTGCTGAATCTGCACACAATAGATCAAGTGCAGTCAGTCGTGCTTACAGTCTTCCCAACAGCATGCCAGCATTTCTGCTGAAGCAGCAGTTTAGTGTCTGCACTGTACTTTAGTCTTTGCTAAGGTTAGAATTACTATTCGTTTTTGGGAAAGTTCTCACCTTAGGTTTGAGTTTTTGATAACATTATTTCTTCTGTCAAGAAATAACGCACATAATGCTGAACCTTGAAAGACAGTAAGAGAGGAAAAGAAAGACAACACAACTCTTTTTCACAGCACAAACTGAATTGAAAAACAAGTTATGGGAAGCGACTTACTTATTTAGACCTCTATAGGCTACTTTTGATTTCGAAATAAAAAAGGTGGCATAACTCTGCGTAATAGTCCCTCCATTCATTCATTCTTTTACTCTACTGTAGCCTTTAGTTCTGCATCGGCGCTCTTGGCTGCACTTGTCCTGACCATTTGTCATTCTCCAGAAATTTTTTTTCCTAATCCTGTACGCTGATTACAGACACCAGGTTTTCATTTTAAAGTTCAGAAATCAGCTTTCTCAAAAAACACAACTGTTACATGGTTACTTAAGAGCATTAAAATGGGAGTATTTCGCACCACCCTTTATGTCTTCTTCTAACAGCCTGGGTGGAAGCTGTTAATGAATCAGGCCCAGTGTGTGTTCGCATTCTCTGCTCTGAGGTGTTTCAGATTGTATCCGGTACTGCACCACCTGAACAGTGAGTGACGTGGGTGATGAGGGTTGTGCTTTGTTGCCACAGCAGTAAGAGCACAAAATCTGTATGGATGTAGAAAGGAACACATATTCCTCACTGCAGTCTTTACCAACCACTGGAGAGCTTTCCTTTCCCATTTTCAGGCTTTGTCAAACCACACAGCAAACCCTACAGTCAACATGCTCTCCCCACGTCCTCTCTGGGCCTGTATGTGGAGCCTCTGCTCTGCTTTTATGGCTCGTTATGTATTCTGACTACTGAATTTATCCATGGTCCAAGTATTGGAATATATTTGTCCAACCTTTGCCAATGTAAATAAATTAGGTTCCATTTACATTTTGAATTTTTTTTATTTGGCCATTGTGCTGAGCATCTGCTCTGAGAGGCTGGGTGTTTATATCTGTGCGCGACCTTTAATGTTAAAATAATTCATCCACCATATGGACAGCGGAGATAAAACAATGTGAACAGATTTCTCAAAAAAATAAATGTTAGAAATCTGCAAAGAATAAGTGTAACAACTATAAATAATGCAAATAGCAAATATGTTTTCATTACCCCATGGGGACAATTCTTACCTTAACTATAACCAGCCTTTACTTTAACCTAACCTCAAACCATGTCGTTACTTGAAAATTCTTGTAGGGACGTGTGTTCCTGTGGGGCCTTAGAAGCTGATTATGATTGTGTAAATGTATAATGGTCCCCAACATGTAATAAAAACAAACACACACAGTGTAAAACGGAGCTCAAAACACAGAAGCTTTTTATCTGAACAGGAGCACAGTCACTTATCCAAGAACACTGGGCACTTAAAGCCGTAATTACTCTGACTGTGGTTGAATTTTAATTACATGTTAGCGCTGTGCCCAGTATTGTCTCATCTGTGTGTGTGTTCTTATCTTGCGCTCACACTAACACACTCCTTGGCTATAGCACAGTGACCACGGCTCCCACCACCTGCTGTTATGTTAGAACATAGAGAGCCAGAACAGCAGAGACACAGACAGTTTAATCACCTTATAGTAGGCTCACTTCTTCATCTTTACATATTGTTTTAAATGTTATTTTTCCATGTGCTACAGTTGCACAATTTTATATCTTAATGGCAACCCCTACGCTTCTTGAATGCATTGTAGTGTGCATTTTTTTTATCTGAATCAAGGACACAGGATCTTGGTTCCATTCTGTAAGTTGTAATAAAAGCCCTTTTAAACACTACACATTTGATGCAAAAATAAGCATTTGTTTCATGAATATATGCAGTATGTCTTTGAATGTCATCATAACATTGTGGCCAGTGTTAAAAGTATATTTCCATGTTAGATATTACATGGTATAACAGACATCATTATTGCATTCCATTTTTTTTAACTCTAAACAAATGACATCTTACATAGTAAATACGCTCAAATAACTATGTTCTTTAGTTTCATATAAATAGCTAGATGAGGGGATAGAAGAATATTATCTTTGTAGTGGAAAAAATAAACTTCTCAAATTTAAAAAGGACTTTCATCCCCTTTATTTTGCAGTTTGCCCCTACAACACAGCTCTTTGATCATCATTATATTTTATGCTGCTATTACTCATTTTCGAATGCATTCTAATTCTCATTCTCACCGACATAGATCACGTTATGTATCCAGATGTAACCTGTTTGCATCCTGTTATGACCCAAAATACCTCTTAGGGTAAAAACCTAATATTTTACTCCCAAATTTCCTCATAATAGTCTCTGATTATCTGTTACGTTCCAGTTCCATCATCTTCCTTAAAGAGGAAGAAGGACAACGGAGCTCTGTCGTAGGAGTAATTTGCTTTATCATCCTAATCAATCAAATCAGAGCAAACTTGACACTTCCAGGTTTACACTCGCTATGAAGACAGGAGGCCTTATCAGAAACAATGAATGTCTATTGCATTTGATACACAACTTAAAACAGTGACCTTTGTATAATATATTATTTTAATTCATTTACATACCATTTATATAGATGTTATCCAAGTTATCAAAATGTTGAATAGTAAATAATGTAATATGATAAATAAATAATGTCAGCTCTTTTAATGTCTCCTGAAATTAATTTATATAAATATATATATTCCTTTCAGTTTGCACTTGTTGCTGCATAGCTAGTTTAGGATGCAAAAACATCTGAGAAAGAAACAAAGGGTTGCTGGGTGAATCCAACACATCCTACTGGTTTCCTTTTCTTGGGTCAGTTCACACTGACAGTCTAACTCTTTGGGGTGACCTCTTATCTCTCTTGCCATAACTATCACTGTCAACAGTAGCTCTGTACTCAGCCATCATTCAATTTCAAGTGATCCAGTGATAGTGCTAAAGGTGAGTGAACAATCTGTGGCTCAGACAGATACAACAAAGTCAGCTAACAGCAACGTTTGGAGACAGAAAGAGTTTCCGTTTTCGGGGAGTAGAATGGGGCTACGATATAAACCCATATCAGGACACAAAGAAAAACGAGCTGATAATAAGGCTGCTATAGTACAATGCACATGTGAGTTGACGAGACAGCATCTTTTCTTCTTGCTGTCAGCCCACGATCTTACTCACGAAGACAGAAATACAAAGTGAGAGGGAAAAAGGAATATTCATGGCCTCTCAAACATTAGAGAAGCCCACTACTCCCTCTCAGTCATTTCAGTAAAACCTTCAGACAGCAATGGACACAGTCACTCATTCATCAGCCACGGCTTTCAGGTACAGACATAGGAACTGAAACACAACCACAAAACAATAGCTGGCATGTGTACACAATATACCTACCCCCCCGTATGAACTGGGGAGAAACAGGAAAGATGGTGCTTACTGGTAATACACTGTTGCCAACCATCACTGTGATCCGAGTGGCACTCAGAGGTCCTCTTGAAAGGCACTCTGTCCTGGTGCTTTTCATCTAGCAGAGAGCTTTGCTGTATGGGTGCTGTTCAGCCATCTTCAGTCTGTTTTGTACGTTCTTCTGAAACAGGAAAATCTCTGAAAATGTAATTATTATTTTTGACGAGTCCTCTCTGTCTTCTTTTAGCTTTTTTAATGTCACAGACACAATCTAGCCACAGGGGTTGCAAGCAACTTCTGTGCCGGTCCCAAGCCCGGATAAATAGACACATAAACTCTATAACGTAAAAATTCAGAGAACGTTTGGGTTGTGTTGCACGTCTTTGTTGTCATTTTGTCTTTCTATAGTTGGGTTGCTTTGCTATGCCTCCTGCCTGTCTCTGAAAATGACACATCAGGCAACTGTAAATCTTAACAAAAGCAATATAGGTGTATAATTGTTAAAACAGAACATTAAGCAAACCAATGGTAAAGGCTCCACAAAGCTGAGTGGGGTGATTATTCTCTTTGTGTCGAGTTGATCTGAGGCCCCGTTTCATATTTGGTAGAGAAAAGCAAACATTTACCTGGCTTGCCTCTCCGAGGAGCATGCCATGGCTTCTGATCAACCTTTTGCTGATAACTACTTGACTCGCAGGGTCTCTGATTTCAAATCAGAACTTTGTGATCAAATTACATGATCATGATTATAATTTAATCGATTAATTCCCTTTAACCATGATGCTTAAAGTGCCTTGTTTTCCCAAACTATTTTGGGGGAGCAAACATTTTTTTTGACTTTCGGTAATTGACCATCAAAAGCAAGAATATCCATCTGACATACAGCGAGAAGCCTTGAAAGGCCCCAGTGGGTATGTCTGACTCCAGATCAGAAGTTTGTGTGTTTGAATCACATCAGTTCCAAAACATTTCACTATGTTATTGCATGGTACATAATGTGTAGCTGACCATCAAAACCAACAGTATCCATGCTATACAGTGAAAAGACCTGAAAGCCTTTAGTGTGGCCATGTGGCAATGTCAGCCTCTTGGTTGACCCCAGTCAAAGAAGCCCATCAAGGCCCCCAAACCTATCCTACTGTATCCATCTGCTATAAAGTAAAAAGACTTGAAAGCCTTTAGTGACTGTGTTTTTGAGGCAGCTGTGGCTCACTGTATAGTGTTATTATGGGTGTGTTAAAGGACAGTAATGCTGTTGTTACAACTTGTGTGATATTAATCCCAAAGTCATTTGAGGGAGTACAAACATTTCCTTAGCTTGCCTCTCCTCATAATGGCACAGTCCATGCTTTAGACTGTCCACTAACTGCCTGTCTCAACCCAGGTTTTAGACTCTGTGGCGCAACGGCAGCGCGTCTGACTCCAGATCAGAAGGTTGTGTGTTCAAATCACATCAGGGTCAATACATTTAATTTACCAAAAGAGTGGCTTGTTGGTTACTAAAATCCCAGTAGTTGAACATCAGAACTAACAGTATCAATCTGCTATACAGTGAAAAGACTTTAGTGACTGTGATTTTAAGGAAGCTGCGGTTCACTGTATAGTGTTATTACTGCATGATTTGCCCTGGCTAGTTAGCTCTCACATCCACAAAGTAACAAGCTTCTCTGGGAAAGGGTTAGTCTTAAACTCAACCGGTTGTAGATGAGAAAAAAATACTCTTTGCTTCTCTTGTGGATGAAATCTGTCAAGGCCCCCAAACTTATCCCACTGTTCTTTCACTACCTTTACTCATCCTCAGTATGTGTTTATCAATTCCGGTAGTATCAGTAGCTGACTATCAAAACCAACAGTATCCATCCGGTTTCCCAATGTCTTTTGAAGGAGTGCAAACATTTCCTCGACTTGCCTCTCTTGGAAATATGCCAATGACCCGGTCCCTGTTTTAGTCTGGCCACCCACTGCCTGTCTAAACCTAGGTTTTAGACTCTGTGGCACAATGGCAGCGTGTCTGACTCCAGATCAGAAGGTTGTGTGTTCAAATCACATCAGGGTCAATACATTTAACTATTTTACTGCATTATGTGCCTTGTTCACCAAAAAGAGTTGCTAGTTGGCTCTCACTGCCACAGCGTAACAAGCTCAGTTCAAAGGGCATTAGTTTAAGACTCAAAACTATACCAGCTTTTAAGGCCACCCTAAGGTGTATATTGCAGAGGAGAAAAAAATGCTTTTCAATGTCTTGTGACAATGTCAGATTCTTGTCAGATTCCAGTCAAAGTAGCCCATCAAGGCCCCCAAACTTATCCCACTGTTCTTTCACTACCTCTACTCATTTTATTCCATTTATTTCCTGGACTTTTATTTTGTTGCCCTTCCGCCCCAATATCCTGTTCCTCCTTCATCTGTAACTTAGCTTCACCACCAGCTTCACCACCAATCACTGGCCATGATTGTTTTCACCTGTTAGCCCTGCCTATTTATAACTGGTTCTCACTGCAGCCCTCTTTCAGATTGTCTGTCAGTAACACTACACCTCTTTGCCATTTAGTTTATCCATTTTTTTGTGTGCTGCTTTGGACCTTGGTGATCTGTTTTTCCTTGCTTGAGAACTACCTGTGTAACCTGTTGTCTATTAGTCTGCCTGGAGCTTGTCTTCTTGAACTGTTGCCTGCTGGCCTGCTAACCTGTCTACCTGATCTGCCTGCCTGCTGGCTCATCGTGTCGCCTGCCTGCCTGGTACTGTTGTCACCAGACTCAGCCCGGATTCCAACTTAATGAACTCTGAGTTGTAAGTTCTTACCATCTGTTATTTCTTTGCATTATTATTGTGGCTGTGGGACATTTTGACCGTTTATTTTAGAACCGGTACTAGAGGACAGTTTGTACCCTGGTCAGCATACATTAATATCTTAGATTGTACACTTAGACTTAGAACTCTGGATAGTTTATTGGGGTCTTGGATTGTTGACCTTGCATCTTTGGACCCCCCCGGTTCTGATAAGAAACATTGGTTACCTTCCTCTTGTATCTGTATTTCTGGGGCCATAAAACTAAACTGTGCCTTTCTATGTCTCTCCGTGTTGGTCTGGAGACCTGTCCAGGTTGTACCCTGGACAGGCCACCCAAATGGATGGCTCAACACTTTGTACTGTGCCAGTTGCCTTTTCCAATTTCATAACCTAGCTTGCTCTGAAAACTCAGTCAGACCAGAGGAACAGAGCCCGAGAGCTGGATAACGTGCCGTCAGTACATTTTGTTCAGGTAGAACTGGAGGACTGGACCAAACTGTTATAAATCAAATACATGTAATTAATGACTCTTAAGTCTATAAATTGTTTTAAGAATTCATTATGCAGCAGTTGTGCTGTGACACTGAACATCTGAGAAAAATGCTATAACAAACTGTCTGCCACAACATGTGCAGATGTGGCTGTACCATAATGGTTGTAGTTTGACTGTAGTAATATGTCTTAAGAGTCATCATTCAGGTGAGACAGTATCCCCCCTCCCCCCCCACTCTCTTTTTTTTTTTTTTTTTTTTTGGGCTCCTTCCTCTCCAGCTGTTCTGTCTTCCTTCATTTCTGCAGCATCTGAGGTCGCTGAACCAAAAATTACATAATGTTAAGATCTCTCACTTTGGATCACTGCACTATGCATCATCTGTGCTCCCTGCCTGGCAGCACACTGGGCAGCTTGCTGGAGTGTTTATATGCATGTAGAGAAGCGGGATGAGGAGAAAGGGATGGAGGAGGCTGGGACAGAGGTAAAGCATCAAGGAGAAGGAGAGATAATGGGAGGGAGCACAAAAGCGGCAGTGTAGCAGATAAAAGATGTCCAGGAAACTGACAGACTGTTGACACCTTACATAAGAGGGCTTGACTGAGGACAGCTGTCCCCCTTTTGCCCTCACCACCACTCCCACTCCTTTCCCTATTTATTCCCTCTATGCATGTCACATTCTCCTTCAACCCTTTTCCTGCTATATTCACATACATTGCATCCCTAACACTTTCCTGCTTCTCAGTTTTTCTCATTTCCTTCCTTCTCTGTGTGAAGCTTTCACATGCTTTTTCGTTTTTAACCCCCAGCCCCAACGTACAAATGTGTGTATAATAGCAGCGTACACACATTGAAGAACTTGGATTTTTAGCTTTTGTAATCTACAATACAAATGTCTGGAATTAATTTGCAGGCTTGTTTAGCTCAGCAACTGTTAAATCAAGTACCATAAAATCATGGTGCACAGTGGATGAGTCCTACCAAATGATTTTCTCCTAAGACGCAGTCGGTCAACTTTTTATGGCTCTGTTTAATGTTGATCTAGCGAAGATTAATTTCAAGTAAGTAAAAAGCAGGTGCAGGAAAAATCAGCCCCCTATGGATCAGAAGTGGGTCCCAAAGATGGTTGAGGTGTGATATACATTTGTAGCAAATCTAATTTTGAATGGATGCTTTTTAAAACGTATGAATTTAATGCATGTGGGGCACACACCTAAACACTGAGTTTCACTGTACTGATGTGCAGCTGTCTGAAACTTCGCAGTCATTTGCACCTCCAGGAATAGATAATTTCCAGAGTCTTTCTGAATCTGTCACATTTATCACATCCTTTTTCTTTTTTTTTTTTTTTAAATCAAGCCTTATGCCCAAACCAGGTGGATTTTTACAGCTCTCATTTAGTTGTTTGATTATGAAATCTTCTTCACATTACATAAGCTTTTGTACCTGCTGTTCTAATCTGGTATTTTTTGATACAGCTTGAATTTCAGGTTGGTTGTGGGGGGGCATAATTCATTATGCACAGAGAGAAGACTTCTTGCAGCCCTGTTAAGATGGGGGGCAGAAAAGAGAAAAGCATACTGACAAATGTCATAGGTTTTTTTTTTTTTTTTAACAATTGTAAAAACAGAAACCTCGAAAAAATCTGAGTTGGCATTATAATTTTATATAGTATAATTAAGATGGAAAATGCAGATTTGCTTGTAGGGGAAAATGGGATTAGGCAAAGTGTAGCATGAAGCAGGAAAAGCACCTGAACTATAAGCTGTTAATCATGTTTAATACATGCTGTTTGGGTTCCCACCTTTTTAATGTAAAAAAAAAATTTGGCATAGTCAAAGTCTGACTAGTAAGACATCACAGTTAATTATGAACAAAGTAAATTCATATGACCAAGGATCTAACCAAGCTGGTTAGGCAACCATTCTTGTGCCAACAGAAACCAATTTTCCAGATTGTTTTTGTAGGTGTGCACTTGGACAAGCAAGTATCTATCGAATATCTTTAATATCCAAAGCATACAAATAATTCAGTGTCTCTCTGTTCATCCTGTTGTTTGGGCACTTGTGGCTCAAATTCTAAAGTTTACTTAGACAACACCCTAAGGTCCCTTTTGGTAGTGTCATCATTTATGTGCTGCTGTCCAACAATATCTCCACAGGAATTATTATTTCTTAGGCCAAGTGTGTGTGTTAACACACTTCCAAAAGAGAAACATAAGCAGTGATCTTAGAGAAGCAAATGTTGCTGCACTTCAATATGGAAAGGTATAAAACTATTCCCAGAAACTTCAAATTCAACATTCTACAGTTGCAAGATTAGGTGAAAAGCATTTGGGACAGCTGCATTGTCCAAATTTACCATAACATTAACCGAACACCTCTGAAAAGTGTTTAAACAATAATTAATACTATATCACGTACAGAATGTGATCACAGAAGATCTAGCAGAACTGCTCGGACCAAACAAATAATAGAATCCTAGATAATATAATTTTGTGGAAAAGGTATCATGCTTTGAGTTAGTCATTCTATATGTGCATTTGAAAAACAGATGTCTTTTAGACATGATGGAGCATTATCAAGTGGAATAATACATTTCTCTGGTCAGTATTTTGTTGTTGCAGTGGTTCACAAAAATACATTCTTTGTTTTTCTAAGTCTGGATCTTTACACCACTTAAGCAGTCGAGAATCTGGTTTGGGATAGCAAACCAGATTCTCTTAAAGTCTGCATGGTAGACTCGATCACCATCCAGTGTCACTGAGATCTGAGTTTCACTTGATGCAAAGAATCTGACAGTGTGACAAAGTTTGGTTTCCTACAAAAAGTAACTATTCATATATCAAACACAAAAACTGTACATATTTTATGATCCAGTATGTTAAAACCGCACCTTCAGCCACAGGCTGTTCCACCTGCAGTGTGTGAAGATGCGCTACCACAAAATCTTTTATCCTGCTGCCATCAGACTCTACAACCTACACGGATGCTGCCAGAGAACTCAAATAATGCAAATTACTACTGACTGACTGACAGATTTGCTAATTTATCTACCACATCTATTTTGTATCTATTGTTATTTTTTTTAGTAATATAAGTAATATTGTTTTGTTGCTACATGTTAGAGCTTTATCATATTCTAGCAAACTGTACAGACATTAAAGTGACATACACTTTACTAATTTTACTAATAACACGACAGGTTCGTATTATTACAATCTTTTGCTCAAACAAGTACAGTGCTTAGGATATGAGTAGAGAATATTGAAAACAACTCACTTACTTTTTGCATGTGTGCAAATAGTTACTGAGATAAGAAGAAGAATTTTAAAGTACATGTTATCTCGCAGTCTGCTTCTGTGCTGTCGTGGCTCTTTGGTTCTATGTGGTAAACGTCCTCCCTACCTCATATCTTTCTACCTGTTTCTGGTGCATCAGAAAAAATGAAACTGGCAACACCTTTGATACACACTGAAAACAAACGCCACAACCTCCTAAAAGGTGGAACAACAGGGTCATTTTCATACTTATGTTTATATTCCTCCATTCACTTTAATTGTCTTTTTAAAAACTTTTGTTTCCCAACATGGGATGAATAATTGTCTTTAACGTAGTTGCATTTATTCAGGCTTCAGTAAAACTATTAACATATGTTTTACTTCTTTAATTTGAATGCACAAAGGACTGTGTATACAGCTCTTTTCACAGACACAGTGTTTAAAAGTTTTGGGGCAGATATGAAGGACTAAAAAAGCTATTTTAATATTTTGTGAAAGACTTGGACCTATAGACGTGGCCTGATGCTTTGTAACTTCCCCCGTTGCTGCCCTCCTTGACGTTCACTGCAGTCTCCTTCACCTCTTGCTTGTTATGGTCCCTCTGCACCTTTAGACTGACTACAGCATAGAGCCTGGAGATCATACAGGTGGTTAAATTGTAACCATGGACTTTACAGTATATACTAAGATGCAACATTTGTGTGTTGCCAGTTGTGGCAACTTCACATTTTACAATTGTCAGGTGCCTATTAAAGATAAATTGTTCTTGTAGCATACGTAAGTAAAAGGATTCCAAACTAAAATAAGTGTCATTAATTGAAAACAATAATGTGCATATGTCTTATTTGTTTCAATGAGCTTCTGTGATGTTTGTGATTATTTAACATTTCAGCACAGAAAATTTCCTGTTTCCTGGCAAACTGTTTCTCCAGCTCAGTGGGGAACTTACAGAAGAAATTAACACTTGTCCATAACAGCACTGCCATATTCTTATATTTAAAAAAAAAAGAATAATCAGAGAGGCAGTTAGATTCATTAGAGATACGCTAATGAATAAGCTTACCCCCTTAACCCACTGAACACAATGTACAGAATAAACCTCTTTATAAGGCAAACACTTTTTTTTATTTGTGACTGTTCAGAAACACAACACATATAAAATTATTAAAATTCCCTGTGTAGCCTCCACTGACTGTTGCCCACCATCACACTGTAGAGATATAATGCCACTACCTCCTTCTTTGCCCATAAAGTGCTGCAAGTAATTCAGTTTAGGCTTTTGCTGCTGCTAACAAACAGTATGACTACTATGCACAAGCGATAAAGTCCCGCCCACTGTTCCAGCCATTACCCAATCATAATTCAATCTACTTCCTCAAACTTGCGAAGGTTTGGGACAATAACGCTTGTGTTCAGACTGCTAAGTTGCTTCACTTGTAGTGAGTTCTTCCACAGGAATTGGCACTCGTCCTGTTAAAGTCAGGATAAAAAACAAAATTTGTGATAAAAGTTTATCAATATGTCCAAGTTTGAAACATTTACAGTCAATTAACTTTAAGACTTTCTCCACCTTGGCAGACATTAATGTATGCAGCAGATTTTCTCTTGTAGTAGATGAATCCAGAGCTTAGGATAACAAAACCAAGGATCAGTCCACACAGTCCCACCACAATTTTAATCCGCTCTGGTACAGGAAGGGATTGATCTAAAATGGCGAAAGATATACTTGTATTCATGTATTTCAC
Source organism: Channa striata (assembly GCA_033026295.1). Taxonomy (NCBI): domain Eukaryota; kingdom Metazoa; phylum Chordata; class Actinopteri; order Anabantiformes; family Channidae; genus Channa; species Channa striata. The sequence continues at coordinate 17,930,708 of CM065180.1, read as the reverse complement.
ATTTTCTCACCTTATGCACACGTTGCATCACAGAAGAAAACTTACCCCAGACGTGAATCACTGGTTTAGAGAAGGTGAAGTGTTCGACCATGCAGGCAACGCTGTCTGACAGAGCCGGGGTGTACTCCAGGTAGCAATGAATCTGGTAGTACCAATCCCCATCAGACATCACCTCAGAGCAGCTGACACCGGAGGTCACTGCCTCTCCGTTTCTCAACCATGACATTCGAATTTGTTTCGGAAAAAAGTTGTAGGCACTGCACACAACCATGGCAGGGTGTCTACTACCGGGCTGTTTCACGGACTTCAGCCTGATGGTGGGTGTAACTGTAAGATTACCTGGAAAAAATGTTGAAATTTCCTCTTTAAAAGCTAACCTTTCTAGTTAACACATGCCTGCAAACCTTTGCTCAGGTACAGTACTGCACAAACCCTAACATATTACATACTTATTACATAACAATGATGTGTCAGTTATTATGAACAATAGTAAAACCCTGAAACTAACACATCTAATCTAATCTAACCGTAATATAGAAAAAGTGAAAGTAACCTCATGTAACACTTGTTCATACCTATTGTTTGCAGAGAGGCTATATTGTCTGTGCAAAGCAGTTTCTTTTCGAAAACCCTCTGTATTGCATCGGTGGGATCGCTGTTAAACTCTTTTGCCTGTTCGATTGAATAGGCCGTGAATTCAGTCCAGTTGCCTCTTGTGCTGTTGTACTCCGTCGTTTCTTGCTTTTTATAACGCTTTGACAGGATATACTCTATGTCCTCAAAGGCTGGACCTTTAAATGTACAACATCCTTTGACGTTTACGTAATTTTCATATGAGTAAACTGTAAAAAAAAAAAAAAGGTAGAGAATTGCATTAATGTAAAATTACTTCTCACAACAATTTCTAAAACTTGACATTTCTGTGAACTGATCTATTCAACTACAAGAGTGATGTAACTCACCTGTAGTGAAAGAAGAAAAAAACACACAAAGGAAATTATGGAAGTGCATGTTTCAGCATGAACCGACAGGAACAAAACTGCTCGGATGTCTGTGTTCACAGATGAACAGAAACAAATACTGTCTGCACCGATACTTTTAGGAAACCAAAGAATGCACCCGCCCATTCGCTCAGTTTCAAGATCCTTTACATTAGTAATAGTACTTTATACTGACTTTATACTATTTTCCCTGACTTGTGTTGATGATGATTATATGCCTTATTAATGATTATAAACACAATTATAACTTTAGTGGTGGTAGCCAAACACAAAAAGAGAATTATAATACAATAGGTACAATGTGAAAGCTAAGGTATTTTGGCTAAGCAGTTCAGACAGGCATAATTAAATAATGTCCATAGATTATCAAGGAGCAAGGATATTTTCTTACGATTTCACATGGAAAGGTTTTGAAAACTCTTCAGTGCTACCAAATGTGCAATTACTTACACAAGATTACCGGAGAATGTGCATGAAAGTTATGGAACTGAACAAGAATAATAGCAGGAAGAAATAACAGGCCAACAAACAATAGATTATTTTTTGCGATAAGGAACTAGACCTGTGAGTTTGTGCTACATATGCTTTGTAAATGTCACTGCTGTAAAACTGAAGGGTTCTAAAACTTTCTAAAATTGTTAGGTCACAATAAACACAGTTTTGTCCTAAACGTGCAATACTGTTACTTTTTTAGGCTATTTTTATGTGGTCTAATAATTTTTGGAATGCTAGTTTATATTTTAATCTTTTATCTAACTTTAAAAAAAAAAAAAGTCACGCAAACACGGAGACAGACATATCCTCCGATCAGTAGCTGATAGTGAAAATGTTAACACTACAAAAAGTAAAAGTAAACACCACATTGTAGTTTGTATCTTCGCTGTTCCAGGCCTTTCACTTTTCTTCCGCTCACACAGGTGTAGATCATACTGAGCAGTTCATGCAGCATTTCCCTCGGCCCCGAGTCTCGAGCTGATGCATTACTGCTAGTTTCGTAACACTGGCTTAGTGTGTATGCCGTTTAAAAGAAAGACACGCTCACAGCCAAACACCTTCAGCACATATTCCATAGAACAACACCAATTTTCTTTCTTTGAGTTGTCACAACGTCAACACAGTTGTGTCTTTGTACTGGGAAAAAACATGAACGTGGTTTGGTCTGCATTCACCACAAGCTGGAGATGAGAGATGGGAGATTAAACGCAGACTTAAGGAAGAGCATATGTGGACGAGGCGGCACAGCTGTACAAGGCCGTATCATCAGTGTATAGTTCCATCAACATTTTTGAATGAATGAATTTATTAATTGTGAATAACTTGTAAATAGAATAAAACTAATAATGCTAATTAAGCCTGAATTGTTGTTGAACTTTACTTTACTACTTTGCTAAGATATATGTTACTCACACCAGAGGTACAGTGGAAATTATGTGAAAATGTTTGAGTTATAAATGGTAAATAAAAAAACAACCTGACTAATCAGTAACTTAAATGCAATCTTTATTTATATAGCACCAATTCACAACAAAGTCATTTACATAATGACGTCCAAACTGTACAAGAATGTAGAGAAAATCCAACAAATCCACCTTGAGCAGCTTTAGGCAACAGTGGAGAGAAAAACTCCCTTTAACATCATTATACATACATATTTACATATATTTATTTTAGCTGTTACTGCTTATTATTAAAATATGCCCAGATCATCTCTGCATGAAACTACAGTCTGTGGCTGGAAACAAACCATAGCTGATAAAAAATCCCAGTTCTAACTGCTACGTTCCACAGTGCCCTGATATTGGCTTCCCTTTGCAAAAAAGAACGTTCCTGCGGCAACTCCAAGAAGTCCAAGAGTCAGGCCAAGTCCACAGAAAACGGCTGGACTGCTGATGCTAATTTCATCTGTGTCAACCACTGGGGAGGAGAAAAGGGAAAAAAAATGTCTTAAACCTTAAATTACAACCTAGAATGTTAAAAGGATTTCAGAATTCATTCTCAAATTTCTTTCAGGCCAAAGATTATGAAAATACAAATCAACTGGCAGTATCATGATTGGTATAAGAGGAGCATCAGAGAAAAAGAAAAAATAATCGTATATGAATCTAAGCTTGTTTCTTCTCACCCCAAAACTTAGTGCGAGGATCCTCCAGTGCCTCGTGCTCCACGGTGCAGCTGTAGATGTCTCCTGTTTTTGGGACAAAGGTCAGGTGGGAGAATACATAAAATGTTCCGTCGGGATTAGGTAAACATTTGTTGAACGCATCTTCCTGTACTAGTTCTTCATCATTCTTGGTCCACTTTACGTTGATGGAAGGAGGGAAGAAGTTGTTGATGAAGCAGATGAGCGTATTCTCTTCATCCTCCGCCACTTCATCTCTGGGGAAGATACTAATTTCTGGTGCTTCTGGGGGTTAAATGAAAACATAGGGACTATATATATAACAGCAGTTATAGATACATACAGACTATTTATCAAGAGAAGACAATGAAAATACAATCTAAATAACTTACCTGTAGTATTTGTTGTAATTGACTTGTCAGGTTTAGATCTTTGCAATACGCCCTTGCATATGGAACGATAATACAATGAAAACTCGTAAGCCGAGGCAACGTGAATATCAGTGGGGATTTTGCTATCCCAGATAAGGAGCCCTTTCTTAAAGTCTGCATAGAAGACATCGTCACCATCCAGGATCATAGAGATATGAGTATCCCCTGATTCGAAGCATCCATAGCTGAGACAAAGCTCATGACTTCCTGGAAAAATGTAAAGTAAAAAGTCATAACATGAAATAAGTTCATACTATTTTACACATTTTACTAAAGAAGTTATAAATCATTTTCAAAATGTGTCTTTTGGCTCAGATTACCAAGTTAACAGATGCATTGAAGAAATATTCATACTTACTTTGTGCATAGATGCAAATTGCTCCTGACAAAAGAAGTATAATTTTGAAGAACATGTTTATCATCCAGTATTTATTTTGTTCCCTCAGAGCTCTTTTCGTCCCTGCAGTCAGTCTTCGCCTAAAAGGAGAGTTCTCGGGTTTGGCTGTCTACGATCCAACCTTCCTGATTCACACACTAAAGGGAAGAAAAAGTCCCTACGGGGATTTAAAAAGAACTTGTTGTAAGACAAAACACGGCTTGTGCTTGGTGACTTCATTATCCTCTTTACTTTCTTTACATCCTCATAGTTTCACAGCTTCCTCATAGTTTTCACAAACCTAAAAAACTTCCTCCTTGGTGTACGGAGAGTTCAGGTTTGTTTTCCAGGGACTATTTTATTAATAATTGTATTTTAAAGATTAAAATAATTGAAGCACATGTTATTTATACATATTAATTAGGAACAATGTAAAACAGAAGGCACGTTAAAACCTTTTGTTCCTAAACATAAAAGAATAATCATGAATAATCCAAAATAAATAATTGTGGCCCGTTTAGGACTGAATAACACACGTCATGAAGCATTAAAAACATGCCCTGGCTAATTTGGCACCAGAAACCGCAGCCTGATCAATGCTAATGAGCGTGCTCATTGAGGCTCACGGACACTTTGCTTCACGGCTGGAGGTTAGCACAGGAAGCACCCAGGAGAGCAGACGGGAGCTGCATCGAGAGCCACTTCCATCCATGCTCCCAAGAACTGATTTCATATTTTAAAAAATATGTGTTTGCCTGCACTGTCCTGCTCGTCATGTACACGCAGACATACACCTGCAGGATGTTCATATGCAAACAGGAAGGCTGGGCTGGGCTGGGCTGGGCTGGGGTGGCACCGGTCAGCCAGGGGAGTCATGATTTCTTCCTGTCCCCAGCAGTTTATTATTATTTGTTTATGAATATTTATATACAAAAAGCTACATAAGTTATGGATTTGACACTTCTGACTGTCTTCTATTACACTATTAAAACTATTAAATATTAATAATTTATCAAATATTACCACAGTAAAAGATTTCGAGATCTGCCCCTGCTTACAAGTGAATTATTATCATCGTCATGTTAAAGCCATCACACGTATGCTTCCAAAAACTCAAGTCAATCAAAGCCAATGCAGTTTCTCTGAAAAACGAATTTATGCACATACAGTTAAATGTATGAGAATCACAGTAAATTCTACGAAACATATTATGCTGAAATCAAACAATTTTTTGGAAGAATTATTTCAGATCAGTCAGCGCCATCTGACAAAAGCAACAGATGCCACAGGCACAGAGTAGAGGATCCATGCTGTTGGCCACCTGCACACATGGCACTAACTAGCTGCTTAGGAACGTTGAGTCAGAGGAAAACGGGCAGAAACAAACACGGTGCACATAACAAAATTCTTCAGAAATGATGGAAATACATTGTTTACATTGTTTTATTTCTTTTGAGTCGATTAGTTTCATTATGTATTTTTCATGTAAAGGCTTATTCCACGTACTTTTGATCTCACCCACAGGAGTTGAGTAAGATGATCTCCTGGAAACTGGAAGTGCTAAGACACTGACTTTAGTTTGCGTTGAAAAAAATCGGCCTCCACATTCTCCACGTTTACGTTGAATTGGTCCAGTCCATCACGTTTAGGGTACACGTAGACAATGGCACATCACCTGCCTCACTGTTCATGGACATTTGATTATGTCCAAGAACTTTGCGTGTGAACATAAGATGTGGCGATCATCCAGAGATGTTAATTTTCTAACCATTGCAGCGGACAATGGCAACAACTACATAAATACTTGTAATATGAACGTACAGAACATGCAGATTTAAGTTTAACAAACTCAATACATTTTTTTAAACTCTCTACACTACTCTAGTGTAATGAGCTTTTGCCGTGATTAAATATGACGTCATCATTGCATTGACTATGGTGGATTTCTTTGTATGTGTATGTTGTCTGTCATTTGTTTCTAACATTAATGCAAACGGTGAATATGAAATTCTCCAGTTGTTTTGTGACTTCAGAACATTTGAAGCTGGTACTCCGTATTTGTTGTTAAAAACTATGTGACTGACTTACAGTACATCGTTATTCCTGTTATATTTGTTGAAGCCAGTGTAGAAACTAAACCGATATTTTACCAACTTTGAACCTGATCTAAAAAGTAGCGATAGGAGCCCATCTACACCGACACACACACACACACACAAAAGCACTAATAAAGTCATGGTAGACACATAAACACAACACAGACCATCTGTTGAGTTGGATGAGGTTCCGCTGCTGTGCTGAACTTTATAGCTACATAGTTGCTGCCTTATTTCCAACAGCTGTTCGCCAGATCCAGATTTTCAGGTCAATCGAAACACATTAAAAATCATTAAACCTGTCTGAATATTGTAATTAAAACACTTTCATGTAAGATGACAATTAATGTACTGAATTGTGTGCCCTTTGTTCTTTCTAATGAAAATCAAACAGCTGCATCGGTCAATTGGGTTTAATTACACACACACACACACACACACACACACACACACACACACACACACACACACACACACACACCAGCCGCACTGCACACATAGACCACTTTATCATCAATGAACTCTCTAATTAGCTGTGGGCTGCTGTTGTTCCTATAGCAACCAGGGTACAGTACCACTTCATCTAGTATGCACACGGTGTATCTGTCCATTCACCCACGTGTTATTGATGGGCATGGACACTAAGTTGTGTGTGTGTATGTGGTTGTGTACACGTCTTCCTGTTTGTGTGGACAAATTTAGTGGACGATTCTGTGCTGTGAGGACAAAAGCCACAATATGAGACCTCTAAACGTACCTGTTGCGTGTATCTCTGCAAAAGCGTTTGAAACCTTTAACTATATGATGTCAACAGTAGATTTAAACTAAGTTACAAAACATTCAAATTTACGACTTTACTAGGACATAAGTTGCATTTTAAGTTCTGCAATTTTAACAACCCCCCCCTGCACAAAGCAGTGCAGGTTTAAAAACAAGCTTTGGAAATGACCGATTGCTATCACTTTCAATAATCACATAATGAGTCTAATCACAGAAGCAGTTCATCACCAATCAGAGGCCACAGAGACGGTCTCTGTGCCCTCTGACCCTGATCTATTGTGATCACATACTGCCCAGCTGCTCCCCTTCTCATGCTGCATCTCTCCCAACACCAGTCCCATAACTCTACTGACACATTTGCAGCGTGTCAGCAAAGCTTCTATTCCAGGCACAAAGCCATTGTTTCTCCTTGTTGAGTCACGGTAGTGACAGTAAGTGAGGTTCAGGAGGACAGGAAGAGAGGGGGTGGGGCACATAAGAGTTTTTTGTTCCGATAGGAATGATGTTAGGTTCTCACTATGATAACTGGCTGCTGGCTGCATATTTACTGTGGAAGAACGTGGCCTCAATCTTCTCTCAACAAAGTGATAATTTATTATCCTTGGGCTTGTATTCTTTAATCTGTGAGCTTTTAAAATCAGTGAAACTACTATATTTAGGACCAATATTTGCAGTATTTTACCTTAAACAAAGCATCATCAGAAAGAGAGGGAAGCACTTGTCTTCCCATTACATCAAGTAAATGTAAATCCTGCTTCTGAGAAATTCATACGAGCACGGTGAGGAAACAGTTTTGAGAATCTCGTGCCCACACAAAGTCTGTGTTGCTCTAAGATCACACAGATTAGATCATTATCACCTATTAAAATGTTGCTTTAGGCACATCTCTCTAAACACAATGCAGTTCATGCACCAGCAGCTACGACAACATCACAGCGTCTTTTTGAACAGTTTTACCGTTTGGATTAGCTCCTTGCCAAACGTCTGTGCCTTGTTAGACTGCGCATTGTCTTCTATTTACTGTCTCTAAAGTGGATATTTTATTGTTTAGGCCTCTGATTCACTGTTGCTGACTTTCAGGCCGTTTCTACTATCATCAAGGACATTCGTCTGCACCTACAAAGCCACAGCAGCCTGGCTGCCTAGTGATCGGGCTGAGCACCACCTACAGGGATAATTCACCGAACGGGGTGATGCAAAGATTGCAGGGTAGAAATCTGACTTGGCCTGTTTCTCAAGAAAGTGTTGCCCGGTCTTTGAATCCTCTGTTAAAGGAGAGTCGGCTAATGGATGGATTGATAGACGTCTTTGTCTCTGTGTCACTCTACACTGTGAAGCAGCTACAGATTTATATGTGAAAAAGACTTCATAAAAAATTATAATATCTTGGTTGAATCAAAGCATTGTTTTATATTCTGTCTTTAGCTATTTCGGTTCTTAAAAAAAAAGACTTTCTCTCTGGGTTTCTACCACACTCCTTCTTTTTCCTGTTACATAAGGCTGATATCTTCACTGTGTGTGTGTGTGTGTGTGTGTGTGTGTGTGTGTGTATATGTGTGTGTGTGGTTAGAACTGCCTGATTGTGTTTCCAAGTCCTTTCACTGAATTATGGTTTCTGAGGAAGCTGTGTCTATGCTTGGAACTCTTCTATTTGTTTCTGCAGTATCTACTAATCGCTATGTTTGACTATGTTCATTGTTAATCACCTTCCTTTTTCCGTGCCTGCCCGTCATTGACTCTGTGCCAATAAATTATTGAACACCGAGTTCCAGTCAATATTTTGTCATACATTAGATCCAGCTAAAGCCATTTTTAAACCTACCTCATTTAGTCTATTTGCATCCAGCTTTGCTTCGTGTTCCTCCTCGGTGTGGTTTGTTTGGGCTGAACAAAGCACTTGCACCTGGGTGTGGACCAGAAGAGTCACACTGAGACCCTTCACTCAATGCTGTCTTGGTCTGGTCCCAACCGATCTCTGGAGCTGTTCATTTGTGGCCAGAATGACTTCAACGTCTGTTTTTTGCCAACACGCCAACATCACTACAGTTATCATGCAAATGGCAATTGTGCAGTTGTTCCACATTTCATGTAGACTGTAATAAACCCCACCCACCCACCCGTGACTTAAAAAGCATTTTCTTCTTTGACTCTAATGGAAAACTGGTGACAGGACACTACACAACAAACAAGATAACTTTTCTCTTTGTGTCATCGCAATGTGAAGTCTGTGGGACAATGTAAGTAGTTCAGTGTGTTGCTGTTGTTGCACAGACGGATGTGCAGCGGACTGCACCATATAGAAACAAACCGTGCGTCAGTCAGGTGACCAGCTCTCAGAACATACTTCCTGTGTTTACTCTTGTGTTCCGAACCCACATTTGTTTAACCTATAAGTGAACAGTAAACTTCACTGTAGTTCACAATCTCAATATCAAATCAGGAGAAATTAGCTACAGGCTTGAAAACCCCCCAAATCTTATATTTACTTGAGTTCGCTTGTTACTTTCTGTCCATTTTCACGACTGATTTTGATTCCCACCTGTTCGCAAGTCACTTCTATTCCCACAACCTCCAGTCACCTGATCAACTGTTGTGCACATCTGCTCATAATTTTGTCCTCAGCTCTAGAGAATAAATACAAATCTGTTCATCCTCTATGTTTAACCGCTTCATTAATCTTGCTATATGGCCACGTGTGACACACTATCATTACAGCGCCTTGAAGACTTTGCTCTGCCTGCTTTATGTACATGTAAAATTGAGGCTTTCAGCAGCCCTGGCGGCCTGTGGCTCTACTATATGTGCACTTTTCCCCTCTGTGAGTATTCCTGTAGGTAGCTCCTTGCAGGCAGATAAAAACAAGCACCGACACCATGTGTCATGGAGGAAATGATCTGGATCCAAATGAGTCATTAAGGACATATTCAGTAGATGAAGCCCCAGTGCTCTTCGGACCATTCTGTCGCCGGGTGGTCATCTTCATTTTTCTGCTATAGTATGTTCGAGAAGATCTTACTAAAATACAAACAACTGTGTGTTCCACTCGTACACTATCCATTTTCAGGTGAAGTCAGACACACTGTGTTATTGCCTATTAAATGTGTAATGTTCTCTTTCGTTGTGTGATGAAAACCCTTGGACTCTGAGTCATAAAAACAACCTTGGATTCTGAATCATGAAAAGTCTGCAAAGAAGCAGAGATGATCCAAGATTTGTCTAACAAACCATATGCAGGCATCAAGTACATGCAAATATATTCCCGTCTCTCACTCTGCTATGGAACATGTCTGTGGTGCCACTGCTTCACTAATCCAGTGACCCAAAAACCGAATCCACCAGTTCCCCAACTCATCAGAGAATCACACAAGCACAGAGATGTAGCCTGTTAAAATGAATATTATTCAGCAGCCTGGGGATATAACATATATATTAATTGCCTGCATATGCCCACTGTTCTCCTGCTGACCATAAATGAGGGCGCTCGTGGGAAAGGATGCCAAAATAATGCATTTCGCATTACAAAAGAAAGAAGAGAAATAAAAAGAAATGTTCTCCGCTGAATAACCACAGAGGATTAGCTTTAATGGTATAGCTATAATTGAGTGTGAGTGCAACCTAAAAAAATGCCACCCTGGTTTCAATTATCCTCACAGCAGGGACTCATTCACTTCTGTATCCTGAGCCAGCAGGTTGGCAGCTGGAAAACCATAGGATTCCAGCAAATGGAAGTAATTCAAATGATGGCATCTAGACAAACTGCAGGTAAAGAACTCAGTGATCACTAGCAGCAGTGGGTCACAACAGAGCCATAAAGAAACGGCGTGTTGGTGAAAACACACACTGAATATAGTCCAAGAGAGAAAGCACCAATACAACTTGCAATTGGATTAAAATAACAAGGTAAAGCAAAGACGTTCTGTCCAAATGGTGAAGTATGTATCATGGGTCTGTTCGTCTGACAGTTTTCCCCAAAGCATCAGATGGGGTCGTCAGTTTTTCCGAGTTTTTAACAAAGATCCAAGGCCAACCTGACAAGTTCTCCTCACTTATTAAAAAATAAATTGAGTTTCATTCTCATAGCTTAACAATGAGTGATGACAGCAAACAGACATTTTCCATCTTTTACCAAAACAAAGCGAAGATAATGTTCCTGTTCCCTCGGCCTACGCGCCGAAGCTCATTACTCAGGGCCCGATCAAACAAGCAGTGGGAGTAATTCAACTGCTGCTTGGGTGACAAAAAGACACTCTCCATTCTTTAACCAGCGAATTGTTAATTAAATGACAGCTTTGCTCAGTGTAATCTGAACACGAGTGTCACAGTGAATCTTCTGAATCTGAGATTGGTTGTAGTTAATCATAACAATATCAGTCAATTTACTGTGCTGTGTAGTAAAAGGGATTTAAAAGGAGCAGCGCACCAATCCACATCAGTTTAATGTCTTCGTTCTGATAATTAGATGATACCATTCTCATGTCTTTATAATAGCACGCAGGGTGCAGGATCCGCAGTGGTAAAGCACTTCTGCAATTGGCCGTGTGATGTAGATTTTATGAGCATCACAAATTGATTCATTCTGTCCAATATTGTTTGAAAAATCAAAGTAAAATAGAGAATATTTCATTTTATTGCCAATAGGAATGAATGGGCACCATGTTTTAACTTAGTTACAACAATATATCCACGTGCCTCAGTAGGCTGAAAATAATTAATATGTTTAGGGTTTGAGGATTTGAAAAATACAAAGGAAAACCTCAGACTGTCCAGTTGTATTGGGTTTGAACTCTGATCACTGAGCCCCTGAGTGTGTCCAAGATCCAATTTGTGCTCACTGAGATGTAATCCCAAGATGGGATGTTTCTTTAGAGTATGTGGTGCAAGAAATTCAAACAACCACTGCATATGAAACACACAAGGTGTGTAATTTGTAACTGTAAATCTGTGTGTTATTAGTTTCCTTGGGGCCGATGCCTCATCCTGCCATCGTTCTTACATCATGGACAACAATGGAAATAGGTCTTGGGCTTTGTTATCCTTGACATTTAGCGATATGTGAGACATGGAGTCCTCTTTCTCACTGTGTCAAATAAACTACAAAGCTCCAGTGACACAGCTGGTGCAACATGTAATAACAGTGAAGGCTTCTGCCATCACACCTGCAAAGCATCTGGCACTCTGGATGTTTGCTGCATGAGCTATCAACAAAACGTGGCAAGAAAAAAGAAACTCGCCGCCAGCCGACAATGGAGCAGGAGAAAACGAGAAAAAAAAAAAGCTCTACTGTCTGAGGCTGCAAAGAGTGTGAAATTATCCGACTTATTCTAACAGCCTGCTGCTCGTGATGACGGGAAAAGCAAAACTGCTGTAAATAAAAAAAAAAACACTGTGAATATTGTGAAACTGGATGCAATTTCTCTTCCAAAATAATGTAAATATGCTGTCTGCTGGTTCTAATGAAACATTACAGCTAAGTGGAGTTTACTTTGCCAAAGATGTGTTGTGACTACTTGTGGATTCCTGACAATTAATTCCTGGACTGCTTCTTGTTGTCAGTCGTCCTCTGGGACTTAAGCAGATTCAGACAATTACTCAAAGCGATCAATCACCTTTTCTATTCTCACTCTCTCTCTCTCCTCTCTGGCTCCTGCTTTGATGTCTGGCAGATCATCTGACTGAGCGTCTCTCCACCTGTTATGCGTGAGCTCGGTCGCTGTCTGGATGAGCTACAAGTTCCTCAAGGGAAGAAGGAAGGAGCGGAGTGTTTGGTAGGCAGAGCACAGAGCCTCCACTCTGGGGACGTAACCGAGATCATACCGTGGAGAATCTCGGTATGCAGCTACACAGCCAAACATGTGAAGCGTCCCCCCCGCAGAGACAGACCTTACACTGCCTGGCTGATGTCACCCTAATCAGAACAGGCGTCTGTCATTTATGCTGCAGGAGAACATGGGAGGTTGTTAGCAGTGGTTGCCGTTACCAGCACAGGAACTACGAGCTCGCCAGAGGATCTGCAGCTCATTAGGAGCGAAAAGCCTTGAGCTCTTCTCAATGTACGTGGGCCATATCTCCATAAACTGCCATCCCATGCAACAGGATTTCTTTTTTCTGACTAACAGGAGCGTTTGACACAACCAGAAAAAGAAGCGACAATGAATTCTATGCAGTGACAAGATTATGATTAACTTTGTTTTCTGGCAGGTTTTTATTTTCTTCCTGTGGCAATAGGAGTGACTGACACCATCACAAAGGATTCGAGCATTTGGTGAAAGGGTCTGTGAATAGCCAGTGTTTACGGTGTGACAGATGCATCCTCTCATCCTATTAAAGAGAGGGAAATGCTTTCTGATCAGTGGAGAGAACATGAGAACACTCTGCTTTCTAGGGAAGTCTTGACACCAATAACAAATTGTAGTTTGTGTGAATCTATGTTTTAACTATGAATAAATGACAAATGCATTCATCTTCATTAAGAATGTAACATCGTGGGTTGCATATTGTAAAACAATCACAGTTGTATACAAAAATTAGGAAAGATTGCTGTGCATTTGTTGCAAAATATGAAAAAAAAAGTGAAATAAATTCTGACCAGATTGTCACGACTGTGTCTCTGTTGTCTTAGCAATGCGTGAACTTAATCGGCATCGTCTTGAAAAAGCTCGCTGAAGATTGTTCAGCCATGCGTCCATTCACTCACACGCTGGCATTTTTCTAAAGAAGGAACCTGTTGTCCTTATGATGCAAAGCCATTTGAGAAGATTCTTGTCCGTGACTCTTTTGATACGTTGTGTAAGCAGCACATACAATATACCCAGAACATCGAGGCACTTAATGAGTCATTACTCACTTTGAATGCAGTGGAAAATACAGTATGTTCGCTGTGAGATGAAGATATAGTCTATCATGTGTCCCATTTCACAGGAAGGATCGCACCACTCATGGATGCTGCCATAACAGTCGATGATGCAATGAATCTTTTTGCTTTATGTTTGCATAGGAAATTAAGTTTCTACCTGCAGCCAGGAACTGTTTTAGATTCATTCACTTGATGAATGTGTCTCTGTGTCTAAGGCCAAATACTTACATGAAACTAATACATGAAAGACTGTTAGGCTGTGTTGGGCTTAATTTTTATCACTACAGCTACAGATGCTCTGAACTTTCAAGGCTGTAATGACGCCTGATGTCATCGCCCAGAGAAAGCCAGCGCAAAGTGACCAAAGCATCTTCCTCGTTTAATTAAACAGGGAGGACAACTACGTCCTCTGTCGCCACTTGAGCAAAGCAAAACAGAGGAGCCTGTCAGCCGTAGGAGAAGATGCGATAAAGCTGCGTCCCGTGAACCTCAGACTTGACTTCGCAGCCCCAAAAAAAAGCAGGACAAGTTCAGGAGAGGCAGCTCTCACATCAGCAGGACTGACTCCAATCCAAACCCGACTTGAGAACAATACAAAGAAGAAGTGGCTGACAACAGAACAACTCCGTGTCTAACAACCACAGCAACGCACTTATTCAGAGCGACTGACTCACTGCTAAGTGGGACCTACATTCACATCATAAACAGAGTTAAATGATGTGCAAAACATTTATTATATAGCTGCAGTCAATAAAACACTAGCTGGAGCATCTGCTGTTAAGGTGTAGGTAACACTATGAATCACATGTGCAGTAAATGCAGCCCCAGTTACAAATGAATTCCACTAAAGGAAACATGGCTCCACTCTTACAATTAAAGTCACTCCATTAAGGAGAAATTGTGGCACAAAAAAATAGAAAGAAATGTCCTATAACGTCAAAAAAGCTGCTTGATCGTGAGGCTGTGTGTGTGTCTTTGTGACCTGAGGGGAACTTCAGGCAGCAGATGCTTCTCTCTCCCTCCTCCTTCCTCTCACCTTCCCCGTTTCACAAACACAAACACGGCCAATAAACGTGTCCCTGCTAATTACACACGAGCAGAAATGTGCGTTAAATCTGGGTGATGCAGAGTGAAGGCAGCAGGCGCTCAGACATCGATTCAAACAATATGGAAGACAAAGGTGGCAGCTCCTGTGCTTGAACTGCCTCAGAGGTGAGAGTGGGAAAAAAAAATAAAAACGCAGACAGAGAGAGAGAGAGAGAAAAGTGGAAACTCAATAAGAGCATTTTCACAAAGCATGCAACCACACTCCAGACATCCAAAGTAAGGGATGCAGGATGTGTCACCATGAGCTACAGAACAATAATCATGCAATTCCCTCTGCTGCTGCTGCTGCTGCTGTGCACAGCCTCCCTGACTGTCTCCCAGTGTCTCCAGCACAACAAAGCTGCAGCTCCACCCCGCGGCCGCCGCACGGCCGCACCTCGGGCTGAGCAGCTTCATTTCTGCCCTTGCAGCACAGTAAGGGCATCACCGAGAAGTTCACACTTGTACTACAAGAAGTTTTCGCTTCTGTCGATCAGATTTTAGGGAGCTGGCCAGCATCGATGCGCCTGTGGGTCACAGACACTGTGCGCAAAGAGTGGAGCTCCAGCAGGCAGCGGGTTCCAAAGACCCCAGGCAAAGTTCCCCTACCTCGTCCACGGTGAGAGGCATGCAGATGCGGTACTCCTTCATCAACATAGTCCTGGCGCAGTGGAAGCTGGAGGGAAGGACGGCGGAAGATGGAGAGCTGGACGGCTGACGGCTGTCAGTCAAAGTCTGTCTGTCATCGGACCGCGCGAGCTCGGAAACCTGCAGGTCCGTTACGCGTCTCCACACACCAGCACCAAAAGTGGACTATGTGCGGGTCTTTCCGAGGACCCAAATAATCCTCCTGCAAAAATCAGCAGTTGCCAAATGTTCCCCAAGTCCTCCAGCGACCTCGATTTGGCCTCTGCGGCGCGGAAAGTGTCCAGAAATCGGAGCAAACTCGGCAACAACTACGGTCCAACGGCAGCAGCCCGGCGCACGTCGTCGTGCCGCGTCCACTTGACGGCGCTTCTCTCGGCGCGGCTCCCTCCACTTTTCCTCGCACTTCTTCTGTGCAGGGATGCGCAGCCGTGCGCAGAGACGCAGGAAGTCACACGATCGGAACCTTTTACAGTAAGAGCCCGGACCTTATTTTTAAAGGCTGGATCGGAAGTCAGGCGTTTTTCTCTGGCCCCGTTAACTCAAGTTTGCTCAGAAGCAGTAAATCAGATTATAACGGAGGATGTGATGACGGAGGAGTTTGGATCATTGTTGTCTCACAGTCCCGCATGTTTAATAGTTAGTGTTTCCATCTGGATGATATGTTCATTATTAGACAAAACACCATAACACACAAAACTCGGTCTATATGCGGCATTGTCCTCCCATGATGCTCCTCTCAGCCTCATGGTTCTGAGCACAGATGTAGAACTGACCTTGGTACTGAACTGAGGCTGATCGTGGTTCTGAAGGTTTGTGATAAAAGTTGTAATTTTACATTAAAACTAAAGGTGCTTTGGTTCCCTCACATATGACAGATGCGCGTGGTTCCGGGTTTATAGGTTGTTTACTGTCTCAGGTGATATTAGAAATCTGAAAGGGAACAAAACAAAGAAAGACAAAAACAAACTAACAAACAAAAAAACAAAAAACAAAAATAGAAACAGTTCTCTTTTCAGACAGTAGATGGCACTAAAGATTTTCATTTCAGCGAGAAGAAATATGGGGCTTGCATGGCATCAATATTAAATAGTTTTAAGCAGATGAATGTTTTAAGGATTAATATTTGGTTTTACTGTGCATTTATTTAGAATCCTAGATATAGAGAAATGCACCACAGCTGCAGATAACGTTAATGTTTTATTTTTTGAAATAAAATCTAAAGATTTGAGGATAAACTGTTCATTAGGAATTTGGAACATGTGACCAGCATGTGTTTAATGTGTAGACTACAGGTGCATCCACCAAGGCAATGGTCAAAATGAGTTATGTCAAAGATAAATCATCTCTTAAACCCTCATAAAATGAGAGTGAAACGATTTGAAACAGGATTCACTTCATCTTTAAAATACACAGTGTGTGACTGAACACGTGCCACAAAAACACAAACTGTTTCTCAGTAAAAGTCAAGTGAAAAGCTTTAGGCTACACTGAACACATTGGTCACTTGTTATGTGTTTATGATGATCATTGTTTATACAATTGTGACTGCACTAGCAAAAACTATTTCAAAATTTGACACAAGATATTACTAATGTGAAATGGAAAATGAGATGCATTTAGACATAAAACCTCAAAATACTGAAACTTCAGAGATTTATTTAGGAAAACATACACGCATGTCATTTTTAATATCCCTCCCATTGCTTTTGCCAACTGGATTAATTAATACCACTTTTTCAGCAGTGGACAGTCGGTGCGGTGGCAGAGTTGTGAGGAAAAGAAGCAGAAGTTCTTGTGTCCCGACTCAAGAGGGTGCAATGAACCTGCATATGCTGCGGGTCTGAAGCACATTTCTCACACTGTGTGTTGTACAACAACAAAGTGCAGAGGCACCAGCAAACACTCGTATGTAGGAGTGTGTGCATAAACACCAAAGCACACATGCAAACACGTGTGTGACTGTGTGTGCACTCACACCAGCAAGAAGCTCCGACCCCCCCCACACACACATGTGCAACTGCGACACCGGTTGTTTGGTGAAAAGAGGAGCAAACATGAATGTTGTAAGGAATTTTTCATTTTTACAGTAAAATTGATGAGATGCAGGTCACAATTTCACTATGCAATGCAGACACGTTAATTCCCATTACTACATCAGCTGTCGGCTGTTTGTGCCTTGTGACCTGTGGACCAGGCCGGAGGATTCCAACCACACAAAATAATTTCGATTTTTATGAACTTCTGCCCCTGTGCGTTTTTCTACACTTTTAATTATTGACAGTCACAGTAACAGACGTATTCACACTGCACTGCTCTCTAAAACTAATTCCAAATAAAATCACACCACACACACAAACGATTTTTTGGGTCTGATTTGGTCCAAGATGACTACAAAAATAATCTCTAATTAGACTGGAAAAAGAAATGAATATGACATTATGACATTATGGCATTACTGCGTGAAATGTCAAATTAATGACACCTCACACACACTCACACACACACCAAACTCTGTTTATTCCAGACAGCATCAGAGCGTCGACAGAGAGGAGAGACTGTTGCTAAGAGACCTCGCTACCTCGCCTCTCACCGCTCAACATCATTAGTTGGCCTTTACTGTCACTTCGCTAGCCCCTCAGCCCCGTCAGTCCACTGTTGCTGTGGAGAAAGGAGCTTGTTTCTCTGCTTGTTAGACGGCGAGAGTTGTGCTGAAGCCAAAACGAGTAGAGCGTTTATTGGAGCCAATGGTCTGGGAAAGAAAACACTCTTGTTAGATGGCGTCACAGGACAACTTAATGATTGCATCCAGGTGAACAGGCTGGGAGGGGATCTGCCACTTTGCCGGATCCGCCTGAGAGCCAGACCTGGACTGTTCATTGTGAACAGTTCACTTAGCTCAAACCTGAGGTGTATTTATTAATGGAACATTGATGTTTTTTCGCTGATTATACATCAGAGGACACTTACAACTCAAACTGACTGTAAAAAGTGGTGAGAGTTGCTGGGTTGATTGTTATGTTGCCTCGAGGAGCTGAAGCACTGAAATTAATGCGCAGACTGTGATTGGAATTGTAGTTTTATTGTTGTGCATTTATAGTAGCTGCGCATTGAGATATAAAACCAAGATTCTGTTGCTTTCATTGCTGACATTACCCACAGAAACATGATGACTTTTGGTTTTTTACAGATTTAGGTTCAATTATATGACCGGAAGGAGGGAACAAGTTTCACCAGGTGTAAAGGTCTTACGCTGGTGTGTCAGCTTTCCTATTGATTTCTAAAAATCTGTTTTTAAAAGTTTAACAGTCCTTAAGTTGTTCCAAAGTGTGAGGACACATGAACAATCTGATAACAATTAAAAGTTATGACATTTGCTGGCTGACAACACAAACCAAGTGACCTAGTTTACATTATTTATTCTTTTTATTAATTTGTGTGATTGCATTTATGAATTGATAGATGGATGGATTCTATTATTCTTTTCTAACAGTTTCACATTTACGTTTTTTTATTCTTCATTGCTATTCGTGCACTTGTTTCGCATGAGGCGGCTGTTTGTTTTCACCCCTCGGATTCACAGGTAAAGGAAGCTGCTGTGTGCACATATCGCACGCCGTACTGTGTGTGGACTGATACACTCTCTTCCACACGCGACTAATCACTTCAGCACACCTGTGCCAACTTGCTCTCCCCACAGCGCGCTGTCAAGTGCGCACCAATGAGGCGGCAACTGAGAATTGAAAGATGACATTATTGGAGACACTGACAGCAATTTGAAGACAGGATTTTTTGAGGTGAGGTTACAAAGTTTGTCTGCAGATAAATCGCTGGCTGCCTCTGATCTAACGCTGGCACTGTCAAAACAGCAGTTTTCCACAGTGTCCCCTAAATCTCAGTGCTGCCACAAACCTAAAAGGAAATGAGCCTCGACTGGTATCTGCGAGTAAATGCATTCTAAGTTATACAGATGTTAATAAATATGTAAAATGCACAACAAACATCTACTTGGAGTCAATGCAGCAAGCAGCAGTGTCACACTGACTTACTTTGTGGGACCTCAAGCTTTCTATAGCTGTAGTTTACTGTGTAAATTTACATTATATGCACATTAATGGTTTTAAACTTCCTTCTGACTTCCCTATATTAAAGTGTTTCTCTGCTTCTAGCTGAAAAACTCCTCCAGATGACATCACTCGGAGGAGTTTTTCATCCGTGGAAGTTCAGATGATGTGGTCCGGGGGAGCTCTGGAAAAGCAGGCAGACTACACAGTAAGTAATAAGACCACATCTTCTGAACCGAAGGTTCCTCCAAGTGATGTCATCAGTTCAAAATCAGTGAAGGTGTCCTTTAATTAAAAATGAATGTAATTCCACTGTATTTGAAAACAATGTTTGCAATTCAGAAATTTTTATATACCACTTCACTTCCAAGTGGAATATTGTACATTTTACTAGTTTCACCACAATAGTTGAAATTTCCTTTGCTAATTAACCTTTTATATGCAAAACAGATGATGAGCTAATAAACAGTTTTTAAACTGCATTACTGCATCTGGTGTTATGAGTATGTCCTTTGGGAGATGCTTTTCCTTCCTTCGTCACTGTAATTGTTGTCAGACTTTTTTGTTTTTATCTGTTGGCTTGTTATTTGAAGTTGTGTGAGCTGCGAAGCTCAAAAGTTGTAGAGCATCAAAAAAAGAGTCATTTGTTTGCAGAGTTTGTCCATCAGGTGGTATTATACACTGTGGAGTTGGAATTATTTCGTTTTCATACACATCCCTGACTGATTAATACACTTTTTAAAGGATATACACTTTTTCTATCAGGAATAAATCACAATCCCAAAATAGTGTCATGAGTAAATGAGATGAGAATTATTTTAGTCCAACTTTAGGGGCAGCAGTGCTTGGTGCAGATTTAACAGGGTCTGTCGGGTGAACGTCTCTTCAGTCTGTAAGATGTGCATCAATACTGATCTGTTTTTTTTTATTTATTAATGTTGCCGCCCCAAGTTGCTCATATGAAATATATCTGCATATGTTCACCTCTACACATCTGTTTTTACCTGGTGGAGTTTGGTATGAGATCAGCTGCACTTGAAAAGTTTGTGTGTATGTGTGTGTTCATTTACCACGAATAAAGGACGGTTACTGTGGGGGGGAGCAGTAGAACACTTCACAGTCGGCTGAACCTCAGACAACTGAAAAACACAAGACTCCCGAGAACGCAGCATCAGTGACATTATCCTCCATCACTTTCAAATGTGCATCGGTTTTAAACATAAGATGAGGATTTATTTTACACATCACTCACGAATGGACTCATTCCTATCAGTCATGCAGATGTAACCTTTTAGTGCAGTGATTGACGCTTCCATGTCAAGACTGTTTCCATGGATACACTGACATCCAATCCACTTCTCAGCTTTTCCTATTGCTGTTCTAAAACCCAAACGTGCAAGGAGCGGCGGTGCTTCAGGACCAGCATTACCATGAAGAAAAAGTGTTCCAGTCCTATAAATGAGATACATATAATGTGTCTTTTTATCGAGGTAATTTCAGACTTTCCCATTTCTAAATGTAGTGGGTCACACAGCCATCTAGGTGCCATGCACATTTCATTTAGAGCAGAAGATTGTCTCTTGCATAATGTATAATGAAATCTGAACTTATTGCTAGTGGGGAGATATTGCTATGAGAGATGTGGCATCTTTTTCCATCTTGGGGCTCAGCTTGCATTGCTCCTGGAAGATTAAACGGCAACCGCTCGATATCCCAGCAATTAGGATGTGATGTCTGAAGGCAGACGGGTGCTTTCAGACGTGCACATACGTGTTTGTTGCCTGTGCACGTGCACGTTCTTGTGTTCACGCACACACATATATGTGCTTGTGATGGTGTGTGCCAAAATAGCAGGTTTCATATACGTAATGTTTTTGCTTCATCACAGTAGTCTGCGTGCGTTTCAGGCCTTCTGATTATCCCCTGCTTACTGCCAAGCTGCTGCCTGCATGTCACTATGGAGACACTGGTTGCTATACATGAGCCAATCACTGCAGAGTGGGAGATGTTAAAAAGTTGTCAGTTTAAAGGTTGTCGGTGGTGTTTGGTGTATGCTCAGGAAGTTAATCTGTCTCTGGATGTGCCACTTTACATCTCTGCCTCTTCCTCCCCAAAGATGGGCTTCTATTTTTTTTTTCTTGCAGTATTAGAAGAATAGAATCAAACTTGTAAAATGTTCCTATTGTTATGCCAAAGTTATCACTGCCACTAAAAGCAGAAGCGGTGTTCAGTACAACATGCCACAATTTTTTGAATTAAAAACGATCAGCTGGGCACAGTTGAGATAGAAGTGAAAATTTAACTCACCTTGCATCAAATTGTGCTTGATATTTGTGTCTCTGTCTTATCATCATGTCACTAAAGAACAGGTTGAGACAATTGTCTAGTACGAGATGATAAGCACATGAAAACGTCCATCACACCAATTCGACAGTAGCTCTGTCGTGTCGGTGTCTCCTGATCTCAGCAGGGATGTTCGTAATTTTTGTTGTAGTGAAATAACACATTGACCAAAGTTTGCTCTGGGTCCAAAATAACATCCCCACAAAAACATTTTTCTTAAACTGCTCTTTGCCAAGACTGTGGTTGCTGTTTAAATGAAAGTGACATGAACAATGGCAGAACAGCAGGAAGCAGCTCGGAGAAAAATGTAAAAAGGAAAGAGGGAGAAGTGGTGGAGAGAAATGGGGTGAAAAGGAAGGAAAGGCAAGAGTTCAGGTCAGTAAGGGTGAAAGAAAGAAAGAGAAGTGAAAGGTGAGTTAATGATCCTTCGGATGAAGGCTAATGAGTTCATCCAGGGGGCTTTAAGGTGCCGTCTAGACCATGATGAAAGTCACACACACACACACACACACTCCTCCCTGACAGCTCCTCCTCCTCCTCCTCACCTGTGGAGCTGAAACAAAGACACACCATGAATTGATGAGATGCTTCCTTCAGTATTACTGATGTTAACAGCTTGTCTCCAGCTGTTCAAGCTTGGGCAGCTACAACTACGGCTTCTTGTTAACAGAATTCAGGTAAGGCTGGTGATGATTTTACAATTGTTTTCCACTAATTATGTTAATGACAATATGAAATTTATAGCCACTAGTCAAATCAACACACGACAACTAAAATACCAAATAATAAACTGTGGCTACAACATTAGAAACAGCTTAAAATAACAGAATGTGGCTGCACCGCTTCTGTCTTCCTTTTTTAAGCTATTTAAAGTCCATTTTTGTAATGAATTCTTGTCAACAGTTTGGATTTGCATCACAGCTTTGGCTCAGCGCCACCGCCTCCATCAGCTCGTTGCAGCGTTTACCTTTTTAATCACAGGGAGAACCACTGGCAGACAAAATCCTTTTGAATTAAAGCAGTGTGTTACTGATGTTGTTCTGACACC
The DNA here is from genome assembly GCA_033026295.1 of Channa striata. Lineage (NCBI taxonomy): Eukaryota > Metazoa > Chordata > Actinopteri > Anabantiformes > Channidae > Channa > Channa striata. The sequence continues at coordinate 17,907,866 of CM065180.1, read as the reverse complement.
CGCCATGATCTCCTCCTCACGCTGGTGCTGTTTGTGCGTGAAGTTGTGGAACAAATTGGATGCACGTTTTCACACTATGTCAGTTCAGGTTTCTGAACTAACAAACGGTGGAAACATGCAAATCACAGATGTTTGATTCACATCTAATTTGTTGTTTTCCAACTGCCGACGAAGCTCTTAGAACATCCAAGCTTGTTCTTCCACCACGTTGTTGTTTTTGTGGGCACATGTGCTGTGATAATTTGTCACGACATGACAAATACTTCTCATTCTTGTCAGTGCAGTACACCTGAATCATAATTGCCTTGTCTTAAATTTCATTGTGTAATTGAGAAGCTCAAAAAGAGAGACAAACTACTTCTTAAATACCAGAAAACCAGATTTTCAACTTAGGAATTTCAATTAAACATTGATCTGTCCTCTGTTTTCCAAATTTGCCTCTGAAATTACATTTGCTTGCATGGAGCTGAGGTGGCAGGAGTGTACTGCCATCTCCTCATTGTAAAAGGTTTGTTGTCTTTGATAGCGAGGCTCACTCACCTGTATCAGCCCCAAATGCAGCGGATTAATAATGTAGGCGCCTTGCTCCCCAGAGGAAAACCACTGATTGAATGGAAATCAGCCTGTCACTCGGCTCTGCTGCTCCATTCCAATTAAACATACAGCACGCACACACACACACACACGCACACACACACGAACGCACACACGAACCCATACTTACAGATGAGAAGAAGTTAACACACTTGCAATGCACAAAAACAGACACACAGCTGCTCAGGCACAAGGAAGTGTGACTGTCACTGTCTGTGACATGTGTCTGTTTCATTATGGACGTGCTCATCATTTGTCTAGTTCCATCCAGTGGAAATATTGAGCTGAATAATGGCACAAAGAGAACAGCTCCATGCATCACCCTTCAACTCATTAGATATTTCCAGCGATATGAAAGCATATGGTCTCAGTGGCTCCAGAACCTTGGGCACGCTCTCAGCGCAGAACACAGCAATTCTTTAAATTGCTTCAATAAAAAGTGATGAGAGTGTGTGATTAATGACGTGTGTGTGTTTTACTACCAGTACAAAAGCTAAATTAAGGCTGACAAACACAGTCAGAGGTAAAATGATGCACTTTGTGTCATTTCATAGAAGCAGGGTAATAAGAGTGTGAGGTTAGAGTGGTGCACAACTCGGTTTAGGTGTGAAGTGGACACCTCTGGCTTGTGCGGGGTCCAGTTTTGTCCTAGAGACGCTGATATCAGAAGCAACCACATGATGCAGAAGGTTGCCATGCAACGGTTGTGTTGGAGATTCCTGAAAATAATGATGTTCTGCCACACAAATCTTTGTTTCAAATGTTTCAATAATTCTTTAAAAAATTTCCGCTTTTTGTGAAAAGTTTTGATGGATGTAAACTACCTGAGAGGTCTTGATGGTAAAACACAGTATTTTGTATTTGTATTGTCTATGTGTTTATACTTAACAAATTTAGCCAGAAAAGTATTTCTCTTGACGTGCAGTGCAGACGTAGAAAGTGGAATAAAGTGGAATCTCTCATCTATTTCCTTTGACCACTTACCTCTTCAGGATTACAGGCGGCAGCAGTACTAATCACTTCACAACCGCGCTGTGTGTAAGTAAAGTACAAGTACCTCAAAGCTGTATAAGAACATCCATCCATTATCTGTAACTGATTTTTCTTATCTTCCATAAACAGAGAGGCGGGGTTCACTCACGTGGCCAGTCTAGCGTCAACACAGACAGACAACTATTCACACTCACACTGACACCTACAGGCATTTTAGAGTCACCAATTAAACTAACATGTCTTTGGACTGTGGGAGGAAACCGGAGGAAACACACACCATCACTGGAGAACATGCAAACCCCACACAGAAAGGCCGAATGAGGCACAAACCCGCAACCTTTGTGTATAAGAACAGTGTTGAGAAAATGATTGCACTGGCTACTTTCCATCATTATTACATCACACTTGAAATCAATCGGCTCGTGTCCATCAAGCTCACAGTCACCCTACTCTGCTAAGGAGGTCATTGTGATAAAACTACTAATTAACAAATGAGAATGCTTCAAAATCTAATAATCAGAATGCAGAAATAATAAAGGGGCAGAGTGAGTCACAGCACCTCTCCACATTAAGTTTCCGAGCAAATTTCACTAACTAAATGCTTTATTCAGCTTGGTTCATTTTGTGTCATTACTTTGTAAATGTAAATCATTTTTGTCCTTACTCTTACCTTACTCTTCTTTGACAGCTAATAATTTTAATCACAAAATAACTTTTTTCATTAAAGTAGAGATTATTTGCACATACACAATGAAATGAGTGAGTTGACGGAAAGCAAAGCGACAACCTCAGGAAGAGACAGGCGGACAGGTAGATTAAGTGCACATAAACTAATGAGCTTGGCTCATACAGTGCTCACAGCTATGACGCACAACTTGATGCAAATGAAGACAAAGTAAAAATAAAACCATGCCAAAACAAGATTGATCATAGGTGGGTGGACAAAGTAGCAGGATGAAGTAACACAATGGAACGGTGAGAGCGAGCAGAGATCCCATTCAAACTTTCTTTGTGAGAAATGACATCGTAAACAGTTAGTGTCGACCCCGTAGGTTACAGAGGGAATGTCCTTCAGCTACGGTTGCCATGGTGGTTCTAGAGGAGGCTGTGGGATGGCTGATGGAAGTGAGGGGACCCGTGTCAAGCTGAATCAGTGGAAAGCATTAAGAGAGAGAGAGTGCCGGCTCCAGAAACACACAGCTCTCCACAGCTGAAGGCGCAGAGAAGCCACAGAGTGGAGAGAGAGTTCTGCCTTGTGGAAGACCTGATGTGAACATCTGCGCGCATGGACAAAAAAAAAAAATCTCTCCCACTCTCAGCTTCTGTTCACTGGCACCAAAATATGCAAATGAATGACGTTTAAATTTTTACTCATAGAGTTCAGCGGGTGCTTTGTGTTTTTGCGCGCACAACCCAGCAGTGCTGAGAATTTTTCTCCGGAGGGAAACCGTCAGAGCCATGCCGCCCTTTCCTCCACCCAAAACCCTAACAGCGCGCTCTCTTCCTCCGTGGTTCTGTCTTTCATCCCCCCCCTCTCTCACAGTCACCATGGTGATGACAAAGCTCATACCAGAGCAAGCATGCACTGTATAACGAGAGAAATTAAAATTAAGATTGAGAAAACTTTGGCTGTACTTACAGTATGTGCTTTTTCCTCCCACGTTGCCCATGGGTGAGTCACAGGCCCACATGATGGAGATGAGAGCTTTTACCGACCAAGTGAGAAAAACGGTCGCTCTGCCAGCATCAGCATGCCACTGCACTTTTTTTGTCTTTGTGCTTCAATGCATGTCGTGCACAGTAGTGCGCTTGTTTACTTTTTTGGAACAAGTTGATTAGGTCTCATTTTGTGACAAAACTCAAGAGTACAAATTACAAAATGGCCCAACAAATAACCCCACAGTGAACACGAAAACAAAAATGCAGGGGAAGAGCTGAAAAGAGCATTTTGTGTGACATGTTTTTTTGTGCACTGTGTGACAGATTTCCGTTCACAGACAAAAGACGTAGCTCTTGACTTGCTGCTCAAGCACAACAAGGACACGCCGCAATTGTCTTCAGCTTTTCTTAATGTGACGTCTGTTATTTTGTTATTTTGCTGCTTTACGTTTTTGTCTCTTCCTGCATTATGTGGAGAAGTTAGATAAACGCCAATTTTAAAACATGGACAGAAAACGAGAAAAAAGTAAATGACAACAGGTGAAAGAAAATTAAATATTCGACGAGGGGAACAAAGGAGTTACTGTCACGCTACTTTTGTCTGCCCGAAGCCCCTAACAAACACTTATGCAGAATTCCCAAATTGTCGTCTCCAGGATTACACGATGCAGGCTTCATCAGTGAGTACCATTCATTACTTCTCTTCCTGTGTCTGCTCTGCTCTTACATAATAGAAAAGAAAAAAAAAACATAATGGTGGTGCTCAAATCTATTTTTCTACAAGGGCTGGACTGAATAACGCCTCCATGCTCATCATTCTTAACAATTGTTTCCTGTCTGCGTGTGCTTGTGTGTCTGTGTGTTCTGGGCAATTATTGCCTGACCTTTTCTTCCACCTCAGAGTTGGATTAATAATTCACAAAAAACTGTGAGAGTTTTGACTTCGCTTGTTGCCCATGGCAGCGAGATCCGAGCATGTTTTTGCATGTTTCTCACTGTGTATGTGTGTGTGTGTTATTTTGAGCATAAGTGTGTACTTTTAGATATTCTTTTGTGAAACATGAGATATTATGACATCTATTCCCTCCACTGCTGATTGTTCAGTTTTTCCTCTGAATCCTGTAGAAATCATGATACGGGTCAATGTTTGTTAGTGCAACCTGTTGAAAGGACGACTGAAGAGACACCAACCATCACGTTTTCTATCTCCCGTAATCATGTCCCAGAAAAAGTATTAGTTTCAAATCTTCAGAACTTTTATTTATTCACTGTTTTCCAAGAATTGTACTATACTCTCACTAGTTTTTATTTATTTATTATAATATATTGGTACTTTACTTTCAGTTATTTCAGAGGCTGAGTTTCAAATGGTTTTCAGTTTTTATTTAATTTAAGTTTTTCAATATATTTTGTATCAAATATCATTCTCTTCATATTAAACCTATTTATGCACTTGCAGGATGGTTGACAAACTCAAATAGATCATAGGTCAGTGTCATGTGATAATGGAGAACAGAAAAGTATTTGAGCGCAAATGTACATATCTTAACTCACAGCCGTGTGTCTAAAAAATAAAAAAGAAAAGAAAATAAACAATATCCACTTTTTTTCTACTAACCACTGATGCAGGTATTGGTATGTGTCATTGAATCTTAATAGAAGTGAATATTTAAGCCTGTTTTCTGAATAATTTTGATAAGAAGGAAAAATAACCAGGATGCCTAATTTCAGAGCTACTAAATGTTTGTCTTCATTTTGACTTAATCTCTTATTAAATTTGAGGAAGACTCGTTCCAGTGATGATGTGTCCCTGTTCCTCGCCGCTGATGATAACCACATTGGCACACATCAAGTCAAGTGCTGCAGGGATTAGGATGAGACGTTGTGCTCAGAACAGGACTGATTAGACTTCTATTTCTACCTTTGCCAGGTTCATTTTTGCTTGGTATTTTTAAGGGCCCTAAGCAAAGCTAGCAACCACTTTAAGGCCATGTGTGAGCATCACACATGGTCGGCAGCGGTACTATTCTGACCCCCACCAACAGTTTTTTAGCCAGTTCCACCACAACATTGTAAATGGTATAAACCAGTTTACCGCTGCTGTTATGAAGAGCATAATGGGCATCTTCAGCTGTAACTTTCAAGCATATCTGGTTGCAGAACTCTCCTAGATGTCCCAGCATATGAATAACAGCTATATCCTGGAAATTAGATACAACTTCTAGTAACTCAGATAAAGAGACTAAATGTTACTAAGTGTCATGCAAAGACCAGTTGCATAATCAACATTAAACTGGATCAGTCACATTTTGGTTTCATGTGCTGCTCTTGTCTTTCCAGTAAAGAGACACGCATGTGTGAAACAGTCAAATATTCTCAACCCAGTGGACATTTCATCTCCACATCCAAACTCCATCCGCTCCTCTCCCTCCGCTCTGGATCTAGGCCAGGGTGCAGTATGCAGCGCAGAAAGCCCGTATCTACAGATGCAGCTCTGGTAGAGCGCTGCGCTCTTGTGCTGGTTGAATTGCTTTATTACGGGTCTATCTCCTCTCAACAGTCACTACCGATCCAAGTCATTAGACAGCAGAGTGCCTGCTTGAGAGAGCACTGGAGCAGAAAGATAGGGAGAGGAAGGGAGAGAGAGAGAGTCAGTGAGAGAGAGAAAGAGAGAGAGAGAGAGTGTGTGTGTGTGTGTTTGGGGGGGTGAAGGGGAAGAGGGAGAAAAAAAAAGCTGATAAAAAGAAGGTGGAGATGAACCAATGGCTCACTGTCACTGGCTGCAGAAGAAAGTGTCAAATATGGGAAAGGAAACAGGGTAAAGGAGAGGAGGAGAAAAGAGGAAATGATTGAAGGCTCAGATGAGGAAAAACAAAGGAAAGCGATGATTAATGAATAAAAGGCAGATGAAAGAGGGAGATAATGATCTGATGCCAGGCAAACAACAACAACAACAAAAAAAAAAAACATATAAAGTATAAATGAAAAAAAGGTCAGAAAACAGAAAAGTAAAACTGAACAAAAATAAAACGTTGGTTGAAATAAGAGAATTGAAAAGAAAGAAATAAGCATCAAAGATATAGAAAGGAAAAGGTAAAGATATGGATACAGGAGTAAACTGCAGTGGGAACATTTACTGTTAAATGTTAAATGGGATGGATCAGAAAATCCTCAATGTTATAAATAATCTTCAAACACTAATTTACATCCACACAATTTAACATTATGTACTAGTACAGAAACTAGTACATAATGAAACTTTTTTGTTATCATTTGTATCCTTCCAGTATAATTTTTTGTAGTGTGGTACACAGAAGGCCGTCCTTTATCAAACATGTTCCAGTGAGTTTTCATCGAAACACTTGCAGTGTGTCACACAGTGACAAGTGCACTGCCAGTTGCAGGTGCTGGAATGGAGCCGGTGAAAGCAACAGCATCGTGGGCTGATTTAATTGCAGTTTTAATTTGAGCTATGATTTTTAAAGTGTTAAGTATTAAGTGTCCCTTCTGCAGGCGTCTGAGCTTCACGTCTCCACAGGGGCTCGTGTTTCCACTGGGTCAGTCTTCATGACCAGCTTGTGAACCTTTTCATGGCGCGCTGCTGCTCCGTCTCCCTCTGTTGCTGGCCTCACTCCTGCCCAACCCCGTGCCCATCATTTTACTTTTATTTCATCTTTTGTTTCATCTCTGTCCGCCAGACCTGTAAGAAATCTAACCCCGTGATTTTAAACCTTTCTGCCAGCTCACACGCTCTCCGAGGAACACAGCTGAATGGGAAAGGCTTGTACTGTACCGCTGTGTGCAGAGAATAGTAACAGCTTTGACAGCACTCAGTCAGAGGTCAAGAACGGGACTGACAGTTTTACATTCATCGCAGTGACTCAAAGGAGTGGATGACTCCAGCCAACGTCAGCCCCAGTCAGCGACATTTCTGAGACTTCTGAGCTGTGACCATGAATCCAGAAGGATTTCAAAGAAGATTTCCACACATACCAACTTATTATTTACCTTTTCCAATAATCAGTTTGATGTATTACATAATATAATAAGATCAAAGTAAGACAAAATACATGTACTGTATAATACTGTATGCACCCAAATTTCCTGGATGTTGCTCTTAAAGAAATTCATGTACTGTACGGATTAGATGTTACCTCAAGCTTCAGTGATTGGGAAGTGTGCAATGTTTTCTCACAAATGTGACACTAATATAACAAGCATTTCCTTTTCTTTCCCAAAAGCAATAATAATAATAATAATAATGATCCCACAAGTGTGAATTCTGATGCAGTAATAAGATGAAGTTTGTCCGTAATGGGTTATTGTTATTTTTGTTGCTTTCTTTTATGTTCATTTAAGCAGGTTTGTGTGAGAAACCAACTAACTGGGATCCAAACGCTGAAATCACAAGGAGACCAGAAATGAGGGAAAACAAAAATTTATTTGAATGCAACAAACCGAGAACAAAATACAAATGTACAACAGAAGGCGCTCCCGCAAAGGCAGGAAGAAAAATAAAGAGGCAAACTAGAAAAAACAAAACGCTCACTAAATTTAGGAGGATAAGAAAAGGCAAAACAAAAAACGCTCTTAACAAAGGGCAAGAGGATAAGGATGGAAAAGACCAAAAATAAAACGCTCTTAACAAAAGGTTAGAGGTTAAACCATTAAACAAAACGAGAGAGCAAAAACTCACTAAACGCAACCAAGCCAGAATAAACTAACAAACGTTTTTACTAATACTTACAAACGAGATTGACAAACGAGAGGACAATACAACTAACAAAATCAAAACACGAAATAACGAGGCGACGAACGAACTCTAGTCACAAACGAAGGCTGGTGGTCGAGGAAAGACAAAACGGAGACAGGATCAGAATGCAGGAAGACACACTAGCAAGGAAGAAAACAAACAAGGGTGCTTTAAAGGTGAGTAGATGATGATGATGATTTTCAGGTGTGATGGCTGAGGTCAAACAGAGGAGGTGAAAACAAGATGGGCTGTGGAGACTGAAGGAACCATAGGAGAACCTCAGCAGGCCAGGAGGGGAACTACAGGCACACACAGAGCACAAGGATGAAACACAAAAAGGCACACAAGAAAACAAAACCCATACAAGAAATAAAACACCTAACTTCTGACAGGACCCCCTCTAGGTCGCCACCTGGCGACCTAAGCCGGCTGGCTAGGGTGAGTTCGGTGAAAGTCAGCGACGAGGAGGGATCCAAGATGAAGCGTGCGGGGACCCAGCTCCGTTCCTCAGGTCCATAACCCTCCCAGTCGACCAAGTACTGCAGCCCTCTCCCACGACGTCGGGACCGAAGGATGCGATTGACTGTGTGGGCTGGTGCACCATCAATGACCCGGGCGGGAGGGGGAGGTTGGCGGAGGGCATGAGTGGAGAGTCCTTCACAGGCTTGACACAAGAAACATGGAATACTGGGTGGACCCGCATGGTGCTTGGCAACCTCAATTTTACCGTAACAGGGTTGACTATCCTTGTAATGGTAAACGGACCTACAAACCGTGGAGCCAGCTTCTTATTTTCTACCTTCAAGGGAAGGTCCTTAGCCGACAACCAAACTTTATCTCCGACCTTGTATGGGGAGCCGGAGATCTTCTCTTATCGGCATACTGGGCGAGTTTTATTTGTCCCTTTAATAGGAAGTTCCTTACCCGAACCCAAGTGTTGCGGCAGCGTTTAATAAACGCACTCACTGAGGGAACCGCCACCTGATCTTGTTGGGCTGGAAACAAAGGAGGTAGGTATCCATATGCTGCCTCAAAGGGTGAACAGCCTAAAGAGGATGAAGGCAAAGAGTTATGTGCATACTCCACCCAGGCGAGTTGCTTAGCCCAGGTGGAAGGGTTATGGCCACACATGCAACGCAACATGGTCTCAATCTCCTGATTGAGTCTCTCTGTCTGTCCATTAGTCTGGGGATGATACCCAGACGACAAACTCACGGAGGCTCCTAGTGCCTTGCAGAACTCCTTCCAGAATGTTGCAGTGAATTGGGGTCCCGGTCAGATAACACATCCTCTGGAAGCCCATGCAGACGAAAAGCGTGTTGTATCATCAGCTCAGCAGTCTCTTTGGCTGATGGCAACTTGGGAAGGGGACAACATGCACCATCTTAGAAAATCTGTCAACAATAGTAAGGATGACAGTCTTACCATTGGAAGGTGGCAATCCCGTGACGAAATCAAGCGAAATGTGTGACCAAGGTCTCGCTGGAACAGGTAGTGGATGTAGGTAGCCGGCGGGAGCATGATGGGGTACCTTGTTCTTGGCACAGATGGAGCAAGCTCCCACATAACGTCGGACATCGACTGCCATGGCTGGCCACCAGTACCTTTGAGATATGAGGCTGAGGGTCCGGGTGGCTCCAGGATGGCAGGCTATTTGAGAGGCGTGCCCCACCGCAAGACCTGCGGTCGAAGGCTAACAGGAACAAACAAATGCCCTGGAGGGCAGCCGGAAGGAACAGGCCCAGGAAACTTAAAATCTCTTACTCTTTGTTCCAGGTCCCATCGCACGGCCCCCAGGACCACCGAAGGCAAGATGGACTCCTCCCGGGAACAGCCAGTGGTAAGGTTTGTCTCCTCAAACTGGCGAGACAGAGCATCCGGTTTAGTGTTCTGAGATCCAGGACGGTGCACGAGAGAATGAAGTCAAACCTTGCAAAAACAAAGACCAGCGGGCCTGTCGAGAGTTGAGACGCTTGGCAGAGCGAATATACTCCAGGTTCCTGTGGTCTGTCCAAACGAGAAATGGCCGCTCCACCCCCTCCAACCAATGCCTCCACTCTTCCAACGCCAACTTGAGGGCAAGAAGTTCCCGGTTGCCCACGTCGTAGTTTCTCTCGGCTGCTGTCAGGCGGCGAGAGAAAAAGGCGCAGGGATGCACCTTGTTGTCCACCTCCGACCTTTGAGATAATACAGCCCCTACCCCTACCAGAGGCATCAACCTCCACAATGAACTGCTTCCTAGGATCAGGGAGGGTTAGGATGGGAGCGGTGGTGAACAGATCTTTAAGGTGCCCAAAAGTCCTCTCCGCCTCCTCTCCCCAAATGAAAGGGGTTTTAGTGGAGGTGAGAGCATGTAAGGGCGCCGCCACCTTACTGTAGCCCCGAATGAAGCGACGGTAGAAATTGGCGAAACCGAGGAATCTTTGCAACTTCTTCCGATCGGTGGGTGTCGGCCACTCTGTCACTGCCCTCACCTTGCTGTCATCCATAGCGATCTTGCCAGGAGCGATGACTAAACCAAGAAATGTGGTCTCCACGGAGTGAAACTCACACTTCTCAGCCTTGACAAACAGTTGGTTTTCTAAAAGACGTAACAACACTGCCCTGACATGCTGCTCATGTTCCTCCGGGTTACGAGTAAATAAGGATATCATCCAGATAAACAAAAACAAACTTATTGATCATATCCCGGAGAACATCATTAACCAAGGTCTGGAAGACAGCAGGTGCATTGGTGAGCCCAAAGGGCATGACGAGATATTCATAGTGTCCTGTGGGGGTATTAAAGGCAGTTTTCCACTCATCTCCCTCTCTAATGCGGACAAGGTGATATGCATTACGGAGGTCAAGTTTGGTGAATATAGTGGCATCCTGCAATAACTCGAATGCAGAGGACATAAGGGGAAGAGGATATTTGTTCTTCACGGTTATGTCATTTAGACCCCGGTAATCAATACACGGTCTAAGACCCCCATCTTTCTTCCCAACAAAAAAAAACCCTGCCCCGGCTGGAGAGGAGGAAGGTCGGATAATCCCAGCCTTGAGAGAACTGTCTATATAATCCTGCATGGCCGCTCTCTCTGGTTGAGAGAGAGAATAAATGCGACCCCGAGGGGGCATAGTTCCCGTAACAATTCTATAGGACAGTCGTAGGGTCTATGCGGGGTAGGGAAGTAGCACGGGCCTTACTAAAGACATCGGCCAAGTCGTGATAACTCTTAGGAACATTGGACAAATCAATGGGTTCCTCTGATCTGGTTTTGGAAGCAGTTGTTTGGGATTTAGCAGCTCGCAAACAGTTAGCCAGACAAAATGGACTCCATCCCATGATCTTACAGGAGGGCCAACTAATGTGTGGGTTGTGGACAGAGAGCCATGGGTAGCCTAACAATAAGGGAGTACTAGCACAACTGAACACAAACAAGGAGCACAGTTCATGGTGATTACCGGACAAGGTCATCTTAACTGGTTCGGTGACAAACTTAATTTGATGAGTAACACGATTATCCAATGCCTTTACCTCCAATTTAGCAGGCAACTCCTTGATCTGAAGTCCTAGTGAACGAACCAAAACTTCATCAATGAAGCTGACATCCGAACCAGAGTCAATAAAGGCCAGACACTCCTTGGAAGCCAGAGGACCAGTGAGTAAAGCTGGAACGGTGGGTCGTTGTAGGGAGTTTAGGCGGGTGGATCGGCTCATCAGCGCCTCCCTGTTGGCTGACGAGCCTTGTCGTTTAAAGGACACAGGCGAACCCTGTGTCCAGACTCCCGCAAATAGAGACACAGTCCTCGACAATTCGGCGCTGTCTTTCAGCGGCCGAAAGTTTAACTCTCCCAACTTGCATAGGCTCCTCTTGACCGGAAGGGTGCTGATCAGTTGGCGGTGAACAGGTGATGTAGGATTAGCAGGAAGAATGGCCGGACAACGTTCTAACAGCCGCTCAACACGACGGTCAGTCTGACGCTCGGCTTGACGCTCCTGGAGTCGCTGATCGATAGCCACGGCCAGTTCGATTAAGCCGCGCAAGGAGGAGGGTAGGGTCCGAGCCGCCATCTCGTCCTTAATTCGACATGATAATCCTTCGTAATATTTATCAAACAGGGTCTCCTCCCGCCAATTGGCGGAGGCAGCCAAGGTGCGAAACTCCACGGTGTAATCCGTAACTGAACTACTTGACTGGGTGAGCCTAAACAGTCGAGAGGACGAAGCTCTGCGGGAGGCGGAAGGGTTAAAAACAAAAGTCAGCTCCTCAGAAAAAGCCTCATAAGACCTAACACACTCCGACCTGTTGTCCCATTCCGCCATTCCCCACTCATGCGCTTACCCGAAAGCAGGGAGATAGCATAAGCTACCCTGCTCCGCTCGGTAGGATAGGTTGACGGCTGCAGCTCAAAAACAACGAAAGAGACGACACAAAAAGTGCGACACTTATCGGGTTCGCGGAGAAACGCTCGGGCGCCATCCTGCAGTCGGGAGAGGAGGCAAAACTCGATAGAGTTAAAGCCTGCTCAAAACGGCTGCATAACGAGTCTAACCGACGCGAATTCTCCTCAACTCTCTGCTGAGTTTGACCGAATTGAACCTCATGGGGCTGCCACGCCCCTGGGCTCGTTAATGATTCAGCTGGATCCATGCTGCTGGCTAGTGTGTACTGTGAGAAACCAACTAACTGGGATCCAAACGCTGAAATCACAAGGAGACCAGAAATGAGGGAAAACAAAAATTTATTTGAATGCAACAAACCGAGAACAAAATACAAATGTACAACAGAAGGCGCTCCCGCAAAGGCAGGAAGAAAAATAAAGAGGCAAACTAGAAAAAACAAAACGCTCACTAAATTTAGGAGGATAAGAAAAGGCAAAACAAAAAACGCTCTTAACAAAGGGCAAGAGGATAAGGATGGAAAAGACCAAAAATAAAACGCTCTTAACAAAAGGTTAGAGGTTAAACCATTAAACAAAACGAGAGAGCAAAAACTCACTAAACGCAACCAAGCCAGAATAAACTAACAAACGTTTTTACTAATACTTACAAACGAGATTGACAAACGAGAGGACAATACAACTAACAAAATCAAAACACGAAATAACGAGGCGACGAACGAACTCTAGTCACAAACGAAGGCTGGTGGTCGAGGAAAGACAAAACGGGAGACAGGATCAGAATGCAGGAAGACACACTAGCAAGGAAGAAAACAAACAAGGGTGCTTTAAAGGTGAGTAGATGATGATGATGATTTTCAGGTGTGATGGCTGAGGTCAAACAGAGGAGGTGAAAACAAGATGGGCTGTGGAGACTGAAGGAACCATAGGAGAACCTCAGCAGGCCAGGAGGGGAACTACAGGCACACACAGAGCACAAGGATGAAACACAAAAAGGCACACAAGAAAACAAAACCCATACAAGAAATAAAACACCTAACTTCTGACAGTTTGGCTGTGCACAAAGTTTTAATTATGCTTTAATTAAGTTTTAATTATGTGCACACGTGATTTTCAGTCAAAATCATCTGCAACCCTTCAATTAATAAATAGTATCCACTGCTTTGGACTTCACAGAAATAAATATTTAGGCTACAGTAGTTATTTAATAACAAGCAACTGCAGTATGTGATCCATGAGCACAGTACATGTGTGGTATTGTTATTGGCAAATATTAAGTTGCTGTGTCTTGCATTTATCGTAAACAAACTAAAACAAAGTAATTCAGGGCAGAGAGTAAACACAAGTGTGTCTCAGAAGAGTTAAAGGTAAATGTCTATGAATCATAAAAGAAGCTTTTACATCCACTCAGATATTTGTACTCAACACATTTGTCAGCTCTACATTTCAACTACAGGTCAATTTCTGCATCCTGATCGGCTCAATATGATATCAGGATTGCAACCATTGCAAATGATTTAAAAGATGTGGATAATAATGTAGAAACAGCAGAATGTGAAGGCATTGTTTCAGTTTTCAAGATACAAAAGAACAAAAATGAAAATGTTCCCCAGAGATGAATGTAAGCATTCAGCCCGTGTTCCCCTGCGAAACAGTCTTTTAAGGAACTTTAATTTCACAAAACCTGCAGAAACCGAATGACTTCGGGGCCAGAGTGACTCACTAAAAAATAACACATTAAACGTAGATGACAATATACGACCCCTGTGCAAAATCTACACGGGCAATAATAATTACTGTTGTCGGCTGGAGTCAGAAGTTTTTCTGTTTTTACTGATTGTTCTCAGATTGAAAAGGTCATCCATGATTTAAACATGAAAATAATTAAAATGACACAAAGGGTTTTCATCTTACAGCAGCTAGAGTTTACGAGCCAGTAAACCCTTTAAGCTTTGAGGTATAATTTTAATAATGAGCAGTACTTTATAGTCATCTGAGTTACACTTATTGTACATGTTTGGCACCAAAATTAGCATCAATTTTCATCCTTTATCACGTCCTGATTGTGTTCAGGTTCGTGGGGAAGCTGGAGCAGATCCCAGGTGTCGTTTGGCAAGAGGCATGGCTCACCCTGAACAGGCCTCCAGTCTGTCTCAGGGCCAACACAGAGAGACATACGCAGACAGACGAGCATTAACACCAGTCACACAGGGGCGACTGGTCCCAGGGTTGTTGGTTCCCCGATGGTGTGTGAGTCTGTGTGTGTGTGTGATTGTGAGTGCAAATGGCAGACGGTTTACCACTGTTCACCACTGTGCCGCCACAAACGATATAAATTCTGCCGACAGTCGGAACTGGTAGGAACAGCAGGTTTAAGAGAAGTTCACAACTTAAACGTTGTTGTAACATTAATTCAACATCTGTTAATCAGACTAAGCTTAGTTAGTTTTAGACACAGAGTCCGACAGTCTTTTCAGTGTTGTTTTTAATTTATTTTAAAAGAAACCCCCTGAAAAAAACCTTAAATATGCAGCAGATAACAACATACAACAGATGATATCATACATACAGAGCATGACAAAAGTCTAAAAAGCTCCTAAGCAAAATGTTGGTATCCTCAATTGGCATTAGACAATAATGTTGCTCTTTTATTTTGTGTTTCCCTTAAAAACAGACATGCGTTAGCTTTTACTAATCTATTTTTAGATAAGCGCAGTCAATA
Organism: Channa striata; assembly: GCA_033026295.1. Lineage (NCBI taxonomy): Eukaryota > Metazoa > Chordata > Actinopteri > Anabantiformes > Channidae > Channa > Channa striata. Next base: position 17,892,759 of record CM065180.1, on the reverse strand, counting down.
ACTACTATTTTTAGGTTATTTTTTAACTATTAATTTCAGCTGTTTTTACTGGGTTTTTTTGTGCTCACTAAAATCAGAGTACATTTGCCAACATATAAAGCATAACCCTGAGGTTTAGCCAGTATGGACAATGGGCCTGTTATGGATTATAGACCTCCCAGACGTAAGTCCCAGGAGTCTGGAGCCTTGATCTGAAATGAGCCTTGCTGCCTCTATAGACAGTCAGACACACATTGATTGTACGATGTCCTCGGAGAAAAACGTGACAGCCGTGAGAGTCACCCACTTTAAAGATCCACTACTTTAACCAAACCGTTACAGTACAGTGGCTCTCCCTTTGTCTGATTTAGTTTTCAATTTTCCTATTTTCCCATTAAATCTTGTCTGGTTCTTTGTATTTCTATGTAATTTGATTTGAGTCTTAAGATTTAATCTATTTGACTGGTAAAATTTTGTTTTGCTGTTATGGTCCAGTGTGAAACCACATCTGAAATTCATTTTACTTTCATTAGTGTCAGAAACAATACAATTAACTGAAGATGTTTGCAGATTAGCCACTAACAACCATAAACAATTCCACATTATGTTTGCGAATAAATTTGCTTTATCATTTTCAAAAACGCAGCATAGATCTCTCGGTTGATTCATTTATGATTCAGGGAATTAATTGTTAATTTTGGAACAGAATGAACACATTTCACCGAAAATGAAAATGACCTTCATCCAAATAATCTGTGACAGTAGACATTTCATTAGATACACCTCTGCAATCTAATGTGACCCAATAAAGCAACTCTGCCATGAATTCGACATTTACAAGGTTATCATTTCTCAGTTTTTATAGGACACCTTCACTGATTTTAAAATAGCTTCTTTTGGTTCTAATTTAGATAGTACATGTACATAAATGTCATTAAACTCACTGTTAACTTCAATATATCAAAATATCTCTCCACTTGTAGCGTTAAAAAAATGCCTCCAAATGACATCACCTGGAGCATCACTAGATTTTCAGCTAGACGCAGAGAAATATTTTAATATTGGAGATTCAGAGGGAAGTTTAAAAGCATTATTGTACAAGTTGTACCTAATAAAATGGTGAGTAAGTGTAGGTGACTTGTTTATATTCGCGGTTACTTGGTGGTCACATGGTAATGCAGTTACAAGCACGGCTAACGCTCATGGAAACGCCCTAATTTTAAGACACTACTGCTGAGTGAAACTGGATAATGTATCTTATTGCATGTACAGATGTGGACAAGATTATTCTCAAAAAGAACCAACAAATTTCCCTAAAATGTTTGAAACTGACAAAAGAAATAAAAATTAGACTTTGCACTTTTGATTCAACTAAGGTAATATAACAAAAGCCAAACCACAAAACAGATTAACTACTTTTCTCCAGAGGACATGATCAAAACAAATCAACTGATGCTGAGACAGTAAACACTTATCCATCCAGTTCTGATCTTTTAGAACAAATCTAACTGGGCCATTTTCATCAGTTGCTCTATTCTTTAAAACATTTAGCCAAAAATCAAAAGCATAGTCTGATTTTCTTGGTTGTTTTTTACAGTTTTTTTCTTTTATTCTTTTTGTCAGTTTTGAATTAGAGCAGACAAAACCGAGGATTCCTTCCGTTTCATGTTGAAGGATACCAACCCGATAAATACAAACAAAAGCAAATAAAGTTAAAAAGACTCTTCAGTCTCAAATGCGTCATAACTATTCTTCAACTCTTCAACATGCAGGCTAGGGAGCTTTCAAACGCCTCTGCCAACAGCTTTACCGTGTGAAGACAACGGAAATGTCAAAACTTTGCAGTGGTTATCAAAAAAAACCAAATCTCTTTAAGGAGACTTTTAAATGGTACAAAAATGTAAACCAGTGGACATCTGGAAGGTGTTTAAGCTTGCAGTTATGATAAATATGCGACACAGAATGTGCAGTTAAAGGGCTAAAAGATGCTCAACCCCTTGTATTTTTTGCCATTTTAACCAGACCTTCAGTCATGTCTGTTGCATCACCTGTGGCTAATCTAAGGTGTCAGGCTCAGCATCCATGCAGGTCTCCCAGGGATTACGTGGCATGTGGGGCATGGAGATGAGGAGCAGGGCCACTCCGCTGAGGATGAGCAGGGTGAAGGAAGCGCAGGCACAGGTAAAGGACCAGGAGTAATAGTATTCAATCCAGATGGTCTCATCACTGTCAATCATACGCTTGACAGACTGACGCATTACCTCGACAGAAATGATGATGCACAGGCCTGCGAGCCCAAAAAGAAAGAATATGTTGGAGGAATCAGATGCTCACATGCTTTTGTAACAATGGGTGACAACATGGTTTGTCAAAACTGTTTAATCAAATGTTGCTAATGTTCCACATTCACTCTGCAAGAGTGTCAGTTTTACTTGAGCTTTGAAACAGTAAATGTGATTCTAGATGGGAGATCGCACCCGTCACTGTTAATTTAACACTTTTGGATATTCTGAAAAGTCACCCCAGGAAGGCATCATCTCTATTATGCAGCTCTTCCCACATTTAAAAAAGAACTTGTCAGTGAAAAATCAACTTTGTCATCTTTGTTAAATTAGCTGCATAAGTAATACTCATCACCAGGGGAAGGTGTGCATGATGGTGACACGGGCTCATTTTGAGTGAAGCTGTAGAGGCAAGAGCAGCAGAGAGAACCTTTTTCTGACCTGCAAACGCAAAGAACATCCCTGCGGGCCGAAGCAGGTAGTCACGGCCTTTCCCAAAAGAGAAGATGACACAGAGACTGCCCAGGATCATGAAGAACAGACTGAAGATGGCGATGGCTGCTGCCGAGATATTGTACTCTGAGAGGTAGAGAGAACAAAATCAAAAAGGCAGGAGGCAAAACGTGAGAAGAGTGAGTGAGAGAGAGAAGCAAAGAAGGAAAAGCAGTAGCGATTAGGATTTGAGAGAACAGGCAGGAACAGAAGGGGAGGTTTCAAGTATCGTTTCCGCAATAATTGTTTCAATATTGCACTCAGGCGAGTTATGATACAGATAATTAGCCTTTAAATTAGCTTCACTTTAGAAACAACAGTCATTTATCCAAACTGGCAATAATGCTATTTGCATGACAGATACGGTGCTGCAGGCTTATAACTAGATGATTAGAGCGTCTCTCTGCTCTCCCGCCTGGCTCCCTTCTTCCTGTCTGTTTGTCAGATAGAGATAATCTAGCCTTTCCTTCTCTGTAGAACTCCAACTGTGATAGAAATGATCCTTGGAGCATCCTATTCCATCGCAGCACCCCGACTGTGGAATAATACCAAAGTGTAAAATAACCTTACACTCGGGCCCTTCAGTGTAGGTCGGGGTTCACTCTGCATCTGTTTGAGTACTGTGAGTCTGTGGGGGTATGTGTGTGTGTGTGTGTGTGTGTGTGTGTGTGTGTGTGTGCGTGCGTGCGTGTGCGTTTGTGTGTGTGTCTGCATTCATGTGCTTCATGTTCTTTTGCAGAAACCTGTTGAGGTTTGCTTTTTGTGTTGAGACATTAAATACTTGTGTTGTGTTACATTGGCAGATTTGTTGTATCTTATGTAATACTTTCTGCTGCCTTTTCTGTCAGGGTGTTAATTTTAACCTTTAAATGTGTGTTGCATTTGTTTGATTTACTTTTGTGACATTTAATATTTTCATATTTATTATTTTTTCTCTGTGCTTTTCAACACCGAATGTGACATCTTCTGAAACTTATTCAGTATATGAAACACTAGAAATCTATGGTTTCATATTTGTTTTTGTCTGTTGTAGAGATTTGTACCGTAATTGTTCTTGTGTTTTTACGATTTCCTGTAAAAAATTGTCATGGTTGCAAATTTTTTGCGTAGGAAAGTAGAACACAGGGTGTTAAATACTAACGGAAAATATTTCATAAGACATGCAGCACACGGATATTATCACATGTGTCGGTACACTATTGCCCTTTAACTGTACCTGAAATGGTTTCTCTTATGCAAACCGAACAGGACCTGTTCAAATATGTGGCAGTTAGAAAGCACCCACCTTTTTGTGTCTTGACTTCGAAAACCTCAGCCTCTTCCCCAGAAGTAAAGTGTTTGAAGTAGGAGCAGTTTTTTGCTGCACAGGAAGATGAGAGACAGGAGGACGAGAAAGAGGGGGCGAGGGAGAGAGTCAGAAAGAAGGAGATGAAACAGGAGGGGGGGGTCTGTAGCCCCATGTGTCTGCACTGTCAACTAATGTAAATGTTAAATCTCCCATTGAATCCCATTAAAAAGTTAACAAAAAACATACAGCACATAAATGAGGGGCACACTTATAAAATATTTGACATAAAAACATTTTGTAGTTCTTGATTTTACCTAGGAATTCTGTGTTGTGTTTTGCTGTAAGCCTAACTCAATCCTTACATAACTGAAAACTGTTGTTTTCTTACTTACTCATTTGTCCCTCTTGAGTTTGATTAGCTCTAAGCTTGTGGAAAGTACATATAAATAAATATTCTTCTCAATGATACAATTGTGCTTTATAAACAATTATAGCTCAAATTTAATTTCTGGACTGAATAATGTCCTTCTGTGTTATCTCCCATTATCTCCCAGGCTCAAAGACACCATATGCAAACACAGAGCATCTCTTTGGTTGACAGAGAAAATTGCCAGAAACTTAGGAATAGCATGTGTAATGATATTAATGCAAGCATAATGATGGAGGGTGAGGTGGCATGAACCATGGTGAGGTATGAGAAGGTCAAAGAGAGTGTCCAACAGAAGGTTCAGCAGAAAACATGACATTTCTTTGAAATATAACAACACTTAAACACTTAAACACTGCCACTGCACGTTCAAACAACACACATGTTTCAATATTGATCCTAATTACTTTTAATTTCATTATACATCCATTATTCATTCACACTTCTGAGCCCACCTACACGTACATCAAATAAAAGTGGCTCAGTTGACCTCCACAAAGGATTTTACAAGTTATTGCTCAGAAAACATTCTTTCCAATTAACTAATAATAATCACAACTTTTATCATTAATTACTGATTTTTGGGATGTTCCTGGTGCTTCCTAACACGTAAAACTACAGTATTTTTCTCACTTTTAACTTTTAATATGAAGAATAAGCATACCCAACTGTTGTTGCTCCTTTTTGGCTGTTTGATCAGACATACGTCAAACAGCGCCACCAGTTCACAGGAGCGATTGTGTTCTGTGGTTTGCAGATACACTAAATTAAAATGTCTTCAGCTCAAATCCTTCGCTGTCCACTGGCTGTGTTCACCTCTCACAAAATCATTTCAAAGCCAGTTCACAGTTTGACACAGGGGTGATATAGTTCTGCACTTTTCTTTCCTAAACTCTGGTGCTTTGACCACTATCTTCAGTACAGCCTCATATAGAATAACAATTCCTGGGTGCAGTCACTTTCCATACACGCATCTGTCTATTTGCTGTCTCCGAGGGCAGCTGGATTGAGAGGGATGGGTGGAGAGGATGTAAAGGCCAAGTGAGTGTTCCCTCTCTCCTCCACTCACCATCCTTCCTCGCTGAGATTAAACCCATAAAGCAGACAGGTGCTCTCTCTGTCCACCCAGAGATGGACAATGTGTGTGTGTGTGTGTGTGTGTGTGTGTGTGTGCACGTGTTTTTGTGTGTACCAGGCAACAGAGGAGCTGTTTGTTACCCGGGATGAGAAAGAATCAGTGAAAAGGTAACCTAGCAACAGGGTGCTGCAGGTCTTGGCTAGTCCTGTCTGTTTACCCATGTAAAGGCGTATCAAGAGGAGTGTGTGCCTGCAAGTGTGCGCATATGTGCATGTGTGCAAAAGAATGTGAGGAATGGCCTTTTTGTGTTTGTGTGTGTGCGTGTGTGTGTGTGCGTGTGTGTCTGTGTGTGTGTGTGTGTGTGTGTGTGAGTGAATGTTCAGGCTGGTGATGGTGAAAATTGGAGGTGGGGTCATAGTGCAGCTCGGATGTGCAAATATATAATTTTCATTAGTCGTCTCTCTTTAGGTGCATTCCCCTCTGGGACTAAAATCATCTAAGCTAATATTTGTTTGGATGGAGCTGTAAGATTTCCTCCAGTAAAATGAGGAAGGAAGCTTCAAGATGGCACCACTATTTATTTACTGGTTCTTGATGAATTCAGAAGTGTAATCAGTTCACAACATTGTGATTTATATGCCCTAAAATGTCCGATGTCTTGAATTAACTGTGATCGCAACTTCCTGAATTGACTGGATAATGGTGAGAGCATTTAAGAAAATGAAATTTAAGATATATAGGGATTTTTTTAGGTAATAATTACTTGACTGCAAATTGCTCTTCATTTGTTGATGCTAACCACGTCAAGCTTTTCATAGTGACATGGCATTTTTGCACCAGTGATAACAGCTTCAGAGTTTCAGCTAAAAATTAACCTATTCCTTTATACACATGAATAAACAAAAGCTAAATTTCTAATAGTGAACTGTGTTTTAAACTGTGTTAATATTGTCATGCTAACCTAGCCAAGTTCTAGCGAGCATAAGCTAACGCTTATACAGAAAGTGCAGGGCCTGAGTTATCCACAGTTCTACTTTCTAACAAACACTGAATAATTTTCAAGGTTCGTAACTAAAAACAAATTGACAGAGACAGGAGTCTTTTTTTGTTCATTATTTCACGTCAGAAGACAGAATGGCGCTGACGCGTTGCATCCAGGAGCTTGTGTGATTAGCATCGGGCGTGTCAGCGTCGGTGAGAGCGATACCGTTTTCTGCCTATTGTTTAATGAATCAGAAGTTGACGTCACGTCAGGCTGATTTTTATGCACCAGGCTGTGAGGATCTTTCTCCTGGTGAGTTAAACTTTGTTTTTTTACCTTCTATCATGATTATGTGTGTAAATGCTCTGCTAAGCTAAAAGTAAGTATAAATGCACAATTAAACTAAAGTATTCGTACGCAAGTAAATATAAATTGAAAATAATAAAGTGAAATTGTACATTTTTATAATAGAAAAGATTTCAGTATGAAGAACCATGAGTTTAGCAAACATGGATCCGGTTGGCTGGATTTTAAACCCCTTTACTAAATCAAAACTCAGTCAAACTTATTTTCAACTCAAATTTTCCAGCTGCTTGGCCGTCTGGGTATTCGACTTCTAAATAGGTTTTCTTCACAGGAACCGTGAGCCACTCGTTATTTTGTCCTTTAATCACATTCTTTATACCTAACAAAATAAAAGTTGATTAATTTTGGTAGTAGTAGCTCCATCCATTCCCTATATTTTTCCTTTTGTGGTCTTGTTTTTATCATCATCCTTGTAATAACCGCTCCTAAAACTCTTCATATGTGATGTTGTGCGCTCATCACTGTAAAACCTTTTGGATGCCATTCAGGCGTGTGGTAAAACCCAAAGCTTGAGCCTGCTGTGCCTATTGGCAAATGTTAGGTTTAGATCACTGTGTAAGGATTCCCACTAACATTCCAATCATTCAATATCAGCTACATCAACAGAGTAAGAGCTGTGTTTTAAGATATTCAGAATTTTCCATATGATTCTAAGTGAACACCACCTCAGCCCGTCAGAGAATATGGAAAACTCTTTTTTTTTTGATAGCAGGTTCTGTCTATATGACACACAAGGCTGGTGGCTTTTATTAAAACTCTGTTGCTAAAACAAGAGCTATTATAAATCGTCATTTGAATACAGCAAATTAGTCGCATTTTGTAATGACCGTAAAAAAAAAACACAGCTGAAAAATCAGGGTTAAAAACAAACGTGTCGGAAGTCTAAATGCCGAACATTCAGTGTGGAGGAACATCTGGGTGCATATCATTGACCTTGCAGTCTGGCTAATGCAGAGATTTAGTTCCAGGGGGAGAGTGATTAGAGCGAGGTATCGCCTGTCATTTTAGTTTAACCTCTTCCACCTCCTCTTTTTGATACGCAGCGCCTCCTCCACCCTTTCCTTCCTCTTCCATTCTCCTCTCTTCACCTGTTATTATACCCGTTGTCACATTTTTTTTTCCCCTTTCATTTTTCCTTCAGCTTGATATTCCTCTGGTTTCACTGGTCATGATCCTCTTTCTACTTCTCTTTCTCTTTCAATGACTGCGTCACAATTTGCATTTCTGCAGATTTTAGGTGAAGGAAGGAGTGAGGTTTCTTTTTCTAGTCACACTGACTGACCGACTGATTCTGGGTCAGTGTGAATAGGATGGGTGGTAGTGGTATTTGAATGGTTTTACTCAGAGCTCTGATAACAGGACAGTCCTCATGGCTCCGCGTCATCCTGTATGTGCATGTGTATGTAGGCTTGCCAGCTGCCAAATGACTGTCACACCTTCACAGGTCTGCGTCTGCACTCGAAACAGGATTGTGGCAGACGAGAGAGAAAATGACCGTAGCTTTGAAAGTTAAAATGCGGGTTGAAGATCTGTGTTTTCGAGTGTGTGAGTCAGTCAGGATCATTAAGGCTTATGACTTTGAAAGAAACAGAAGATGAAGATGTTTTACTTGTAGGTGTAAGTGCCCTGGATGTAATCTCTGTCCTGTGCGTGATCACCCTCTGGAAACGTTAAAGAATGTCTGATGGTGAACTCCCCCTTCCTTGTTTGCATGTTATGTGTAACACACATGCTCTTTATTTCCCAGCCGAGCAGCTTGATGTGATCCATAAAGGGTTTGTTGGGTTTTTACGGCACTCAAGCTGTCATGCGTCATTTGTGGGAAGCTAATTTCAAAAAGTCGTTTGGGTTCACCGCGTTGCTGCTGTTGTTATGCAACCCCTTCGCAAAATCAGGGTAATTGTGACTATATGAAAAATTGTTTGTGTACGTGCCTCTTGACAACTAACTCCCCCTCTGTTTGGGAAAATGCAAATGCGTGTTATTAAGTCCAATCACTGCTGCTTGCTTGGGTGTACTGTTCATCAAGGATGTAATCTGTTATAGTGTACTCTGGAGTGCTCAGCACTCAACCTTCAACGTTCATTACTGTTAAGAAGCCGAAAAGTAACCCGGGTGTAGTTAAGTTAGCCAGTCAGCAACTCTAGGCTCTAAAATAAGTGACCAGTTACTTATGACAATGCATGAAAAACTGAGTTAGAGCGCTGTTTCCCTGAAGAGCCTTCGATTTACCAGTAAAAGCGTATTTTGCACCACAGACTTGCTGTCAATTTTGCTAAATGATAATCTAAATATTTGCCCCGATCTATCAAACACTGGAAATTGCTCTGTTGTGCAGATCGTTTGTTGCAACATGTCAATGTTGCCAAAGGGGAACAAATGTTGTCAGTTCAAAAATGAGAATTCAGAAATATGAAACATGAAACACTTTTATGGCAGCTGCACATAACGTCTCTAGTACTCAGTGCACCTGCGAGATGGATCTTTTTCAAGGACGTCTATCAAGGAAGAAGCTGTTGTCAAACTACAACAGCCTGACAAAATGACCAAGTGGGGTGACAGTGAAGCGCCTGTCAGAAGAAATAGCCTTTAGGCCTTTTTGGCCACTTGAGAACAATCCTGTCTGTGCGTTCCTCGTGAGTCTGTGAGAACAGTTACAGAAATTCTGTACAAGTGTGATCCTCTCTGTGACCAAGGACACGCCACATCACTCACAGATCTATCACTAGCAACACCTGGAACACAAATGGGGAGGAATGGGATTGTATAAAAAAAAGTGTAGACATGAGGTGGGAGCAAACGGACACATAACACATACCTAGTTATTTAAAGAATGAACTTCTTTCATTAGCCAAATGCAGAAAAAACATTTTTTGTCGTGGGAATGTAGCCAAGGGGGTCTCTGACAAAATCACGGACATTCCTCGCCACACAGTTTGGCAGGTGGCCTCAGACTTAAGTAGGGTGGAGCCCTGTGCCCTGAGCCAAACTCAGCTCGCTGCTCAGAAAGGCAAGCTGCCAACAAGATCAGTCTGCCCGATGGCTCCTCTCAAGTCAGTCGCTCCCATCCATTTCAGTTTGTGTTAGATATCAGAGACACAGCGGAACAGATAGTCTGACACAGTTTTACTGCTGCTGTCAGAATGTAGAGGCAGTAACTGGATCATTCATCATATTGGAGTTGTGAGGTTGTCAGCTACAATATGCCCTTTCTTCATTTCTCACTCTGACTTGTCCATTGGGAAAAAAAAAATCTGCACTTGCACCTCTCTCCCTCAGCTTGTCTTATCAAAACAGAGCAGAAATCCCTGTCTCCATTTCATACGCTTTTGGGCTCTCAATATTACTATAGTTGTCACATTTATATGAGAGGCACCTGTCACAGCCCTTGTCTGTCTGTTGGCCCTCCTTTTCAGCTTCCTCGACACACATGTAATTTCAAATAATATCACCTCTCCTCTGACTGAGTCCACATCCCACTGTGCACACTGCAAAAACGCTCTCCCTTTTCCTGTCAGCATGGGCATCTCTGCTTCCACCATGCACTCTTCTGCTTTGCTCCGCCAGTCCCCATCACCCCCCTCCGGAGTCTCCCAGGTGTACTCTAACTCATGAGCTGGAGCAGGAAGCCACACTTCATTAAGGCCTGTACTGATCCTGAGGTGCTGGAGTTGGAGGCTAAGTCAGTGGTAGAGGCAGAGTGAAATCTCTCTGTTAGGCTGCAAGGCACGTACGCACAGCCAGAGGCTAGCGAGACATTGTTTACCCCAGGGCTGGCTCTGTGCAAAGAGAGCTTGTAATTACAGCTACTGGGCGATTTTGGAGGAGAAGACTTTTAAAAGCTAGACAGAACGCTTTCGACGTCGTGCAATCGCTTACTGGATGCGGTGAGACCTGTTATCTAGACACCTTTGTGTCTGCTTTGATCAAAGGCAACTTCAGATGTGCTTTGACACTATGTGTCAGACTTAATAAGCGATGTAGAAGTTAAACAGCATCTTATGATACAGTTTATGAAAGAGGGAGAGAGAGAGAAACTGCATGCTGACATATGATGTAACACTTCCTGTTGCCTTATGAGTGATCACCCCCGCCAAATAAAGGAGTGCCAGAAAATATAGGAGTTTTGTTTATTTCTCATCTTCCATCAGCCCAGACAGAGCAGATTAATATTTTTTCCTGTTAACTGTGAGGTATTGCTGCAATAGTCTTCCATTAAGCACTTGACTTCAGCTGTGTGAGTGTGTTTAATTGGCAGTCTGCTCAGAGACTTCCTCGTCGGCAGATAATGACGGTTCAGTGAGAAACTGCCCGTGCGACTGTTGCACATACATTCAGTCCAGATACACGCCCATGTGCGTGTTTGTGCATGGACATGGACATGCTGTGCTGGCATGTGTTTTTGTGTGTGAGATGGGAGCAAATAGAGTAAATGACAGACACACAGATGAAGACTGAAAGCAGTGAGTATAAGCTATGGTTGATATTTGAGCTCCTGACAGTTGAATTTTCAGACCTTTTCGTCTACTCTTTAGTTTCACCAAGTGTCCTTAAAGGGATTTCAGTCTATGCTTTAGATACAAAATTTTACATCAAAACAGCCGGAGATGAAGACTAGATTTTTTTCTGGTGCATATTCAAGGATTCATGCTGAAAATCTGACATTCAGGTTCAGAGCTGAAAGCCAAATTTGTCAAAGTCAAGGCTTGATTCTGTGATACAAGAAAGGCCAAAACTAGTTTTGCCCTGCATGTCTACACAAATACATTAGGTAAAAATCTTCCATCAGAGATTTCAATCCACTGACAAAACATCTTTTTTTACATCTGGCAAATATAAACTTTTGTTCAGTACCTGATGTCAATAAGTCAGAATGTAAGTTACGTGAGTAAGATCTCCTTGACTACAAAATCATCTAACAGTCGGTTCTACAGTCAAGCAGCTCCATACCTCCAGGTAAAGTGATGGGGCCACAGCCTTTGCCCTGAGGGTCCTCCTCCACGATAAAGATGCTCTTCTTGCAGAGCCTCCACAGGCCAAAGTGGGCCGCCTCGCAGGTAGCGTTGAGCTTCTCCACTCGTGGGCTTAGCACGGCCCAGTGATCGGTCACCACCGCTGCCAGCATCGATGACATGCCCACCACAATCACCACAGACGTGATCTTGACCTTGGTCGCCTGCTCCTCAAACATGTTGCTCAATGCGTGCACGTGTGTGTGTATGCAAAATCAGGATGCGTGTGCACGCGCGTGCCTGTATTTGCACGTGTGCGTGTGTGTGTGTGACACTACTATGTGAAATGCTAGTGTGTATGTGAATGTCTATAGATGGAGTGCATGTGATCGCAAAGCCTGCGCGCGCTGGTCAAGGTTACCGTAGTTTTGGTTGCTTTCAGGTCTTTGATGCTGGAGGTTGACTCCAGAGGTTCACTCGTCCTGGCTACAGCTTCACTACACTTCTGATGTCCTCTTCTTCCCTCTCCTGCTTCCTTGTCCACGGCTCTTTCTTCTTCTTTCTCTGCCTTGTGCCTGGTGGTTGGTAAAAAGGGGCCAGATAACAGTGCCCTAGTTTCTACCTCTCTCCTCTCTTCCTCTCCCTCCCCAGTTGCCTTTGGTGAGTTGAGGACATTCAGCCTTGAGATGGAGATACAATGGGAAGTGCTTACGCTCATTACACCTATTACTCAATCATTCTGATGACGACAAGAGATGGGTCAACATACGTCTTCTGTTTAAGGTTCGGACACAGCGTATTGATTGTGGCTGTTCCAGGTGTGTGGTTATAACATCAACGACAGTCTAATGAAAGCTTCCAGGAAGTCTGACAGTTCACTGTTTCCCTGTTATAACAAAAACTGTTGTTATCAATCCGTCATTTATGTAGAACATTCACAGTCACATCTCCCTCATTCTCATTGGGTCTGATCTGTTTCCAGCTCATTTGTCTTAGGCGATGTGTGCCAGGTGACTCGTGGGGGGGGATTTCCTTTATTAGTTATGATCTGAATGAGCTGATCTACTTACTCAGCCAATCAGCAGTCAAGGTTTGAGACAAGGGTCCCACCTGATGTCAGCAGCTGATCCAGATTCAGACAGATAGAATAAAGGGCTTCAACAGAGAACCTTTAAAAATCTATATGTTCATTATACTGTAAAAGCATATATACACGGTCCCCAAAGTCTAAAATTATACAACTTTATTCCTTTGTCTAATAAATGTAAACATTTTTATTATGGCACAAGATCATTTGTGGCTAAAACACTCGTAACTGCTGAAATCCTGCAAGCAGCTGTCTTACACTGTATGCTGTTGTCTTTGTGTGTGGTCATTTAATTTGAAATCTAAACATATTCCATATAGAAATGGAAATATTACTCTACACTCAGGTGCTTTTGTTGAGTGTACCAAAACATGAAATATCACACATTTTGAGGAAGAAAAAATACAAACCAGATACATCTCAGAGGCATCATCAACCTTTTCCCTTTGAAATACTTGAGTAAACGGACAAGCTTTTTATAAAACACTGTGCCCCATTTTAGACAGGACTCTGGCCCATTTTCAGCCCTCACAGTCACACAGCTCTGGGCTTTTAACAAATTAAATGGCAACACATTTAAAGAAAGAGCAAGAGGGAAAGTGTTTAAATATAATCCAAGATGCAGTAAAAATGCAATACGTGTGTACATTGTGTGTGTAAAAAGATCGAGGAGGGCAGATACAGTGAGTCTGACGTCTCAAACCTTTTCAGAAAATGTACCGAAGTACTTTCTGTAAACACCATCAGTGGCTAACTGAACCAAGAAATTGATCATCAAAGAGAGATCATCTCACTCACAACGCTAAAAAAAAAACTGAAGCGCAGCACACAGCGGTGGATGAGAGGAGGTGAGAGACAGTTGTGTTCATTATCACGTTCCACCTGCATGCCTTTGCAGCAAAACTGCCTTTTTCCCCCAGAGAATGAGTCACACGCTGATTCCGTGCAAGCAACCGCTTGTCGCTAAGTATGTAATAATGGTGTCTTTGGGTGCAGTCTGTCGTACTGGGTGACCCCCTGACCTGCCTCATTTACTCATGGCTCCCTGGTGACTGTGGAGAGACCAAACACCTCACAACTGTAGAGTCTCCGAGCAACAGCCAGCAGCGTGGACGACAGCGGCGACGCGTCACAGACGAAGCAAGCGTGTCGTACCGGAGGGATCACCTCGTGTCAACAACGTCGGGAGGAGAAACGCTGAAATCAGATGACGGCGCCTGGCAAGAAGGCATCTCTGACTCACCTGTGAATGCCACTGACTGGATTCGTATGAGCACTACCATAAATATCAGTGTCACGCTTTCAGCACAGTAACTGTAAGGGCAACGACAAAAACACACAAAATCTCTCCTGTTAAAATCACTATTGACACGTCTAAACTCAGCAGTGATTAACTTCAATTATGGGTGCCAGTTTCCCCTGTTAGAATTTTTATTCCAGGATGAAAAACAACCTTAATTGGTGGCTAATTTTACTCATAGCAGAATAGATTGCATAGCCTTCAGAGGGACCCAACTGTATTCATTTGCAAATGACAGGCAACATTACTCAAGCTAAATTAGATTACCCGTGCCCCAAGGCCATTTCTATGAGGGTCACGGTAATATTCTTCTCTAAAACAGCGAGAGCAGTTATCATACGTGTTTGCCTCTGCGGTGCCGTCCTCGCTCGTTTGACCCGTTGCAGCAAAAGCCAACTGATCTACATGAAACAGAGGCTGCAGGTTAGGTGATGTGGGACGGCGAATAGTGAGTTATTGAGAGAAGATTGAAGAAAAATGAAATTTTACCAAAATTACAGGAGGCTGGTGTAGCTGTTGTACTGCACCATCAGATAATAACTATCCAAAGATAATTTCCCCAGCTAGATAAACAGCACTGATTTATCACTTACCATATGAGATCTTAACAACAAAATTGCACATTTCAGACAGGATAATGTCATTTTTATTTATTGTTTTTGCAAGGAGCACACCATACCTTCCCATTTTCTACATAATTATAAAGGGCATTGTGTCCAGGCTTGTGAAGCAGTGCAGGTTTATGGATGCATTTGGCGGAATACACAGAGCTAGGATAAGCAGAAGCAATACAAAAAGAAGTGATGCTTTCTTTCCATCTTGCAAAAATAATTGACCCTCTGATGGATTGCCATCTCTTTGATTCACACATCCAGAAAAGAAGGCTTCACTTTGCCTGAAGATTGAATCAGCTTGGTGATTGTTGAGATAAAAAAAAATGGCCTCATTTAGTCAGGTAGCCTCTCTCTCAGCGAGAGTGATGGCTTCTTAA
Organism: Channa striata; assembly: GCA_033026295.1. Lineage (NCBI taxonomy): Eukaryota > Metazoa > Chordata > Actinopteri > Anabantiformes > Channidae > Channa > Channa striata. Next base: position 17,877,535 of record CM065180.1, on the reverse strand, counting down.
CATTTTGATCTAAGAGCTGCCATTAGCGCATTGCTGACTGATTTATTTCATAGCCAAACAATGCGGAGACACTAAGGCTGAAGTGACTCTTCAGCTCATTCAGAGATGACAGTGATTCAGTCTTATGCAGCTGAACTGAAAAGTCTGCGATGCAGAGAAGGTCAGACACAGGAATCTGAATGGAGCACTGCAATCGCAGAAAACACTGCAGCGTATGCTTACAACTTTAATTACCTACTTACTTTTGTGTGATTCTCTGCTTTTTCTTTTGTGCCACTAGTTCACACTTGTGTTTGAATTGAAACTATTAAATAGATTGCCATAATAGTTAGCACATACATTCATGTTTAGGATGGATCATAATAAATGTGGTTATGCCTTAATTTTTAGTCTGGCTCCATTATTAGATTATTTCATGACCAATTACTTGCCAAACTAACATTCCGACAAGCATTAATTGTACTTAATTACAATAGGTAGCAACTTAAAGCTACAATCTGCAACTTTCTTGTCTCTTGTGACACAGACATACTGGCACCAATGTGTCAAATATTAATGGAAAGGTTTGTATCGTCAGCATTTGATGCCACGGGTGGACTGATTTAGACTCATACGCTACTGCTAACTTCAGTCCTAAAAGTTGCGTAGAATAGCTTTAAATAAATTCAGATTCTAAAAATAAAGCAAAAATAGAGAAACAAAACCACTCTATGATCCAATATTAAAAAATGTAAATACCTTTAATAGTGATTGAAATTCAGAGTGTACTTGCAACATAGCTACAGTATCTAGGCAAGGTGTTCAACACAATATAAAAAGGGGCTCAGTTCTTTCCATTTTTGTTATAAAACTCAATATTCTCCAATCAACATTTTCCATAATGAACATCTGTACTCAAAAGCGTATCACTAATTCCTTCATCAGTATGTGCTTATTTCGCACAATAGTAAGCCATAAATTAACATAAGCACATACAGTAAAGTACAGCTGCTGCATACACATAAAATAGAAAATATATTCTTGTAATTACTGTACTTCACCTCACACAATAGAATATTCAATAATTAGATTATTTTTTTATATTGACTGACAAAACCAGAGTGTGTTTACCTGAATATAAATGGTAATTTGAATTATATGGCCAGTGCCAGATTGCATCAAGGCATTATTGACTCACTGTTCAGTAAAATAATGCTTTGAATCATCTGTTCACATCTTTGCACATTCAATGTTTTTGTGTGTTTGTTTTTATTGTACTTCATTTACAAGTTTACAGCTTTACATTGAAAACACATTTGGATTTTATTTCTCACACTGGAATATAAAAGATCTACACTCAGAGTGGATCCTACTGATGGCTTTTGTTTACATGAGCCCAGTCTGGTAAACAAAATGGCATCGCTAATGGAATATCATACACACTATGTACAGTCAAATGCTATTCTGTGGTTGAGTACGCTCATGTGCCAAACCAGAACCAAGCGAATAGCCCTAAGACTGAAAAAACCCACCCCAGCTGGTTCTTGGAGCAAACTCAAGCCCTCGCAGCTTTTTCAAAATACAGTAATGACATTTTCCCCTAAAATCATTTTCACTGGATTTTTCTTTATCACTGGTCCATTTTCTAGCATTTCCAAAAACCACGTAGAGGACCTCAAAAGTTCAATCTGTCAAAACAACACAGTATTTCCTGAGAGAACCAAAGAAAAAAAAGTGGAGTTGGACGTGCGGGATGACAGTACAATATTATTACAACCAAATCCTTCAGGGACAGAGTCAAAGACAGGTCCCTCTGCTTCTGTCTGGAGCCTCTGTTTGATAGAAGTGGGGAAAAGGAAGCCAGACGGACTCACAAGCGATGTGATAGACAGACATGCAACATCCAGCTGGCTCTGATTCTTTCCCCTTAAACACCCCGGACACCAGGGCTCCAGTCTGAGCAAAAGGAAGTCCTGACCTGTGCTGTTTTCTGGGCACCACCTTTTTGTCAGCTAGTTTTCTCTGGTGACAGGCGCATTCACAGAGTCCCATCCATCAGAGGCTGTGATGGAAGGATGGCAGACTGATATGGAATAAAAAAAAAGGGGGCCACTGAATAGAGGTCCGCTTTAAAAAAAAAATGAACACATTGTTCTGCTGGCAAATGTCAGTGAAGAATAGGGTGATGGAAGAGGCAGTGAGGGAGACAAAACCTTTCATATTGTTTGGAATATTGAATGATTGACTTGTACAACCTGCTGAAACACACTACAGAGCAGCAAATGAAATGTTTTGTTCCTACACTGTTAAAAAATTTGTAATAAATCATAATTATAATTTGTGATTGTTTAAAACATTATTCTAAAGGACATTGCTGAGAAAAACTGGTTCTGAGGACACAATAGGAACTTTGCAGTATGAGTATTCAACACTTTTACTCCAAAAGTAAATGGGGAAAACTTTCAATTTGAAGAGTACCTTACGTTTAGCACCTTGTTAAATAATTTTACATGATCAGTAAACGTTGTTTAGCACAACTTCACGCTTCACTCTCAAATTTAGCCAAAATGTGTAGTGGCCATTACACAAATAAAGGTTGTGATCATTAGAAAGACCATTTAAGCATTTTGATACAAGTGAGATATAACGCTAAATTTGCATTGGCTACAGCACAGACAACAGTAACTCTAATCTGCTTTGATGGTCTGTAAAGGCAGATAAATAACTAAGGTTTTGTTTCAAGTGGCTCATCTTCTGTCCCGGTGACTGTCCTCTCTCTCTGGTCCCTTTGAAAAGGACAGTCTGTCTGAAAGATGGCAGGCTCCCACCAGCGCTCTGGCTCCAACAGGTCAGCCCACTGACTCTTTCATCATTTCCTCCTCAAGGTGAACTTTGAACCCAGAAATATGCCCCTCACACTGGTGTTGTCCTGCGATTAACCCCATCCTTTAAATCATTGGGGAAACAGTTATGGACCTGGAGGAATTCGGCAGCCGCCTCGTGTTCGGGGCTATACGTGTTCTCCGTCACGCTGTCCCTCGCCAGAGCGTACATAGACAGCTCGTCCAGGGGCCCGCCGGAAGACGGCGCCCTCTTCAGGCCAACCACTGGGGAATTCTCCCGCGACGCCTCTGTAGAGTGAGAGCTGGCGTGCGATGTTCGCCGGCGGTAGCGGAAGCTTGGTATCCTTGAGTAGGGGGAAGATGAAGAAAGTGAACGGATGAACTCCCGCCGCGCCTTCCAGCGAACTTCCTTGTTTTTCTCAATGTAGATGTTGATGGCGAGCACAGCCACTGTTTCGGCCACAATGAAAGAGAGGGCGCCAAAGTAGAAGGACCAGCCGTAGGAGTAAGTGTATTTCTTGTCATCATCGCGTTTGTCATTGGGGTCTCCTGCGTTGCTGGAGATGTAGACGATGATGCCGATTATGTTGCTCAGACCTGATAAACAAGAGACAGTCTATGAGGCACAAAAACCCATACAAGAAATACAAAACTGACACAAAAACTACAATTCAGTGCCTCCACTCATGGGTTGTGGTCAACAATCTACAACCTGGATTAGCTTATTCGCCTGTGCTGTAGACCACAGCTGTTGTCCAAAAGTGACTAAAAACACATCAGCCAGTTAAATGCTTGCTTGGGAAATAGCGAGCAAATTTTGCCCCAAATGCTCCGAAATGCCAAAATGTTTTGCTGTCTAAGGGAAGCATAAGTCAGGTGCACATGCACAAAATCTTCAGTGGAAAAATGGCAATTCATGTCAAACATCTGGTGGATATTTTTTTCAAAAAGTTTTCAAAAGGGTTGCTGACAATATAGAAAATGACGAAAGTTAGAACAGCACATATGACCACAGGTGCAACATCGAGCCGCCCTCCTTCGCTGTCAAACCACAGCAGTTCCGTGATTGAGTATGTGAAAACAGTTACGGTAAGTATGTAATACCCCAGCTCACCGGCAGCTACAAAGAGAATGCCTGCACCGAGGAGGACGTTGTTTGTCTTGTTGTAGACTCGGCCCACCCCGACACACAGGCCACCCAGCATCAGCAGGATGGTGCTGAGTATGGGGAACACACTGGAGGCTCGGACTATACCTGCCAAAACAAAGACAAAGGTACTGTAAGTTTTTTTTTAATTAATTAATATTTGACTGCATCCTAAATAAAGGGATTAATTAATAAAAAATGATACAAATGAATAAATCATTCCATCAATCAACTGATTAAAGCAGAAAGCATTCTATGAATACCAAATACAGCCGTCAATAGATAACAGGCAAGTGTGGAATCTGAACAATGTTTCCAATAGGAAAAAAAAGAGACTCTTTTAAATAATTAGAATTTTCATTATCCCGTTCATCTATCCAATCCCACCTCCTTTCCACCTCCTCGCCATCCATTTTTGAGAACTCCATTATCATTTATACTTTGGGGCCTTGTTGTGACAAAGCTGTGCTAATCAGCTGTGGGATGTAACAAGAGCTCTCACTGACTATCACCTCCCCATAAATGAATCACTGCGCTATTTTGTCAATGTTCTAAGGATGGACGAGCTTATTCAAGCATAAAGTCTTTTACTATAAGCCATCCTTTTATTTAGTCTGGCTAATGGACTGAGTCTGGACTTTGTCCAAAGTCTGATAAGTCTTCTTTGTTCTTCTCAGCAAATAAAGCTGAAAGTGAATCAGCTGTGCTTTAAATGAGGGCCCTGAGTGAATATCCCCATTTTGTATCAAACTAATCACAATTTGTGAGTAAGTCTGGTTGTTTTTATTTTTTCAACTAGTTTTCCACAGAGCAATGCCTTGAACTTTAAATAAAAAGAAGCAGACTGGTTTTATGTGTCCTTTCAGTCAAACATTGTTGCTGCAAGACGACTCTTCACCACAGATAAGAGTGACAGCAGCACAGCTCACAATGTACTTTACGTAATAGAAAAGGAAATAAACATCAAAAGAAAAGGCACATTAGCTACTGATCTAGCAAAAAGTCGTCCAACGTTGGACATATTTAAGATCACATCACACAATAATGCTCGTTTTGTTTGTTTGTTTTTTTGGCATTTTATTAATCTCTGTATAAAAGAGTATGAAAATTGGTTGCTGATTTCACCAGCCGAAAAAAGACAGTTTCGAGAATGCCCGACAAAGAGGATGAGAGGAAGCACTTACGCAGCAGGTATTCAGAGCTGTCCGTGTCGTAGTCGTTGTCGTCAGGAAAATGGTTGATTCTGTAACAGCTGCCTTGATTAATGCCTGAAGGACAAAAGAGACAGACGCGCTTCGTATTAATGAATATTAAAGAATATGACATACTGTATGTGACGTTTAGTTTATGACAGGTAGGATCAAGAGTGCTTGAACTCTTTTTGAAGGTAAAATGAAGTTAAATGGGTCCGTGCGGTGCTTGGGGCTACATTTGTGATGTGTGGGTGCTGGCGTCAAGGCCACTGTTGCTCCCTGCTCAGTGACCTGCTTTTGATAAACTGTCTCCACCGGAGTAAGACACCACTCTGCTCCTGTCAGCGATAAAAAGGGGATTTTTTACATGACCACTGGTTATTGCAAACGAGAGGTATTAGACGCAACAGCAAAAAAGGGAAAAAAAGAGAACATAAAAGGGAGCAACTGCAAACTGAACTTTGTCTTTCATTAAGTTTAATTTGAACAACTGTTAACAAGGGATTACACAGTCAGGAAAGTGTTATTTATCAGTTTAATTGGGGAACGTAGAAGTCCACAGTCCACTTAAAGCCCTTTCTTTTTTAATTAACACTTTATTCTAAAACTATTTATCTTATGGTTTTTAATTAAATCTTCTCCTAATAGCATTGGATCAAACTGTATCCATCCATGCAACAAAAAAAAAACTTGATATTCCCAAGCAACCAGACTCTGATCCAAACTGCTGTATATACAGTAGGTCAACTGAGAATTGTGGAAACTAAAAATCACAGCTCAGTGCGCATATATTTTTCAGAAGAGCTTTGCATATCGAAGATCGGTTCCTATGCAGATTATACAGTGGTGTCATCAAAAATGCATTGCCCACAGGGATTTGAAGATTGTGGCACATGTCCAAAGACAGCTCGGGTGATGCTTGAGCGCCGGGAGGAACAAGAAGTCTTATCTGAGCAACAGTGTTAGAAGATTTAAGTGTTGAGGTGAGAATCAGAGAATGGAGTGGAAGGTGAGAGAGAGAGAGAGAGAGCAATTAAAGCTGAGAGACACCTAGCTGTATTCGAACAGGAACATAAACAACACCTTGTCTAGAGAAAAATGGGTTGGGAGTGGGTTTAATGGAGGTGCTCAGTGCAGTAGTGGTAATGCTGGGAGCTCTTTGGCTAATAATTCACCATTTTCTATGTGAATATCCACAACACTTTAGTCATTTTGGATTTTTAAAAAAGCCACTATAGAAATTAAAGGTGGGCTGGACTGGACTTGATTTGCATATTTTTTTATAAGCATATCCGTTTTTTTTCCTGTGCATTATATGTTACAATGTGCATGTGTTTGCATTTGTCTGTATCTCAGAGCAGAGAAAGCAACTGTCCATTTACCGTGTGCTGCCTCACGGGGCTGAGTTACTGCTGCCATGCCTGTCAAACATTCAGCTTTTACTCAGCACACTGACAAATCTAACGCTTCTAAATATTCTTAAGGCATCTAATCTGTGACTTTATGTCAAGGTGGACAAACAAAAGATTCTCATTTCGAGCTTATTTTGCTAAAACAGAAACTGGCAGTTTTATCTGCTCAAGTTCTCACTAATTGAGCAACTGTTAGTGAGTTGGTTTAAAATAGTGGTGCCTCTATATATTTCTATTACTTTTATTACTACATGGCTCTGCGATATGCTACTAAAAGACTGGAATTAATGTGGTAGCTTTGAATATGAATAACACCGATCTGTACTGCAGTGTAGATATAAGAGTGACTAGAAAAGTCTAAAAGATTAGAGACATTTATTTAAAGTTTAACATAACAGTTTGGCTGGTTCAATTACTTTTAAGTCTTTTCAAAGGATTTCACACCTTGCATGAACATGTCGTTCTCACATGTAACCTGTAAGGCTACAAACCTGTTTATAATCCTCTAGGTGTTGGAAGACTCGGTTACTGCTAAAGTACAGAACTGATTCCCTGCGTGCTATGCAGATTACGTTAGAGCACACAAACACACCTATCCTTACACTTTTTTCCACGTGTTTTTTGGCTTTGGAAGGGATAAAAACATCCTCCAAAGGTTTTTTTAGATGTACACAGATGTAAAAAAAAAAGCTATGTAGTCTCTGTAATCAATAAAGACTTACATATTAGTAAAAGCAAAAAACCACTTCTTAATCCTAATGACAGAAGACGTAAGAGTCGACCTTCCACAACATAAATGTCAACCTTTCTAACAATGCCGACACCCGTCAACTCCATTTCCCAGGCACCCATGGGTGTGCGGCACAATGGCACAGGTTTTAAGGGCATTCTCGCTTCCATTAACTAGGTCTGCTTCTTAATAAGGGACATCAAATTAATTAGTGTCAAATCATTCGGAAGAAATGGAGCACAAGTTTCTGTGTCTAGTCACTGATGGAAAAAAAAGGCTATGAACTATTTCAAGCACTAATGTGAGACTTTGTACCTTGTGAAAAAAGACATCTGGTTGATGCTGTTAGATCAAGAAGAGGGAAGATAATAAAAACACAGACACCTTTGCTGTTCTGTTAATTGCTGTGTAAACAGCGAATCATGCTGCAGCTCCAGGGCTTGTAGCAGATTTTGTATGTGTAAATTTTAAATTGTGTGTGTGTGTGCGGTACTAAATTAAACACACACTTTTAGTGCGAACCCAGATCGTTTCCATTAATTTTACACTGTGTACATGATATTCTTTAACCTCTGTCCAGTCTAGACCCGAGCTAATCCAGCCTGTCTGACGCCTCTGACTTTTTTCGTGTGTGTGTGTGTGTGTGTGTGTGTGTATGCAAAGGGAAAGGGAGCTGAGGACAATATTGCAGCTGATTGGAAACCTGATTAGAAGCAGAGGCCCCCAGGCCCGTGATTTATGAGTGACAGTTTTCAGCTCAATGTCTATGTTTAGTTTGTGTGCATGTGTGCAGACTGTCTGATGGACCCTTCATAAAGTCAGAATACTAACTAGCTGGGAGGGAATAGAGGGGAGGGTGGATATGGAGATATAAGGTAAGAAGGTACAAGGAAACAACAAAAGCCCAAGAATTATGGGATAGAAAATAAAAAGACAAGAGACCTTATTAAAGGAGAGATTTTTCCATAAAAGTCGGAGAACTGTTCGGTGCAGTGTCACAGATGTGAAAATGAATAAACAAGTGGAGGCAAAGGGTGGGCCAGACAAGAGCTACAGATTGCTGCTCATATGCTGGTAGAACGGAACAAATAAAAACGTGCATGTCCTCAAATCTGGGCAATGTTACGAGGTGATTATATTGTGACAAATGTTGAATTAATCTAACAATGTCAACACATTAGACAGGAAATAATGGGTTATCTGGTCCTGGCTGTAGTTGTAAGGCCCCATGCTGGGCATCCCCTCCTCCTCTCCATGGCAACCCCTCTTAGTCTTTAATAAGCTCATTTCCATAAATGATCTCCAAGGATGCTTTTGACATCTTCACTGTGTTTGATGTTCACCAAAATAAGAGACGGCCCTTCCCAGGCAAACCCGCTTTCCACAGATTTGTCACCACTTAATAGTTTATAACTGTGAGTCTGTGAGACATTTGCATATAAGTACAAACACACGCACATACAATGCATACACGTATTGCATTGAAAACAGCTGGCACAGCTGGTGTGCCACCGGCAACGAGATGATGCACGTCAACATTATTTTAAATGAACACGACTCAGCCAATAAGAGAGGGACCACTCAGTGGAATACACCGATAGCACAGTCGGACTGAGTCCAACACTTGTTCAAGCAGGCGTCTCTAGAGGTACTGTATATCATGACAACAAGCTCCATGTGACACGTATCCCCCACTTCCCTATTTCCACACTTCAATAGCTCTGCGAAGAGATTGATGAATGAACCAATCAAAAGTGACTTTAATATTGCTTTTCACTTGAGCTTCATAGCCTCCAGTGGGTGATACACTTTACAAAACGCTACACATGACGGATCTACAAGCAAACAGCAGTAGCTGTACCTCTGCTTTCCGTCTGTTCTTATCCTTGTTGCTTTTAGATCTCCAACAAAAATTGTGACCACTGACGAGGGATAGCGCTCTGTGCTTCACAGCAGGTGGGATAATTAGGTTTTATAAAGCGGTAAACAGAGCACTGTTTCTGGGACTCGATATCAAACGAAGACATGCACACACCACCACAACTCACACAGACTTAGCGACACATACATTTTATTACTTTGTGAGCAGGCAATGCCAGGACAGAATATAAAAGCGTCTGTGTAACCAAACAAACCCGTCCATTTTTTTTTTTTTTTTATTCCAAGTGAGGAAGAAAGAAAAGCAATTTGGCGAAGACATCAGTGATTCAGTGTTGATATGACTGACAGTTGGTTAATTAAATTGTCACCGGGCTGCAATTTCTTCAAACACAGCTCTGCTTGGGGTAGACTGTGCATGTAAATCCACATTGTTGGAAGAAAACTGAGATCTATCACCACATGCAGTCTGTTGTGAAGGCTGTTGTGCATTGTCACTTACTTGTAAAAATGTACATATATAATGGGTTCTCAACATGATGCTGATAATTCTCTCCTTTGTGAGCAGAGTAAAAAGAAAGAAAGAGCTTTAACACTGCAGCGCCCAGGTGCATTTTGAACCTGTTTCTACTGCAGGTTTCCTATGTGATGAAGTAAGAACAATGATGACAGGGTCAAATGTCATTTAAGGATGTCAACACCAGAATTCAACCATCACATGTCCCACACGCTCACTCGTGTGCAACGTTGACCTTACCAACACTCACAGTTGGTTTCTTTCTTATGGAACCACTTTGGATTGAGGATCGGTCTACAGAACACATTTCTTTAATCAAGTTAGTAAAGGTCAGAGTTTTTGTCTGCATTTTGTTCTTTTAGCCCGGACCTGAGAAACAGCAGGTGCTTGATTGAAAATCATAAGAAATATATTATTGCCAGTAGTGAAACAACTGGAGCAGTAGAGAAAAAAATGAATCAGTTAGCTGATGAGAAGATTGACAGTACTGTCCTGCCCACAGAGCACATTTAAAGATCCCTAACAGTCAGTGAGGCCAGCCCAAGGTCTACCCATCCCAAGATGCCAACACATCAAAAGCTAATTAATGATCTCACAATTTGAGAGAAAATTGTTGTTTATCTCCTACACAAAGTGCCGTGGGGATCTTTTTTTGTGGGCCAACTCTGAAGTTATTTCCCTTGACAAGAAAGAAATGGATTTTTTTCCATTGGCATTTGGATTATTGTGGAAAATAAGCTCCGTGACCAACAGATGTTTATGATGTTTAGCAAGATAATGTTTACAGATGAACACCACTTTTATGATCTTTGAAACTTAAATACAATCACCAGAATTGAAAAGCTACAGTTGGGCTAGTAACGAAATACACCGTTGTATACAGTTATTACAGCGTCATCACAACTAAACCCTTTTTTATTACATGTGACCTAATAAAGCTAGGGACTGCAAGTTATCAAATTAAAATAAATTAGTTTATAAATGAATTACTAAGTAGATAAATCTCCGTGTTCAGCAAAATACAGTTTAACGTTCACGATAACCTCTGTAGTCTGTCTCGCTTGTTGGCAACTGCCTTTTTTGAAAAGTATAGACACAGATAGCACGAGTTAATTATGTACTGAGTCATTTTATAACAAACAATAAAATCGGAAACTCTCTTGAACGTGTGTTAACTAGACCCTGTTTTAGAAATTTAAAAAAACCCACAGACTTCAAGATGAGGGAACAGACGAGCAAAAATGCTGATTTCCATGTTTAAGGGCTCATTCCTAGTGCAATCAATTGAACGACCGACTAGCTGGTTTCCTGTGTCTTCTTAGTTATAACTGTGAGTTACTGAAGTGCAGTAGCTTCATTAAACAGAGCAATCATGTCAGCAGGATATATTTTTTCATCAAAAAATAATTTCCCCCTTAGCTTATACTTTCAAATCAACATCTTCCATTTGACACAATGGAGCTTTACCCAAAATAACAGAACCAAAATTAAAATTAAGCTGTGGTCTTGTGGGTATGAAATATGGCCACAGAGGGTTTGTTAAAACGTAGAGTAGCTAAACAGAATATATTGATGAGGATGGAGGAGGTAAAGCTTTAAACTGATGAAAAGGAAGAGTGCATCAAGCTGGAGAGAAAGGTGAAGTGACTGAGCTGGTAGATGGGGCCTGCTGGCTAATTAGTGCCCCCGCATGGCTCCGCGGTGCTTTTAATTACAGGATTGGAGCATGATGGAAATGGCAAAGTGACCCCCACCCCACCTAAACTAATGCCACCTCACAAACACACACATCACCTGTCCACCATAACCCCGCCCCCTCCCAGTAAAAACTAAGAAAGGGCCGCCTCGCCACTTACGCCAACCCACCACCAGTCGGGATGTTTACTGTAAATATGCACTTGCTAATTGGATTATTCATTAAGCTGTTTCTCATACGCAGAGTTGGTCTTATTTACTGGAGTCACACATAAGCAACAGCCTCTGATGCATTACCGATTGTGATGCAAATTAGGAGCACTCAGTGCATTCAAGAGTGCTACGCTGGCCTCACAATATTCATGTAGGAAAACAAACGCAAGGAAAACAATCTAATCAGCTGTTGAAAATTGCAAACTCCATAAATAATGATAGTGCTGACCTCATCCCAAAGTGGTTTCATTGGATACGCTCCTGCCTGCACTTTAAATGTCATGCAGGCCTGATGAAGGAGCGGTAATGCTTGTTGAGCTGGGCAACTAGAAACACATTCATGTTGGTGTGCGGAGAAGAGAAAGAGGCTTCTATATGTGTTAGAGCAATGTGCTGTCGCTGAGAGAAAGACATGTTGTTGTTGCAATCTGTTCAACCAAACGTGGTGATGTTTTCCCCAGTAGCTGTGATGCACACAGAGCCATCCCCGTCAATAACCCAATGTGTTTGTCATTATGACCAGAGGGGTGTGTGTGTGTGCCTGTGTGTGTGTGTGATGGGGGGAGTCTTCCTTCCTTGTCTTCTCCTCTATACTTATGAGTCTCCATGACAACAGAGCCACCGTCCAGCAGCTTCTAGTTTTAAACAGAGGCACAGAAGTGAAACTATTAGCACTGGAGAGAAAGATATCATAGGCTCGTCTTTGTTTGTGTCAAATTATGCCTTCAAGAGGAAGTGTCATTGCACAGAGCCAGTCTTTGTCCCTAACCTCATCAACGTTATTCAGTCTCTTTTGTCATTAAGCCACACTCATGATTTACTTAAAACCTTTGATGCAAAATCATGCTTCCTATGATGGCATTTGCAATTTATTGCTCTTTCCTGGTTTCTCAGGATATATTTCAAAGTACGAGTCTGCCCACATCCCAGCCAGGTGCCCAGCCAAGCGTGACTCAATGTAAATTGTGAGTGTCATAACGCAACAAGATTTTCTTAACATGTGTCTAAAGTATCCATCCTGAGCCCAGAAACAAGCTCCTGATACTGTTAATATATATACTGAATATTTAACGTATTATATATATATATATCTACGAATACATATATCATATTTTGCACACTCCTTTTGCACAAGTGTAAAACATTCTGCTGTTGTTTTGGAAGATAAGAACTGATATTCAGATGCCTTTTAATAAATAAATAAATGCTGACATCAATAGAAAATGTTGCTGTGGCTACACAAAAGCAAACACATAAAACATTTTCTCTGACTGAGTTCTTTGTGGTGACAAAAACATTTTTCTTATTCTTATCTAGTCACAACAGTGACACTGTACAGCATGGTATTTAGTTATTAAAGTTATTTTTGTCAAAAATTATAGTAAGTGTGCAACAAACCCAATGTGGTGACTTCTAATGTGCCAGTTTGAGCTTGAGGAAAAACGGAGTTTATGTACGTAAAATTTAGTGTTTTAATGTAAATTAAATTAACTTTAGATGTTTTTTCCAAAGCAGATGCCAAATGAATGATACTTTTTGTCCGTGATATGTTTCCTGTAACGATGTTGTTTATTTGTACTTGTTGTGCCATGAACAAATCCACCTAGCTGAGGCGAGAAGTCAAGGGGTAGCCGGAAGGAGGATTGGTCAATGAATGAGTGTCTGTCTCTCTCTGAAGTGAGACGTCACTGCCAGCGCACCTCCTCATCAAACCATAAACGCGTAAAATTATCCAAACGGATCAAAACATTAAGAAAATTGTTTCCCTCGGGTTTTATGATAGAAAATATATATTTTTTAGTTTTGCTTGGACATGACGTGGACTCAGTGTCATCTATTTTTAAATCGCCGGGCATGTTTCCATAGCAATTTCAGGGATGTTGCCAAGCAACAGCATCGGATACAATGAAGACATGAATGAAAGTAGACTAACAGCGCACACATTTCCTGGCGGCGACCGGCTGAAAAGTGAATGGGTTCAGACGTGCCGGCTTGGCATCGCATTCTTGTGCTCACTCTCACACGGCCGTGCGCGTTGTGCGGGCCTTTGTCTGAACAATGCGAAGAACAGCTGACTGCCAGCTGGAGTTCGGCGCTCAGCGCTACGCGTGGTCTCGTTAGCTTGCCATATTGTGCTACTTCACACAAATAAAAATCTGCACCTGTTTATATCTACGATTTCTGCATCTGATCCATGACCCATGAAAGTTGATCCACGTGCACTGCATTGTTCTTGCTCTTTCGTGCCATTTAAAGTCTGGGTTTGGTGCGCGTAAAGGGAGCGCATCCTTTGTGCGCCCCGCTGCCTTGTGCGCGCTGACAAACAAAAGACTTCCCGGAAAAAGAAAGAGAGAATCCAAACTATTTGTTGCATAAAAAACATCATGAAACCGTCGAGTCCACGTTTAATTACCATTCATAGCACTGTATATGTCAACCATATTCATGCGTATCACCAAAGTGAGAGTAGATTTGGAGCAGACTCACCTTCGATACAGCAGATTCTCCACAGTCCGGAGTGGGTGAGATCGCCCTTCCTGGTTTTGGGTTGCGGCTGGATCTCGTCTGTGGTTGCATTGGTGCTGTTGCAGATGTACGCCCGCGAATAAAGCCAGTAGTCCGTGCCGATGGCGATGGTCATCAGGCTGAAGGCAGCGAAAGCCCCCACGGTGGCCAGCAGCGTTTGAACCCCGCGGTCACACCAAGCCATGGCGCTTTCATACTATTCCACGCTCTCACCGGTCCGACATGCACGCACCGGGGCGCGTCAGGGCGCGGATCCTTCGGTCATACTTGTCTAGGTGTGTCCACTCTGTCTGCTCATCTGCGTAAAGTAGAGCGAGCAGCCCAGAGGAAGAAGTAGAAGTAGGAATAGTGTGTGGAACGCTCACCTGATGCTCAAAAGCAGCTGGCAGCTGCTGGGAACATGAGAGGACACCGGTTGTGGCCACTCCAGAGGCTCCACACAGGTTTGACGCGCGCAGGACAACACGACAGCAACATCGTGTACTAATTCAGAGCACTTCAAGCCTCCTCACCGTTTCATTTCTCCGTTTCCCCCTCTCTGTCCTTCCCTACAAACACTTTTCTCGTTTTCTCCACAGACTGCGTGTCTGATAAAAGCCATTTCTAAATAGGGTTACGTCAATGGCTCTTAAGTGAGACCCCACCCTCACCAAATCTAACCAATGGACGAGATGTGTGGTTGAAGCAAGAAAGAACAAACTCAATCAATTTGCAATGAGAGTGAAATGAGAATTTGCATTGTGGTTAGCTATGCATTTAAAACTGGTGGAATCTTCAGGGGAAATACTAATGAGCCAAACAGCCTAATCTGAGTGATGTGGACGTTTTCCAGTTAATTCAGAACCAGGCTTTAGAATGAACATGCCCAAACTCAGCCATGACAGGAGTGAGGAAGTGTGGGAGAGGTAGTGGCAGGCTTAAAGCGTTTGTGAGCCAGATGGAAGGTTTTCAAACCAGCGGGGAAACATTTAAGGAGCTTCTTGGAGACTTTCAACTGGCAAGGTGCCCTCATTGTTAAAACAACAACAGCCCTTAATGCTTCTGCCAGCCTGGGTTCTTCAGAAATCTACTCACTAGACTGGCTAATTGCAACTGTAGTTCACTTTAGACTGAGAACTTTTGTCATTTTCTAAATTAGTCGTACTGTCTGTATTAGTCGTATCACCATACAAGACTCTATTACCTTGTTCATCTGTGCTGCAGACATTCACTGATGCCCCAAAACTATTTAAAGCACATCAGTCAGACACTAAGCCCCAGTGGATGATGTGTTTCATAAATCTAAAACATGCTGGAAATAAATATTGTCCCAAGTGATGTATACCCTCTCCAATGGAGATCTTTGGAATACTTGAGCAGCTAGCTCAGGGAAATGCTGATTCAGAGCAGTCTTTGGCAAAAATATGTCAACTACATATTTTTTAATGAAGCTGTATGTCACCCGGTGGTACAGTGTGTCTGTCTGATGGTTTTTCATTCGTTTTTGGACAAAAGAGCTATGGCACAGACAAGCAAGCTAATCCAAGCTCAGGCTGCCAAACATGAGTAGCAAAGACTCAGTAAAGTCACTGTCATGAATGTGGATAATACAATTAATTAACAAAATGTCCCAATTTATCTTTAAAATGTGTGTAAAAAGCATCACCCTATGAAAACTTAATTCACTGATGAAATATTTCAGCAAACTGAGCCACCTGAGGGGACATAGGTAAAATATTATGATGACCTCACTTAAACTCAGTTCAGCTGTCTTCAATTGTCACTAAGCTTTAAAACATGACATCCACTAGTGCAAAACATGGAGTAATTGAAAGGTTTTGTCTTCAGGGTTTATGCTTAAAGGCTACCAGGAGGTGCAGTGTCATGTTTTATAGGCTGCTTGGCAAAGTAGGATGAGGGGAACAGAGACAGTGTAAAGGTAAAGAGCTGGTTTTATTATTGGGCTACTTTTTCTCAATGCAACTTGTTTTTTATTCATAAATCTTCAAATACCCTCCTTTAATATAATAATAAAAATAAAAAAATAAATCCAAAATATTATTTGAATGCTTGAAGAAGGTGAAAAATTCACTTTTTGCCATTTGATCTTTTTCATTCAGCTGAAGATATTATGCAGGGTTTTGATATTTTATTAGATTTCATCCAATGAACCTGGTGCCCTCATGGTTGTTTAGCCTTTCCTCTGCGAGCTGTAAGTAACTGGAGGTCTGTTTAATACAAGACATCATTCAACACGCTGTGACTTTTTACTCCCTTTCCCTGTTGGTGGCGCCAACTCGCAGTGACACTGGAGGAAAAGGAAATTCTGGTAAAAGAACACCAAGAAGGTGAGTAAAAACCGTCAGGTGCAGACAGCTGCGTCGCGGTGTAGGCGCCCGTGTGTACGGCGCATGCGCAACGCTCCACTGAGCCTGGACAGTGCGGACGTTCAAGCCCATTGGTGCGCATGTGCGGAAGCAAGAGTGACGGCACCGTCCAATCCTTGTGTTTTTTCTGGGCAACATCTGAACAAAGGCCTGCCCCCTTTTCAGGAGGATTTCTCTACCGCCATCGTTACTTTACGTGTAATCACGATTACTAAATCGGATTACGATACTTTTATTATATTTTAAGACGCAAATAACAGTAAAGATAGCGTCCGAGATGGATGTGGATCACCACGAATCCAGCGGCGAGACCAAATCGGCCATGCACACTTGGCGTTATCGCCACCATTTCACGTACAAGGCAGATCAAGGAAAAAATATCATCGTGCAGTGTAATCTATGCCTGCCGAGGGTTAATCTGCTATCCACGTCGAAAACTTCAACATCAAACCTAAAGAAGCATTTAGACGTAAGTTGAAGAAAGCAAAATCCCCGCGATGATTCCCCGCACCCGTCAGGTTAATGTTTGAAAGACTCAATGAATGAATAGCTACCCTCGTGATTAATAACGTTACATCGGAGCTGCTCGCTGACTACCAACTCGTGGCGCTGGTGCCTCGTTATGTGCAAGTTAGTACAGGGGGAAAACACTAATGATTTAAGTCGACACAAGTGTTACTTTGAGATGTGTCATCCATCACGGATGAATCTTTGCAGCAGGAGTTTGTAAACTTATGGAAACTTATGGTGATATAGATGGCACACCTCCAGTAACTAACAGAACACCTCCTTGGTCTTGTCTTTTTCTCCTTTTAGAGAACACACCTGGGCTGTGAAGCCAGTCCTGATGTCAAGAGAGGAAGGAAGAAAGAAGAACGCAATGGTGAGGAAAGCAGGCACTGCCAACTGAAAAAACTTAAAGCAGAAATCATCTCCAAATGCATGACTCAGGCAAAGATTGATGATCTAATCTTCAACTTCATTGTGGAGGATTGTCATTCGTTTTACGTGCTGGAGCAGCCTGGCTTTAAGAAGCTGATTGCAGGCTTAACAGAAGGTTTGAAGTCCATGGACAGGGTGACTTTGTTTACAAAAGTGGATCAAGGTTTCTCCAGGATGCGGGAGGACCTGATGGCAAAACTCGCAAGCATTCAGTACGTCTGCACCACAGCTGATATCTGGACAGCCAACAACAGGAGCTTCTTTGGGATGACCTGTCACTGGATCGACCCAGATTCTCTGGAGAGGAAATCTGCTGCTGTGGGGTTTGCACGGCTGCAGGGTAGAATCACATATGACACCATTGCTGGGAGGATACATGACATCCATGTGGCGTACAACATAGAAAGTAAAGTTCAGACCACAGTCACTGACAACGGCAGCCCCTTTGTCAGTGTGTTCAAGGAGTTTGCGTTGGACAACCAGGAAACTGACGATGACATCGGCTTCTATGAGAATGTGAGCAGCGTCCTCGAGGGTGAGCCCGAACAGGACATGCTCCTCTTTTTGCCCTCTGTACAGCGCTGTGCATCACACACTTTGGAGCAGATTGTCACCGAAGACTTTTGGCAGGCTGTCTCACAGGGCCCCATGTGCCAGCTACATTACAGCACAATGGCCAAAGTGTTTGCAGTATGGAGCAAATGCCACCATCTCCAGGTCGGTATGGATGCGGCAGAGGAAATAGGAAAGATGGCACTCGTTGTGCCTTCTGTCATACGGTGGAATGTGGAGTACTGTGCCGTGCAGAAGATCGTTTCTCTCACCGAGCGGGAGCTGACAGAGCTGTGCGCCCGCCTGGAGGTCCCGCGCTTGCAGCCAGAGGAGATGGCCTTCCTCAAAGAGTACGTGACTGTGTTCCACCCACTTGCTTTTGCACTTGAACTTTTCCAAGCAGAGCAGAAATGTTACCTGGGTCTGGTAATCCCGACTGTGCTCAGTCTGAAAAACAAGTTAAATGAGCAGAAAGCTGGGGCGAACTACTTCAGTGACGTCATCAACGCTATCGTAGTGGCTATTGATGTGCGGTTTCAGGAGCTGTTTGCCAGCACAGAAGCAAAGATTGCAACAGCAACTACTCCTCAGTTTCGATTGTGGTGGATGGCTGCCTCCGAGAGAGAGGAGATGTGCTCCCTGCTGGGTACAGAGGCATCTCAGATGGATCCCTGCAACGTAGCAGAGGCAAACACCAGCCGGAACCTGTCCACAATTGAATCTGAAGATGACTTCTTCAGCTACGGGCCTGTGAAGCCGGCCGCTCAGATCCAGCAACGGGGAGTGATGGAAGAAATCCGCAAGTATCTTGAGGGAACGGGGAAGAGCCTCGAATGCCTGCAGGACTTCCCCAGAGTGAAGCAGCTTTTCCTTAAGTACAACACCACCCTGCCATCCACAGCCCCCGTACAGCGTCTCTTCAGCCAGAAAGGCAACCTGGTGACCGCGCAGAGAAACTTTCTGACTGATGACTACTTCGAACGCGTTCAACTTTTGAGATACAACAGCAGCATATGCTCTTTGTCCACTGAGTGAAAACTTCACGAGTGACTCTCTTAACAGCCTTTAAATTTAATGCAGATTTAAACCACATTGTGCTAAAATAATTTACAGAAAAAATCCTGACTAATAGCTCATTTCAAACAATGTAGCCCAGAACTAGATGTTTTTTTTAAATCTTCCTCTTTATCTGTTTTGATAGGCGTAGCATATATCTTCAGAATGGCCTCATGAAAATATCTAATTGACAATCATGGACTGAACATACTGACGAAAGCATCTTTCTACCTGTGCTATTGTTGTTATTTGAAGTAGCCACAGGGATAAACTGAAGTGATTTGGCTTTAATTTAAGCTAGTTTTTTTTCCTACAACCATTTGATGATAATGCATCTCCTGTCTGTATGTTTTATATCATATATAAAGAGACAAAGAAATAGTATGTGTGTTTTTTTTTTTTGTTTGCTTTGTTTTGGAAAGCACAGATAATTTGATTAGTGACAGGATGGGATTGGCTGCCTCGTTTGCATGCAGCCCTGACCACATCAAACAGGTGCTGATGTTTCAGCGAAGGGAGGAAAAAAAAGAGAGCTCACACGCCGCAAAATTCTAGTGCAGCAAATTCCCAAGTGTATTCCTTGCCATGCACCCAGATGTCAGGTAAGAGTTTTCGTCTTGTCAGACAGCTGCTCAGAGACCAATAGGAGGCTGCCAGGGCATACGAACACACACTCGCAAACAGGCTCTGTTTGGAACTGAGCGGCTGAAAACATGACACTCATGAAATTGCAAAATCAACCCAGAGAGAATGCAAAACTGTGTTTTTAGTTATAAACATTATGCCAAGTATGTGAAGAATACATTTGTGTGCGCTTGTATTTATTTCAAGAGTAATGTTCTGGGAAACAAGTCTTGATTAAACAAAATAAATACTTAAAATGCATTTATTCTTTATATGTTAAATTAAATGGCAGTGTGTAGTCAGTTGTTTGCTTGTTTTGCAGACCAGCTGTGCATTTACTAAACAGATGTAAATGAAACTAGCTCTGTTTTTTTTACTATTATTAGTAACAAATTACACACGTCTCTTCAGGAATCTTCCTGCTAAAATATAGGACATCACTGAATAAAGTGTTATCATCTTGTTGCAGTAGAGCAAAGCAAGATGTTCAAAGCAGGAGTGATGTTTAGATCCAAAAGGGTCTAAAGTGTGAGGGATTAAGAAATACTAAGACTAAACTGATTTCTGGGTAGGAACTACAGTTTAGTATACGACAAAAAAGTAGCAATAATTATATAACATGCATAGGTCACTGCTGTGACTGTTTACATCAAATGTGAAGTTACCTAAAATCACATTCTATAGCTTTTGAACATTTGAGTGTTTTTAAAGTTGGTACTACATTTAGAAATCTATTGGTTCATATCCTTTACAACACTTAAAAGTGTTTAGAGTGTACATTGTATGCACAACGTGCACTACAGGTGTTGCTTTAACATGAAAGAAACTGCAAACCTGATGTTCGAAGCAGTAATACAATTTCCAAGATTAAGCAATTGGCTGATTATGTCTGGTAATGTCTTTTTCCAAACTACACTGTGTTATTAAACTTGGTTGCCTTCACTAAATGCTTGAGCAATGATATTCAAATTGAGTAAATTTTACTTGGGTGTGAATGTTTTTTGTCAAGCTCAAAGAACCACCTGACTAGCGTTTCCGTTTTCCACTATAGATAATATGGGATGATGCCCAACATGTCATCATATGTGACTGAGGAATTAAGTCAGTGATGAAATTAATATTTGGAAATTTGTCTTCAATTGATACACAGAGGTTGTGCCACCTGTTGGACACAGAGGTGCACTTCAGTTAATGCCACCTGTTCTGCTTAAGCAACACTGTTCCAAAAAAACTCCCAAGTTGGAATTTAAAGTTTGATCCAAACTGGTAGGTTTAATGACTTCAGAAAAACAAATGGTACAAAGTATTAAATCTGAGAACACCCAGTAATACCCGTCACCACACAGCAACACAAACATTTAGGATCATGTTAGGCACAAAGTGGGTGGAAGGTTTGCAGTGTGTGTTAAACAATGTCAGTACCTTTGATTTAATCCATCACCAAGCCTAACACTCCTCTCATGCTTCCTTCCTTGCAAAAAATGCCCTAAATCAATTACTATACAAAAGCAGCATGCCAGAGACAGATACTCTGAAGTCACCATATTACCATATCATCAACCATATTGCTTTTAATAAGTTTATGTCAGTACGGCGTCAGGATTTAGAAAGGAAGGAAGCATCAGAAAGCCATCTTGGCATGGCTGGGATATTTTAATATTCTAATGCCCTTCTCTCACTTTGCTTGGGTCATAAACCCTGGCGTATTGTCCTGGGACAACACTAGTTACTGCAGAAATTGCTTGGCAGGACCAAAATGGCCCAGGTTCTCGCATGCCTTGAGCCAACGCTGGACATTAGAGGGAGCAGAGGATGTCGAACCGCTTTGCATTACACAACAGTAGCAGACGATGTCGGCCAGGGAGAACTCCCGACCTGCCAGCCAGGGACTGCGGCCCAGGGCAGAGTTGAGGGCACGCAGGACGGCAGCTCGCTCCTTGGCACTGCACTCTGCCAGCTGGAAGAACGCTGTGTCCACCCAGCTGTCCACTAAAGTGGCAAGAGCAGGGTCACTGGGATAAGGAGCCAGAAGCTTGAAGAGGAAGCGTGCAACGTTGGCTTCACCCTCAATGGGACACATGTTCTGGACACTGAACTTCATTTGCAGTTTAGGCACTGTTGATAGGGCAAAGGAAAAAGATCTGTCATTAGAACAAATACATTTGCAACATCAAGTTTATGTCAACAGATAATGTGAAGTTGACAAGTTAACTACTGGGGGACATGTTAACCACCTGTTAAGGAACCCCTTACCTTTTTGTTGGTCAGTTGGAGGCAGGGTTTTACATTTTTGTGGTCAAAGTCTTGCTATTTCACAGCTTGTGGATTAGCAGATCTTGCATTGAACTACTATCTGAGTTTTTTAAATGTTGTTGCTTTCTATGCAATTTAATTCCTTCAGGTATGGTCCCTTCTCCCTCAAATTTGATTCATTTAAAAATAAGCAAATGTGAATTTTAACCAAAAAAATTAAAATAAAACACAGGCAGGTATATTAGCTGCTGGGGGACACAGGTGCCATCTTAAGAGTTGCACTGCCAAAAGTGTTCATTCTTTACCTGCTCAGTCTACCTATACTCTGACACTGTGGCCTTACCATCTTTCCATATGAGTGTGAAGCCCAGCTGGAACATGTGACGGGCGTAGCTGTCTGCATGGCGTGGACCAAGACAGGACAGAAGCTGTGGTGGCACATTGGTAACTGAGGAGTGGACATGGACTGTGGATAATACTCTGTAGCGCTGACACAGCAAGCTGTGGAGCACCAGCAGGGTCAGAGGTGGCTGTGCCGGGTTGGCATTTATGACAATGTCACGAAGAGCACCAAGGTCCTTGAGTGAGAAACGAGAAAGAAGTAGATAAGAGACAAGACTAAATAAAGCTTTATTAACATTTGTGTTCTATAACTACACTAAAATATATTGCACAAGCGGTACTCTTTCCACACCTTCATTTCCATTTCTGCCTCAAAGCAAATTCTGTTATGAGCAAACAATGTCACTTATGTAGTTATGGTCATTAAGACAAGGAAAACAAACTGTCAAACAGAAAAATATTTGTGTAAAAGAAATCATCATCAAAGCACATATTTATTATTCTCAATTTCTCACCTTGCCCAGTAGTGTGTCTAGATCTGTTGTGCCAGTCAAGGTTGTGGAGCTGGAGCTATTGGACGAGAAGCTGCTGCTGACTGTCAGGTCAAGATCGGCATCAGGGGTGGTGACAGTCTTTGCCAGACCCTCCACAGCTGCTTTCAGCTCATACAGTTTTTTCAGTATTTCATCCTGCCGGGCCTCAAGAGCTTTGACTGCGGGGTCCACCTCACCATTCTGTGGAGACAGAAAGAATCACCCTGATTGATTTTCAAAACAAAACCTAGATAGAAGTACATTTTAATTTAGTAGGACTATTGCATTAGTCTACATACTAGGTCAAATTTTTTCAAGTCTATCTAAAAGACAATAATGAGATGCCCATAGGAACACTGGAACTGAAAACAGCAAGTAAAATCTGTTCACAAAGATCCTCCACTACGTATTACACTGTTATGATTTAAAATAGCTGCTGCAATAATGAAAAAGTAACAGTTTAGCATTAGAGTAAATCTATCTGAAACAAGTCCGGACAATCCAGTATATACATCCCAAATTGGGAGCATATGTTCAAATCTGTGAAACAATAGTTGTAAAAGAAATATAGTGCAGCAAAAACAATAAAACGGCACAGCTGAACCAGGGCTCTGTCATATAAAGACTGAACTTTGAATATTTATAATCAGTTTCTGCTTCCGCAAAGGCAACAGAGGACGTCAATTACGTCGTCATTACTCTGTATCATATAATAATAATAATAATCTGTACTGATGATGGACAAATGGAAATTAATGTTGCATCAGCCAGAAATCACGTTCCTCACTGGAGTGA
The DNA here is from genome assembly GCA_033026295.1 of Channa striata. NCBI lineage: Eukaryota > Metazoa > Chordata > Actinopteri > Anabantiformes > Channidae > Channa > Channa striata. The sequence continues at coordinate 17,853,939 of CM065180.1, read as the reverse complement.
CAAGCTAGCTATCTAGCTAGCTTTGCTACAGAAAGCCCCGGCTAACAAACTGCGTGTGAAACGACAGGAAACAAGCGAACTGCGCGAACCATCAGGGACTAAATCCGAGCTGGTTGTTTCACTTTTTATTTTTCTTATTTAATTTTTTTGTCGAAATGAAATGACTGAACTGTTACCTGGAGCGCGTGCTCAGCGGCGCAGCTGTTGCCCTGCTGTACGTGGACATTCGGTAACTTGTACATGCACGTCGGCAAATCAATCTGCATTTGTCCCCCGCTCACCGGCTTTACCTGGTACATGGGCATGACGCGGGACAGTTACGGTCAAACACTAAAGCCCGACAACCGGAGTCCTCTGGGAAGGAATTCTGTTGACACCGCAGGGTGACACCGGCGCTACCGAAAAAAAAGAGGCCTCAGTGTCGTCACATCCGGTGGAAGTAAAAGGAAAAGCAACATCGACGTGACGTGGAGGCAAATAGTTCAATTCCTACCAGCGTCTCCGGTAAAGACCTGCTTTGATCTCCAGGTAATGGTGCTGATATGATGAGTGACAGCGATATTGTTTGCACATGTCCACCAGATTTGTCTCTGCGTGTCTCATCCATACGCCAGAGGACGCCACAGTACAATTTCTCACGTCCTTTCCCTGCAGGTGCAGCGCAGAAATGTGGAAAGGCAGTTTCCCTTTTTCCTTGTCATCAAAAACTACATTAAAAGAAGATTTTTGAAAAATACCAACACAACCAATACATTAATAGTCTATCAGTGTTACACTATAGGTATTTACCTTTTTGGTTTACCTTTATGTGGTATTCTTGTTAAACTCCCTGCTGTTTATATCTGATTAATTTAATTAAGGTTATTTTAAAAAAGTAGTACAATCTCCAAACTGCTATAAAAATATACAAACCCTCAAAAGAGATCCAAGACAACCAGAAGATGCAAAATGAGCACAACAAGAAGCAAAACAAATAACAATTCTGTTATTACAGAGCTAGTTTGACTTTGTTTTGTTGTTTCCAATTGTCTTTGGATTGACAGGCAGACGATATGTGAAGCTCGGAGCTTATTGTCCTATAATCCATCCGTATCCAGACAGACTAACTGGTGGTTGCGGCAAATGCAAACTGGCATTACTGTGATGGTTCGTCTACATGAAGCTGTTCATGTTTGTGGGTTGTTTAAATTCCAAATATGCATGCTTAACTAAATATAAGAAAAAATGTTTGATGACATTTTGCCAGGAGGAGGAGGTGCATCTTGATATGCAGTGGCAGGCTTACTTGTGTCCTATGGTCCAACAATTATCCACTTCAGAGGTCGTTGTATTATAAATCACTGAAGACTTATTAAATTCTAGGTTCAACAGTAGAGCTGATGACAAAAATAATTCCACTGAACATGATATTACTACCTTTTTGCTCATGTCGTCTATTACACTGGAAACTACAAAACAGTTGTTTCCTTGACAATTGGTTAGGCACACTTCAAAGGCAAATAACTCAAAGGCAGTTATGTCATCAATACAGTTATACGTACACTTATTGATTTCCCTAACCTTTCAAGACACGATGTGACTGTAGGAACAACAAAAGTAGAACAAATACCAAGAAACCTATTGTTGGCTTGTACATGATAAATCCATAAATGTGCAGTACAAAACATGATCTCACCTATTGAGAATAAGCTACAGCAAGGATAAGAGTTTATTCATTTATTGTGTTTGAAAATTAAAAAGAGAGTTAGTTTTGCTTAACTTGCTTAACAAGAACAATTTACTTGTCTGGGACATGGGAAGTTTATGGACTTGGCTGTACTAAAGAGGGTGTAAAGAATCCACTGCGACCTTCAGAGACTTCACAACACATGCAGAAAGCATGAATTAGTATCTGGGCTGTCATGAATCTGTCGTTCTGGGAATATGTTGTGTTGAGCACGTAATGTACCGAAGATGCTTCAGCAGGACAGGTGTTTTCTGACCAGACTCACCAACAAAGACGAAGATTTGTTTTACTAAGTCGCCTGACGTCACCTTTTGCCTGAACCCACAAGTGGCACTTGAACACACCACAAATACAGCGTTTGCTTACCATTTTCACACCATTGTCGGCCACCGCTGAAGGTATGTCTAAAAAGAAGTTACAAATTGTCCTGGTATTGTTATGAATTGGGTCTGAGCCCTGATTCTCTGAGCTGAATAGCCAATCCTAGTGGTCCGTCTCACAGACATGCTGAACAATGATTATACATAGGCAAATTTCCCATGCTGAACTGGCTGAGAAGCTGCAGAAAGAGTCTGACAAGTGACAACAGTGTGGGACACAGAGCAAAAACTAGGCTGATGGACACGATACCATTGGCCCAACCATCATCTTGGCCCTTATGTGCTGGGAAGTTGACAAATTATAGTTGTGCATGGGATAGTAAATAGCGCTGTGCTAATGAGTGAAGTTAAGCTTGTGTCAGATTTGGCCTGTCGTGTACTGTTGCTGTCAAGCTCTGCAGGTGGGCCCATAGATGCGAAACCAGGTTTTATTCACTGTGAAAAGCAGCTGTCTCTGACGCCCCAGCTTTTAAACCCGTCTGTGTGAACACCCTGCAATACTATAATTCTACAGTTACACTGTATGTAAGTTCCAGGTGGACTTGGCTAGTCTGTTTTCATTCTTTGCCCCTTATATTACCAATGCAGTGACATTTCACTTGAATAAATTTCAATGTATTTCGCTAATATAATAAAATTATAAGCCATTAAATCAAGAGATTATGTTATACCATGGCCCCCTGTCTCCACCTCTCGCCTCCACCATGCAACAGGATTAGATCTTTGCTTTTTCATGATCCTGGTGTGAACTCGACAGTTCAGCCAGAGTAGGAGGAATATACTATAAGAGAGAGAAAACGTAAGTGTATGTGTAAAGTGCATCATGGCCTTTATGCTGCAGTGGAATTTTGTAGTTCACACAGTCTGTGTGTTAAGCTGGCAGCTTCGCTGAGGTAATAGTCGGATCTGATGGCCAGACCAAGACCTGAGATAGAAACCGAGACTACAGGATAGTTGAAACCTGACAGTTCAAAGTAGTTCTTTAAATCATGTAAGAACAAGGGTGTCTGTCAGGCTGTAGATAGCGTGGGTGTAGGGTAGGGGGTGACATAGGCCTTGTAAGTGCTATCTCACTCAGGTACAGGCTGCTGGCTCACTGACATAGACACTGATGGATGGCAATGGATACTTTGCTTAGAGCTGTTTACTGTACCTCAAACGCTCCCTATACATCATACACACATGTTTGTTTTAGTTAATGAAATTAATATCAAGTTTAAGATGCACAGTGAAGGTGCATTTAGTTCACATCAAGCTTTGGACAGGGGGAGAATGTTGTTGTGCATGTGTAGCATTTACATTTGGGCATATTTATTTTGGAAGTGTACAATATATTTATATGTATATACATCAACATAATATTTAATGCACATTGAGCTAATACAAATTTTTCTTAATGAGAAATTGTATTCTTTTATGAATTAATCACATTAATAATTCAAACGTTTTCAATATTTTACTATAATTTGCACATAACTGTAACAGGCTCTATGGACATGCAGGGACAGGATAAGGTTGATACTCAAGGTTTGTCCACTTTACATTTACATGTGCAAATTGTGCACAACAAAAGTCACATTGTGGCAGTTAAAACACAAGTAAAGTGAGTGTGTGTGTGTGTGTGTGTTTAATTATTGTGTAGGGATGCAGGTGTTGAGTATTAGTGTGCACAGTATGTCCAAAACAGCGCAGACAGCATCAGTGCAGTGATGAGTATGAGGTCAGCCCGTTAATGAGTGTAATGGCCTAAAGACAGAAACTGTTCCGGTGTCTGGTGGTTTTTGACACGCAGAGCGTCTGTAACACTGCAAGAGCCAGTGAAGACGCAGGAAGAGAATTAGAAATGACTTTGTTGTTTGACTTAGTAATACTGAGCGCTTTATATTCATGTTACGAGAGTTTAAGTTGAGTAAACTAAACTGTAAATATACTTCACCTAATAAGTATTTGTGATACAAAATACATTCCCTTTACAGTTTCCTTGTTTTTTTCAAGGCAATCGTGTTTTTTTTTAAGTAAGGTTTAACTAATAAGAATTTACATGTCTACTTTGACATTTATGGATGTAATAGGGTGTTTAGGGTCCAAACTCCACGCAGACACAGGCATTCTTTAGTGTCCTGTCCAGCCAGACGGTTCATCTCCATTATTCAGCTGGTCAAAGTACGTTTGTCCTGGATGACACTTGCCATCTTATCTGATTGTGCCTCCTCATTTGGAAAAGTCTCCAAAGTACCCGTCTACCACGCCACGACAGCCATTACTCAGTCTGAGAGCGAGTCAGCACACCTAACAGCTGCTCTGGGCTTTAAGCAGGGTGTGCCCTGTAGTCCAAACTGCAAACTTGCATTAATAGGCACAGCTCCATGTATTTCCAAGAACCAATCAATTAGCACATGCAAAAAACATTTCTCAAGCTAGGGTGAAAATTCTTTTGGAAAACTCCTTTTTCCAGGAATGCCCTGTGTGTAGCAGGAATAGCCAATAATATGAGCACGGCCTATCGTTCATTAATGAAGGGAAGCTACCCACAGGTGTCCTAGGTATAGGCTCAGGGCTAGTGCTTGTCGGAGAACAGAGGCATTGCTGTCATCCCCTGCATTATGGATAGAGTTCTTCTGCAGAGCTCACAAAGCCCATTCAGTCATCCTAACGCGCCGGTTAAATCTTTTACGACGTTAGTCTCTTTTCAGACTATCAAGTAGCAACACCTCTGATACCTCCACAGGCTCCGAAAGGCTGGGAATGAGTTAAAATATGATCGGCGCTCGTCGCGACACACCCTGGATCCACAGCAGACGAGAAATGATTCAGTTTCCCTTTCCTTTGTTTGCCTGACCACATCGGTTTATTATCAGTTGAAGATGGGGTGCACATTAAAATTTCACGCAGACTTAATCAGTAAGGTGAGCCTGACACTCCTTTCTTGATATGAGTTTTTGGTGACAATGAAGCAAGGGCATCAATTATTGAAGTGCCAAGCAGATGAGCAGACTAGCCCTATATGTCCATCCCAGCAGGCTTATCCCAACTTCTATAGTACACCGTTAGCACTCACACGTTATGCTTAATTATAGATAAATTAAAGTGAATGGTAAGTTTGCTTTCTTTTTTCTTACAGCTAACTTTTTGTCAGCTAAGGCTGCGACTACTCCTACTTCTAGTGCTACTAATGCATCGCTCTTGCAGTGTCGTAGTAAATTCAGCCCTGGTAACAGTTTCCTTTAATTTTTTTTTTATGTTGGTAACTGGTCACATGTAGTATAATTAATAGTTTGAGAATTTGCCTATAATGCTCATCACTAATTCTCCAACATCTTGTGTTTTGAAAGTACATGATTACCATATTGCTTGGATTTGCTCTTGGATATTCTGTTTAATCTTCGATGTCACATCTCAACTGCGGTTTTAGCTCTGTACAGGTGACAGAGTTCTCTTTTTTTCACTATTCTGAAAGTGCATCAAGTTGTCCTCCATTTTCATTTAATAAGCTGCATCTGTTTCCAACCAGAGCTGTTGAACGTTATGGGCCCATAACAGCTGCGCTGTGCAGAATAACCACCTCCACAGTCTCCCTGTACCCTTTTGTCTCAGTAATCTGTTTGTCACATTATCTTGTACTTCTGTCCCACAGCAGCACGTCCAGCAGTCAGTGTCAACCAGTTGGTTCACGTTTCCTTCCTGTTTACCACTCACCGCTCCTGACCTGCAGGGGTCACGGCTCTATTGTGTGTCCCCTGGCTTGTGTTACTCACTGGCTTCCCCAACCTTGTCACGCTTTCAGCTGTGTAGCCAACTTGCCATGTCTGCAGACATGGGGATCTGAAACTGATAACAGCAGATATGGGTACATGATGATCCAATTAGTGTTTTGTCTCTCTTTGCATGTGCAGTGTGGTACCATGACACCTGAAGCAAGAGGAATGAACTAAAAGCAGTCTATGGTCGAGTTTATAACTTGATAAGTTTAAGAAGACCTACAAGGTGCAGTGTTGTTCAATGTCAAGTCATGTAACAGGTAATATTTGCATTTAGCAGATGCTTTTATCCAAAGCTACTTACAGAGTAATTTGGTCCACACACACACGATGGCTGCCATGCATGGTGCTCATCTGGCCCACCAGGGTCAACTTGGGGTTCAGTATCTTACATCCAAGGACACTTTCACACACAGCAAGGAGGAATCGGGGTCGAACCACTGACCCTGTGGTCTGTGGATGACTGCCCATATCTGATGTTTGCTTCCTTATATATTTTTGAATTATTCTTTTGTTTGTGTTTTAGTCCAACTTAAGACTAGACTATAGACATACAGCTCATATTCTTAAATTAAGATAGTTTAAATTAAGATAGTTTAAAGTTTTGCATCCTCAAGCTGAAATGAGAAAAAGCCTACAATTTTTTTCTTTGTTTTTCAAATTATTTTTTTCCGGCTTTTTCAGATTCAAACTACTGAGTAAAAACACTCTTAAAACGTCTCGCGTTACCACTTCACACCATCTTAATCAAACGGTAACAGGTCTGACTACACATCCTACATTTATGACTATGACTTCATGCTAATTCCAGGGTACACTATAGGTCTGAGTAGCAGGTGTGTGCAATAATAGGCAGGTTCTCTCTATGATATACAGATAATTGAAATGACACTAACATGGAAGGAAAAATCGGTACTCTATATTTTGGCGCCTCTAGTGGGCGGGAGAATAGTGAGGTGGTTATTACTTTTAATCCCATGAATCCTGTAAGTGCAGAGATTGAAATAGCTGTGTACTATTTAAAGTTTCTCGAAGGATGGAGGCAGAATTGTAATATGGACAAACTTCTGTCTGAGAACTGGGGAGAGTGTAATATAATGATTGTGCTTCAATAAATCCTGAACAAGCTCTCCTGAGCAATCAGGCAGACTTGGCAAGGTAATACACATAAGGCTAGCTTTCACATCTGTAGCATTCTGCAGAGCATGCATTTCCTGCTGTCTGCACACACACACTTACACACCGAGTGTACATTAACACATATCCAGATAGTCATGTAGGATTAAATGTGTTTGCATGGATAGTTGTTTGAATCTGATCAGATTTTTAATTATTTCAAATTTTCAAATGCACTGGTCTGTGGGTGTCTACTTAGTTACTGAGGTGTGTGTGTGTGTGTGTGTGTGTGTGTGTGTGTGTGTGTGTGTGTGTGTGTGTGTGTGTGTTTGTCCTAGTCTGAGCAGCACCAAAGTTCAGCTGGGTTTATTTACAAAGCTGAGGTCAGATGTCACTCGATCCAGCCGTGGTGACACTCAGGTGGTCATCAAGGTCAACTCCTCTGAATTCTCCCTGCGCTTGCTTGGAGCTGTGGCTTTTCGAAACTCCCCCACATACACACACACACACTGAGAGGAAACTACAGTTTACTGACAAGTGGTGGAGAATTGCCACAACCATAATTCTTATCACAACTTGCATAACATTTACCCTAAAGTTGTTGATTTGCTTTTATGTCCTAATAACATAAGTGGTAACTTGCGTTTTAATTGTGTGTGTGAGACACAACTCGCTTCTCGTATAACTGACACTGACTCGTTTACTGCTGTTACGTAAGTGTAAGTGAAAATTTAAGGACCGTGAAAGAAAGGTACAGTATGAATTTCAGACTCTGCTTGTGTGTGTTTTGTGCATAGGCACATGGACTAGTGTGCATGGATCAGTGTGTGTGTACAGTCTGACAGATTTTTTCTTCAGTTTTATAGAGTTTTGTGGATTTCGTGGAGGTTTAGATCTCCGTTTTGTGCATGTAAAATATTCCAGTGCTTTATTACACTGACGGCTCTGCAGTGAAACAAAGACAGAAATCTTTAAGGCACTGTGGTCCGACATCTGTCCACCTTAGACGCCATCGTGCAACACTTGAGAAGCTACACTGTACAGCGTTTTGGATAAAGGCGCTATATAAGCAGCCATTTACCATTTAACATTTGCCAAGCCAAATTATTTTGGCTTTCTGGCGTTCAGCACTCAGATGAAGGCTACGAGTGCTGCAGGAGTTTGCTCTCCCTAATACACTCAGTTTGACAGTAGGTGAGGCTTTGACAGAAATTCATGCTTTAGCCATAGCCAGCATTAAAATTTTCCCATGCAGACCCCTGTCCTCCACAACATTAAAACCACCACATGCTTCAGTGTGTGTTAGGAAAAAAAATATCAAGACACATACAAAATGTACATATGGAAAAAATGCAACAAACACATGACTTGGATTTTATAATTTTATTTTACTTCATTAGCTAATTGGTGAATTGTTTATATTTGGACAATATTGCTTAATTACCTGTCTTAAACATATGAAAAGAAAAAACTAAACTAAGAGAAAATGGAATTTGTGTGTTTGTGGACCAAAGTGAGCCTTGCAAAATAAATAGAATCAAAGGTTTTATCTAACTAGGTGGAAAATGAAACTAAGACAGCCCTTGAGGGAGAGGAGTAAAGGACGAAGGCCATTGTCAAGTTGGACAGATGGAATCCAGCTGTTTAGGACAATACCATGGCCTGGAACTCTGTGGAGGAAAGAAACGACATCAGTAAGATGCGACTACTGATTATTTACATCATCAGTCTGACACTTTAACACATTTAACAATAGTGAAATGAAACCATGAGAAACAGAGAAAGAGAGAGAGAGTGCATTGTTATTATAAATTGTAAAACCTAAATCTGTGAAATGTCATCTACACCATTTGTCCAGCTCAGTATTTAGGACCTAGTCTGCCCTGTTGCATGCAGGGATATTCATTTATCCCTTCAAAGGGTTATTTAGAAAACATAGGAAAAAGATCTGTGATGCCATTTGGAGGAATTTACACTGATTATGGCATTTCTTGATTTAGTACTGCCGCATGCAACTGTTTATCTTTCTGAAAATACTGACTGAGAACAGCAGATTATCCTATAGTAGTAGTAGGAGTAGGGGTACAAAGATTAGTCCACCTACATAAATGATCAACACAAAGATTGCCTGAGCAGTCTCTTCTCTCACCTTCTGCTCCAATCCGGCCGTCACTATCATCATCGGCAACTGACAAGAAGGTCTTGGTCTCCTTGTCTGTCAGAACACGAGCCCCAGGATTAAACCTCTGGAGGAAAAACCTGGCAGAGACATGAGGCCCAAGACAAATACAGACAAAAATTAAAAGCGCTCCTCGGCAACAACTGTGGATATGCAAAGAGGCAATAAAGGGGATTTACAACCGACATTTTATCCGTCCATATGCAAAAACGTTATACAACTAATCCCCCAAATGTAAACAGTAATGGATTTACAAAAAGAATGACTGACAGGTTCTGTCAATGCTCAGAATTTATAATATTTTCATTTAAGTCTTACAAAGCTTAATATATTTATAAAAGATGCACACCCCTGTCACTGCATCCCTTCTTGTCCTACAATATCCTGACAACTGAATTTCCCTGTAAGACATTTGAGTCAAATCTCCCTCATTTGAAGGAAAGGACACATGAGTTACTGAGCCATTAATTCTGCTCAACAAAACATCTGTACTCTGGCCACTCACTCACTTGAGTTCTTCTTCTTCAATAAACCCACTGGCATCATTGTCCAGGATGCCAAAAACCTTCTTCACATCTTGGGGACTCTTCTTGGTGAGGCCACAAAGCTGGAAAAACTTCTTGGGGCAGAATGAATCTGGTGCTAAAAGAGTCAAAAACAGAAGAAAATGGGTGAAATAGTGGCATTTTCCCGAAATACTAGAATTAAAGCTGTAACATTTACAAATCCTCATACTGTTCAGTAGATTGACACTATGGAGACAAAATGATAAATGTTTGACAAAGGACATTATTCAATGTGGGGTGTCGTCCAGCCTTCATGCCCAGAGTCCCATTGCCTTAAAAACTCTTGATCCTAATTGCTCCCAGTTGGTTTCTTTATTGGGAGTGCGGAATTTCTGCTTATAATATCGGCCCATAAAGCGTGATTATACTTCAGGAGACATATTTTACAGAACTGAACATCAAAATCTAATGAGGAAAGCAATAATGCTATAGTTGCAATACGACACCTTGGCAGTCCTTGAGAGCACTGTCGATGGCATCAGCGGAAAGGATAGATGACAGTGACATTTTAGTCCTGTTGGAGGAACAAGTATAGTGAATTATTAACACATTTAATCAGGTACATTAGGTAACTTTAAAGCTATCCAGGTGGCTACTGGCACTGAGTAAAGCTCCTTAGATGTTGAAAACTTCTTGTGCAAAGCTCTATAACCCCACAGAGGAAATGTGACAGAAATGACTCTTGTCACCCAAAGCGCAAAGACGTCTCCGCTTTTACGCACGCACTTATTTCGCCTCACATCGAATTAACCAGACTCTAAAAAGTGTTGGAAAGTGCGCAGGACACGCAGCAGTCACACAGTCCATCTCTATCAAATCTTTTCCAGCTAACAATAAAAAGTTGCCGCTGCTCTAACACACAGTGACCTCGCGGAACCCGCACAGCGACTTACCGTGGTCGGGGATTGTCGTCCGGTTGGTGGTGCAGCTGAGAGGTGAGGCTATGTGGTGAGTGCTGTCCGTCAATGCGGATTTATATAGGTCTGAATGCAGTGACAATGGGGATTGCTTGAGTTACCTGTCTATGGAAACTCTAGCTGCCCGCCCCTGATCCAATTTCTCAACTAACTAATTAACCTTTACTATTTATAACGCCCATGAGCAGAGGGACCGGACCGTGGACGCCTGTAACGCCCTTGTAAATAGCAAATTAAGTCAAAAAGCCTATTCTTCTGTCCCACCCTCCACTCCACACCCCTCCTCCTCCTCCTCCTCCTGTCACCTCTGGAATTATTTGGTACAGTAAAATACAGTGAGGCTGTGGTGGAGCTGCGTCTCTCCCTCCGGGTCTCTCCCACCACCCATCCGCTGCACGGATCCTTTTACAGGAGGCAGCAGCCCCCCAAAAACGAGCACAACCCGGCCACATCCCGCTGAAAATGTGCCCTTATGCTTAGTTTAGAGGTGAACTGTGGGAAAGGAAATGTCAGCAGATATTGAACCTTTCCATGTCCGTTTCGCTGGGTTTGCAGAAAGACAACGCGTCTCATGTTAACGCGAGATTAGAGATTCATCACAGGAGGTCAGACGGTGCGCGCGACCTCTTTGCGCAGCTGACACTTGGCTGTGCGTTACCTGCCTGAATGTGTCTTGGACAAAAAAAAAAAAACAAAACATCAAACTCTTTCTCGGACGACCACGCAACAAACGGGGTTCAGGTGATCTCCAGCACACACATAATCGCAGCTTCATCAGCTCCTCTCTGCTCCGCTAAACTGCTGTGTCAGCTGCGCTGATGAAGGGGCCCGAGGTCACCCTCTGCTGTCGGCAAGTGATGCTGATGATGCTGCACAACGCCACAGAGCTCAGCACTGATTTCATTACCACCGGAGTTTGGTCATTTGTCCCATGTGGTCGCTTTGGTTCTGTTTTAGATTCAAGCTGCCCCTTTGTCCAATAACCAAAGGGACCAGTTTGACTTATCCGGGGGCATTTAAGGCCCTCGGGGGGTCCAAAAAACGGAAGGTTCTCCACAGGAAGGAAGGTGAATGGAAAGTCTGCAAATGTTGCAACTGTGTGTGTGTGTGTGTGTGTTGGAGGAGTGGGAGACACAGTTGCATATGTAAATGATGGACTTGTCAACTCATCACATGAAGTACAGTATTACGTCACAGAGTTCTGAAACGGACGCAGGAACATTTAAATTATTTACAGTCGAAAAAACGACCAGGTTCCACTGAGATTTGAGCTGGGATCACTGGATTCAGAGTCCAGAGTGTTAAGCATGACAGCGGAGGAGGTGATCTCTGGAAGACTCTCCCAAGTGTCATCATCAGAAACCGGACACCTGGGGATCTCCCGACTTAAAACAAAAGGCAGGGAAGTCCTGCCTGAAATCTTCCACTATGTGGGATCCACTCGCCAGTTCACTTATTATTAATAGTGATCTTAGAGTTGATTTAGCAAAATTCTGAGCTTGTTTTCCCGTTTGACACAATCTAACGAAAATACAGACGTTTTCTTTTTTTTTTTCACTTCACAGAACGTGCAATTATTTCCATTGTGACGTCAGCGTTTCGGGTGTGTCTGAAATTCAGTGAGACACCGGTTGAAGAAGAATTTTTATGAACATTGAAGAAGAAGAAGGAGAAGTGGATTATTTGTTAAAAACGTTATGTTTTAATTACGCCAGGCTATGTATGTTTATATTTCAAAATAAAATGAATGAAATCACTGTTTTGTAAAATATAAAAATGTGTACACAATGAATCAAATAACACAATAAATATATATGGGATGTATAAAATAAGTGTATATTGATTAACATAATTATCATTAAAAAGCAGTGTGATGATTAGCAACTATGTTATGATTGACATAACCTTGAAAATAATGTTGGACATGTTTGATATCTGTATGATGTCTTAAGATTAAAATACTTTGTATTATTCGAGGAACTTTTACTGACTGGACTGTGGACATATTTACACATAAACATTCAGACACTTAAGTGAAATGGAATGAATGAAAAGCGTCTCCGGACCGTCATCTTCAAGTCTGCCAAAGACGTTTCATCAGGCCTAAGTCTGACCTTTGGCTGAGACGTGCAAGAACAGAGACTTGTCCTTAGTCACTGTCAAGTTGAAAGATGAGCTGTCATCTGTGGGCTCAGGTCACATGTATTCTGGAGCAGGTTTTCAACAAGGGCTTCTCCATAATAGACTTCATTCATCCTTTCCTTAACTCTGACCCGTGTTCACTGTCGTTACTGTAGGAGATGAGCAGTGCGTGGTGTCCGCCACACCAGAGAGTTTATTTTGTCTCTCATCAGACCAAACAGCATTTAATTTTGTTTGTGCCATCAGAGTCTTTTTGATGTTCCTTGAAAGGCCCCAAGTGAGCTGCCACAAGCTGTTTATTCAAAGGCATCCAACTAAACACCCTGAGGCCTGGAGTGTTGCTAAGACGGTCGTTCATCTAACAGGTTCTCACATCTCTGTTTAAACATGTTTAAAGTCACTGATTGATTCTTGGTCATTACCTTGACCTAAGCCCACTCGTGCCAAGGTCTTCTGGTCAGCTCTAGAGAGACTCCTGGTGGCCCCAAAATGTCCTCTTTCATAGTTACTCAGGCCAATAAGCTCCTGGGAATTTTTTAGTAACCTTTCCTTGTTGTACTGCTCACATTAAAATTGTACTATGAAGAGAACAACCTCCCCCATAATTTCATGTTTGGTTAGTTTATATTCTGACATGCAGTAGGCACCTTCCTTTGTTTAAAAGTTTCTCACAGATACACTCCTGTCTATATATGATAGCAAATATGATGCAGATGACGATAATCTGGAGCCACAGCAAAGAGTCTGAATGCTTTTGTAAATAAGACATTTTCGTTTTTTACATTTTTTTTTAACATTTTACAAAAAGGAACCAATGTGTTTTTACTTTTCTGTTGTGAATGTTGAGTGATGATAGTCAAATTTATATATCATAATAATCTGTGTCCAGGTAGTAGGAACAGACATTTTATGTTATCGTATTGCATGTGTGAGTAGTAATATTAGTTAAAGAGATGCTAATGAAAAAAATCTAGTTTTTTTTTCACAAAGTCTGCACTGTACCTGTTTGTTTAATGCCTTGGCAGGAATCAGACGTCTTTCATTATTGAATAAAAGCTTGTATTTCTCAGCTGGTCACTGTCAACCTTTCCTAAACCTAATTCCAGTGCCAACTTGTTAATGGGGCCCCTCAACATGTCACGTCTGATAGATTTCTGTGAAATTCTGGTGTAGCTATAGACGCCTCAGCGGGTGAAGAGAAACTCAATCATTTCCTCTAGACTGTGTGAAAAAGAAACTGAGGACACCGGATAGACCAAGGGTGCGACTTTATCCACACAAAGCCCTGCTCCATGTTGATACCTCGCAGACTATACTGTTACTGGCTGATCATTTATTCATTTACATGTGCTCATACTCTTTACCAGCCTCATCCGTGGCCATATAGAACAACCTCACTCTTTCTTCTCTTTCAAAAATGGGTAGAGTATTTAGTAGTTGATCAAATTAAACATAACTTGATCCCAATCGTTCAGGCTAAGCCCCCGGCCTTCTGCACCTCTCAGTAATAATACAGAGTGTGAACATGATTTTAAATTAGTTATAATGACCATTTAAAGATTTAGGAGGCACCTTTCATTGTACTGCATCCATGCATAATTGGTTTCTCACTGCTTGAAGCGACAGGATCCAATGTCCAAACAGTTTATTTTTATGGCTACATGATAAAGTTATGTGTTGTCTGTGGTGAGGCTGTCCAAACTTCAACTTTTAATGGACGTATCTCCATCTAGTGGCTTCTGAGTGGAGCTGCGTAACTTTACGCAGTCTTACGCACACATAACTGTGCACAGGCCAACAACCCTGCGAAAGTGAGACTAAAATAAAACTGCTTCCACACCTGTGTACACTATAATATATATATTTATATAGATATATAACTCCTGCATTGGCAGCATTTTTGTGCCAAAAACCGAAAGTGGAGAGAATTTGCCCTCAGAATTTTCAATATGTTGTTTGTGTATTGAAAAGAGACACACACATTTTAAAGATTCTACATAAAGATGAAGAAAAGAGCCAAAAAGACCGTAGCAAAAGAATATTTATTCTTTTTACCGTTCGTTCCTGGAAAGTGCATCATAGATTTTACAGTAAGCAAAATTCATATTTAAGACATGAATACAACCGAGCGACATTCACAATCATCATTTTGGACATTGTGTTGCATAGGAGGAAACGTCTCTTGAGCAAATGTATAAAAATTATTTATATCCAGATCCAAGGGGGGAGGTCGACGTGAGCTTTGTTGTTCCATTACAGCACGTTTGGTTGGTCACTTGCCATTGTTTGTCTTGACCAGGACAGCGAACTCTGCAGGGAGACACAAGAGACGCACAGTTGGAGATTATTCTCCACGACGCAAGAACGTCATACCCGCCCCTGTATGAAATATGAGCTCATGAGGGTCCGTACCGTCAGCACCAATCTTGCCGTCACCGTCGGTGTCACCGGCCTTGAGGAAAGCCTTGGTCTCGCTGTCGGTCAGTGCGCGTGCGTCAGCCTTGAAGTTCTGCAGGAACAGCCTGCGGAGACACAGTGGAGCTGGTCAGTTCACGGGCCCTGGGTCCATGTGCAGTCGTTTCCTTCCCAAAGCCTCATTACTGGCATTTTTGGATAAAATAAGTTGATCCTACTGTTCCTTCCCAGAGCCTGATTAGAACATTTTCTCTTGTGCGTTGTTAGATCTATAATCTGGAATGACTTCCATTAAAACTGGTCTAACATCTGTGAGAGCAGAGGCAGTGATGCCCCCTGGTGTTTGATGTAGAGGCATGTCTTACTTCAGCTCATCCTCCTCAATGAAACCGCTCTTGTCCTGGTCGATGATGGAGAAGGCCTTCTTGAGGTCGTCGGCGGACTTACCATGCAGACCACAGGTTTTGAAGAACTGCTTGTAGTTGAATGAGTCAGCGGCTGAAATCAACGGAGGTTGTTACTAACACTCACACACAGAGGCTGCTGACGACCCCAACTAAAGGCTGTGGGCGGGGGGAGCCCGTGATTTTGACGCCTAATTGTCGCTCACCTTTGCACGCATCCAGGGCTGCAGTGACGTCAGCATCATTCAGTACACCTGCGAAGGCCATTTTGATCTACAGGAAAAAAATCAAATAAAAAGATAACTATAGATAAATGTAGCGCAGGTTTAACTTAGTTACAATCAGTTGTTGCGCCAGACCGGACCGTTTCATTATCATAGGTGAACTAGGCCTGTGGCCTATTAATATTTAGGCGACTTGATTTTAGAATAACGGATGTTCTGCATTGAATAGAGGCTCAATTTCGCATTGTCATTTGCATGAGTTTGCTCTGCAGCAAAACTACATCTAGTTAATTCCAAACTAAATTTCGCAGTTAAATGGCAAATTATTAAATCCATTTGTCCCTGAATGCAATTCCAAATCCCATTCGAGAGGCTGAGTTTGACATTAGTGCAGCTCTTTAGATGCTGGTCTGACCGGTAATCCGCGTCTTCATGCAGCTGAAGCATCAAGAAAGAAAAAGAAAAACGAATGCGCAAATTTAATTTCTCGCTTTAGATTCTGTCCTTTCAATCCTAGTCCTAATTAAAAAGCAATGTATGAAAAAATAATCTTTTTTCTCAAAGATGCGGATCGTGATGCTGCGTGGGTCCCGGGTCCCCCTTGCCTCCCTCCAGTCAGACTCACCTCGGGTGTCTCTGCTTTGTAGGGTACAGGTGATACGGACAAGACTCCGGTCGACTGCAGTGATCTTCCCGGTGCTCTCCGTGACCTTTTATAGTTTCACTCCGTCGAAATCTGAGGCATAAGATAACTGACACCGAGGAGGGGGTGGCGAAAATGCATCCTGTGGCCAGAGCTCGGTCTATTTTAAGTTTCACAAATGAAGACGCTTAAAAGGTGTGTTTGGAGAAGTCTTTACCGTCCCCTCAGCGCTAAGAATAGGCCTGCGCGCTGCTGCTGCTGAAGAGGACGAATTGGAAATGCTGCTGGCACCACACAGCCAAGTCCAAGAGGGGGATACAGAGCGTGCATACATTAGAGCTGGAGTAAGTGGCACTTATTGGTCGTTTTCCCCCCTTTTTTCATGTGGGAAGAACTGACTGTTCCATTCATAATCTTAGTAAATCTGCTTGACGAATTTACTTATGCCAGTGAGCTGTTAAATTATGATGTGGGTTTTTGCCACTAAACATGTTCAGCATTTAACAAGCTCGTGGTTATATCGCAGTGTGTCAGTTTTTTTGGCCTCGAATCAAGCACACAGCAGTGATAAATGTGATGCACAACATCTGTGCATATTTTTCCAAATTTTAGTGCCAATTTGATTGGAAAGTTCGTTTTTATGTGATCAAAATCTTTTGATTTTAATAGTTGTCCACAATGACCCTTTTCTTTGTAAGTCCTTGTACTATTAGAGTTAATGTTTTAAAGGCCCAAAGGTCTGTTTTTGTTCCTCTAAACCAAGTTTAAACAGAAGCAGATTCTGATTTTGTCTTTACGCTTTACATCTCCACTTGTGCTGAGAGAACAGCTTTGATCTGTAGATGGCAGCACATTCCTATGCGGCAGCCTTGAGGGAAACACCACACATCTTTCTGTTTTGACCACCGGTTGATGGTAACAAGCTCGGCTGTCATCTGATAGGGCTGAGGGTTTACATATTGCTGAGTTGCAGTTCCCCTAAGCATTCATAACTTCGACTGGAATTCTAATTTGACTTTGATATAATGGCAGAAGAGTTAGGCCAATAAATATTTAATGCACGTTCCAAAGGCTAAAAGCAAACCGGATCATTTGTCGAGGACTATTCAGACTATAGATCTGCATCTTTGCAGCAGAGTTAAGCAGCTAAAAAGTCCTGCTGATGCAACGGTGGCTGTTAATAGCTCTCCTGTTGCCACAGCACATCATCGAATTGACTACGCAGCAGATGGTGGAGAAAAAGACCTTGGAACAGACCATCTAATTACACTATGTGTGACAGCTATCCATTGCAAACCTCTCTGGATTCAGGGAGTATGCAACCAAAGCCCCAGGGCCATTCCTACTGTGCTTGCCATCTCCTAGCCTGCGTCCAGCTGCACTCCCCTTCTCATTAACCAATTATCAAAACAAGTGCTGGGCAGGTTAATTCACCCATCTTTCAGCGCCCCCTGAGAATTCAAAAACCCTGGCTGGTGGAAACTCATTTGGCACCGCCTCATCCTCAGCCCACTGTGCTGACATAGCCACAGCTATGTGAAAACACCGAGTTGTACAATGCGCCATGTTTGACAAATGCAAAGATGACTGACCTGAATCAGATGACTTTACACCAAAAGAGTATTTATTCCTGGTTTTTCACTCTTCCTCAAAGGTGCAGATAGTGTTGCACAGTGCTCACAAGTCAGTTTTCAGAACATATAACACACCTGGATAACAGTAACAGTAAAGTATGTGCTCCATGTTGAGAAATAGTCCGCAGGCAACTCATAAATAAGGTATAAAAAATATTCTTTCAGCTGATGATTACTGAATCTTGCTCGAGGAGTTCCATGAAAAGAAGTGGATCTTGGTCAGTGGAGATTTATGCCTTCACAAGGGCAGCAAACTCTGTGAAAGCAGAATAAAACTGCCATTAGTAGAGCGCAAAACCTATTCAGTTTCTCATTTCTTTCACCAGTAATCTGAGGCTTTGCGGATATTGAATGTCAAAAATAAAGTGACGACACATATTAATTTAGTCCACCGCTAACAGACATCTTAAGTAATCTTTATCTGTATCTGCTGTGTTTGTTTTGCTGCATTTAGATACATGTGGGAAAGTGTGCCATGCTCCAGTAAGGACTCTTACCATCAACTCCGATCTTGCCATCACCATCACTGTCACCAGCAGCGAGGAAAGCCTTGGTCTCCTTGTCAGTGAGTGCTCTGGCACCAGCAGAGAAGTTCTGCAGGAACAGCCTGGCAGGTGGCCAAGCATACATCTCAGATTATGATTACTGTTTAGAATGTGCTTCCTTTAAAATATTGTCTGCGCCTCAGGTTTTCTCAAAGTAGCAAGAACCTTCAGGCTTATTTAACCGTGGCTTTTGTGTAGTTTATTCAGTGCATGTAGTGTGTTGTTTAACCCTCAGATTAAAGCCAAACACGACTAAAATGGACAAAATGAGGAGAAAGTATAGGCTAGCCTCGTGTTAAGACTGATTTTGACCCAGCATATACTCAACACAGTAATGCTATATCTGGTGTATATTTTTGGCCTCGGAGGCCGAAGCATTGAGTGTCAGCTGTAAGTGTGAATTGCTGGAATGTCTTACTTCAGCTCATCCTCCTCAATGAAGCCGCTGTTGTCCTGGTCAATGATTTTGAAGGCGCCCTTGACGTCATCTGCAGACTTGCTGGCCAGGCCACATGTCTGGAAGAACTTCTTGTAGTCGAAGGAGTCAGCAGCTGGAACACGCATTTGAACACCATTAGCACCCAGCAGACTGCATGAGCACAACACAGGACCTCGGTGTTGATGAGATATGATAACTGTGGTTTGCCAGTTTATGTGACACACCATGAAAACTGAGAGTTTAGTGAGTTGTGATCTCGGCCAATTCGTAGTAACACTTTGCAGCGAAAGTGAATAATATAAAAAAAATTACTTGTGATGAAAAAATGAAATGCAGTGCATTGACTTTATCATTTGATGTCTCACAAATGCAGCTCACCTGAGCAGCCGTCCAGAGCAGCTTTCACATCAGCATCATTGAGGACACCAGAGAAGGCCATTTTTTTATCTTAAAAAAAAAGAAAGACAAGGCTCAGGTTAGAAATAAGTATCATAAATGTTGTACATTATCTCAAACAGTTGGCTGCATTAAATGGTCTCTATTTAATGCAAACCCCTACAGCTGCACATGCTCTGCAGGCCTCAGCTACAGTAACTACCTACAGGTGTTCTGAGTTTGGCTGCTGTTTTACTATTACTGAGCTTCACAAAGGCCTATGGCCTAAAATCAAGTATAAACCACAGTAACAAGAGAATCAAACGGCGCTAAATTGCACTAAATGTCAACTGATTATAAATGCTCACGATTAAGCTACTTAATTGCTTGGATTTGCAAAGATTGCCACGCTGCAATGGGCTGAAGATTTACTCGGCGCTTCCCGGATGTCTAATCAGAGCGCAGGTCTGTCTCTGTTTGTCCCAAAGCGTTACGCTGCTATGGAACGTAAAGGATGATGCTCCCACTGAGGGGCCAAATCACGGCAACGTGAACCACGGCCACAAATGAGCAAAGCAGCTGGGAAAACGCAGTGATGTCAAACGGCTTTTGGTGCGAGTGTGTGTGTGTGTGCGAGTTTTATCCATTAACCCAAATAATGCAAAACAGCGCAATTATCATCCACAAAATTCGATCCTTTGAAAACTCATCGCCACTTCAAATCCGTTTGCTCCGTTGGTCTCGTTCCTCCCTAAAGTTTATAGTCCACGGGGCATTTCCTTTTCCCGTTGCCTTCACGCTCAGCGTGGTCTGCCGGGATCTTCCCACTCACCTTTGCGCTGCGTTGAGGCGAGTGAAAACCAAGGCGGACTCGAGTGAATGCCCCCAAGCCCCTTTGCCTCTCGCTTATATATCCTTGAGCAACACCATTTACAGAGATTTGAGTCTCAGTATCAGATACCAAGATGCATGGGTTTCGAAAAAATGTGTCTACTAGTCTCGACCTATTTTTAGGTGAACAAATGAGGATGCTACCATGTGTGAGGAGGCCTATAGCTAGACGTGTGGAAACATGAGCGGGCCCGTTCCCCACTCGCTTCACGGGACCCGCTGCTCTCAAATGATTTATAGAAGACATTCCAGATTTAATGGTGATTTTGATGCTGCAAGGTCCTTGTGGGACTATCAATGAAAAGAATGGAAATGAGTGAGTGGGTCATGCAGACCATGTCTCCTAGGTGGGTTTGAGAGGAAAGACATGAATGAGCTCCAAGGCACATTTGACTAATTAATTAACACAGTAAATATTTAATTCACATTAACATCCTTTTGGGAGCCTCCCTTATTTGGTTCTTCTTGGACCATCATGGAGGCCTACATATGGTTTTTGTTCTTCCATGATAGAGTGCCTATTAAACATGTCACTTGTAATGTTGAATATCACCAATTAAATTCACTTTTACTTTATAAGAAAGTTTGTCTTTAACAATACCAGCAAAATATAATAATTGCGCCTGCAAGTACGCATTGCTTGTCCACCGAATTGCATGATTATTTTCTCTGTAGATTTTATTCCAACTATTCTCAGTTGGATTACAAGTTCATTAGAAACTACTTGAGTAAGACCTTCTATTCTTGCATCTGAAGAATTCGAGTTGCGACACCATGCTCATGACAGTCTCAAATGATAGATATATGCTTTTCTCGGACGTTTACTAGCTGTACCTTAACTTACAGTGTGTTTCCATATGGTCCAACTGCACCCCAAGCAGTGAGTCAAGTTTCAGATGGACCCAGGGTCCAAACAGGGACAAAACTTTGGGGCTTATGCGCTACCACCAGATCCTTCTCCTTAGTAGGAAATGTCCCCATCATGCTGAGTATTTTTTGTGTGATGTATGAGTGTATGCGTGAACATGTAAACAAGTTAGCAACATGCTGACATGTTTCACTGGTCCAGCATGCAGCTTCACACAGCGATAGCTTAATCAAGGAGGAGGACGTCCTTTTCTCAGTGCTTTTGTGAGTCACGTGGGATTCACGAATAGGTTTTTGTGGTCATGTTTATAAATTGTTTTTTTTTTTTGTTTGCATGTTTTCTTTTTTTCAGCTTTTCTGTATAATACAATTTTCTCAGCATATTTCTACCTGGCTCTGCAGGAATTCAAAATCCGTCCAGTAGAAGGCAGCACAAGTCCTAATAAGGAAAATGTGTGGAATTTCTGGAAAAGCCCATATGTCTAATGATTTAAAGAGGGATCCCATTTATTTAAAATGCAGAATTCTATCAGGTTAAAACTAACTGTTCTCTTAAAATGAATGAAATTGGACTCACACCAATCGGATCAGCTTGAGTCAGTGGTTTTTCTATTTTTTCAGCACCACTGGTTTTAGTTACTCAACATTTTGCATTTGACTGTCTTGACATCATGCACCACATCGCTTCCTGAGGTGTTATTTGCTGCCATAAGTAAAATGTAGCTGAGTGGTTTAATGCACATTCTTCAATTATGTGCTCACCATGCTCAAACCTAAATATTTTATTTTTGATATATATATTTTTTTACTAATAAAATAGAGAGCAGTAGTCAGCAGGTGTCACTTTATTGAAACTACTGGCATTTTCTATTTATGCTGCAAATCTTTGTGGGAGACAATGTAGAGGCTCTTACAATTTATAATTTCTTATCAGAAATCTAACTCTTTTTATAGTCTGGTCTGCATACTCAGGTTGTAGGGGATTTAAACCGCTGAACACTCAGGCCATTGAATATATATATTAAATGGGACACTTAAAATATTGTCCACTACGGGCAGAAGAAAAAAAAGACAGTGAAATCACATCTTAAGTACATTTATTATTCCATTCCAGGTACCTGGTTGATTAAATAAACATCTAATATCCAGCTTAACTATCTGCTCACCAGACATCTTAAATATTATTGCATCACATCAACAAGGAGAGCAGCAAGCAGGTACAGAATATCTGAGGTTTGTGGTTATTGCATCAGACAATCTGGAAAGTCAGGATTTCCATAAGAAACTTGTTATTTAAATTAGGGAAAGACAGCCATGATGATACATAAATGTTTGTTGTCTTTATTTCAGGAGGCAACAGAACTCTGTGGGAGAAAAAAGAAACAGTGGCTTTAGTTTTCTGCAGGCAAGTTGGTGTCACACAGTATTATGGTTAAGAAAGATGACTAAACAAACACCAAATTATTTATTTCCTTGTTTGACTACAAAGCTCCACAGTGTTTTTTTTTTGTGTGTGTGTGCTTTTTATAGACGGTAATTTCAGCACCACGTAGTGGACAGCTCCCCAGTACAGATGGCCCCCATTCTCATCTGCCAACACTTTTTCAGGTGTTTTACAACCACCCACCTTCCATCCCAATCTTGCCATCCCCATCCTTATCTCCTGCAGCCATCAGATTCTTGGTTTCAGCCACAGTCAGCTCTCTCGCTCCCGGAGAGAAATTCTGAAGGAACCGTCTGATGGGACAAAGACCAAAAAGCTAAAAAGCAGTGATAAGTCATTGTAGACTTTATCTCATCTGATAGACTTTATTTTTCCTCTTGGCCTTTCAGAGATTCCTTATTCCTCTTCTCCAGCACTCACAAGTCTTCTCCTCGTGTATTACTCATTTCATTCATAGCAGACAGAAATGCTGCTCCATTCATACACTTCTGCCTGAGGGCTATCACAAGGGAGTTACAACATCAATGCAACACACATACACATCCATCTCTACCCCAATGTAACCTTGCTCAAGCCTTACAACACACACACATACACATACACACACACATATTTTCCATCCTTACTTGAGCTCCTCCTCCTCTATGTATCCACTCTTGTCTTGATCCAGGACTGTAAACACTTTTTTCCCATCACCATCAGATGAGCCAGTCAATCCCACTTGTGCAAAGAATGACTTGAAGTCAAATGTGCCTGGAGCTGCAAAGGCAAAGAGAGAGAAAGAGAACGAGAATGAAAGACAGATGTGGGAGTGAGAGGTCAATCACAGAATGACAAGAAAGCAAAAATGGTGCGGGGCTGAATAGAGATGTCGCATTTACTCATTCGCTCAGATGACTTTCATTCTTCAGCCAATGACATTTACCAATACACACCCTGTAGCGCATCACTGTCTTATACCATTATAGGCTATGCCATTATGCCATTGGAACAGTCAAAGCATGCTGACTATTGCCCATGGCTTTAATGCAAACCTAAATGTTAAAAGCCTTTTATTTATTTTGTCATTCACAGGCAAATGATGATGATTTGAACTTATAATAATTTGCTAAAGACGGCTTTACTCTAATTTAATAGTCTACACTATCTTACTGATAAACGCAAAAAAGTGAAGTACAACTGATGAAGTTTAAATGTCATCTTGCATGAAACATTGCTAACACAGGGGATTTCTCAAATAAAGAGCATAAGTGCTGACATTTGATTTTCATCTGAGCAGCGGAGCTGTTTTTGCCTTGTCGTGCAAATTGCAAGAGATAAATAAGTAAGTGCTTTGGGATGTGACGGCTGTATAGTTTGTGTGATTTGGTCTTCTCTGTGTGAACACTCAACATAAACAATGTGGTATCTGGGTGGTTACTGCTCTCCTGCCACATGGCTGCCTGGTTACCTACCGGCTCCCTCTCCCCTCTGTGAAAAACACACTATACCGGTGTCTCCCTCTGGGATTATGCTTTTTTTTTCTATGTGTGCAATATGTAAGTGGATGTGTAAAGCGCTGTAAAGTACTTGATGTTCTTGTGTTAATGATTCGAACTGTGTGCCTCCCTGCGTGCAAATGCATGTGTGTGCAATCTGACTCACCTTGACAAGCCTGGACTGCAGCCGTGATGTCCTCGTCGCTCAGCATCCCTGCAAATGCCATGGTCCTCTGTTGCTGCCTGAGGGATACACACACACTTGCACAGAAGAAATGCAAAGTGACAGTAAATGAAACAGCAGGTATTTTCTGCCGTCAGATAACAGTCTCTGTCAGATAACAGTCAGAACTTGTGGAAGGATTTTGCATTATCATTCCTCCATGGGTAGTGGTCAGGTACATCGGCACTCTTAAAAGTAAGGGGTTTACCTTTTATTAGTAGGAATGTACCATTATAACAGTAAAGTACAATCTCATTAACCAAATATGTAACCATAAACTAAATGATTGTTTTCTTAGCGAAAGAGACATTTCATCATGTTACACAGTTTAGTCAAAATTCCCTGATGATCCAAGCTTTATTTCTTAAAATGAAACTATTTTCCTTTTCAAAAGAGAAAGTTGTTGTGACTTGAAGGAGCAAAGACAAAGATGACACATCAACATCATATTTTCCCTTGTGCATTTTAATATTTATTTCTTCTTCTCTTAAAGCAAGACAACTAAGCTGCTCACACACTGCCAGCTATCATCAGACAAGCATTGCCCTGTGCATGAATCTGCAAAAACTTGGTACTCACCGTGCTTCGGGTAAGGTTGCAGACTGCCTCAGATGCACAGATCTCTGCTTCTTTTGCTTTGTGCCTATAAACCACCAACACTCTCTTGCAGCTTTGTGATCCAGAGTGCAAAAAGCAACCTGACTTATCTGTCCTCAAACCCAGGGAGATTTCCCCCGCACCACAGAACGCCTCCTCCTCCTTCATCAGTTAATCAGAGCAGATAATTTTGTTGCTCATATTATTTTGTAAACTTGCAGGCATACAAATATTCATCTAACATAGCTGAATATGATACTCATAAATATAAATGCATTTTAATGGAATTTTTATTCTAGTGCATTAACCACTATTATTGTTGATGCTATTAATGTTGCATTTATGTAGATTCATAGCAATGTGAAATACAAAGCATATGTGCCCAAGTTATGATGAAAGGTTTTTCACTAGAAAAATGGATATAAAACATGCTTTCTTAATGTTAGCAGAATTTAGTATTAATTATGTCTCGTATCTTTTTTAAAAGTTTAATGTAGACAGGGTGTAAGCACTTGGATTTGTCTTGTTGACAAGCATACACAGAGCATTTTTTTAAACACTTTACCAAATGATCAGATAGTATGATTTGAAAGTCATTAAAGAAAAATTATGGGAGGGAAAAAACTGGTATATAGAGTGTATTTGTTTATAATTTATGTCACGAGTTCGGTTCATTAACATTACCATTTCTCGATTTTTTATGTTTGCCTTTTGGTGAATGAAAAAATACAAATTATTATTACTATTTAACCATGGGAAGTATCTCACTCAGCTTCCCAGTCAACCTGACATTGAGCAAAATAAATCGCTATAAAGAAAATCGGAAAAGCCTTGAAGAAATCGATCATAAGGCAGCGTCAGTCGCCCAGCCAAAATTCCTAGGGCTTTATGTTTAGCCGTAAATCCAGAAACAAACTTTCAGTACAGCGGTATTGTGTGGCTCACATGGTTGGCGAGTGACTGGATGTGAAATCTTTGCTTCGGCGTTGATACAAAACCACTGGATTTACATGGATGATAATAAAGCTCGAAGATGATTGGCTCTGTGTAAACGACGTCAAGATTTCGTTCGCTGTGATTGGCTTATGTACTTGTGAATTATTTCCTCATTCCGTGACGTGACGTTGTACAGGAACATGGCGCTTTGGAGGAAAGGTGTTTTATGGTAGTCAGGGCTGTTCATTATTTAATTCCGTTGTTTTCATTTCAGTAACACTAAGGTATATACACTAAATATGATAGGTCGTGAACGGCGAGTGCCCCGTTCGTCTCTACGGACAACGGAACGCTACAATTCATAGCGGTGTTTGCTGTCGTCAGCTAAAACTGTTAGCATTGTCATGCTAGCTGAAGCTAGTTAGCAGGCTATTAGCAAGTCGCTAACATCTAGTAAATATGCTTGTTTATGTAGCACACACTGACACTAATTCTCAATGATTAAAACACGTTATTTATCGCAGTATCGGTAATCTGTTGCTTAGGACGACGATTCCAATTAGCTGACATTTTGTTGGCTAACCTAGGAAGATGGAGAACCGTCATGGGTATGTTTTGTTACTGGCCAGTGGGGTTTTTCTGTCGGCGTTTTGGCTGACTGAAGGTGCACCTCTTCAGTATTCTGACAAATCAGGTGAGACATTTTACTGCAAGCTGTTACACACCTAAGTTATTGTTTGTTTTCCCATAACCGTTCCTTTCTATCCACCTGCTTAGGTAGGAGATGTTTCTGTTGGCTAATATTTGCTGGCTTGGGTAGCTGTTGCTAAATAGCAGGCAAAAGCTAACAACACAGTCGGTCAGAATGTGTTTTCCTACCAACCGGTGATGATTCCTGACATTGTACCGATTATTATCGCTTCAGTCACGAAGTTTACAGATCAGTGATTCTTTTTTTCTTTTCTAAAGCCTTTTCAGAATGATGCAAATAATAAAACCGTTTCGTCGTCACGACTTCCACATTAGCAAACTGGTAAACATAAACACTAGGCTTTCAACACTGCTCAGAAAACGTCTATGGAAAGAATCTAATTTGTGATTAATATTTAACAGAAACCTGTTTCCCAGTAGCAGTAATTTTTCTGAGTTAATATAGTACAGTCTGTTGTATCTTCAAGTACATGGATGATAACCTTTCTGTCATAACCAAGTTGATGGGACAACAGATGAATGTTGATCTACCAGCATAAAATACTGTTTCCTCTCGTTCTGAAGTAATCGATGCACTTAGTTTCCCTCACATGTCTTTTGGTTGCGGTGATCATTTGGTTGTTTGAGTGTGAGAACGTTTGGGTATTCCTAGAAAAAAAAATTGCTATTTTTTTGTCATGTCTCCCTGTCATATAAAAAACATAACTTGCATATCTTGCCCAGGAGGGAATCAGAAATATATATAATCTACAAAATACTACACAAAATAAACAATCTTAAGACACTGACTGTGACCTTGGTATCACCTGCTACTTCAGGAGAGATGAGGGATGGTAATGTTTGACACATTCCAATCTTATCAGGACCAGTCAATGATTAGCACCAATGCTGAGCTCTTATTACAGCATACAAAAATTTATGTTGCAATACATTACATATCACAAACAGTTATAACATAACATTACACATCTTTCCTTTTGTCTGTGTCTCAAATTACCAGCCTGTGAACTTTTGTACTGTAAGGCTTGTTTGATTTAGGTTGTGGATTTTGATTGAAAGTGACATTTGCTCTGTTTACACACATCAAACATGGGTAAAGGTGGAAATACTTGTTTTTAAATTATTATATATAAATAATTATTTATTTTATGTCTAGTTTGTTAGTCACTGTGGCCATTGGCCCTAACCCTACACTATACAGTGATCGGTGACCACCACCCTGGGCTACAGGGGGATTCTGCTAGCACAAACCAGCCTTTGCTTTATGTTTCTTTCAGGGGCTTCAAACAGAAGAAATGTTGACCTTGAGCTGCTTTTCTTTGTTGTAGTTGCTTCTATTACACCAAACAAAGTTTTTTTTTTTTTGCCGTCTTGCCATAAAAAAAACACTGTATACATATGCTTTATACTTTAGCCTACTGAATGCCTAAAGTGTTTTCTCTGTCTCAGTCTGCTGCCTTTGCAGTGCTGCTGCTCTGGTTCACAACAGACTACAGAACAACACTTTTCTGCAATGCAGAATAAAAAAAATAGAGTTTGTGAATGCTAACACATATTTGTTACAAGTTAAATGCCAAATGTCTCCAGCAGTGGGTTGCTTCCAGTGTTTGAATAAAGTAGCTTGTTTACTGTACACAGAATAAATATAAATCCATAATCAGTATTGGTATATGGAGATGCCTAATATTAAAGGATTTGGATCTGTCCTGGGGCCAAAAAACTGTATTTGGACCCATAGCCATAAGCACTGGCTGCTTGAAATACTTGTTTGATCAATGAAGCTCAGTGTTGTGTTAGTAGCCAAAACTCACATCAGCCAGACATTGCTGTTCTCCATCCTGTATGTAACTGAAAGCACAGACATCCAATTTTGTGCACAATGGTGGGTGAAATCTGCAAAAATGGGTCAGCTCCTCCTCTGCGTGAATGCCTACTGAAATATGCAGAGAACCGAAATAAGACCTGGCAGCTCTGTGCCATATTGATCCCAAAAACCAGTTGAGTCATTTGGTGGGGCCTGCCAAGTTATAATATGAACCCATGACTCAGATAAGTCCTAACTGAAGAGAAGTGATTCCATGTAGCGCTGCCGTGACCTAGCTCCTGTTTTCTTTAAGTGACTGCTGTTGTGTGCTCTCTGGATGTCCTGCACTGCCTGGAACCCTATTGTTCTGCAGAACCAAATGGGGGTTATCAGAAGGCTGCTTGCAATTATAGCCAAATGTTTTTTATCTTTACCAGATTGATGTGAAGTTAAGCTTTGATTTTATTCAAGACACTTCTAATTTTGTAATACTCTCTCATGAGCTGCCCCTGCTAACGACAAACACGAATTTGTAAGTTCTAAATATAGACAGAGAAAGTTTTGGTGAAACGTAGCCCTATCTGACATATTTTAGGGCTGACTGGAACAGGGCTATTAAAGCTGGGTTTATCATTAACTCACTCTTGGGTTCATGATACTGTGAATTCAACACAGTCTAATGTGTATGTGTATTTCATTTTATCATGGGATGATCATTAATTTATTTGGATCCCTTTACAGTTTGTTTGGAGACCCAAGTCAGGGATTTCCCTGTTACACTATGGTGGTACCAGACTAGGTTTTGATAGAGAGGAGGGATAAGCTGTTGCATGTCATAGGAACAGAACAGTGGTGCTTACAGTGAATGTTGTTTGCTGTTCATTTTTATACAGCCTTAATGTTTACTTAAACCTCGAGTACCTTGAACTCTCTTCAGCTGACTGACATAAATGACATAAAAGTGGTGAATAGTGACTAAATGGAGATTTACATAAATGTCTTACTTTAATTTAATGTGACATGTTAAGCTTTTTCTGACTGTTCCAGTGATAGTCACATAGGTTTTATTTTTTTTGCATTAACTATATTTCAGCATTGCTAAATGCATATTATTTCTGTTTAAATAAAGTGTGATGTGTTACGTTGTTTCACATATTTAGTCCTTATTTAGTTGCGTTCATGTAGTGATTTAAATTAATGCCTGTTAGTCCAGATTTTGTCAGGGTGGGCTGTTAGTTGTCTTTTTGTGTCTTCCAGTCACAACCACACCACAAAATAATAGAATATAACAATAACCCATATTGGACTTATAGGAAGACCTTTTCACCTCGGGTCAGTGATAAATTGAAGGGTAGGAAGCACTTTACTGTTTTAAGTACACAAACTCCATTTAGAGCTACATTTATGTGGCCTGTCTGGACAGTCGACCCATTTAATGTTTAATTTCTCTTCTCATCAATATTTCACTGCAGGCACTTCTTTATTGCAGTCTTTAGCACAGAAGGGAAGTGTGGGGAAGAAATCCTGTAGATATCACTTAGTAATGGTTATCAGTGTTTAACAGTGTTGAGGCATATTACAGCATATCTCCCTTTACTTTTCCTAAAAGCTAAGTTGCTTCTGGTGTCTGCAGCTGAGCATGTTCTAAAATTATAATGGGAAACTAATATAAGACATAGTGGAAGCATAATTCACATTTTGTGAAGTGCAGTAAGTGAAACTCAAGGCACTTACACACATGAAGGCGGGGTACACGAAAGAATTTTATTTTGATCATAGGTAAGGAGAACAGATTAAGCAATTGTTTATTTTTGTCAATGGTGGCTTGGTGTTCTGTGTCAGAGATGAAATGAATCTCAATCGTGGCTGGCGTCTAACGTCATCTCTAATGCTCCCCAAGGAGTCTAAGTGATTGCTGCTTTAATTCCTCTGCTGATGGGCTGTGCTGTCTGCTCCTTCTGACTGGACCTAGTTTGGAGGACACTGCTCAGCCTGTGGGCTAACTTTACCTTCTGCAGGTTCTTACCCACTCTCAGGTTTATTTCAATAGAGGATATTTTATTCATGAGCATTTTGGAAGAGGGCAGGACACCTTGCCAGTTTAATTACGGCAGTTGCACACAAGACCTATGCTACTGGGGTCAGAATCCATCTGAAGAAAACTGCTTGCATCCACACTAGTTTTTCCTCAAGAGGGTCCACACATTAAAATGCCAAAGCGTTCCAACAACCAGTGAAATCTGTTCATGTTTCTCCTTTTTGTTGGCAAACTCAATTACAGCCTTTATTTATTAAGGAGTGTAGCACACATTCCAGTTTTTCTACTTGCAAGTTGATCCATTGTTTTACAATCTCCAACACAGTGTTACAACAAGGAAAATCACACACGCACACACACACACACACACACATCACTCTTTACTAACAGTTTAATGGTGGTGTGAAAGGCTGTGTCATTCACAATAAGAGATCTCAAACAGAATGAAATCCTTTTACTCTCATGAGTAAGATTGTGTCCAAGCAGACATGTTATCATTTAGATAAACTTACATTATCCAAAATTCATGTGCTGTTGTGAAAAACATACCCGGAAGCGGGATTGTGGTCTAAATGTACTCTGTACCTGCTTTTAGCTGTCAAGAATTTGTAGTTCAGCAGAAGGAGACTCAGCAGGTGTTGTTTCTCCCTCTAGCAGACAGCATGTACCTGACAAGCTATGATCAGTGGGAGACAGAATAAACACAGGAGGGAAAATGTCTCACACAGATCCTCACTATTCCTTCAGTACATGCTCATACGCATCATTCCATGCTAAGGTATAACTTTTTGGCCTGAGATTTACTTTCTTGATAATGATTCAAAATTAAAACAACAAAAAAATTTAATTACTATCAAATAAGTAAACTAAATATGCCCTTGCATTCAGCAAGTCTCCCAGCGAGAACAAAGTAATCTCCATAAAAGAAGTACAAGCTGCAAGTGGAGGGGGATTAACTTCAGTGTGTTCTGACTGTTTGCTGACAGTGGCAGTAGTAAGAAGATGCAGTGACCAGTTGTCATACATTTTCAAAGGAGCTAGTTAGAAATGAGCAGTGACATTTAGGAGATGTGAATCAGATTCGTGCTGACACAAAATGGTGATAGGCTCACACTTGCAGCCAACAAAGTGTGGACCTTATGTCAGAATGACACACCAGTCAAGCAGTTTTTAAATGGTTGTTTCATACACCAGGTTATTATTGTAGCATCTATGATAAACATATCCTTTAAACAAGGCTATCATAAAGATTTAGAGGCTCTGCTGTGGTTATAACACCTCTAGTTATAAATCTGCATTTTTGTGCCCATTATTATTTGTGTGATATCATTTTATCTACTTTTATCTGTGAAAATGTAGAAATACATTTCTATAGTTGATGTATTTTGTGTGTGAAGCATTCTCTGGGACATACATTTTAAATTAGAAATTGGTTTCACTAAATGGAAAGCTGTATTAGCTTTAGCTGTGTATATGCTGGTTGGCGGTGGTTTTAGTGAGATAGCACCAACATAGGTTGGCTTCAAGGCTTCTGTCAGGCTTCTGACACTCATATCTCTGGGGCAGCAGCATCCTCAACACACACACCTGCTGTCACAACTTTTTGACCTGCTTATCAACCAGCGAGAATCCTTGAAAACTCTGGATGGTAAATGAGGACTGAATGTCGGGGTTTCTGCTTTCAAGGGTCACAGTACGTCATGGCATGTTTGAAAAAACTGTAAGCTTTTAGAAAACCAAGGACAAGGACACTGCAGAATATTTTTGTCAAGCTTAAAAGTACCTGTGTTCAGGTTGGATCTTGGGGAAAAAACTGTTATATTACAAGCATAAAAATTAATGTGTTTGTCACAAGACTGTCAATGTGAATGATTCAGCGTTGTTTGTATCTTTTTTTTCCCCCTCATTTCAGATGGAAGCACAGCAGACACTTTGTCTGTACCTCTCTACCTGTCCCTAGTGGTATCACTGTCGGTGCTTGTGGCCTTGGTGGTGCTGCTATTGAACTGTGTGACCTGCTGCAAGGAAAGGGAGATCAACTTCAAGGTAAGACTCCGTGTAGGCAGTCAGCCAGACAGAAACAGCCCTATCTCCTCCCTTTTACTTTGGGAATGGAGAGTGGGGATGGGTTTAAATGGGCAGTCTATGAATTTAAGCTGTGTTATAAAAGATCAGAGTCTGGTTTGGTCTCTGTAATTTTTTTTTTTTCTCTTTACGTAGGAATTTGAGGACCACTTCGAAGATGAGATCGACTTCACACCACCAGCAGAGGACACACCATCTATGCAGTCTCCGGCTGAGGTGTACACCCTCGCTGTGTCCCCTGTGCCCCTCCCTGGACCTCCACACCTTCAGCCTCCTGCACGCATCACAGGTAAGACATATATATGCACATTAACAGACTCACAGGTTTGAACTGAATATCAAAACATGCCACGTACATTTAATTTAATTATATAAAACTTGCTGTATATAAACATATAGACAGTGTTTGAATTGCGTTTTTTTTAATAAATTTTCTTCCACTTTTCCTTTTGTGTGTTTTCATTTTTTTAAATCCTAAAATTTGTAAACATTTCAACTTTTTTTGTGTGGTTTTGCAGAAGGATCTACAGGCTTCCAGGTTGCACGTCACAGTCTGAGTTACATTCAAGAGATCGGTAATGGCTGGTTTGGCCAGGTAACAATAGTTTTCTCTTATGTACAAATTGCACATTGTTTATAAGACATGCTAGCGTTCAGTCTTCTGTATAGCTTTTATGTTTGGGGTGCTTAAAGCGTCTTCTCCTATCATTGCTGCTGCACACTGGTGTATACTGTGAATAAGCATTTTCTCTGCAATTGTTGACAGATAAATGGAACAGTTGACCTCCTTATGAAAGGGATTTAGGTGGACATGGACAGAAAAACATTACATGGACATTTTGAACGTTTCTTTAGTCTGAAATGTTGACTAAATGTATTATCAGGTCCTTCTGAGTGAAATCTACACAGATCCAGGTGGAGCCAGAGTGGTTGTAAAAGAGCTAAAAGCTAATGCAAGTGCCAAGGAGCAGAATGATTTTCTGCAACAAGCAGATCCATACAGGTAAATACAAATGTTCTTTCCTAACTCCTAATACCTTGTATTGTGGCTTTTATTGTTCAGAGGGTTTTTATAAGCTGGATTTATATTTACCTCGTTTGTTTTTTAAATATGAGTAGCTGGTATGACATGCACACAGTAAATGTGGACAGAAATAGCTTTGTTACATCAGTGTAATGTTAGCAGCACCATCTACCTCTCCTCATACACACTGCATCACACTATATCTACTGTAAAATCTCAGATATTATCTTAGAGTATTATTTTAAAGGTTATTTCTCCCTTGTTTGACATTGCTCTCAGTAGCCCTTCATTTTATTTCATCTTCACAGAGTGCTGCAGCACCCAAACATCCTCCAGTGTCTCGGACAGTGTGTTGAGGCCATTCCCTTCCTGCTTGTTTTTGAATACTGTGAAATGGTAAGTAACTTTATTGAGCTCATGTCATCTTAGGGCGAGACCTTTTTGAATACTGTCTGGCAAAAGGGGTGTAGTTCGCCCGGCATTTTGACCATTCAGACTGACTGCTCACTGTCCCAAATTCTGTTCATTTTGACATGTTAAAGTGAATCAAACTCTGTCACGGCATTTGATTTATCATCGTTCATCTATTCTGGGTAGGCTGGGCCATGACTGCAGGGAGCCCTCTCCACTCCCCTCCCCTCCCCTCCCGCCTCTTCCACTCCCCTCCTGTTGCAGAAGCTGCATTGCTAGTTTAAGCCTGGGACTTCTCACATTCCCACCTAGCCCAGTAAAGCAACAGACTCAATTTTCGCTCCTCTGGTGTCAGCTCCACCAGTTGCTGTGTTTGTGCATTTTTTTAATGGGTTGAACCTTGTACATGCTGAAAAATATTTAGTTCAGAATAAAGTAAACCAAGCTGTTCCTAAAGAACCCAACGGGGTGCCAGGCAATGCATGCAAGAAGCCAAAACTGTTACATAATATCATCATCCACCTTGGTGTCTTTTTTTGATTTATAAAACAAACTTTTACAGTCAGAAATACAGTTTGTAGCTTTTTGTATTACAGGCTCTAACTCAGTAATTATTAGCCAGCACTGAAATGTGCAGTGTTTTAATTTTCCTAACTGTGAACACTTTACAGTGTGTTTCAAGGTTTGAACTTAAACCCCATAAGTTGAATCTTGACTTAATTCTATTATGAACAAACAGCTGTGAAATCCAATTTTAAAAATACATGTTTTTTTCTTAGTGTGTTTGTTTTTATCTTTACTGTTGCATCAGGTGCCTCTGTCATATTCTGGCAGCTGTAAACTATCATGTGTGCAGCTGTAAACTATCATGTGTGCAGCTATAAACTATCATCTGTATCTGTGTGCACAGAACAGGCAGAGGTCCACGTACTTACTGCCAGAATACAGGATGCCCTTCTCTTGGTAACCATGAATGAGTTGGCAGAGCCAGAGCAATAAAGTTTGACTTCACAGTGTTATTAAAGGGAATCATGTCATTCATCTGTTGTATTTAAATCTTGATATTATGTTGTATAGTTGGCCATGGCTGCAGTGTGGTTGCATAGAATATTTTTATTTGCACTCCTTTGGTATTAAGCCACAGTATTTGCTTGTAGGAAAAAGGAAATGTTTTTGCTGTTTGGGTTTGCTCTCGTTTGAACCAGACATGATAACACGTCCAACAGAATCCAGTTCACCTCCTACTGCCAAACAGTGTATAATCTTGTTGGGTTGCAGTATTGTCAGTAGCCCAGGCCTGGCCGGTGTCCTAGCATTGTGGTCTTTCCTGGAAAGCTCTAGTAATGTCTCTGACAGGACATGGAAATGAGTCAAGGTGAATGACTTATTGCAAGTGTGTGCAAATCATTAGGGAGGATGGCATGATGAAGAGTAGGGCCTGTTTGTTGAAGGTGATAATGTGCCAGGGAAGCACAACTGACTGATGTCCATGCTCGTTATCCTGTCGCCAGAAAAGAATTTTAAGGACTTTATCCAAATGGAATCTTGTCTTACACAATATGTTTGTTTTTTTTTTTGGAATACATAAGTTCCAGATGCCTGCACATAGAAGATGAAAATAACATTCTGTTTTTGTAGAAACGAGCACTTAATTTGACTTCTGGTTGTATTAGAAGTAAAAGCCACTGGTCTGTAGCCTCTTGCTACTTCAGGCCAAGGCAATCATCCCTCTAGTTGTTGAAACATGAAATATGACACTGCAGCTGCACAGTGGACAAGGTGAATCCCAAAAAGTCAATAGACTGTGATGTTCCCTATGACAGCCCGGTGATTGATAGTGGTTTTGCTGTCCCATATCAACCGTGCTTGGTAACCCTGACTCAGAGCATTTTGGACATTGAAATACATCACGCAATTGGTGCAGGGGCTACAGAATGTCACATACCATAGTGTGAGCGACAGCTTCTGATGCATTAATCTTCTCCCTGGTGCTGGGCCAGGACATTAGTCAGACCCTTCTCTAGTTCAGGGTCTCGGACGTGGGCCAGCTGACGTTTGGCTTTCATATGTTGTTGGTCTTTTTAATTTATTGTGGTCATTAAAGCCACAGACTTCAAAGTAGGATAGGACCTTTTTATGTTATAGTCATGGAATTTATTAAGTAATACTTTACTGTATTCTTGAGCATATTTAGCTCCTCTGTAACTGCCGTAATGATGGTCACTCTTTAAATCATAGATTGTTGGTTGTACAGTTTTTGTTGGGTTAGGTTTTGCACACTAATTTTCAGTCAACAGTAGTAAAAGAACAGACTCGCAAAAATGAACATGACAGCACTATAAGAAATGAAGGCCACAGTTTATAGCCCTCTTTCTATGGAAACCTGAACTATTAAGTCCACCCGAAACTCGTATAAAACTTCAGCGGTTGCACTGCTTATTTGAAATCTGAATCCTTCAAAGTCACTGTGGCTCAGTGAATAATAAGAATATGGAACCCATGCTTTATTTGTTGTTCTGGTGACTGGCTTCCTTTACATGAATTGGGGTTATCTTGGAAGCAAAATTTGTACTTTGTGAATTCGACACTGAGTATTTTTGTAGTTTGAGATGCAAAAATGATATTTGTGTATTATATTTGTGTGGGTATGATTTGGTCGATGGGAGAAAAGTGTCCTACATCCTAAAAAGGAGCAGGTTGTAGCTGATAGTGATCATAATGGACACAAATACACAGTTTGCAGACTATTACACAGTCTGCAAAGATGGTGCTGTGAGTAAAAGTGTGAAGCCTCTAACAACAGCTGACAAGGTGCAGGTGGATATGGTCTCCGTTGTTTTTCCTTTTGCTTTGTAGAAACAACGTTATTGTGTGTCAGATGGGCGCATATTATGTTAACCAACCATTTGTGTTTTTATTAATTTGCCCTTATTCTGCCATTTTCATCCATGAACTGTCATTCATACATGAACTAAGAGACATTTAAGCCTATGTTTGTTCATTAATGCTCATGGTGCCTCATTCCACTTCCTTTCTTCTTCTCTCCCCTCTACCCATGAACTCAGAAACCTAACTGGACATAGGAGCAGTTTATTTCACTGACCTGACCCGGACTCTTTTATTTATAAATCCCTATGACACAGCATAGTGGTCCATTAAACAGCGTTACCCTTATTTGGTCCTCTCACACATCAGCAGTGAGAAGTGCTGAGGAGACAGGAACAGGACTGTTTGCTGCCCCTGTGAGGCAGGCTATGCACAATGCATTTAAATAAGACCGCTCAGGACCATAGGAACATAATTCCTCCTATTGCAAAATTACTAATAAAGTTCTGTAAAAGTTGTAAATTTTTTATGTTTAACGATATCAAACTATTAAAGCTGTGTGTGTGTGTGTGTGTGTGTTTGCAGGGGGATTTGCGGGGCTATCTATCTCAGCAGGACTGGATGTTCAGAAATGCTGAGCTGCTGCAGCTGCAGAAGATGGCGTGTGAAATTGCTGCTGGTGTCACTCACCTCCACAAACATAACTTCCTGCACAGGTAGCACTTCAGAATTGCAACACCAAAGCAAGGTCACAGGTTTTAGTTCCTCTGGGCTAAGCACTGTGTTCTTCATGCCACAATGTCTGTTAAAGAATTCAGCTGCTGTTTAGGAGAATGCAAGATAGAAAACCATTGTCATCGTGGATGCTTCATACTATTCTCTGAGCCAGATCTTTTCCCCCAGTGTTTAATAGTAGTTATCTTTACATATTACATATACTATACTATTATTTGCAATAGAAAAAAGAATAAGGGGAATAATGATAATTTTGTTTCATTTATTAGCTTTTCTCTCTATTCGAGCTTTAAGGTTTTTAAGACTGTGGCAGACTTTTTTTTTTTTTTTTTTTTAATAATATGATGCATAAATAGTAATTTGGCTGAGTATTCAATGTCACATAGCAAGTGACAGAATTCACAAACCTTCATGAATATCATTTTAAAAATTTAGGCCAGCTGTTAAGTTTTACTTTGGTCCTTACTGTCCAACCAGTACCAGTGTTTTCCAAAAAAGGTGCGTACAGCAGAGAGGCTCTGTTTCATTTTCATTTTTACCCCAGCGAGTGCAGGATGTCTGGCTACTAGCAGCCAGCAGAGTACAGGGGGTATTGGGAACATGTGGCTTGGGGTTAACATACGATGCTCAGCTCATCAGCTCTATTTTGCATGCTCAGAATAGGCTCAGACGGTTCCAATTACACAGCTCCCATGCATTGCCACAGTGTCAGCTGTCTTTTGCCAGAAGGATATGATGATTCTGCTCTTCACATGTAAAAGGATAGCCTCATATTGGTCGTTGTGTTTTAATCCTTGTTACAACCCAAAGGAAGTTCAACTCACTTCCCCTCCATGTGGACTAATTTAATTTATAATCGTAAAAATATTTATGTGGCGCTTTTAACCACAAAAATAAATCAAAACATACTAACTAAACTAGCAAAGCAAACTAAATGACTTTGAGTATAGCAACATGCTGGCAGATGGGGATGAAAGGCTCTTGATGGTGCAGCCCCACAGACATAGAATAAGTGCTGTGTGGGCATATTTTCATAGCTGAAACTTCAGCTCTGCAATGCAAGGTTGAGAAAAGTGGTGCAACCACAACTAACAGTTTTTATTTATTGATAAATTAATAACCTTTTTTATTATTTTAATAATCTTTTTTTTTCCTAATAAGTAAATATAACAAATTACCACAAACACTGTAACAAATATGTAAAGTATAAAAACCTAATGGAAAAATTAAAGATTGTTGGTTCTTGGTACTTGACATACTTTTAACCTCAGTGTCATTCAGAATTTTCCATATAAACCTTAACCAGTGAGAAAGTTTGTAACTGGCTTAAATGAAATGACACCAACCTGAACTGATGTCATGTTCTTGCTTTGTGGGGTTAAAATGTCGCTCATGTTACCTTCCTGCTGTGTTACTGTACTCTCAGTTAGCAGCACAGTAAGGGGGGGCAGGAGAGTTTAAAATAAATCCCACTTTATCTTACAGAGGTTTCAGTACATCTGATAGTAGCGGGGTAGTGTGCATGAAGGAAACCTAGTGTCAGAGGTGTTTGTTGCTCGGTGGGTTAAAGGGCCCTGCCCAGGTAAAGCTGCAGGGCGGAAGGCACAACACAGGCTGCCTCTTGAATCAGTACGATTGCACAACCTGCCATATGTCTGCCTAATGTGGAGGGACAACCTCAGAACGTGTTACGCCCTCTCCTGGCAGATCACAACAGTTTGCACACCATGCGTTTCCCTTAGGAAACTGTATCCTGCTGCTGCATGCTCGGGTCAGGAATAGCCGCTGTGTGACTGTTGCTCTAGGGTAAAGACGAGAAGCAAATGACTGAAGCCAGTGTGCCACTTTCTTTTAGTTGCCAAAGTCAATTATGATGCCTTTTCTGTAGCCCCTTGTGCTTGATTCTTGCACTGTAAATCCAGTTGATGGATTCTTGTTTCTTGTTGATCTTAATAAGATTGACTTTTGTGTTGCCTCAACATTGTTTTTGCTTCATTTGTGCTTTTAAACATAAATAATAATGCACAGGGTAAATAAAATTGGCTGTCAAGAACAAGCATCAGTTGAATATTTTTATCCCATCCAGGAATAATTAGAAACCTGCCTGTGAGTTTTAGAATTCGTGAATCTTTCGGTCACTCT
Organism: Channa striata; assembly: GCA_033026295.1. Classification (NCBI taxonomy): domain Eukaryota; kingdom Metazoa; phylum Chordata; class Actinopteri; order Anabantiformes; family Channidae; genus Channa; species Channa striata. Next base: position 17,814,264 of record CM065180.1, on the reverse strand, counting down.
GAGTTTGCAAAGTGTCTAATCTGCTCTTTTCTGTCGTGTTTTTTCTCTATACTCACAGTGATTTGGCTCTGAGGAACTGCTACCTGACTGCAGATCTAACTGTCAAAGTGGGAGACTATGGAATTGGACCTTACAGATACAAAGTAAGCTGAAACCGTGTTCAGTTTCTGTTTTCTGCAGAGAGATCTGGATCTTTTTATTTTTTTAGTTGTGTTAACAGCAGTACCTATTCAGATATATGTATTAAACTGGTCTATTGACAGTTTTGAATTCGACAATGTTAGAATTTAGTGATTTAGATTACTAGTTGTAATCCTTTCGTTATCTTACCTTTTTTTTATAAATCAAATTGTGGATAAACACATAGCTTCTGAAAATCTGATTTCTAAGCAACTCGCTCACACTATAACTACATGCCCCAATGCAAATAAGACACTTGAAATTTAAAAGTGTTTGCTCCTGTGGCTTGTATCTGCCCAAAAATGCGAACCTCGCATCTTTAGTCAAGCCTGGATTTACTGTGGCATCTGAAGTACGTAGAAAGAGCAGATTTACTCTGCCTTACAGGGATATGTGGGGGAGACTCTAGATATGCGATAGAGGGTTTTGTGAAAAGACTAACACAAGTGGATGTAATGTAGTTTTTTTTCTTTGTTAAATGTTCATGTTGTGGTTGAGTTGTTCCACTAGGTGCCTGATGACGGAAAATGTTTTTATATGTATATCACACTAAAGATATAAAATTGTTTTCTTGCAACTTGACACTGTGCACGTGTTCTAAGACACTTGTGTCTGCTGCATTCCTTACATAGTGCTGATCACTGTTTGGCTGTCCAGATTTCAAACCGATGAGACTAGATCAACCGTGAATCTTATTGTGCTGTATAAAAAAAAAAATTAAATTGAGGCAAAATTAATGCAGATTTAAGTATTTTTAATTTGTAAATTTTCTAGAAAGCCACTTATAAAATATACCATGATTTACTTACTTGCATATCTATTTATTTTCTTTGATTTACTCATTCATTCACTCAATAATACTATAGGAGGACTACATCATCACAGAGGATGATGTGTTTGCTCCCCTTCGCTGGTTGGCTCCTGAGCTGGTGGGCGAGCGCCACGGGGGTGTGATTACTATGGAGCAGACCAAGCCTGGCAATGTGTGGTAGGACTGCAGCTATAACTTGTATTAGAGTGATTCTAATTCAGGTCTTCAGTTAAACATCCCTATTTTATGTTCATTAAGAGTTTTGTCTTCCTTAATTATTGTATTATTTATGTATATTTATGTATTATTTATATTGTATATTACAAATACTTACGTAATATTTATTATTACACGCACTGATTACAGTTAGGTGTAATAGATATCTTGGAACGTCCATGCTGATCCCTGCCCACTACATTAAAAACACCAGGTGGTATTAATGTTGTGACTGATTCATGGTTTATGTCACTGTAAATAAACTAAACATATACACCAAAGCAAATTGCCCTGTAGTACACTTCCATCTCGTTGCTGAGAAAACAAGTCTGTTCTGCAAATACCAGAGGTTTCAAACCTTAAACAACCTGGACAAAGTCCAAAAGATGGATAAAACGCTGACACCGCACTATCTAAGCATTTCCCTATGTTGTAGTTTCGTCTCAGCCCCTCCTTGACATCACGGCTCATTGCCCAAACGCTTTCCGGTCATAAATTGCAGAGTTACATAAGAGAGTTCTGGTTACATGAGCTAGCTTTCGTCCTGAATAAATGTATGATAATGTTCTGTTGACATAATTGTTCATGTAAAGAGTAAGTTATTTATGAAGTGAATTGGGCTTCTGCTATTATAGCTGCTTTATGGATGCTTAGTTTTGTCCATTTTAAATGTTTTTTTTCGTAACTCTTCTGGTGAAGTTCATAGTTTTGGGTCAAGAGGTTAAGGTGATATGGTGAACTTGGTTTTCCCCACGTAGTTCTTGTCCTGCAGGAAATTCTGACACCTGTTTTATCCTCACTTGTGTGTAGGGCCTTGGGGGTCACTTTGTGGGAGCTCTTTGAGAACTCTGATCAGCCGTACCCACATCTGTCTGACCGTGAGGTTCTAAATCATGTGATCAAGGAGCAACAAGTCAAACTCTTTAAGCCACAGCTAGAGTTGCCTTATTCTGACAGATGGTGAGTATTTAGATTAAGTGTATTAGAACAAATTAAGTAAAATTATATATATATTTTTTTATTTCAGTATGATTATGGTTCTTTTAAGTGAAAAATATCTGTTCTCTGAAAAAGAGATGACTGTTTTCTCTGTACCTGCAGGTATGAGGTCCTGCAGTTTTGCTGGTTGTCTCCAGACAAGCGGGCTACAGCAGAGGAAGTGCATCGTTTGCTCATCTACCTGCGCATGCAAGGCCAGAAAGACATAGAGGAGGACTTTGAACAACGCTGGGATGCACTTAAGCCAAACCCTGCCACCCGGCAGACCACCGTCAGCCACTCCTCTTTCCCAATCTTGGATCAGTTTGCTGATGATGCCCTGCGACAGGAGATTGATGAAATTCTTACTGTCACTGAAACTAGCAAAGGTCTCAGCTTTGAGTATGTTTGGGAGGCAGCTAAGCATGACCACTATGAAGGAAACCATGGCCACTCAGGCATGGACACAACTTTGAACTACCACAGCATGTTCTTTCCTGTTTCTACTGAAGATATACAGGCCCATTTCCCTGACCCTGTTGCTAGAGCAGCTGGCACAGAAAGCAGTAACACTCCACCAGGGATACTTGGTATTGTACCAGTGTTTGATGCACAAAAGCCATGTAATGGAAATGAATATTACATACAACTAGAAGAACAAGGGGAGAGCACTGTTGGGGGATGTGGGAGTAAAGGACAAGACATGGATCTTAGTTCAGGGCAGCAAGACTTTGTGGTTCTCCAAGATGTTCGTCTCGATGAGTCCAGCACAGATGCAGATTTTTTCCACCAAAGTATTGATTCCAAGGATTCCTATTTACCGGACAGTCACATTTGGTCATCCCTTGAAAATGATAGCCCATGCCACACCAATATTTTCACAGATGGAGCATCCAAACAAGAGGAATCCCCTACTTGGAGACAAAGTTTTATGGAGCTTCCAGAGCGCAATGGGAACCCTTTCCTTGAAGTCGCACCTTTAGAAGCCCAGGAGGCAGCTACAGATAAACATTATGGGGAATCTTTTTTAGGGGATTGTTCAGAAGCCACTCACCTATTGAATCCTGTGAACGTGGAAGGGGAGAACGCAGATGTGATGAGGCTTCTGAGCACCGAAAAACTCACTGATAACTTTTTGTTTCTCAAAGACCAGAACCTGATGAAAGATGGATCTAGATTCTCAAGTCCACAGCAGAATTTTCTTTCACCTGGCGTAGCCCATGAACCAGAAGAAACATTCAAAATGAGTTCTTGGGACAATCTTAATACCTTAGGCAGCTTAAACACAGCGGACTCAAAATCTGCAGCACGTAGCATATCCTCAACACAAGAACTTTTATTCTCTCCAATTACCGGTTTGGGGGAGTTATGTCAGTCTCTGGTAGATAATGAAACACCAGTGCCTTCCATTACAGTGGTCACAGAAGATACCACAAGCAACCAGCTGCCAGTTAGAAATAGTTCCACTACCGCTGAAGACCTTGATACACGGCAGTCCTCGGACAGAGGTATAGACTCTGGTTTTGATTCTAACTCTGAGAGGTTTGAGGTTATGATTAGTCAAACTGATGGTCACAACCCTGCATTCTCTGAAAGTGCCAGTACAGACACATTGTGCACAGATGCCAAAATCCCCAGCCTTGACGATGACCTTGGAACCTCAAAGGATGGTGCTCAGCCCATAGGAAGTAAATTGCCTGAAGACCCACAAGTCCATACATTAGACAAAAGACACAAGGAAAACAAGGAAGACCTAACAAGTAATGATTTGGTGAGTGAACTTACTGAGGATGCAGATATAGAACTAGAAACAACGCTGTCTGACCAGGAAGAATCCTATACGGATACTAATGGGGGTCCTCATGTGAGGTCTTCTCTGTTAGTGTCTGGCCCATCATTGGACCAGATCAGCCAGGACAGCTTACTGGAGGACAGTATGTCCACCACTCTACCAACTGTAGATAATTCAGCCGAGACACCAGACTCTTTAGACTCCCTTGACATTCACAGACTTGGAGATCAGGGAGAAGAGCTAAATGTCCAAGTAGCTCAACACAAACTCCAGCCTCCGTACAAAATCTCAGACAGTGGGTATGAAACAGAGAATCTAGAGTCGCCTGAGTGGAATTTTCAGCCTAATGTCCAAGACCACTCTCCTATAAAAAATGGCGTTAGTGTTGCCAAAAAAGAAGAGACGGTGTCCACAGCTGCCACAAATCTTGTTCCACCACAAATCATCATTTCTGAAGTGGAGGTTGTGCTGGATACTCAGAATGAAGGTCCCAGTGAATTCCAAGAGGCTGAACTTGCAGATCCTCCTGAGGAACCTCTCTTGGGCAATTATCGCGACTCTGCCTATTTCTCAGACAACGAGTCAGAACCTGAGAAGAAGTCTGAAGAAGTGACTGCAGGAGATCCCGTTGAAGTCTCGTGGCTGAGTACCTCTCCTGACGAGGTTGGCAAGCCCTCTGGTGGTCTGGCGACGGAAGGTAATGAAGAGAGAGATGTAGATTCTTTAATTTCTCAGCGAGAGTCTTCTTTAGCTGAAGCACACACACCTGACAAAGATTCAGATGTAAGAGGGAAATGTGAGGTGGGGTTGGTCAACACTAATATTGGAGACAGAAACAACGTTTTCAAACATCTAATATCTCCTGATCAGCAAGACCCAGTGAAAGATCTAGAAACTCCACTTCCTTCACTCTCAAAGCTGGCACCTGAGAGTGCCGTTCACACTAAACTAACCAGGACATACGCTACTGATGGTCATAAAATAAAAGAGCCGGATATGGAGGGGCGGTACTTGGGGAGGCGAGATGGCTTGGCTTTAGATGGACAGGAGGATGGTGTTGATGCGGACGAGGAGAACGAGAACAGTGACGACTCTGATGATGACGTTCGTGCTTACCAACTACACGGCTCCAGCTCAGAAAGTGAGGATGATACAGTTCACGCAGTTCCACTTATCATCTCAGATGACAGTAACGCAAAGAACCTGAAAAGCTTGTTGAAACCCACCACCTTGAACATCGAGGCATCGTCTTCCCCGCTTCCTCCAAGGTGCAATGCAGATAATTCCAGGAGAGCTGTGTCCTTCTTTGATGATGTCACTGTCTACCTGTTTGACCAGGTAACGTATTTTGTCTATGTAGGTTCAGGGTTAGTTTTATATTTGCGATTACTAGGACGTGTTTTGTTTGCCTTTCTAAAAATATTCAATGCGTTCAAATTTAGGAAACTCCCACCAAGGAACTGGGTGACCACTCCTCAGGCTCAAACAGTCAGGTACCAGAGCTGAACAGTCCAGTCAGTCCTGCCGGCTACCTAAGCCGATTTACCAACTCTGAAAGCTCCACAGATGAAGAAGGTAACACTAAAAGTCATCCCACGATTGCAGGAGTGGGTCTTCGCAGTCACACGTCTTGACTTATTCATTGACTCCCTACAGGCGGTGGTTTTGAATGGGATGACGATTTCTCTTCCTCTGCACCTGCCTTCCTGCCCAAGACCGATAAAGACCCAGTATCGAAGGCCGCGTCCTCATCTGCAGCGTCTCGCTTTTCTTCTCCGCCCCCCGCAGCAGGTCGTGTACTAGAGCCCAGCTGGACCACCTCCTCAAACTACTCCCGTTTTTCCATCTCACCCGCCAGCATTGCTAGCTTCTCCCTTACACATCTTACTGACTCTGACATCGAACAAGGAGGCAAGTTGAGCATGCAGTCACACTCAACCTGTATTGAATTTTACACAGGCTTAAATGACTAAGTTAGCATTTTGGGAAATCATTTATTTGCTTTTTGATCCTGGAGTTGAAAATCAGTGCTACATGTTTAATAAAAAGCTGGCAGCTGGTGAGCTGAGCTTGGCATTGGTTGAATTTTCCTGATACTGCAAGTTGATAAATGCTAGTACTGATGCTATTAGGTGGGTTTTTTTAACTTTTGGAAAGGGTAGCTGCTTGTCTTTATGCTAAAATAAACAAATTCAAACATATTCAACCCATTCTCTCACCAGGAAAGCAAATAAGTTGATTGTTTATTTTCATTTCATAAGTATTAACATTTTACTGTTCACGTAAATGAGTAAACACAGTTAAACTCTTGTCTTCCCTATTTGTCCACTTCAGGAAGCAGTGAAGATGGAGAGAAAGACTAGTGTGATAAATGAAGAACCTTTCTCAACACACTATCTACACTCGCACTTTTCAGGAACGGAGAACGTCCAAATAAGGACAGATGACGCGGTTTGCGCGGCAAACCGTGGATGCTTCTCTCAGGCAGAACTATTCTTCATGGAGTTGGCCATGAGAACAAAGGTTATAAACTGACTGAGCAAATAAGACTAGGCCCCATCCCAGTCTGAGCCACATCACCTCTCCGTCTACATCCGTGTGTGTGATTTCTGTTCAGTGCAATTCCACTTTGGGGGAAAAAAAAGAATTGAGTAAAAACAGAACTATCTTCTAAATGTTTGCTTTAAAGACTCGTCAAGCGCATTCCAAGTCTTTGGCTGCTTCTTTTTGTTGTGTGTCTAAGTGCACTCGTTTTCCAGGACTTTTGCCCCCCCCCCCCCCCCCCCAAAAAAATGACTTTGTACTAAAATTTATGAATTCATCTCACAAGGCTGGTAAATTATCACTACAGACAAATAGGAATAAGCTCCTTCATGTTGTGCGGTTATTTCAGTGGTTGCCTTTTTTTTTTTTTTAACTAATTTAATTTTTTTCTTTTTGTTTGTTAAATATTTGTAATCTCTTGTTGGGTGTATTCACAGGCTCCTAGTGGAGAGGAACTGTGCGGCATTTTTCTGTAGCAGCATTTTTGAAGGGTTGAAAATTAGGAAGCACTATTCATGCATAGGATGATTGGACAACTTGCAATTCTTCATCTTCAGAGGTGATACACTGTATGTTCCTTTATTTTGTGTTTTGGAACATTTACATTAAGTAGTTTCATATTTGAGACATCTCAGTATAAAGCGCGGGTGTTGTTAGACAAGGATTGTCCTATTAATCCTTGAAGAAGAAACCAAATGGAAGAGAAATTAAAGGAAAAGGCTAAAAACCACTAATTTTGTAATGCAGTAGTGTATGGTCTGAAATATGCAGCAGGTTGATTGGTTGGTGTCTATTACAGTGGCTGTTGATATGAAGACAGCCGCATCTCTATTTACTACTATCACAAAATTTCTAATTACACATTTGGTGAGATTCTGTAAAAAAAGTTGGAGATTTTATTTTTAAATGTCAGAATGAAGAAAATGTATTGAGCTGTTGTAAGCAAATGTGCAATGATTTTTTTTTTATTATTATCTTTCATCATTCATCAACTGATGATTGCAGGTTCATAGCTTGGTCTGGGTAATATGGCAGTGTTTGTTTGGTCATGTGCAGGGACATAATAGATGTTTAAAAGAACAAAAATCACTGCTGCTTCTATGGACGTTGGTGTCATGAATGGAATTATTTTGTGTCAAACCTAATGAACCTGTTCAGACGGTATTTCCCATTTTCCCGCTGCAGTTTGAGCATTTCATTATATAATCTTTTCATTTACAGGCTGTACATTGTCTCTGTGGTTGTACTGGGTTGGGGGATGTCTGTGTATCATGATCGGTTTCTATTTAGAAGCATAATTCAAATGGTTATGGATCAAGATATGCGTTCCTCTGCCACATTTTTCATGTACAGCTATAACATCAGTTATTCGAAACTGTAGCTTATACAGTTGCCATGTGGTTATTTCCTTTGAATGACTCAAACACCTTACAGACTTCGTCACTGATAAACGCTATACTTCACCTGCACTAGCTGTCCATCTCCCCCTCCCCATGCAGACGGCACTGTATCTTAGACAATGTTAACCTCTGTTAAAACCAGCAGCCTGTGCTTCAGTTAAACTTGAACATTTAAGGAAATTTTGTTTTATTTGACTACAGTATACATTTGCTTAATCTTGCACATTTGAGAAATGTAACTTAATGTTGAACTGTAATGATGTAAATACGTGTTCTTTTTTTTTTTTCGGTCTGTAAATGGGAAATGATATAACGGCGTCACAGGAATGAGGTTTGATTTTGTAATTTAAAGCTGAGTTGATCAGAGGAACATATCACAGTCATTGGCTAAAAAGCAGTTAAATTAAGACACTAAAGCAGATGTGAATTCATTCTGTCCTTTAAACTTGTAGATTTTAAAAATATTTTTACTTCATATTGATCATGCTTAGTGTAATTGAATGAGATGTTTATAATTACACTGTTTAATATGAAAATAAATGCAAATGAACTTCTAATTAGAGTTTCTTACTTTTCGCTGTAGGTTAGACGGGGGTCTGACAGACGGACACCTGGCCTCGCTAGCTGTAGGAAGGTGAGGTAGTTAAGCTGTAGGAGCCAGACTCCATCTTTCTACATGGTGAGAAGTAATGGGCAGGTGCAGGGGCATGAACAAGGTCACCTTTTTGTAACTGTGTTGTAAGGTTCTGAACATTGATGCATGTTTTTCTCTTAGACTTAACAGTGAGCAAGAAGGTGAGAATTGCTAAACAGAAACTACGTGAAGTGACTATCGCCTCTGGCACTATAGTGAACCACAGGCTGGATTAGCTCGTCTGTGCCTTACACATCCGCTGTTGTTTGAAACAAAAACAAACAAAAAAAAAACACCTCGGCCTGACACACCGGCCCACTGAGGGTCATTTAATGTCCTTATTTTTTAGTAATGTTGCTCTACGTCCTCCAACTCTGCATTTTTTTTTTATACTTCGCTGGCTCAATCTGTTCTGTGGAATGATTAAGTTAAAACAGCTATTCAAATATTCTGAGGGCTGCTGTAGAAGTTGGCTGTGGTGTCGGGCCTTTGGTTTTTTTTAGAGCAGTATGCAACCCATCTTCTCACTGCTGAAAAACAACCTACTATTGGACCTTTGATAATCAAATACTTTTTATCAGCTACTTTTATTAGCTTTGCGTTCATTTAAATCTGTATAGCACAACCCTTGCGGAAGTCCAGCTCTACGCAAATGTTTTATTTAGACCTTTACAAACAAGTCGTCTTTTTGCGTGAAGAGAAGTGTCGATTACCTTTATACTAGGACCTTTACACAAACTTGAAAACCTCCAGCATCCGCTGTCAGTGCAAAATTAGTATCGCATGGTTCTTTCAAAAACAAATCTTTAAATATTTTAAAGATAAAAATTATATTTTTTAAAGAAAATGCTTTTTAAAATGTGCATACTGCAATCAATGTTTTCTGAATCTAATGTAAAAGGATTTCAGAACATATAGCAACATTTTTAGACTTTTATTCTACTTTTCAATGCCCTTGTAAGATGAATGTCCACTCGTGACATTCAGACCTGCTATGCAAGTTCCAACAGTCGCTGTCATAGCAGTCATAGCAGTCACGTGGAAGGATATAATACGAACAGGAAGAACTTTCCTTATTGCAGGAGGACAGAGAGGTATCATCTGGCGATGTAGGCTGACTCTTCCGTATTTTTCAATGCAGTCACTTGTTATTAAAGAGCGTTATTTTCCCAGTTGTTTGAAAAAGCCTGTCAGTATTAGGAATGGTTGTCATAGCAATATGCTCCAATGCAAACAAGACTGATCAAAATGTATGGAGAAACAAAATTCAACAAAAGCATCATAAATAAATTAAATCACATGCAAATGTCAGACGGGCAAATCAGACACAAAAACAAAACATTTCTATAAACCAACACAACCCGGACTACTGTGAGAATGTATTTGAAGTTAGATTAGTACCCAAGCCTTAGCCCTTTATCAAAGCCCCGCCCTCTCACAGGATATTGTATAAGAATAAAAGCTATTGCTAGATCTTAAAACACCCAGTAGCCAAAGCCTACGAAGAGCAAACACATGCACTCACTTTTTAATCACACAGGACATCAGGATCCGTCCTTCTGTCTGCACTTGTGCTCCCTTTCTCTGCTTTGTCATCGCTTCTTACTGACATGATTTCTGCCAGGCTGTAACATTCATCCATCAAGAGTCAAATCCAACCAGAATACTCAGTATACACTCCACGGTGTGATTGTGCGTTCCCTTTACGCGAAGGGACAAGAGTCCAAGGGAAGGGTCTGATCGGAAAAATGTAGATCCAGGCACAAACAGGGGGAGAGGTGCAGGAGCAGGAAACCAGCAGGTGCTACACCCTCACGGCGCTTCCATTCGCCTGTGCTGGAGGCTGCGGGGGGCCCGGGCTGCGTGGGGGTCCAGAGGTGGGAGGATGGGGGGCTCGAGGGGCCTCTGCTGCGTTCCCTCTCACACTGATGTGCTCCCATCCTCCCTGATGGAACACAATAACATAATAATAATATAGTAGTAGTAGTAATATCTAATTACAGTAAAGTTAATTGTACTTTTCTTCATCAGAAACCAATGAGTTTGGGGCTGTAAGAAAATGTCGATTTAATAACCAGTAATTTAAATCTCATTATTGAAGCATCTTTTTGGTTTTATTTAAATGAAGCGAGCACTGTCATCAAAGGAAATCTTTGCTGATACAAACACTGTGACAGTGAACCTAACATTAAAACTCGCATATAACACAGATGTGGGATAAAGATAATGGACTTACCCCAATACCGTAGTCCCAGCACTGGCCCTTTGGTTGCATTGGTCCCAGCCCCAGCCTGTGGCACACGGCTCCTGGAGTCTCAGCGGGGAAGCCTGGAACCCCATCTGCTATGATCCACACCTGGACAAGACGAGCACGGAGCTTTTGATGGTTTCGATTTTTGTACAGATACTTCACATTCCGACTCCACAATAATTCTCACCAAATCCCGTTACACATTTGTTATCATACTGACCTGGTCCAATGGTCCAACAGAAACCTTGGTGGCGTTGTTAGAAATGAGCTCCCAGGCAGAGCCCTGAGGGTAGCTGGGGGTGAGCCCCTGTCTGTACCACAGGTTACCTACAGGACCGAGGAATTTAAAACCAATTAACTCCATTTATTAAATGTAACGGGTTTGATTCTACTTACCGTTTTCATCCACAGCAAAGACAGAGGTCCGGCCCACAGACAGCTGTCTGAGGGTCTGCCTTGGGGGGGAAGGAATGTGGTACCAGCATTCCCCTGCACAAGGACAAGATTTCTGGATTTGGACCATGACTGTGTTTATTATTGGAGTCTGTTAAATATATATTCACATGGTTCTTTACTGTACGTTTGTGAGGTTTCCAGCTGCAAATCTAATGCTTTCGAAAAGGTTTCACATCTTTAGCTGACCTGCAGGGTTTTGTGGAGACACTGATCCTCTGTAGAACACAGCTCCATCCTTAGCAATGGCCCACACCTGATTGGCTCCACCGATGGAGATGGACTTGAAGGGCTGGTCTGTGCCCACGTGTAGCCAGGAGCTGCCCTGTGAGATCAACAATGTCACAGGAGAGAAAAGCTGAATGCAAAGTGACGCTGAAGAAACTACCATGAAATTATTTGGATTATGACGTAACATCTAGAAACTGTGTGAGAAACTGTTCCTCACCGCCGGGTTTTCAGGGCTGACCCCCAGCCGACACAGCACATCCCCTTTATCGCTGAGGGCCCAGACCGGGACATGCTCCATGCTGCTCTGGGCCAGACAAGGCATCAGAGAGATGTCACTCAGTGGGATGGGTGGGACCTGCTGCCACGGACCTCTCAGCGTGATCTTACACTTCCTGTATGTAAAACGTGATTAACTCGATACTTCTGGAGGTAGTGAAGTAGGAACCACAGAAATGAGAGTGTGCCTTTCATTACCTTCTCCATCTTCTCCGCCTAACAAAGTCTTTCATGGTTTTGTGGCCATGGAATGTCCTGTAGAGGAGACACAGGTCAGAGGAATGTCTGATCTCATCTTACTTTTTTTTTTTTTTTCACAACTTCCTAAGGAATGTTACATACACGGGGAAGTCTGCAGCATACTGCCAGCCTTCTTTGTCGGTTCCTCCAGGGACGTTATAGTCCACAGCCCACTCTGACTCCTGCAACACAGGTTGATAGTGAAAAATCAGCTGATGATGGAACAAATCAAGGGTGAAGGAAGAATTTTTAATAAATCCCACATACCCAGGACCACTGAGGGGAGGGTGGGTGTGTGTTGCCTTTGTTACACTCCTTCAGTCCGCTCTCATCGCTCCACATGGGACGGTCTGTTGGAAGTCCCCTGGAGAGGGAGAGACAGAGACTGTTTACATCATAAAACTAGTGTGAGGCAGCCGCTGAACAAGCACAACATCAAGATTAAGTGCAAAGAAAACACAGACGATGAACATGTTCCTACTTGTCTGTATATCCCGTCATAGGATTCCACCTCTGATTCTCATACACATGGACACTCCTGACGTCCATCTGCTGGTGCATCTGGACTGCGTCTCCTGCACGGATAAGAAAAATGTTGCACACAAATAAATGGGTATACACTGATGTGCTTGTAGAGCTGCAGCAGGTGAGCTCTTTGAAAATGCACACGCAAATACACACCAAACTACAAGCTGCTAGCAAGCAGATGTATTGACTCTTTTGCAAGTGTTTACATGTTAATTATTAAAAAGGAAAGCAGAGAAAGGTTCGCACATAATCAACAAGATAAGCGCTGATGTGCAGACAATATGAATTATTTGTCAAGTTATGGGAAACATGTGGGTACGGGGGAAGTCTCCAGGGCCATGTTTACCCAGGGTGGGCTGTTGCCCAAAGCGCCCGCTGTAGACCCAGGCGGTGCCGTCCCACCCGATGCCCCACACCAGCCCCAGACTGTTAGACTCTACACAGCGCAAGTGGCCTGGGACCTGCCGCCAGAACCTGCAGCACCACACAGCAGAAGCACCCACAGTTAGCCACAGTATTGTTACCCAGGAAGAAACGGCTTTGCCACAGACAGTATGAAAGACGTTGGCACATAAGCAGGGCAAATAATACTAACTTTAACCAGGCAAAGGTTAGCATGTTAGCAGAATTAAGACAATCTACACTTGACGGGAAACCCGGAAAGAGAGAAGGTAAAGAAACAGAGTCTAATCTTTGGTGTTAGTCTCACATGAGGTCACAGGCCATCGTGTTTGCAGGAGACTCCAAAGAGAAGGATGGCTCGTGGACCATGATGTCTCCTTTTGAGGTGGTGGACCACAGGGCCTGTCTGGACGGGGAACTTGTGATCCCACGACACTCACAGCAACAGTCAGACAACAGGCTCAACTGCTCGCACAAAAAAAGAAAAAAAAAACAAGACATACATTCGGAGATCTGCAATGGGTCATAGCTAGAAAACCGTTTCCTAAATGAACAGTCATGTTCTGCCTAACATACAATGTTCTCAGCTACGTTTTTCACTTTTATTCTTTATTCTATGTTTACTTTAGAAAGGTTTCTTTTCAGATTTAAAGTGTAATTGTTACCCAGTCATTCATGTCCTGTTCAGTTTGCGCTGCCAAGACCAGAGGCCACCTCTGTTTGGTCCGTTGGGATGTGTATACGGCGAAGGCGTAGTTGCAGTCTCTGAGCACCGGAACCAGAGCTGTCACTTCATTTATAAACACGTGAAGGTACTGAAACAAAGATACAGGGAATGAGAATTAGCAAAAGACAGTAGTGAGTTTACATTTACCCGATAGTTGGGTCCACTTAATGAAATCATGAGCTTTTACCTTTTTCTCGTCATACTGCATGTAGTAGACAAAGAAAATACTGTCTTTCCTTCCATCAGACCTGGTGGACTGCTCGAGAGCAACACCCACGTCCACCCAGCGCTGAGGTTTCCAGTCTCTCCACCAGCGCAGTGCACCTTTACGCACCCACACCGACTGAAACGGGCAAACAGACCACACACACACACACAGGCGAAAGACAAACTAAGGCCACGCAAGAAACAGCAAAGAGATGGTGTCAGATAAAAGAAACAAATGAGTCCTACGTTGGATCTCTCCAGTGGTTTCTTGCTGATCTCCTCTTTGCGTCCCTGCTGCTGCTGCTGATCGCTCCAGGCTGCTGATTGGACTGGAGTCAGTGACAGAGAGCTAGTGAGTGGACCTGACAGACAGACATACAGTCAGACATTTAGAGAGACAGACAGACATAACAGAGAGAACACACACACTCACAATATCTGAAACACACAAAGAGATGCACAGTGTACAACATTCAAATGACAGACGACTCAACAATTAACTTGATTTATTCATTTAACTTTTAAAATTGCTGCTCACAGTTTACCTGTGGGACTAAGCCAGCTGATCTTTGAATTTGCGTCCACATCGCAGCCTCCACCTGAGATCCAAGTCCACACTGGCCCGTCCTCCTCCCCGACCCCCTGAGAGGTCTCCAAAGTCCCCAGTGTGTAGGTGGCGGCAGCACTGCCACTAGCCGACAAAGGCCCTGCAGCTCGTGCACTTCGTGCAGCTTCTGCACCTTCCAGATCCACGTTCATCCAGGGGACATCGTGTCCTGCAGTCTCAGGAGTCGGGAGTATCAAAGCTGGGGGAGTCTCCTTGCCCTCGTCCTGCGGTATCTCTGCGATGGACGGTTGGAATGTGGACGTTTTGTCGCGGTCTGAGACCAGGCTGTTAATAAAGCTGTCGCTGGAGGGGATGAAAGGTTTGGGGGCATCTTTCTTGGAGCCTACGGGAGTGTCTCCTGTTTCCAGGGGAGGTGTGTGTGTGTCAGCTACCCCTAAAGGGACAATAGAAGAGGCTGCAGCCTTCAGAACTGGGGTGTTACTGGTGCTGTTGTGTGGGTCAGCAGGGCCCAAATCTGAGTCCGAGTCAGTGCAGCTCAGAACTGATCCTGGTGAGGCCTTAGTCAGCTGGCAACTAAGCTCACAGCCATCCCTGTTTAACAGTAAAAGAATGAAGAAGGAAAAATAAGGGATATAAGCAGGTTGGTTTCACAGGAAAAATCCCAAACAGGCGTCTGTGCGCAACGGTTGGTACCTTCTGTGACAAAAGACTCAACTAAAGTATTTGTACAGACCTGGGTGGAATAACGTCTTTACTGTTGCCCCACTGAGCAGACACAGGAATCCAGCCGTTCCCGCTTGGTTCAGAAGGGGTCACGCCCATCCTGAAATACAGGCTGCGGTCCTCACCTACCGCCCACACCTGAAAGGAAAAGAGACGACTGTGTAGAAAAGCAAACGTAAAAACACACACCCACACACCTGCTGTAACATGTCAGACGGTTTTTATTTCTATAATACATAATTAGTTTAATTCACTCTTCAAAGACATATTAGAGGCACTAGCAGGACACAAGCAACTGTTACTTTATAAGGTCATATACTGTAACACTGGCACCTGCCACCTCACACAGGCCATATCCATAACTGTAGCCCTAAAATATGAAATATGGGATATGATGATGACAGCTTGGCCAGCTTCTAATTAGGGAGTCTCCCATATGTCAGGCCAGTAGGAATATAGTCTGGGGATATATAAGGATGGGCGTGAGGTGCAACTGCTGGGACCTTGGCTGGAAAGGCTGGTTGTACTCATGTTACAGGAGACTCGCAGGGCAGGACCAGTGGTGAGCAGCAGAAGGAGTGTGTGGGGGGGTGAGACACAGAAGGGGAGGAGGTGTGAGATTTGGGTTTGCAGTGCTAGCAAAGTCCTCAGCGGTGAGCTACAGAGTGAAGCCTGTCTTCCCCGACCCGAGCCCTGATCTGGCTCGTCTTGAAACCAGATCCAAAAAGAGGGTACAGTGAATCTGTCAGAGGGCAGACGCTGGACAGAGCTAGAGCTGAGTCCAGGTTTAACAAAGTGAAAAGGGCTTAAATGGGAATATAAATGGATTTCTCTATTTATTACATGTTCATGAACATATATTGGTATATTTGAACATGTTGCTTTTTGTGTCCATCGGGTTGACATGTTCCAAAGGTCTCAGTGCAGCTACACTGCTGCCACATTATGTTACATTAAATTCATTTTTCTGCCACTTCCCACTTGTACGATATCTCCGAGGTGTGTGGTAGGATATTGAAAACCTCTGAACCTGGTCATTAAGTCCCACGTCCACCATCATCATCTCTCCTCCGATGCTGATCCAGCCGGAGCCGCAGGGGTTGTGAGAATTCACACCACGCCTGAACCACACCTTCGCACAAACACACACACCAACACATAAAATGTACAGATGCAGACATGTTACCGCCACACTGAACAACAGCTATTCATAGAGTAGAGCATGTGAGCGGTACCGGTCACCTTGTAGTCTTTAGTGACCACCCAGACCACACTGGCTCCAACAGCCACATGAAGAGCTTCAATCTCCTTCCCTGGTGATTCCACTTCTACCCACGATGTACCTGACAGAAAACACCACACGGGTCATTCTTAAATAATTCTTTTCTTAAATTCTCCTTCCTACAAACCTTTTTTATATATAATGTGTCTTAAAAGATACTTTACAGACACAGTTTATTTTAGACCAGGTTCTTCTGAGAGCAACTGTATCATAAGCCAATCATAACAGTCAAATCAGCAAACTAAATGGAAACAAAAGAAAAACCCGAGGTGAGAGTTAATGGTGAATTTTGGGGGGTGGACGTAAAAAACTGAATGCTGACCAGTCGGGTTGTCCAGGCTCAGGCCCGATCGGACCAGCAGGTTCCCGTCCCAGAGCAAAGCCCACAGCAGGTCTCCAGGACCAGCTGATAACTGAGCCACTTCCTTGGGCACTTCTATCTCCTCCCAGGTGGTGCCCTCCGGGACTCGAGGGTGGATGCCCTCCCTGAACCACACCTGCAGGGGACAAATAAATCATGACATGAGATCAGATATCGATGGCGCTTAACAGCTTAAGGAAGAGCTTAAAGTTTGACTGTGTATCTCACATGGAGTCATGCTGCCCTCTTGTGGCCAACGACAGGAAGTGAACTGCACCTTAAGCAGGACAGCAGGTAGTTGCTACAGTGGATGATGATGACCTAATGTTCAATGTTTACCCCCAGATATATTATGTAAACATAAGATATCAGGAACTTTTGCAATCCTTCAATTAATTTTTTGTTGGGCCTGTGTAAACCATAAACCCAAGACCTGCGAAGTCCCAGAACCACAATGGAGCACGCGATACATTCTTAAACTGAGAAAGAAAAGGGGGCAACTTGTACCACGTACGTTTTAGTCATGGGTCCTGTGGACTGACCTGTCCTTGTTGGGTCACACCCCAGAGGTAGGGATACCTTCCCGACTGGTCGCTCATCTCCCAACCACCACAGCTGATGTCACAGAGCGGCAGTAGAGGTTTCCTTGGATGGTCTAACGGAATCTGCAAAAAGCTTCATGGTCACTGGACAGTGTCACTTGTGGGAATTTACAGATATACATTTATATAAGAGGCCAAACCTTCGCCCAGGTGCCTTGTGCGATGTATCTTCTGTAGCGTATCCAGCGCCTGCGACGAACACAGGAGTTCCACTTCTTGTCCGGGGAGAAGTTGGCTGGAAAATCAACTGCATACTCCCAGCCCTGAGGAACAGCCGATGGTTTAGAATTCCTCAGTCAAAATAAAGACAGTCCGAAATACAGACAGGCGTGTAGTGTCTTACCCCAGTCTGGCTGGGTTCCCCTCCACAAGTCTGGTCCACATACCAGTCTCCTTCCCACTCCCAGCTGCGAGAGGGCAACTGGAAGCTGTGGAGCGGCTGGGGATTCATACCAGTCACGTCGCTCCATGGCCAGCGGTCAGTGGGCAGCAGTGTGTCAGTGAAGCCGTCCACTGGGTTCCACCTCTGTCCACACACACACAAACACACACAGCTTTGGCATTAATGATGTGCAGCTCTGCACAGCGTAAGTGCAACAACATACAGATGCAGCTGACCTGGTTTTCATAGGTCTCCTCCCGGTAGCGGATGGGGGTCTCACTGGGCATAATGTTGAGGTAAACGTGGTGGTCACAGCCAATGCCCCAGCAGCGCCCCTTCCCCGCAGTGACGCGCTTCAGCTCTAGCAGCATGTCGTCCGCACGCTCCCACCTCTGTCCGGCAGTGGAGAGGCTGTACACCCTGCCGTACACGTCCACGGCCCACAGCAACGTGATGGGCATGATGCTCCCTGAGCACACACAGCAAGATAGAGACATTATTCACTCAGCTAGTTCCCATCACCATATTAAGACATATGATTAGAGCAAAAGGAAAAACTACTCTGCGAAGAAGTGAGCAGAAGTGATCCAAGTGCACAAAAACAATACTTCAGTGAAAGTGCAAGTACCTGCTGAAAAATAATCTGTGCCTCTTTAAATTCCTGACTCAGGTTTAAGTAGTGGGAATTGATGCTGTTGATATGAATGTGAAAGTCCATTTCAGCTTTATTTGACAGACAATGGAAATGCATAATAAATAATGAAAGCTAGTGCTAAAAGAACACAAACAGCAACCGGTGAAGTAGCAGCGGATTTTACCATTTTATTATACTAAGAGCTGGTTGTTCCACAATAATACACCGTAATTTATTACATAGTTTTCATTTCATTCATTTACATTTGCAAAAAGAAAATAGTATTTAAAGCTGTCAGAGAAATGTATTATTGTACAAATGTAACATTTGTAGTGCATTCAGATTAACATGAAATTGAACTAGTACTTAAAAACTGTATTTGAGAAAATGTCTTTAGTAACTTTCTACTTTTTGAAGTACTTATTCCAGGTCATCCAGACCCCCATGGCTCTGCTTCCTTTCCAAGTAGCCACTGTGGCTCAGAAGGTCGGGCAGTGGGCCACCAATCTCAGGGTTGTTGGTTCACGACTTCCTGTCATGTGTTTAGTTGTTGCTGATGGGTCCCCATCAGTGTGTGAGTGTGAATGGGTGAATGAGAAGCGGTGGAAAGCTGTTTGGCTACTGATCAGGTAGAAAAGTGCTACGTAAGTTCAGACCATTCACTCGAGTCAGAGGGTGGAAGATACCATCTTACATGACGGTGGAGTGATTCGGTATCTTCCAGCTTCTGATGAACGGAACACACACAATGACCTGAAGTTAGATGAACATGTTTCCAGTGAAAATGTGACATACTGCACAATAAACACACAAAAAAAAAAGTGAACGCACTTTTCAGTATTTCAATCAATGAATTTGTCTCTGTGATTCTTCTGTTATTTTCTTGCCTGTTGACAGTAGAGATTTTACTTTGAAAAGTGTCACCGGAAGTCTGGTTTAGGTTCCCATCCGCTCGCTTGACGGTCACTTTATCGACTAATACTAATCCGCCACGGTATTGACAGAACCTGAACCCACGAACATTCGTGTGGCTCGCACAGGATGGGGCCGTTATCTGACGGAACGTCACTCTTTCATCCAAACACTGAACCATCACGTCACGTCACGTGGTTTTTATAAGACGCAGTTTTCTGCAATAAACCAACGATGGTTTTAACCCGCAGTGGAGCTTTACACACACACACACACACACACACACTGTGGGCAGCCTAACGTTACCTAAATCGGTATCTGATCCGTGGTTGTCAAGGGACTATCGACAGACGCGTCATGACATCAGGCACAGCCGAAACATCCCCGAGGCCGAAGCTCTGAGAAATACATGTCAAACAAGCACAGAGACAATCAGGTGGTTACTCTGCAGTGCGATCACACACACACACACACACACACACACACACGGCTTCTCTTCTCCATCGTCAGGGCTCCGGCTTTCACACACGTTTACTTACGTGCGAGGCTCCGTCATGTCGCTCACACTCTTTGGGGCACATTTGATTCACATCATGCTCCACAGGAATGCTCTGTCCAACTCCGGCTCCACAACAGGAAATGGAGGAATCGTGACTCTGATTGGTCGAAGCTCGGCAGGAGTGCGGCACCTCGGTCTCCTATTGGTCGAGCACAGGTGCACCTGATGTTTTTTTTCCGCTCCTGACTGACAGGAATATTTCAATAATTTATTTAGCGACAGATCAATTATTAAAGCGTGAGGCTGGTTTTACAGTTTGGAATATTTTATTACAGGATTAAAAACACAAACAAATCAACAAGTACGTTTACTCAGGGACTGAACTTGTACTTTAGTGGAGTATTTTCATTTTATGTTACTCCATGATATATTGCACGTTTTACTCCTTTTCATTTATTTGACACCCAAAGTTACTCGGTACTTTGCATTAAAATACGTCAAACATCATAATTAACTATAATAAACCTGGACATTCGAATAATTTCTCTCACTTGTTGGCATCTTTTCTCTTTTTCTGTGAAATAATTCACTCTATGTTCTTCTTTAAAAATACTTTTTTACTATTTACTTCTTTTATTGCTACTAATGTTAACTGTTGAGTCACTTTTCATTTTTTAGAAATAAGATGTCTTCCTTAAATCTGTACATTTTCATACACTTTAAAAAGAAAATGTTACTACAAGAGATTATTTCTTACGTCATTTGCATTGTTTGACAGATGACCAACATGTATCTCTTTTCATTATATCTGCAAACCAAACATATTTAGATTTTGTTTAACCACCAAATCACTGTTCACAGTTAAAAATGTCCAAAATTATTCCATAAAGAAGCAGAAGTTAAACAAACAAAAAAACAACAACAAAAGTTTCAGCACCTCGGACAGCTGTGGTCCACCTGATTCCCCCCATAAAGGACATGGCTTTGCGTCATTTTCTAACTGTATTTTGTACCTTTATGTGTTCATGTTACTGTATAATTTTTTGCCTAAAATGAACATATTCAGGCATAGTGTAAAAATGTCATCTACAATGTTTCTAATATGACTTTATATATCATTACCAGGAAACTATTTGTAATGCATTTGGACGTTTCATTCACTCACTCATCACCAAACCTGCAGCTGCAGCCTGTGACCGAACATGAGAATGAAAATCCAACAACAAGTCCCACAGTGTGAACAAATCCTTCCGTGCCAGTGACCTTGCCTCGGCTCTCCAGTGGCTGCAGGATCCCACGGGCCCGTCCTGAGAAGAAGCTGGCAGCGGAGCCGGGATCTCCTCTGCAGCAGCCTGCCCGGTCCGGGCGCTGTCGCTTTAAGAAGCCTCTCGCTGCGCACAGGCGCCCCGCTCTCCGTCACATGACTCGGCTCTTGTGACAATCCCGACAGAAAGGAAAAGCCTTTCTGACTTCCAGACTTCGGACTTATAAGGCGCTGCGATGACACACAACTGCCGTTTTTCTAGCAAAGGACCAACTGCGAAGAGGCTCATGGAGCTGAGTTAACCATTAGCAGGGTGCCTCGGATCGTTCCCGTCTCTCCAGCGGTAAATATTTGAGGTTGTTGCGCCACCGGGGACAAAGTTGGCGCATGGAGAGGGACCAAGTTTCCTCTTTGCGCAGCGTCTTTTCTTTGTTTTCGTTGCTTTTGTCGCCACCGATCGTCGATCAGCGCCGCGCAGCTCGTCGGGAAACAAGCGCCAAGTAGCCGGATTCACTTTGGACCATCTGCGCTGCCGAAGAACTAAGTTCAGGCCACGGGACGAGACAAGTTGAGGGCGCATTACGTCGGCTGAGATGGTGGACAGCAAACCTCTGCTCCAGGACAGACCCCCCGCCTACAACAGCGTCCCCGGGGCGTATGAGTACGGGCCGCAGCAGCAGGGCTACGGGGCCATCCCGCCCGCGGTCCCACCGCCGTACCCGTACCCCGATGCCCAAGGCAAGTAGCCCCGTTTCCGTTTCACCTTTACGCGCAAGAGAAGCGCCAGACTGGTAGTGGGCTCTCCGCTCACTTCCGTCTTCGTTTCGAGGAAATGTCGCTGGTTTGTTTAAGCTCGGGTCGTCTGTGAGATGCCTCAAGCTCATCTTCGGGTTTTAGAGGCAGATTTGAAACCCCGGGGCCCGGAAGTTTAATATATCAGTGAATTGTTGCTTATTTATGTCCATGAGCTCCGGTGCCGCACATGCGCAGTGCGTCTGCGGTGATGTAAGCGTGTGAAGTCCTATGAATCCTTCACAAACAAACGATAGATGCACTTTATGAATGATAATTGGATGGATCCCATCGGGCCCGTGGAGTTCAGGCTGCACCTCTGGCTTCTCACTGTACGTGATGCAGACACCGCTTCGAAAAGTGCGACCAGGAAGTTGAGCTCACACTAAATCTCACTTCCTGTCATGTCCTCATTGCTGAACCACATTTTTGCTCTTCTATGAAA
The DNA here is from genome assembly GCA_033026295.1 of Channa striata. NCBI lineage: Eukaryota > Metazoa > Chordata > Actinopteri > Anabantiformes > Channidae > Channa > Channa striata. The sequence goes on along the minus strand of CM065180.1, from coordinate 17,791,930 downwards.
ATGCTGGACAAGTGAATTATTGTTATTGTGAAAAGCAGCTGCAGGTGGCACATGAGTGTTCAGTCTCCTCACAGGGGGGTTGTCCTCTGTCCCCTGTCCCCTGTCCTCTGTCCTCTCTCCCCTGTCAGATTTCACAGTTTCTGGAAGATATTTGTGAGAATGTAATCAGCGTGTCAAAGTTCAGTGTCACACCAAAATCACGTGCAAGTGTGAACAAAGACACTACAGAGTAAAGTGTCCTCATCCAGGGGACGCCCCCCTACCGCCTTTCTTTAAGTAGTTTGTGTGTCTCTTTTAGGGCATTTTTACATTAGTTTTAGTCATCAGTTGTAGTTGTAAGTTGTTGTGTGTCATTTCTGGGCATTTTCTGCCTGGTTTAGTTGTTCATTTGTCAGTTTCGCTGTATTTTGTGACAGATTTTGATGCTTTTTTGTAGATTGTTTGCGCCTGTTTGTGGTTTTTTGTTTTCTAACCTTTGTCAGACAGTAACTTCAGGCCTTCGGGCGCCCTGACCCTTCAGCCCATTCATAATAAGTTGACAAACTTGTCATAACAGTTTCTTTGATTTTCTGCAGCCGGCTCGTATTTACAGTAACTCAGTTATTCAAAGTCGTTTTCGAGGACGCTCAGTTGTGTTTGATGTTGAAAGGTGTGATCGGTGAATTCAGTTCTTGCACCTTTTAATCAGTCCAGTAACATGCAAACCTGGATATACAGGAACGGAAGTTCATTTTCACTCTTTAGCACATTGCATTAGCACTCATTTTTATGCTAATCCATGAGTTGTAAATTATATTCATTCGCACTGGTTTTAGGATCTGACATTAGAAGTTTTCCATCCTACTATCTGTGCGTGTTGCTGTTTGCAGTGCAGCTTCTGACTGTGAATGTGTCACTGGTGATGAATATGTCCCCTGAATATAAATTAAAATCAAATAGAATCAAAACACATTGTGGTAATTTTAAAAATATTTTTTAATAAACTATTTCTTCTCTTTCTATCACTCACAGGATACCCATCAGCCCAAATGGGCCCTGCTGTATCCCAGCAGCCGTACCCTGGGACTTACACCATCATCCAGCCGTCTGTAGTGGTGGTGGGAGGATGCCCTGCATGCAGGTATGGACACGGAAAACCGACCTTTTAAACAAACATCAGCGGTTCAACGTCAAGGAACACGAAGCAGCAACATAAACACAATCCACGACTGTGAGCTCTCTCACTGGCTAAGTGTTCACTTTTATGCTGTCTATATATTTTCATTGTTCCTGTTTGTGTGTTGCCTACAGTGTGACTTTCATTTTGGTTTCACTGTGCCTGAGTCAACACCCTGTCAGTCAGATGATTTCAGCCTCAGACATGTGACTGGTCTGTTCACACAACATGGGGCCAAAGGTTGCAACAAGACACACTTTGCTAGAACAGCACATGGAAATCAGACACACTCCTGTTCACAAGTTTGATTTGAATAACAAAATATCCATGACAGGGACAAACCAGGTTTAGTTTTTCATGTCCCAGCACTTTACCAGCATTATTTGATATATGAAAAATGATAGTGAACCTTTTAAATTTATTGTTATTATATGATTAATATTATATAATCCCAAAGAAAACCACACACGGTTTGAGGCTGTGCTGTGCCATAAGTTAAGTGTGGTGATATCTGCTTGGTCCAAGTCCTTCCTGTATGAGCTTCAGTATTAATGGGGGTAAACAAAAAAAATCCATCATTGTTGGTGCTTAAGATTTATTTATCGAGATTATTTCGGTTTAATTGAGTCACACACAAATCTAAATCTCCCTTATAGGAAACGCTCTGTGAAGTAGCTTTTCATTTCCTGTTTCTTCAGAATCTTGGTTGATACCTTGCATTTGTTAATTCCTTCTCAGGGGCCTCGAGTGGATTTGCTGGTCACGAGACCTTGATTAGCTCCTTTCAAAACAAGTTGCCTCATGTTGCCGTGATTAAACACGAGAACAAAAGCTCGGTCTAGATTGTGTTTTCTTTACTCACTGTAAGACAGACACAAACAAGAAATCAGATACGTGCCCACTGAGTTAATAATTAAAGAAATGGTTAAAAACTTGAACTTCTGCTTTTCTTAGAATGAGGTCAGGCAGAGCACGTGCGTCGATGGTGGTTGTTTTCTGTCAGGACATGGCTCAGAGTGGCAATAACAGAGTACAGATGACAGCGAGCTGATGTTTAGATGGTGTGATACTGCTCACTCCTGTCCTACTACACATGACCCCCTTTTTCTTTTTCTTTTTTTTTAAGTAGACACATGCTGCATCTTTTGCTCTTGTGTGTTGTAGAGTTGGTGTCCTGGAGGATGACTTCACCTGCCTGGGGATCCTGTGTGCCATCTTCTTCTTCCCCCTGGGTATCCTCTTCTGCTTTGCACTGCGACAGAGAAGATGTCCCAACTGTGGAGCGACTTTTGGTTAGAGGGACCAAACTCCAGCTCACGCACATGCTCGTGCTCTCATGCACACACATACACACACAGCTGCACATAATCCAGCATTGTGTCTTTTCGTGGGGGGGGGGGTGTTATTTTTTCTTAATATTGAACATTGTTGTTGCCATTACATCATATACAACAGTCAAGATATTATCATGAATTACGTGTGAGATTTTAATCGAGGCTCATGTAGAAAACCGATTTCATTGGCTAATGGAGTTGATTATTTTTTTTTTTTTTGGCACATTTAAGTTTCTAGCTGTTGTCAGAGATTCCATCAGATGAGTTCTTTGGTATTTAGCTCAATTATACCAAGGGTCTGAGCAGATTCCTTCATGTTTTGCCAAGCCACAGCCAAACAAGGCACATGTAGATTTTCCTGCTGCCTGACGCTTTTTCTCTATTGTTTTGTATTTGCTGGCACAATTGATCCATCTGTTTTGATTAGCATCGTGCTTAGTAACATCAGCCACGTAGATCACTGATGTATTAGCTTAGTTAGGAATGGCAAAGTTTTGTTTAGTGCATTTTTTGTTTTTGGGCTGAGTATGGGATGTGGAATGACACATTCAACTGTTTAAAAAAAAAAGGATGTATTAACGTCTCTGGACATGAGCTGTCCAGGTTAAAATAATGGACTTGCAGATCGAAAACTGCAGCAATTTGTCTATTTTTGTTGATATTATTTCTTGGGGCCATATTTGCACTGAATTTTTGAGGATTATTCTGCTGGGTTGTGCTTTTTCCAAGGGCCAATGCAGAACTCAGGTACACACACACACAATCTGAAATGCGCTTGACTGTACAACCTCAATCACTGTTTGACTTTGGACTCCTACTTTAACGCGGAGCATCACTTCAAGGAAGCATGCCGAGAGCGAATGCTGAAGAAATCTCAATGTGTATAATCTCTGGATTTTTATCTTAGTACTTTACTGTGTGACAATTCACCCTGCCCCATTCCTCCAAACTAGACAATCAGCAATGTCTACGTCCCTGTATCTGCAGTATCTCCATGTCTATGTCTTCCATCACAGCAAGATGTTCTGTAACTGTCCGTGGCAGAGGAAAACACAGATAACTGAGTGGGAGTATAAAAATCTTTCTGCTTTAGAAAATACACTACGCACGCTCTTATGATTGAGGTTCTTACTTTTTATATATATGAGTTACTGTAATTAAAAATGAATAATACTTAAGTTGGGATTACTTGTTTGATTCCATTTTTTTTACATTCTTTGTAAATATACTGATATATTTTACATATGTTACATTTATAAACAGAAGGATGCTAAAACATAAAAATGCCACTGTGAAGATTACTTGTGCATGACAACAGACTAAACATTAAACTGAAGAAATAAATCTTTATTTGCTAAACGGTAAATTCTGTTAATGGAATGTAGACCAGAACAAAGTGTACACACTGTGGTCTTAAATTGCCAAAAGCAGAAATGATTGCACTGAATATGTAAAGGTGAGGTCATCACAACTTGGGTCCACAATCTTAGGAATGCAATAGGTAATTATTTTATAGTATGTGTCATTAAGGCAAAAGTCCTGTCTCCACAATTGTCTAGCTCTACAAAATTCAATATTTATAGCATCAGTTGTACAAATGTATATACAAGAAGGACTTGAGGATAAAGATCACTTGTGTGCCTTTTTGGATGCATCTTTGTTACAGTTTTCTCCCACAGCAACAGTCAAAATCATTTTAGTATTGAAACTAATTTGCAACATTTATCACGAGGACGGTACATTCGTTTACTGTCCTATGGCAACAGAAAAGAAAAGATTTCTAACAGTCAGTTTGACAATGAACAAGCAACATGAACAGCTTAAATACACTGCAATATTTTCTCTGACCATTTTTATTCATCTATTTCTGAAGTGCAGGAAAGAATGTGGTCATTTAAGTAACTCCACCACAAACAGCAGGACAAAAATAGACAAAAGAAAATATATATCTTTAAATATGTATCTGTCCTGTAAGTAAAACGGCTCGAAAAATACTTCTATGTGAGTTTGCAGCAGTAAGGGGATCTTTAGATTCAAGTGGCATTTTTATTCTTCTATACCAAGTTTTGCTTGGTACATCCAGACCAGGAGAAGCTGCTGGGCAGTTAAAGGCGGGGCAGAACTGCACGTCCTGGGTGGATGACACAAAGATTGACAGGAGCTGGAAGTGTGGACAGATCAGATGACCGGTGCGGAGCGGTCGTTGGTGACGGTTGGACGTAGTCTGACTGTGGCGAATGGGTTCCCCCCGCTGAAAAAAGCACAGCAGAGGTGAATGAGGAACGAATATCTGAGTGAGAGGAAAGATCAGCGTGTGTTGTTCATGTTTTTACGTGACTTACGCAAGGTAGGCAGGTGTTGGTCTTGCAACGCCATTAGGTTGGGCTGTCTGTGGAGAAAACACACATCCACCATCATCTCTGAGTCACTCTGTGTGGCACACAATGTGTCACACAACACACAGCCATGACACATGAAAGCCTCAGTCATCACTTCAGACATGTTTGGTGCTTAAAATCTATCTGATGAGCAGTATCACATCTCTCACACACAGGCACACACACTTCAGACAGCAGATGGAGTCGACGGATGGACGAGGAAAAAAGCACGAGGAAGAGAGTCTTGCGTCATCTCACGAGACAGTGTGTGTGGAATCTGGAAGTTCAAGTCTGTTACACGATCATCCGCATAAAGTTTTTAATAATGTGCCAGAGGTCAGTTCCACTACCTGAGCACATGTTCCTACACCCGGGCTGCACAAATACAGGCAGATGCTGCCTAACATTTAAAGCTCAAACTGTCTAAAAACGCACAGAATTAAATAACAAAACAAAGTTAATGATGACAAAATAAACCAAGTGTCACAAATATGTTATTTACTGCTCACTGTGGAATATTATAGCCTGTTTGTCAAAGTGCCCATTGGAAATTGTGGCCTTTTTAGGAACAGGCTTTAAATTAAATGTAAATTAAACTTTCTACCTGCATTCAAGCTGCACTACTGCAGAGAGTCCACAAGAGGTCAGGAGCGGATAAAGGGACTGATGTCACTGACCGGGAACACATCATTTCAAATATAGACCAGACAGTTTCATAAATTCTGTCCTCTCTTCTACAGATGTTAGTAAAACAAACCTTGTTGCACTATTCAGGGATGACAAAGGCCACACTTTTTTGGTCACATGGACAGCATAAGTACTGTATGTTTTTTTAGGCTGAACTTTATGGTCATTTTGGAGAATGCAACTTGTATTTCTGTTGAACAGCTCTATGTAGGAAGGCTGGAATTTACTTTACTTTTTCAATACTCATTAGCGGAGGTCAAACCTGCAGCTGCTCCTTCAACTTCCTCTGTAGATGTCAAACTGTCAGATCACTAACTGTCTCTCTCTCATCTAAATATACACAATCTTGTGACTCGTTATCTTTTGCGTCTATACAAAGCCCGAACCAGTAAGGGTGCATTTTTTTCTCACAGTGACAGTGGATTCCAGAGTAACTTTCTGCTTTCCCCCCTCCTACCTCCCTCCTCTCACCTTTCCTTCTCTGGACCAACCTGTAACAATGAAATATGCTGTGCTTACACAGAATCCAATTAGTTAAATGACACAAAGCAGGTGAAAAGTATGTGGTAAAAGCACTGTGAGAGGAAGAGCACATGCAGAATCATCAACGAAAAGAGAAAAAACAAAAAGGAGAAAAACAAACAGCGTTATATGAAAATGACTTCAGCGCACCAAGCACACACTTTTCTATTTGGCCATAAAAGCACATGAACTGATGGGAAACACATATCATATTGACGATAATGACCATAAAATGCCACAAGTTGTTAACAAACCCGACATGTGCTAACACCAACACACAACCTGCGCCACCTACTCGTACAGTAAGCTGAACATAAAACCTACTGTGTTACTGTATATTCTGCAGGAGCTGTAGAGAACTTTTTCCCCGCATGCAAATCTATGTTAGGAAGTGTGTGTTTGTGTGAGTTAAAACAGGGGTTTTAGAGTCAGTAGGATTGAATGGAGGTTAATCTACTGTGAAATGGATCCTTATTTACCCTGGAAATATAGGATGGACTGCGAGAAGAAGAGAGAGAGGTATGCAGTGAAGATACAGAGAGAAGATGTGGAGACAGAAATGCAGAGAGAAACTGAAACAATTAAGAGAGGGAGAAAGACAAAAGGTGGGTATCAGGATCATCCAGTGTGAAATTCCACCATAATGCTTAGATGATGTGGAAGAAATGTAGGCAGGATGTAGCCTGGCAGTGGATACAAGTATGCTAATTGCAGTCCATAGTACTGGATGGGTGTGTGTGTGTGTGTGTGCGTGTGCGTGCGTGCGTGTGTGGCCGTGGACCAAATGGGTGATAAATTATGAATACCGCAGAAGCATGAAAGAGAAAAGGATCTCCTTTTGCCATCTGACCGATGAACCTTTATCTGGGTCATACATCACAGTGGCGTGTGCGTGCGATTGTCACTATTTTTGGATCTGTCTAAGCCTTCTGTGGATATAACAAAGTCAGATTTGTTTTGCAAAAACTGAACTCGCAGTTTAGTCGCCATACCATCTACTATGTCAATACCGAGCCGTATGGTTAAAGTAATCATTTAAATTGAGGGTATGTACATCATCACTCCAATCTTCCACCTGTCAGGGATGGGTAAAGAGTTAATGATGCTGCACTTGTAGCTGTGTATGATTAACTGAATGTAACCACATATGCAGATATTCGCAGACATCAGCACACAGGTGTTCTGTCCCTGTGACTAAGAAACTTGCATCAATGTGCATATGCATAAAAAGAAATTGTCACGGTTACCAAAAGTCTACAGGTTTCTAGAAAAGCGGTGTGGGTGTAATGTCGGTCCCAGTGCATGCAGCTCATTGTGCAGACAGCGCAGGTGCATTAAACCCTGACGTACCGCAACACATTTACATGAATGCAGTACGAGAGAACTAAAAAAGCTTTTGTAAGGTAAAACCACACATTTGGCTACGACTTTGCATAGTATGTAAATGAAAGAACATGTCTAGGACTAATAAACACGTTGGAATAGGACATGGCAAAAAATAAATACAATAATCAAAACAATAATAAGCAATACGTAAATAAAAATAAGTTAGTGTCTCATGATGGAGCAGAGTCTCCAGGAGACTCATTATCTGCACACTGGGCATTATTCTAACAAAGGTGATCTTCTCTACAGCTGCGCTCCCGCTCAGCCTGTGTCTTCATGCCATGCAACCATGTGAAGAACACACAACTGGGACTGCAGGAAGACAAAGACCTTTCCAAAGAGTTGGTGGTAGCCTTTTTAACACATTTCCTAACATTTATATTTCCTGAAAAACAGGGTTCAGTATCAACAATGTTTTGTTAGAGAGTTTAAGTATTAATAGTTTACCCACGTATGTTCTACTGAGATTCTGTTCAGGGTCATTGGGTGAACGTAAGTACGTAGGCTAAGTAGGCTGCTAATATGCAAATACACAGGCAGACATATTCCTACATGCCATTATAGCGACATGTTAGAATTTCCAATCTAAAGGTGTCTTTCACAGTTTTGTATTACCGTATTTTCCGGACTATAAGCCGCTACTTTTGTCCGACGTTTTGAACCATGCGGCTTTTACAGAGATGCGGCTTTTCTATGAATTTTTCTGCAGCCCTCAGATGGGCGCTGTAGATGGAAGTCAGTGCAAACAAAAAAGCGCCAGTTTTTATTCTTAGCGCATGCAACCCAAGACGCACAACAGCAAACATCAGCACTTTTACATCCGTGTTACAGGCACCATTCAGGTTCAGGTGTATGAATAAACACTTATGGTACAAAATCTTTCTATGTAAATATCTTATTTCTCAGCCTGGATATTGGCGGCTTATAGTTCGATGCGGTTTATATGTGACAAAATATATATTTCTTTTAAATTTTAGCGGGTGCGGCTTAAATTTAGGTGCGCTCTATAGTCCGGAAAATACGATACATTCTTAGAGGCCACTAATTTTGCTAATTTACTTTCTAAATAAAACAAAATAAAAGCATAAGTGTTTTAAATGGTGTTAAATTGTGTTTGTTTGCACAAACAAAAAAATTAGCATGAGCATGTGTCAGTCTGTCCTTCTGCCTGATATGCAAATAGAGACACCAGGAGCAGAAGACTGCAAACTCAGTGTTGTAATGTCTCCGAGTCCCAGTAATCGAATTTTTTTTATTGTATATGTCAGCCGACACTGATAGTCAAACAGAAACATAAGAGCTCACGTGATGCCACACACCCACACGCAGGTACTGTAATCAACTGTCAAGATAAGGCTATAGAAGTCACGGCACCATAAGGATCAGGTGAGACGTAGCCTCATATTGCCAGTGCCGTCATCTCACTACGGCAGTCGCAGCAAAACTGAAGGGTCTGTTAGATGACGGTCTGTAAAACTGTTCTGGGTTGATGAAATACAGTTAAGCTTTACCTTTAAAATTATTATTGAAACATTTTACTCATGGCTTATAATTTGCCAAAACTGAGAAAATGTCAAATCAATGGACATAAACCAAATCACCAGCCCACTGACTGACCGTGTTGTGATCGGATGAGGTGGACGAGGCTGCAGAGGGCGTGGGAGAGTGGTGGTGGTTGTTATTCAAAGTGACACCGCTGGTGGACGAGGTGTTGTTCTTGATTGCATTGTGCTGTGGGGCATCACAGTAGTCTGCTGGGGGGAGAACCATGGTGGCCTCATCTGTCTCTGTGTCCTGATGGTGCAGGTTGACCACGCTTTTACTGCGGTATGGTGCAGCAGATACACTGTCGAGGAGCAGAGATGGGGTGTAATGATGGCAGCAATGAGAAGACAGGGTAGACATTATTAACGAGCGTAGATATATGAAGGACAAGAAAGCGTGAAAGGTGGACTGGAAGCAGAAGAGTGAGGAAGGGACAAAGGCAGGCAAAGAGGCAGCTTACAGGAAGTCTCCTGGCATGTATGTATGCGTCCGTACTGTATTTCTATCCTCGAGGCCTGTATCTTGTGTTTACAGATGCGGGTTAGATTAAAGTTAATCTCACAGTGGATTTTCCCTCTATGGACATGATGTTAAGAATACGGGATACAAAATAAATACGGTCAGGAAAGGTCAACGTAAGGACAAGAGGACAAAAATGTACTGTTTATGTGTGTTGAGTCCCACAGCGCTGGTTACAGTTCAAACTTTCTGTTACCATGACTGGGAGCAATTGGCTAGCAGCCTCTCTGTGGGAGGTGCAGCACATTAAGATCCAATAAATTAATCCGACAGGGATTAGTCTCTTTGAAGAAAGGCCTAGAGTCGACTCTGAACCTTCTCTCTCATCAGCAGCAAATTCTATTCATCAGCACACAACATCCTGTTTCCTGATATTTCGCTGGGCTTGAGAAAAAAGTCCAATTTTAGATTTATTTATGTTACACGGATTTGATGGTTACACAATCCGTATACAAGCAAAAGGCACTTAATGGGTTTATCGGGGTCTACGGATCCAAAAAAAAATAAAAGTACAGTATTACTGGTTTCACTGATGTCTTGTCCTTCACATTGCGTTACGTAATATAACACGATACACAGCGTTTTAAAAAAATGGATCAGTAAGGTTTTTTGTGGCTAAATGATTGTGGAGAATGAAAGTAGAATAAGAACGGACTTAAACACAACAAGAATCAAAGGTTGAGGAAAGAGGAGAGTAGGAAGGGGAGAGTCCCCCTAAGGATTAGAAAGGTTATCACTCTAACAGGAGTAGCCAGAGGAAACAATGTGCCAACAATACAGCTGGCTGCAACATGAAACCTGCCTGTGTTTGTGTGTGTTCATGTGTTCATGTGTGTGAGCTGGAAAATGGAGTCTCCTTACCTGTTGTTATTCACAAGTGAGTCAGTGAGTGCACGGCAATAAGACGAAGGGAACCAGCCCCTCCTGTAAGACAGAGACGCCAAGTTAGAGATGATTGTATCAGTGGTGTGTCCCACTGCCAGTGTCCCTATCAGCTCTCATCACACGGGAATCTGAAAACCACTCTAAATGATTGGTGGAGAGCGCCGCTGCTCTGTCCTCTACTCACAGCCTTCAATCAGAGGGAACAATGACAGACAGAAGGGAAAGCGAAAAAGATTGTTACAGAAGCAGATCTGCTTCTTTTTTCGCCCCACAGGGAATACTGCTGAGAGATTAAAGAGCTATTACAGTCCTTCTTATTGTTATATACACTATGTAAATATATTCCCCTGGTAACTATGGTAACAAAACGCTTGAATTCCGTATAGAAAAGGTTTTCTGCTGAAGGGGTGTGAGCAGAGATCATACAAAGGGAACCTTTTCAGATGCCTTTTTATTTTATTTTAAACGATTTTCTCTCTCTTCACAACAAATCTTTGTTGGATTCAGATTCATCTATCTTCTAAGGCCCGAAGAAAATCGCTAGTGAATTGAAACGCAAGTCAAGGTTTTGTGGTCAAGGTTTTATCTCAAACCTGCTGAGCTTCAACACAGTTATCGAGTGTTTGTTTGAGACTAAGAAATGATTCAATGTCAGTGTGTAACTTCACCGACCTATGAGGTTTCTAGTGGTTACAAAAGGAGAAATGACATAACCCAAAATAAACTTGGTTTTATTATGGATTCAAAACATTAGCAGGCTTCTCAAATACTTAAATGGCTATACTTTAATAATTTCTTAGCTTTATCTCACTAAAGTTGTTTATTTTAGAATGAAAACATATTGAAAGAAATTAACATAAAACTTCTTCGGATAAAAATAGGTAAGAGTCTCTATCTCAAGCCCAGGCCAAGGACTGTTTGTCATTGTGCTGTTCGGGTACAAGATTGTTCATAATCAGTACGTAGCCGTCAGCCTCTCCCTGCCACTTGATAAATGTCAATATTTGCACATTTGGCCTGGACAATAGTCATTTCCATGGCAAACCTGTGATAAAATGGCTCACATTGCACTGGTGATTCTACCAAACTCAATCACACTTATATTATTAGGCTTTTCTTTTTTTTATTTAGGGAAAAGATTTCCAACGCGAACGCATGCTCGTTGTTAGCACTAATGTTGCACCAACCTGGCATTCATTAAAGCCTTTGTTGATTGTCAAATGTTGTTTTGGTGTATTTCTAGTGCTTCTTTTTTTAACTTGCTGTGATTCAAATGCATCGTGGTCCTGCTGACATTCGGTCCTCTGTCCATCAGCACTGTGTGCGGTTATCTGAATCATACTAGGTGTTGCCAGGCGAGTTGCCGGGATACACTATCAAAGCTGATATAAGACGAAGGGAGAAAACCCAGCAAGACACCCAAACACATCAAAGCTAAAGCTCCCATGGGATGTGAAGCCTACCTCGTCAGATGCTGTGCTCTGATAAACATGATGATATACACTTTTTAAGCCTTTAGGCTCTTCGGCTCACCCCGCTTGTGGCAATGAGGCAGCAAGACGAAAGTGGTACTTTGCGCAGCCTCACTTTTGAAAGCAACTCAAAAGTGATTCCTTTCCGCCCTTGATCAGTTTTTTGGATATATTTGCCAGGTAATTTCCTTTGATAGTGATAGGGATCAAACCTGATGAATGATTAAAATTCACAAACACACTTCCAAGGGCCTCAGATCAAATCCTTGTTTAAGAAGTCAGACATCAGAGACCTGGTGAGAACGGGCTCGGTTGGTGCCTGTCTGTGTGGGAGAGCAGGTGGTACTCTGAACCTCTCTCTCTACCTCACTCCAGTCCGCTATCATACATCTCACCCCCAGGCCATACTTTACTTTGATTTCCTTATCAGTGAGTGTTCCAGCTCAGGCAGTACTCAATGAGCCTGGAGCCGTGTGCGTGCATGTACACGGCCAGCATGACAATCAGGCGAGGGACCATCTGGCCAGTTTGGACAGGACAGTCCAGCTCATATTAATCACCTGACTGGTAGGAGGATGAGGAACACGACGAGGCATGATGCTGTAATATACAGTAAATTCATACCTAATAACGCATAATTACTTCTAACAGGTACAGACATATGACGTAGCTGAGGTTTGTCTTAACCGAGTGTGTGTATCAAGCCTTTACTCAACTGGACAGTGTGTGAACATACCCTGTTTGTGTGCTCGCAGTCTTTGGTGCAAATGAAACCTGGGTGGTTGGACTCACCTTCCAGTCTTTTCCATCTCGCCGTACATCCACCCGTCTCTCTCGTCAGGGATGAGTAAAATAATAACATCGCCCTCGTCAAAGCTGAGCAGTGTGCTGTTGTTGCCAGCAGCGTGAGGGAATATGGTGCGCACACGTGGCCTCTTTACCATATTGTTGAGACCTGTTGCGACAGACACAGACCTGGCGAGGTTGCTCTCCTCACTGTTGATGTGGTCTGGATGGGATGAATAAAAAAAATAACGGGGAATAAAAAAATAGAAGCAGCAATTTTTTATAGCTGTTTTTGATACACTGAATTTAAAAAGCAGAGCTGAATTTTAGACCCAAGTGAAGCACGTGCTATTGTTCTAGAAAAAGTAAACAGAATGCAAATTTTAAGAAACAACAGATGGTTCTCATACTCTGTGAATCTACAACACAGAGTGAGATGCCAGACAAAAAAATTGAAATTCCATACTCATTATACCTGTGTTGTTAGTGGTGGTGGTCTTTGTGGTGGGTGCACTGTTAGCGTTGTTCTCCTGGGTGAACATGTTAGCCAGAGGGCTGGTCTGAGCCTTCAGAGGTGGAGCTGGTGGAGGAGCAATGCTCTATCACGGGAACAATAATCATAGGGTTATTAACATGCAGGTGCTGCTATTTATGCAAAAAGCCAACTTGCAATAGAAGTAGCAGTAATAAAACACAGAGCTTTAGAGCATATTTCACAGAATTAGGCTGTAAGATTAAAAACAAAAAGCATTTGAACACCATATCCAGACAAGCTGATTGTAAATAGAAGTTTTACCAGCCCAAATTATTAAAAAGCTGGCACAGTGGCAAAAAAAAGACGTGAAATATTGGCTACAAGATTCACCACTCTGTGTTTAGTAAATTAATATTATCAATGTAAAATAAAAAAAAAACGCTTGGAAGAACTTGGAGACGTCATCAAAGAAACGTTCATAAAACATGGAGATTTCAATGTTCCCATGGGACAAAGCCAAAAACCAATACTGAACGCTTGTCAACTTCAGGCCCTCGGGTGGCACCACATTAAAAACTGAATGATTGAAATGGTTCTGTTGTGGAAATCGAGGAATGGGCTCAGGAACACTTTAGAAACTCTGCCAGTAACACTGCTTATGATTGCATCCAAAACTCTGAGCCCGAGCATATTTAAAATGCACTGAGGTGAAGTGGAAAACTTGCCTGTGGTCTGATGACTCAAAATCTAAAGTTATTTTTGGAAAATTATGTACACTGTGCCCTTCATGCTAAAGTATAGTTGGACCATCTAACTTGTTATCAGTGCACAGTTCAAAAGCCAGCACCTGTGATGCTGTAGGGGTTCATTAATGCACACAGCATGGGTAACAACCCATCTGTGAAGGCAATATTAGTGTGGAATGATATCTACAGATTTTGGAGCAACACATGCTTCCGACCAGATGCGTTTTGGATCTTGGCTTATTTAGGCAAGACAATGGCAAACCACATTCTGCACTCATTACAATAGCATCCACAATAAAAAAAAAACAGGTCTGTCAGCAAAGGAGACCACACGCAGTAAATCAGCTGAAAACCTGAAAAAATGTCAACACAGTGGCCTTTTCTTAACTTATTTGAAATGTCCTGCTGGTATCAAATTTAAAGTTAGCAGATTTTGCGTTAAAACATATGTAGTATTGTTCTATTTATAATCAAAATATGTCTTAAATGTCTTGTTGCGTATGTGCAAATAAAAGAAAATGCTCAAACAAAGCTGCTACATATCACACAGAAACACATCTTTATGTTGACCCTCTCCCCCCCATCATACCACGCTGCGCTGTGACGGCGAGGGAGAGGGCAGTGGTGTGATGGAGACCGATGTTCGCAACCCCTCAATCATCGACAAAACGTTCTCCGACATGTTGGTCGCATCGTTGCACTGGTCCTGCCAGCTGCTCAGGTTTGCAGTCAGCATGTCTTTGGCCTGTCCAGCAGGCGTGGAGATAAATACAGATATTAAAAGAAAACATGAGCAGTCAGTAGCAGCAGTGTGCGCATTTTTGTCACTATGGTAACTTGATGCATCATGGGTTTTGGAATAAAATTATTCTGGCTGGTATTTCAATTAGACTAAAGCTGTTACAGGTTTTCTCAGTAATGTGATCTTTATGGTCCAGACTGTTGAAGATCTGGATAAGAAAAAGTCCAAGATAAAGATAGCTTTTGGTGCTTGATTCATAACATGTGTGTCTTGTACCTTGTCATGAAAGGAGGCGACCTGGTAGGAGAACATGCAGTGTTTGTCCACCAAGAAACAAAAGCGTCTCTTCTCCTCAAGTAGAGCCTCTTTACAGCTGTCTGCGATGAACAACTGCATGTCCATCTGACGGCCCGTCAACGTTTCCAGGCACTGGCAATACACACACATGTACATATACATATTTCAGTTCACAATAATTTAATTACTTCACGTATATACAAACAAGCGCTCAGTCTGTGCACAGCTGCCAGTGCATATACAGTTTAAGTCACTTAATTGAATAATGGTTTTTGGCATCCTAAAATCTACCACCTCAAACAGACCATCTGGCTGTCTTATCGTCCTGTGCACACCGTTTCTAACCATCCAGTCTATTTCACTCAAGATCTATACACAGACCTAACAAGGGCCAAGTGCTATAGAAGCACGGTTGTTTTCTAGATAACCTAATCTCGGTCTTGCAGAGGGCAGGCTTTATTTGATCTTACTGTATTGACAGATTGGGCTGCATGCAGTGTTCTGTGAAAGGAGGACAGAGCAACAGGCGGAGGAGGGACAGGGTACAGCAGTCATTGAAAGGGTCTGTCTTATCTATACTGCCAGCCTGGGATTATAGAAAGGTCAGGGGGGGGGCACTCAAAGGAAGCAGGTGTTTGTAAAACTGAATTCACACTGTCTTACTGCAATTACCTAATTTCCATCACTAATTAACAAAAAACCTTTCAGAGTATGGATTTGTTTCGATATTTCTTACAGCAAGAATGAACAAAAACACTCAACACAGTTTGTTACTGAAGTAAATGTATATATGGGTGAAATAAAGTGAATAAGCTGTACTGTGTATATTATTACTATAGTGCTGAATCAGGGTTATTTCCAGTCCTGTTGTGTGAGTATTTGCTGATGTTATCAGCATAAATTAAAATTCTGGATATGAACTGGGTGATGCAGTGTATTTATACGATTTTCTAACCACACAGAAAAATAAGTTGTAACAGTGAAACAAATGACTGTGATGTAACATATCTGGTATCTTTCTTAAATAATAACCTGATCCCTGACTGCATTCCTAAGCTTCGCATTAGATCCGTATCATCATCATCCTCATCCAACTGGCTAGAATGGCACACCTGTAACGGCTCCTAATGCACGGGGAACACACCCTTTCTATTCAGCTCGTGTAACTGCTCTCGTGTGATAAAACCTTAAATGACTGAGGGCTGTGGTGAATAAAATGCATTTATGCGCAGAAAGTCGAGTTCCTCGTCTAGTGTGTCAGCACTGTTCCCAGAAACAGGGAGCACGCGGAAATAGGAATGCAGGTAGCCACCTGGTAGGAGATTTTTAGAAACTTCAACAAAACTATTGTCACCTGCTGGTGTAAAAATGAAAGCAACATTTTAAATGCTTAACTCCCTGTGTAATTAGTTAACCAAAATGTTTGTTTACTGTTCCTGTGGGGGTAAAATACCCAGAGTAAACATGCCCCCGAAACTCATACAGAAAACAATCTTGCTTCTTATTAATTTTAAAGAAAAGAAAGGATTATAAATAATCAAATCAGTGCAGAAGTGATATTCTATACTTTAGAGTTACTATTACGTTGTTATTTTTGTTTTCTCTATATGGATATTGCAGATTATCTGTAATCCTACATAGGCTAATTAATGTTTCCTAAACAACAGGAAGCATGAAAAACAACATGACCTGACTACACAACTCTTTGTACGTTCAATGAGAAAACCTGAACAACTCTGCGGAGATCATATCATCACTGTACAAACGATGCTGTGTGTGTGCCTGACCAAGTGACCGGCCTTCCCGTCGTCCGTCTGTCTGCCTGCCAGACACCCTTACATAAACTTGCCCATTTTGATTTGCTGATATCTCTCTTAGTACCTTGTGATAAGAGGCTTACCTTTGTGGCTACAAGTCAACAAAATAGCAGATGCAAATTTCTAAAGCAAATATACACACCTACACAATCAACAGCCCAAGTAGCCTCTTCTTATTACTGCCCATTCACACTCCTCTCTCTCTTCCTACTTCTCTTTTTCTACAACACCTACTGGAACGAATAAAGTAAACTGGTGCACTGTAATTCTTACATTACAGATTATTAAATCACTTTGTATGTATTTTTGAAATTTCTTTTAAATGTAATCAAAAATGCAAAAAGCCTCCCACAGTTCTTGCACTTAAAGAGGAAAGAAGAGGGTGCCAAAATAAGTTAAAAACTTTAGGTTTCCAAATGTTTAATAATTTTTATTTATTTCACTGAGATGTTGTATGGGGTAATTTGAATGTTATTTCTGTTATTTCATAATTTATACTAACAACTGGATTAGAGTAAAAAAAGAAAAAGGGGGAGTGTTAAATGGTTTTTGACAAACAAGCGGACACGTGCACAGGTGCAGAAACACACACACCCCAAAACACTGTAGATGTAGTCACTTTACATCTGCCAACAATGCAGTGTCCCTGTTGCTATGGACAACAAAATGTTTATTAGAACTATAAGGTAAGAAAGACCGAGATGGCAACAGGGAGATAAAATACAGAAACACACTTTCTTTCACACTACTTTGACATTTAAAAACCTTCATACGTGTCTCAATCTTTGTTGATCTTGTTTACAGAGAGTAATGTGCTCGCTTTCTGGAGTCTTTAAATCCACCTTTTGACAACTCTCCCGCTTCATTTATTCAAATCTGGTCTCTACTTTCTGATGGATCGTTCCATGGCTTTGAAGTGTCTTTTGTGTTTAGTGAATCATCTGCTGCTGTAAGATCCCGCCACTAATCCCTGACAACCTCTCTGTCTGTTTGCCAGCCCATCTCTTTGTCTCCAAATGCCTGGTCTTAACTCAGATAAGTGAGCACAGCAGTAAGCGAACACATTCAGTCATGACTCCGTGGAAGATAAATCACTTCTTTTTCACATCTCTCCTCCTTCTCACTTATAGAACAGAGGGAGGTGAGAGGTGAGAAAGAAGGAAGAAACAGAAGAAGGTGAAGTGCAGGAAAAAATGTCGAGAGTATAACGGAACAAGACAAAAAGGGAGGAAGAAAAAACATTAAACAGAGAGTGGTAAGAGAGATGAGGAAGGAAGTCTAGCTTTTAAGATGTCCCTGGGAAACAGCTCATCCACTTTTTCATAATTATGTTCAGTTTGTAAAAAAAAAATTCTCAGACCATTTCTGTTACTCTAGCTGTACGAATTTATGCTGAAAGAAAATGTATTCAGGGTTGCATGTAACTTTTTTCATGACCAAGTAATGTTCTAGATATTCTTTCAACTTGTTAATCATTTAAACTATAAAATATTAACAAATGAAACACAGCCCAAGGTGAAGTCCAAAAGCTAAAGAAAATAATATTATTATGCTGTCAGCACAGCAAGTTATATAAACTCAGCAAAAACATTTACATAACCCGAAGGAGTCAATGAAAATCTCTTTTATCTTTGTTATGTTATTGCTATTAAAGCTACGGCGTGCTACTTAAGCTAGAGCTAATGTGAAACTGATTCAATCCCTTCTGCTCTGCCCAGCTGGAATAAAGCTTTACTTCACTCGTTACGCTCCCCTACCCTCAGCACAGCCCTTCATGCAGTGCTCGCACATCAAAAACTACTAATCAAACTCCGACTGGTAAGTAGAATGATCCTCACTCAAAATACTTTTAAAGGCAAATATGTCTGCACATGTCTGCACTGCTGGCATATTTCTATTTCAAAAATGTGTGAAAATAGTGTACTTTGTGTACTGTAAGTAAACTGTTCTGGGCTATGGTGAATCAAAGTTTGTATAGAAAATTAAACTTGCAGTAAACGTAAGGAATTAATGGCGATGCACCTGTAACTCTGTCACTTGCTTGTGTGTTTTGGGGTCAATGAGACCTTTCCTACTGCCTGGCAAAGGTTGGGTAAACCATACTGACAGAATACACAAACCCAGACACACACGCTGCCTGACTGGATCGATGCTAGGTTGATTATGCAACATCTCAGGCTGCTGTGTTCTCCAGGTTGCAGCTTTAAAACCAATCTCGCAGAGTAAGAGTGTTTAGGTGTGATGGTAACATGCAACAGTTTAAAGTGGGTCTAACGAATTTTGGTGAGATACAAAAAGATGAAGTATAAGCTTAAAACATATTTCAGTGTTATCTCTTTCTAAAGAGTCTGACAAACAACACAGTAGTAACCAAAATCAATTAATAAAAATGGAAAATGTAAGGCAGGCAAACCGACATTCTACTTTAATTAAATACGTCTTAGAGTTACAAATGCATCAGTATATTTTCTTCTGTCCATGATCACACCAAGTTGATTTGAAGGAAACAGTTTATTTTCTTCTACATTTTTCCATAGAGCTATTTACAGCTATCATCAGCGAGGGCTGAGCAGATGCAGCACTTGCATCTAAGTCTGTTAAGATCATTTTAAAGATTATACAGCCGTGTGTATGAAGGTGGAGCAAGCTGGTGCAAGCAGACGTATTTATGGAGCAGAACAATAGAATACAACAACAACAGCTCCCATCCTGCCTGACTACACAGACAACACATTTTACACATTGTCCTCAACTGCTGTTACACTGGCTTTGCGATAATGTGTCTCAGGTGCCAAGGTCTGAATGTGTAAGAACATGCCCGTGTGTGAGCGTCGAGGGAAAAACATCCATGTATGTGCCACATGTCTGCAGGTGTTTGAGGTGTCCGTCTTACCTCATTCTCCTTGCTCTCGTACTTGTTGGCGTTCTTGCCTTGGCTCTTTCTCCTCAGCTTCTTCAGGTCGGATTGGGACTTTTCTAAAGAATCCTGCTTCATCTTGTGCTCCAGCTGGTATCTCTTAAATGTGGCCTGGAGGAGAGGAATGACACATGTGAATGCTAGAAACCAGAATGCTCATCAATATCTTCGGGTAGCATAAATCAAGAATGAATATCCACTGTTACAATCACTGTCACACGTGTAATTTCATTTTTTAAATATAACATTACATATATGGTATAATACAATACCTAATAATTTATGGCAAACATTATCCTGGTGCCAAGTTTTATAAAGAAAGAATTTCTTATTTCATCTTCTTCTAAGACATATTTTCAATACATTGATATTATGATGTGTAGCATCATGTTTAGTCTACCATTCAGCAAAAATCCACATTTGAAAGACTATAAAAACTTTACAGTGATTATGAGTATGAATAATCCATTGGTGTAGTTGGTCTAAAATAATACTTATTTCTTGCAGTCTTTGTGCTGTCTGACAGACATTTGCATCTGTGTTGCCCTGTAGTCAAAGCATCAACGATCACGAATTCCCATTTGAACTTAAATTTAAAAACAAAATACACATGGCGTAACATTTAAATTTTCAATGCTGCTGGATAATCGCATCTTGTTTTTCTTCAACTGTTGTGCTGCAGCAAAAACTCCCATAAGGACATGAATTAATTCCCATGACCAAAGTCATAATGGCAGGAAATCCTATCAGTGAGTCAGTTTCCCATCCATCTACACGCTCATCCTGTTCATAATCACAATGATTAATGATCACATGTTTCACACTTATCGCTTACAGACATGTTTTTCCCTATGGTCAACTAATAAACAGACAAAATGTGCTCGACAACAAACAACTGATGAGAACAAAACAATAACAAAAGATACTTTTATATCTGTGTAGGGGGGTGGATGGAGTGCTGTTGCCACAGAATGAATGACTCACAAACAAACCAACATACATAGGCATGCGCACACACAGACACACACACACACACACACACACACACACACACAAAGCTACTCACTGTCATGTATTTGACATCCATGTCAGTCTTTTTCTCCAGCTCTGCTATTATCTCTCTGTGGTACCTCTTAAACTTCAGGTGAGGAGAAGGAGGAGGGACGAGAGACAGGAGATATGAAGAAGACAGCGGTGATTAGGAACTTGCTGGGAGCATGGGGTGCAAAGTTTGTTAGCAGCAAATAGGGGGAATACTGTAGGTCTGAAATGCTGAAATGGAGAGTGATCATTTAGAGTGTATTGATGCGTGTGTGTGCGGGGGTGAGTGCCAAGTCCAAGGTTGTGCTTATGAATGAGTCAGAAACAAAGCGTGGGAATGCCCACAGACTTCTCTCACTTTCTCCCTTTCTCTGATTAGTGTGAGGGCGTCGAAGTGCTCCCATCTCCACAGCATTGTTGCAGTGCAGCGTCAGCGCCCACATGGGTGGATCAGTGAGTTAGACGACCCCGTTACTGGACGCACACAAATGGCCACAGAGAAGTTGTCACACACACACACAAAACAACGTCCCTGAAGTAGGCAAAAGGTTTTCCTCCATCATTTTCTCTGACCTGAATTGATGCTATGACTCACAAACTGGAGTCCATTAACAAGTCAACCCACCCACTGATGCTGTTAGCAACAATGTCTCAGTGGAGCACCTCGCAACTTCTCTGCCCCAAAGTTCAACGATAACAGGTTATTTTCAGACTCTGGAGTTATTTGTTGCTCGTGCAGCATTTTACCAAAATCTTGTGTTTACCAAGTCGTATTGACATGCACTCAACCCAAATCTGTAAAAAACATGTAACAGCAGCAAACCTCAGGCAATGAGTTTGGGCTCTGAGTTAGAGAAGAACGAGAAAAAAAAACTTCAGCGGGTATATGGCTTGTTTATAACCGTTAGAAACCAACGGTTTCACTTTCACAGGGGTGTGTCATAAATGGGTGCAGACAACATTATTAACTAATAATTTGTTTAATATATGAACAGCAAATGAACTGACAATTAGTAATTCAGTATTTGTTTAATAATTAAATGAACAGGAATATATGTATGCTCCCAGTATTTCATTGTGAGGTTTGGCAGTTTTCCCTATTATTATGTTTTATATTATTTCAAACTAAAATTTTGCTTTGACAAAACAAACACCTGGAAGATGACACCTTGGGCACTGCAAATTTACAATGTCCTGAAGTCCCTATTATGTTACAGACTAACACCAATACAGCATTATTAATAAATTATTAAAATATGCATTAGTATTAAAATAATTACTATTACTGTTGTTGCAATAACAGTAAAAGCCTTAGCTGTTTTTTTTCCCAGGGCGCATTGAGACCTGCCCATATTCTCAGGAAGGTAATAAACTAAGAGAGGCACCTACAAACCAAACCTGTTGTTTCCCTTCCTCATTCAACCTGATTTGGTGCTACTGTGTGTAATGTAGGCTGGAGAGAAGGAGAGGCAGTTTCTATCTATTCAACTGCTGGCGGACTTTGTGTACCACTAAATGGTGCGCTGTGAATGGCAATTTTGTGGCAATGGCAGATTTGTGAAAAGTTGTCTGAAAATTTAGGTAAGGCAATTCAATTACAGAGCAATAAGGTTATATAGGAATTTGCAAAAAGCATCTATGCAAGTGCAAAAACACATCTAACACTCACATTTTCTTCTAGCTCAAGATGAACCTTCCTGTGGACCTCTGAGATTTCCATTAGCACTATACCTGACAAACACAAAAGAAACAAATGTACAAGTTAAAATCTAATAAAAGACAGGACAGTTTTAAACAACAGAAAGAAAAAGCAAAGCCAGTCTTTTAGATTTGTACTATATACAAACACTGTACATGAAAGAATGTGTTGCTGTGAAACTGTGCATCATTTACAGCCTCAAAAACCATCAAAACATGTCACCAGCTACAGATTATGTTACTCAGAAGATGAAAAGAAAAAAAATACATGTGCCAGGACCAGAAAAACTGGACCACCTACTGCTCATCTAATGAAAAAAAGCGCAGATGGCAGGCAGCCACAAATTATAACCTTCTGTCTTTGCGTGTTGCTTGCACAAGTAATCAAATTAGGATTATGGAGCATAATCATTATGTGGTCAACTGTAATTCGGTTTCCACTTTCCTACCTGGTCCCTACTCTGAAAACAAAAAATACAGAAGCTGACTTTACCTTGCCTATTGTAGTTCTAGAAACCTTCATGAATATATCTCCCTCTGAGGGCAGCTACATGTATAACAAAGCATGTTTAATGGTAGCCAAAGAACTTCTATCACTACTAATTTAATAACAGCCCTTCATGGTTGTGCAGCATTATCCAAGGCTAGAGGCAGTAGCTCTACTCTAAGCCAGATGGCCTTCAATCTGACTTGTGATTTTTTTTAGCATATTGTCTGTGGTCTGGATAGTGCTGTTCACAGATTGAAACGGCTTCTGCAAGTGTTTGTGTATTTACATGCCTGGCTTGTCTGGTCCTCTGACAATCACAATTTTTAACACCCTTAGGATGACTGGTAGACATGAAGGAGCAAAATGTGCATGTGTCTTTGTGTGTGCACGCACGCATGTAAAATGTATGTGGGCCAACAACTCTAATAATTTGTCTCAGCACAGATGGAGAGGTCATATTATTGCAGGAAGCACAAGAGAAACAATGGCAAAACTACAGCATCTCAACTGTGAAATTTCAGCAGCCACAGAAAAAAACGTTTAATCTCTTTTCACTCTTGAAAATGCAAATAATTTAGAAGACAAGCTACATGCACTGCTATTCCCACAGTAATCAATACTGTCTTTACTGTACACGAAGCACAGATGTAGAATTAATGACACACTGAACAACTGCTGTGCCTGCCACTAAATCACATGACATTTTGGATATAAAAGTGGGAGGCAAATGACCATCATAAAAACTTGATACAACATGCCATGACTCCCAGCCCCCACATTGAACAGAATTTTTATGGGAGCAGTGAGTGAATGCTGTGACACAAAACATCCATCAAGTGCAGCAACAGAAAGAGTTAACAGTGATATAATCTGATATTTTTTTCTGATCTAATATACTGGCGTCTGCTTTAGAGCTAATTTTTTAATTACGTTGGCTGGGTGAATAAACAACCTTTTTCAATATCTGTAACAGTTGTAGGTCCACATTGCAACAAATAAACTGGTGTGAAATTAAGCTATACAGAAAGTTTCACTAACTATTAGTAAAGACAACATTCAATCTTGTCATTTGACAGTAAGCCTTCAAATTCAATAAATCAACCCATTAATATTTGGTGGGGGAGAAAAAAAAAATCAGTTTCCTTTATTCAACCTCACTGACGTGTAAAAAGTTAGTGTGCAATTCTCTGACAGCCGTTCAATGAGCTGCCAGTCTGAGGCATCACTATGACCTGTGCATTCATCAGAATGTAAACACTGCCCTTCCCTGCTCTGTCTCTCCACACCTTGCCTTATAGCAATAATCTTTCACTCAGCGCATTTCAAACAGCCCGACAGATAAAGGCCAACAGATCATCCCAGTAACTGCGTCTTGACAAAGCTAAAGACATGGGACTAGTGGAAGAGGAAAATAAATGACAGGGTAAAGAACGTGTATAGTAAGGCTGAGAAACGTACAGAGGCAAAGCAATGAAGAGTGTGCTTGAAAAAAATTAGACAGAATACCTGAAACTGAAAATTGCAAACTGACAGGGTTGGGTAGGGTAAAGGTACATAATGGATAATTAGAATAAGAAATGTCTACCATATTAAGAGAAAGTCTGCTGGGTTAAAAGTAAACCAGGCACTAACTTGGCATGGCTAACTTCCCAGGACTGAATGCCTAACACATCTGACCTTAAAGTCCCCTAATCTTAGAACGTAAAATCAGCAGGTGTGGTATTGAGTCAAATACCCGATAGACCAGTTTATTTGCAGGGCACAAAGTAAGTGAGTCATCGACACGTCACTATGCCTGGAGGAACTGAATCAATGCAAACGTGCATGTTATGGATTTCTTAAAATGAGCTTAGTTACACGTAAAACCACATGAAGCAACGGTGCCCAGCAGTTTACACTCATTTACTGACTGTTGTCACAGTCTGTACATGTTGCCAGGCAACAGATGTGCTTGATCAACCAAGGTGTGAGGGCAAAACTCTGTTATGATGTGAATAACACCAGAAACAACGCTCCACCATTAGCTAACAAACCCAACCCAGATAAATCCATGCAAGACAGGCAGCTGGACGTTATGGCTGGACACTGTGAGCTCTGTAAAGCTGTTTTACATTCACTGTGAATGATAACGGTTACTCAAACACAAAAGGCAACAAGTCAATTCAGCTAACTTGAGTGGGAAGTTAAGCGTCTGCAGTGTCTTTTCTTCGCTTGGATGTCAGGAGTGGATTAACCGTATGTAAATCTAAAAATGCAAAGACACGAAGAACACCTACATTCAGAGTGTGTGTTGCATGCTTTTGTGTCAGTGTGTGTTTGAACAACACCACTTAACAGTTTAAATGAGCACTCCTTTCCCTCTGGTAATGTGTAAACCTATCATCAAGCAAATATGTCTTGGACAGTTATGTCATCCTATATGAGAAAATGTGACTGTTCTTCCTTATTCTTTCATAGTCCGTGATGTAAAAATGGAGCCATCGTGCTCACCTGTTTTCTTACATACTGTTTTGTACGTAGAAAGTGGGAGACTAAGTTTTTCCAGTCATTGTGAATGCAGTCTATGAACAATGATCACTTGATTGCAACAGATACAACAACAAGAAATGTTATCAAGCTCCATTCTTGTGAAATGAGCTGTAGGTTTCACGGAACCGAGATAAAGCAGAATAAGAAAAATACAGAAAATAAAGAGAAAAAACTCATTCCATTCAGCTGATTCTGAAAGCAACATTTTGCCGGTGGCATGCAAACTGGCCCACAGTTCTTCCATCGTTTTTGACTGTGGGCAAAATAATCCTGGCACCGACAAGAGCCACCTGACACATCATGCAAACATGTTTGGATTATGTAAAGTGGGCCTGATGCCATGCGAATGGGCCAGCGCCATCAAAGGACAGTGTCTGAGTGATAGTGTGTGTGTGTGTGTCTATAAAGCTATAAAGCCCTTCCCACTGTAAAAAAAACAAACAAAAACAGGTGATTAAATTCCTTGCAGATTACAATGCTGCACTGTCACAAGCAGGTAACTCATCTTCTACGTTTTTGGATGTGGGGCCCTTGTTAGTATCCTCCGAGAAAAAAAACAAAACAAGAATATTCTATTTTCCAGCATCCGTAAGACTTAGTTTACCTCAGAGTTACAAGATATAAAGAATTAATGTGTTTCAAACATTCGGATTCTGAATTCCTCTTCTTTGTTCGAACAAAGAACAAAACCAGTCAGATGCTCAAGTGTCTGAATGAGACAACTGTTGACATTTGAACTCTGGAGGAGAGAGACTAAAAGAATTAAAGGAAGAAGGTAGGAGGACAAGGTGCACCGGTCCTCCAATGCCTCTCAAGAGTATCTGGTTTCTGGTAGGTTACGTGTCAGTGGAGATCAGGTTTCTGATGAGACAGCTTTCCTACAACCACTAGCAGGCCCACAAACAAGATGCAGAGACTTTATTATCATCTTGAGATCCTGACGACAGCTACTCGAAAGTTGGACACTAACTGGTAATAGTGAAGGGTAGAAGAGAACCAAGTTACAATGGATTTAGGTTTTAAAGCCTGTTCTGCAAGATTAGATAACTGTCGTTTATTTAATCACCGCCTGTTCTACATAATCCCACATAATGACTCAGAGTGTCTCTGTCTGTCTCTCTCATACACGGATTAGTAGTTAATGAAGTGAATATACGGGTCAGGGACTAGTGTGACTAAGCATGGACATCAGGACTTTACCCTACATAAAACTACTATGTGGTAATGTTTACTTTGGATATTAAAATAATGCAATTAATAGGTAAATACTTAATTAGTTAGATGGATTCTGATAATCACAATTTGGTGTTTGTCCCTCCCCTCATTTCCTCTCTTCTTCCTATTACAGGAAGCATACTACAAATGCACTCACCATGAGAGGACATGATTTACTGTTTACTCTTCTGATTACTATCTTCTTAAAGCGGCGACTACTAACAGCTTTAATATACTTGTGGACATAAAATTAATGTGAAAAATGTGTTAAAACGGACGTGCTTCCTTTTGTTGAGTACATTATGTCATGGTGTGCCTGTTTGACTTTCAGACACAGAAAGATAAACAGTTCCATCTGCACAGTGAGCACATATCATACCTACTTGTCAGCCCAGAGTGTTCCTACCATGTGATTATACTGTATTGTACAGAAAAAAAAACAATGGGCCGTTCACAGACTGTTTGAAACCTGTACACAACATCATCCACTAAACTGATTAACACCTCATACTGATATTTCCAAAAATTATCGTCACTCCTAGATTTATAAAAAAAGGCTGTTAAAAGTTTGCAGTTTTACCTGCAGCACAATACACTACTTAGCTGTCTATATAACCATGTGCTCCAAAAACGTTGCCACAAAACAATAATTGTTTCGACCTTTCTGAATATGTAGACTAAAGGAAAAACAATCACACTATTTTGCACAACGAATTTAAGCTGACTAGTATACGTTCTTCAATAGGGAGCAAATTAAACAGCTTTCCAGCTACCTTTTGAGTCTACACATGTTGTGCGGGTTATTTCTTCTGGGGTGGAGTATCACCTTAACTGTGCTGAGGGACTTCAAGCACCAGGTGGCATTTCCCACTGTGCTACTGAATTTAATTAGCAGTTTTGCAACTAATCAGCAGGGGAGCTGAGAGACATGCAGTGGTTAAATCAAAGTGCATCACCAGAAACAATGAGTTAGGATGCCAGACATCTTTAGACTTAGAATGAGCTTGTGGGAACAGAAAACTGGGGAGCTGGCCAGGAATAAACAGAGAATGAAACTACTCGGTGCCATAGTGTATTGATCATATTATAGTACATTACTTTCAAGGCTCTGCATGAATTATCTTTTGATTTCATATCAGTCCAGGCTGAAGAAAGAGGGTGACCCCATTTTTTGAAAATTTGCATTATTTAAGAAATAGAAATTCTTGTTTTATTGAACTGAGCTAGCAGAGTTTTAAACGAGTTACTAGGGTTAAAAAGATCTTCGTTACTTTGTATATGTTATTGTTTACTTAGTTATTCTTGTAATTAAATGTATAAATTACTAATTTCTATAGATTGTGAAGAAAAATCCCATAGTCAGCTAATGCTAAATGCTTCTGGGATTAAAATGAGAAACAACTAGTTCAGGAAAACAGGGCTACAGCTGGCAGAGCTTCTCCAGTTTAACCCACCAAACAGAGAGACAATAGAGGGGAAATATGGAAACTTACCTAAGTCTCTTGAGACCGGAGACGATGTAGCATTCTCCCCAATCTTAGACATTGCATCAAAATACATCTTTCCTGCCAAGGTCATTGCTGGGAAAATAATAAAACGATCATTATTGTAGTGTCAGAATACTTTGGGGACAAAATGGGCTCCCTAATGCCTGTTTAAGATCACTGGACAACATCCTACATATCTATAAAATGTGGCATGACAGACCTAATGTTAAGTAAACAAGCTTTTTATTCTCCTAGCAAGCCTTTAACCATCTAAAGCTGTGATCAGACATTCAAAAACTTTACACTCCTCGTGAACATGACTATCATGGCAATATTGGGCTTTAAATTATTAATGTAATGTATTTTTTTGCTGAGGCTGAATTGTATTACAACATCCTTCCAACCCCAAGACTTTGGTTGATTCATTTGTTTGTTTTTAGCAGGATAAAAGATACATACACATCAATTTAGATTAATTATTCTATGCTGCTTAAAGTTTTAAAATGCATTTCAAATTTGCCCATTTCAAGGCCTCCTGTTAGTGAACATGATTGTCTACAGCTGGTGGCTCCTGTGTGCCAACATAACAAGTTTTTGTTTGACGGATCACCATGGATTAAACAAGTCCAAGCAGCTTGATGCAAATCTGAGCATCCTGAGGACTAGCTCAGAATTCAACAGCCCAAACTCAGACTATCAGCTAGATGGTTGAAAGATGGAAACTCTCTGGTCTAGTCCAAATGAGCAATGACTGCAAACACAAACCAAAACTGGTTGTGGAATGGATTAAGCAGCTTTTAGAATGGCCTTCCCAAATTCTTGACCCCAGCCCTGTCAGCATGTAGTTTTGACCCTTTATCTATTCATCTGAGCCTGTGTTAATACCAGAAAACACAAACTGATATAAACCCTTTCCCCTAAGTCTTAGGGTTTTAATTTATTAAAATTATTTTTCAATATTTCTACATCTGCATTTAAAAAGTTCAAAATGTAATAAAAAAGCCCAATAATGACATGACACTCATGTCCATGATGACTTATAAACTTACTGTAAACATTCATAACTTTAGTCAATGTGCCCACCTGCCACTGATTTCTCATAGTTCTTGCCCAGGTTGATCAGATTTCTCAGTCCTGGATTGAACTGTTCCATCACATTCTGGTTTAGTGGAGACAAAAGGAAACATTTTGTTTATAATTCAATTCTTTTTCTTTTTGGGTTAAGATAAAAAATATTCTCTACCTGCCAAACAAAAAAATATTAGACCTTGCTATTCATTATGAATAGTTGCACAGACCCATTTACTTTAGGAACAAGTTCACCACAGTTCACATCTTGATACAGACAAAGAAAAGATGATCAACTTTTAACTTAAGTTATTCTTTTTAAAGCAACAGCTCTCTCTGGCTCTGAGCCCCCACCTTCTTGCCCTAACCCTAAGTTCTTGTTCATCTTCTTGTACTAAAACTAGCTTCCACCTTCATTTCTATTATCTGACACTTCCTACTTGGTTGTTAGTTTTTAATATTTGTCTGCATTTAAATATTACTGCAAAGTTGGCGCAAAATGACATCGAAATTAAATAATATATATAAAATGGGAGACTGCAAGGAAACAAAAAATGTTAAACAAAATAGAAGAAAGATGTCTCTTTACTTCTATTGTTCTTTGATTAATCAGTGTGTTTACATACACTCATGTAACTAGGTTATAGTCGAATTTATTGGGAAAGTTGATTCCTTAACTGAAATGTAAATGGGAAGGCTGGTTTCGGAATTGGGGAAAGGGATTAAGGAAACCGAATTTCCTCTGGTAGGTTTCTGTTGGAGAAAGCCGATTTCTTTGCCATGTATATGCATAACCAGGTTTCTAATTAACGTTCTCCAACTGCGCATAAACAAAAGGCTGCAGATGGGAACAAGCAGCTGTGATCATTAATAGAGAAAGGAAATCTAAGTAGGTTGTCTTCCCCCCTCCCCTAGATTTTTTTATTTAAATTCAAGGGGTTCTTGCTGTAGATAATTTGTGTGTGTTTTTCCCCTCTCTTTTATATATAAGTTTGATTATGCAGATTACTCTTCAGCTGCACGTGTCACAGATTTACAGTAACCAGGTTACGTAAGTGCATGTAAACACTGTTCCACGATTACCAGAGAAAAATTATTTCTCTGAGTAACCTGGTTACTGAAATGCATGTAAACGCAGTCATTGTCACACAGCAGAAATAATACTTGAAACTGTGTCGTAGAATGAGCACTCTGTAATTATTGAGCTATTCTTTCCCATGTGGCGTGTCTATCCTGGTGGTGACTATAAGAGGATTAGGTCATACAGTAGTTTAGGTTCACACCCAAGCCCAGAATGCAGGAAATGGTCCAGTAAAACTTTGATAAACTAACTTAAACCACACACAAACCAATGTTGAGTCTTCAAGGGATCACCCATTTCTGACTAAGACCTTTCCAATAAGTGACATATGAGCTAGAGACAGGGTGAGTCACAAATTGCTATTTAACAAAAATTACACCTTGCATCTTCTAATATGTAAAAGATGAAATCATTCACATTATGAAAACCTTTGGGCGACTAAGACAACACAGCGTCCCCCTAATTTGCCACACTACTCATGTAAACACAGTATTCTGGGAGCCCTGGGGCAGCTGTTGATTATAGCTCCAAGCCAGAGGTGACGACTACTGTGGAGCTGGCTGTATAATCTTACCACACAACACACACACAGCCCCCTAAATTATTAAACCTGGAGTCTTTTTCCTGCATTTCATCACACCAAGGAGCTTTGGGGGCTGTCCCAAGAGGAGCCCAGAGGATAAAAGCTATTCAAAAGGGCTAAGCGGTTCCGAGAAAAAGCATTAAGTCTTTCCTCCGTAGACACAGTTGCAGTTACTGTGCCACCTGTGGAGTGCAGAGAGCAGGGCGATATGGAATATGCTGAACCTGAATGTACATTATATCTGATTAATTAAAATTTTAATGGCCAGATTTCCCTGTGAACCCACACAGCAAACAGAACTCGATGAGCATTTAAAGCATGAAAGCAGCTTTAAAAGGACACTTTGCTAAAAACTATTAAAGAGTAATTCACTTTTAGTCAATAAATTAAAGTTAATCGCTGGATGCCAGAGCAGCTCAAATGATGCTGATCAGCGCAGGCAGCAGTTTACCGTGGAAGGGGCACTCCCAGGGTGGGGCCACGATTTCCCAAAGCTGGGATCCAAACTCACTGAGCTGAACTTTCAACTACTGTGATGACGAGGTACATTTCAACGGGCTTGTTGGAATCGGTTCAGCCCAGGGATCCTCAAAAAGCACAATCACATATTTTTTTTTTAAATGACAATATCAAAGGTCATATTAGCTTAATCAGCAGCAGCAAACCCCATGAAAACAGACTCTGCAGTCTAATATTAAACCAGCTCCAAAAAACTGTGAAGCTAACTGAAGACACCTGTTGGTGTGTTTGACAGAGAAACGTCACGGTGTGTAAAGTAGTTAGAGAGGGGACACACAGACAGGAGACACACAGACAGGGGACACGGGGACACAGGGACACGGTCGCACCTGTTGCGTTCACGCCAGCACCCACCTTGTATGTACTTTCAGTTAGCTTGTTCACCTCCTCCACGGCCCGCGACATGTTGAACCGAGATCCCGCGCGACGCCCGACGACGAAAAGAATTTAAATTGAACAATAAATATTAGAGAAAAAAAAAACTACACCAGCGCCGACCAAAAAAAAAAACGCCCAAGTGTCCAAACCTAGTGACACATGAAATTCCTCATAGCCAGCAGGAGACGCAAGACGCACGCATACCAAAAAAAAAAAAAAAAAGATAAAAGAGAGGAGGGAAGAAGATAAGAAAAGTAAACCCGGAGGAGGAGAGTCCAGCTGTGCGGGGGCCTGTTCGCTGTTGTGCGTGTGAAAAGACGAAAAAGCGGAGCTGTCAAACTTGTTGTAGGTGGTGAGTTCACCAGGAGGGGAGGAGGCCCGCGGAGGTAGAGAGAAAGGTGGACCGGGGGAAAGAAATCATGGAGCACGCTTCCGCTTGGATCCAGTTTCAAACTAAACTCCGTGTGTCCCTTAAACGGTGATTCGCGTCTTCCACAGAACACTGCAACACAAATCCGTCTATTTTTAATCGTTTGATAAGCGATTGACGCCCTAAAATCCCAGTGAGAGTCCGTAAACGCTAAAAGGAACGGAGTGTTACTGCTTGGGTTTTTTATTTTGAAGGGTCGGTTCCCGTTTATGAAGGTTTTTCCTGTTCAGCTTGACACTTGCTGCAGGCAGGTGGTGGAGGTAGACAATGGATGAAGGAGTGGAGACGGGCGCTCCCTGGAGGCAACCGGGCCGTGAAGGCACCAACTGCTGGAACAAGTGAAACACAAGAATTAAAAGTTGTAACTTGTGTACTGTAATAGTGGATGTGATGCTGTATGTGACATATATTATGATTAACATTGTCATTATTATCCTAATTATTATGAATCCTCTTCAATTACATTTGTTGATTTGATTAATTTTTTTATTGCTTTTTTAAATCTTTTTTTCTTTCTATAACATAATTCTGTGTTTCCATGGATCCAAAGTTGCTCCAAGGATTTCAGTCAACAGCTTCAACTACTAAGTCAAATAATAAATAAATAAATAAATAAATAAAGGGTGACATGCCTGGTAGAACACTCATTTTTATCAGTTAAGATGCAACTCCTGACGATTCTGTTCTATTATTTTTAAGTCAGGGTCATTTTCATTGTTCTTGTTTCCAACCAGCTGCATGCAGAACAATTCTAGTACATCTCATATTCAAAGTGACAGGTTTTTCAGAGGACGTTTCTGTATTTACCACTAGATGTCTCTCACGGTCAGCTGATTTCCTCTTAATGCGAGAGAAGCTTCTTAACCTTTGAGATAAAAAAAATCTACATATACATGCATATGCATGACATATTTATACATTTAAATCCCAGTACGCCATGCTGTTTTTCATGTTTCCATGTGCATTTTGAATATTTCTTTTAATATTTTATGACAAGCTGACCTAATCATGTCCAAGACATAGACTCACATGGCTCTGCAAATTTGTTAAGTATGTGGACGTCATGTTGTCCACAAACAAAACCATGGTAAATCTCACAAGTGTCAAGTGAGCAAGCAAACATGACGATTCTTTGCTTTGTAAATGTCACTTGATGTTAAAACTTTGAATAGCTCCCTGCAGCAGTGAGGAGCAACAGAAGAAGCAGAATGTAAAATAAGATTGTGCCCTCAGGCTCTGAATACATATCACTGCTTTCACCGCTCAAAACACAGTAAGGTGACACATACAACGTAATTAGTCTCCAAAGCCAAAGAGTGGTTTTCAGTCTTTTCCTTTTTCCCCTGTATCTCCTGCATCATGACCACCCTGACAACCTCCCT
Source organism: Channa striata (assembly GCA_033026295.1). Taxonomy (NCBI): domain Eukaryota; kingdom Metazoa; phylum Chordata; class Actinopteri; order Anabantiformes; family Channidae; genus Channa; species Channa striata. The sequence continues at coordinate 17,758,365 of CM065180.1, read as the reverse complement.
CTGAGTTATGCTTCTATAAGGAATTTACTGCTGAATAAAGCAATTATGACACTTCTCTCAGATTTCCGAAGCCATGAAAGTTAATGTCTTGTTTTCATAAACAGATATGAAGTAGTAATGCGTTTCTGATGTATCTACTATTTATGGATCTTCATACCTTAAGCTCAGTATATTTCAGTATCCTTTTTCCTGTATGAGTTATTATGTCAGCTTGGCCAATTTAGAAAGTCTGTCATTATCAAACAACATGGAAAAAGATGGTATTAGCACTCGCTCAAGGCCAAGAAAGAAAACAAAAACGACAGAGAGAAAAGAAAGATCCAATAGGTTGAAGTGCAAAATAAAAGCATGACACTACTTGTTGATACGACACGGTTTATGTAAAATGCCACAGTGATGCTGCACTGTCACTGCTAAATACAGAGAGTGGTTAAATCCAAACAAGTAACATCTGTACACGGTGTCAGAGCTGTTTATGACCTCTCATTTTTTGTCTCTGCTACACATGTTCTCTCACGCACAGCTCCCCATCCATTGTGACAGAATAGTTAAGTGCAACAAGGCATTCAGAAGACAGCCTGCTTATGCTGTGCCAGCAAGGACACCTCCATTTCAGACATGCTCTATTTTTTTCCCAGCAGTTCTTCACCGGAACCGTGGGTCAACAACGAACGTGGTTTAAGAATTTGCTGTTCGCCCTTGAAGACAGTGCATGATTTTGCAGTTTACAGCCTAACAAGTGTAATCTTCAGTGGCTGTGTGAAAGAATAATATGAAAACATGTTGGTTATAATACGGCTTTAACTCTCATTCTTAGAAACCTTTTTTGACGTCAGTCATACTGTTCCTAAAATAGTGCAAGGATAGAGTAAAACCAAGGAAGATGAAGATACAAAACTCCTCATTATACTCACACGTTTTGACCAGCACCAGGGCTTAGAGTGCAAGACTGTTATTTCCTGACTGAGGTGCAATGCTGGAGCTCATTACTTTCACCGAGCAAGATCATAAATCTACCTTAATCTAATGGGCAAACTGAGAACCTAAAGCCAAACAACTAATTCTTGTGCACAACATTATTTTGAAGCAACAGCTTAACCAGAAGATGTCTCAAACAGCTCAACAGCCTCCTGTGTAAAGCTGGGGTTCATTAGAACAACTACACAGGGAGTAAGAGAGATAGTGAACTCGACAGCACATTTTGCTAAAAAAACAACATATACTGAAGGGCTTAAGTGCCACATTGGCTTCAGAATATCCATTACGTGAGCAGTCTTCTTCAGCCTCGGCGCTCGTGATAGAAAAGTTTCAGTAAACACAGGGTGCAGCGGTGAGCGTCGACAGCCCCAACGTAATGAACGCAGAAAATGGAACTTTAGCACTGCACCATATTATACCCAGATATAGTTTCCAAGTGGAGGCAGGTAGGTCTCACATTAGAGTAAAAGTTGAATAGACTATGTGGTAGTGCCTGGAGGAGGTTGGAAGAAAAGAAATCCATGTAGAAAAAGTTCTAAATGAACAAATTCACAGGGGTCACACCTATTTCACTCCAAAACTAAACTTTTTTTAAAAGGCCTGCAAACAGACAAAGTCCAATATGTCGCTCCTCAGTGGAAGAAGCGTATTTCTAAACTCATTCTTATTCCAAAGTGATAGGAACAAAGCTCTGAATTTATATTCTTATGAGAAGAAAATACAGTTTCCTTAAACAGCTGAGTCATCTGTTCAGGTGTTCTTTCACTCTATATTGAGAAAGGCAGGGGCTGATTTGATGTATAGGAATGCTCACAAAGTGCGAATAAGTAGCAGGAAGATGCTTGTAACAGTTGCAAATCACGCACTATTCTACTGCCATTTCATTTCCCTCCTATGTCCCATTACAACTTGTTTAAAGCTGAGTTGGATTTAGAAACTCATCTTGCAGGACTAGGTCTGTGTTGACCTACTAAATAGGTAAAATAAATCAGTAAAGCACCAGTGGTTCGCTGGAGTTCAAATGACTTCACCGTATCTCACAATTCAGAATCATGCAAACACTCTCTCTCTCTCTCACACACACACACGGACAGAAGTAAACAAGCCTGGGCACCTGAGGGTAGGCAGCAGAGAGTGTTTGCTCCTGATGATATTGCGGTCAGCAATGTGTGAAAATTTAATAACATAGTTGAAGTCAGGAGCCATATCTCACTGGATCAGTCGTGTTGGGTAAAACAGAGGTCCCCTGCTGTGTACGGGCTTTCCATGCTCCACTGACACCAGAAAACACTTACAAACAGTCAACAGAGCAGCCATGATCCCTGTCTCAACAATAACTGGCCTTTTTATCCATCATAGGTCTATATGCTTTTGTTGGGGATCACTGAACATTTGGATTTCTCTGATTGAAATCTGATAAAAGCAAGTTTTAGTGCATCTTGAACTGGTACTGGGAATCTGCATGAAGTGTGTTTGTTTATGTAAGTGCAATCAGTAAATGTCAGGGAGGAAATGCACTGATTAATGATGAATAATCGTAAACAAGGTGACAGAGAAGAGCCCGTGTAGCCGTCTCCTTTGAGTCAGGGACAAATGTAACGCCTTTTCATGACCTTCTTTGACTAATCAGTGTAATTCTGAAAATGCCACAGATCACAAATGAACTTTCCCTCCCCAGAAGAGAGGCACGGTGACACGAGTCTGAGTTTAATGCTCCGCACAGTTGCCTGGAGCCACACGCAGGGGCTAGGCTCCCATTTAGAGTGGTAAACAGTTACTATTTTGAAACTCACCTTCATGCCTGGTGGCACTAGGCATTAACATGAACATTGATCCCATAATCACTGTGTTTATGCAAAACTCCTCGTCGAATCCCGACATTTTTCATCACACCAAACATCTCAAAGCTGCAAAAGCTCGTAACGCGGTGTTTAGACATCTCGCCCACGAATCTCATCTGAATGAGACAAGAGCTGTCATTTTTAGCTACAAAGCTCTGTGCTCGGAGACCTTGATTCAGTGTGCGCTCAACTACACACACACACACACACACACACACACTAATTGTTGTCTCTGTCATCACGGTACCTTGCCTAAATACTCTAGGTTTCCGTCTGGGTTAATTACACCCTCTAATCCCTCAGAATATACAGCACAGTTCAAATCTTATGTGACAGACAAGAGGAGCTTTGCTCTGTTTGTGTTTTATTACCAACCTCTCATTACATGTGTTATATTTTTCCTATCTGCAAATGCATAACATGGGTGAAGAGACACAGATAGAAGCTGAGACAGTTTACAATTCAAACAGCTCTTGAATCTATATGGTTTACATAACGCACTCAGGTGGTATCATAATCCCCGGGGACTTCGGTTAAGTACAGATGACTTAGCTGCATGTCTTGCTGGGGTGTGACCTGTGCTATAAGAAGAAGTAGAGAGGAAGTTAAAGGATGTTTAAAGTGGTGATTTTTTTCCCTTTCTTTGTTTTTTGTGTGCCTGTGCATTTTCCCGTAGCTGATTAAACATGAACGTGTAACTCATCTTTGAGAGGCTTCGTATTTACAAAGGCTTTGAAACGCTCCTCAGAGGGCTCTGGTTAGAACTGTGGAGAGGCAGGGGAAATATTGCAATATCCTCCAGCCCTTGGAGCATGATACTATTTGGCTATGATCCACAAATGCCCTGAGAACATGTGAAAAACATGATATGGTTTCTAAAATAGTTTATTTTTGGTGATACAATATTTCTGAAAAGGCCTCTTAGGCAAGAGAAGCAAAGTCAGCAGCTATTTAGTTTAGCTTAGTATAACAGGCTGGAAACATGGAGAAACCTGTGCACAACCAAACGACCTCATGTTTTAAATACAGTGGACTAAATCTCCACCTTATACCTTTTGAAAAACACACCCATTTACCAAGTTATCAAGCTGCTTCTTTAAATGTGGAATTATGGCTCTCATTGTAGCTGAGTCAGACCGATAAAACAACTCTCTCAAAACTATCTTCAGCTTTTCCCTACAAACTTACCTTCACTCCACTTGTCCAAAGTCATATTCAGCTGGAGTTCATTCAAAGCTGAAAACGCCTTTAGTGACAAATAGGATGGTTCTGGTTGTCTGTAGCCTGTAAGGAATGGCTTGTGTATCACATGCTTGCTATCAATTATGCAAAATACACTGCTGGTAATGGGAACAACCTTGAAACTCTTGCAGGGCTTGTTGTGATCAATCATGGCCACTGTAACTCAGGTGAACGATGTGCTCCTTGGCAAAAACGAAGGCTGCGGCAGACAGGCATCTGCCCCTAAATCTTTTCCAACCGTGCATCTAAGTGACATTCCACTGTCTTTTGGACAAAATATATAGCCGCTTGATTATTTAATGCCAGCATCTGTTGTTCATGATGCTATTTAACAGTTGACGTTCCCCTTTGATTCAATAAACTTCTACGTGTTTTAGTTTGCAAAGCATGAGTGTTTGCAGAAAACTTTTGTTACCTGGACATCTGTGCTCGGCTCAAAGTTTATTTGAACAAATACAGGGTCGTGGTTTTTTGGAAAACCTCACAGTTACAAACGTCTCAACAATGGTCACACAAATCAGGGACCGATTCAATTCATCCCACCACTAACGTGCACACACTCAAATTGTCCTGATAAACTAATCACGTCTGTCAGGTGTGCATGAAGACACTGTGGACTGTAGGTGCTTCGACTTTACCCAGCACCCCCTCAGCCTTGTGGAGTCTGCAGGAGGAACCTGTGGGTAACGTGATGATACTGACCCTGACAGCCAGGCTGCCTCTTTCTTATTGTGTCATAACCATTCCTCTCACACTACCCACAGACACCCAGATGCTTTTTTTTCGTGCTCTCTGTTACTCTGTTGATCCCATGCTCTCTCTGTGTCAAAAGACATCCAGCTGAAATGAAGGTTTTTTTTATTACTATTCATTGAAAAATTCTTCATTTTCATCACCTGTAGCCTCTGGTCTGTCTAGCCTGTGTGTCAAATAATAAACTGCGGTTTGCAGCTTAATCCAAAGCAGGATGGGCTAACTGTCAGTCAGTGGGAACAGGAAGTTCAAATTCATAAATAGTAAGCAGCCACGCTCTATAAATAGACACTGCATGGATTTACGTCCACACACACACACACACACACACACCAAAAAAATGGTTTTATGTCCTCAGATCCCTGTCCTGATGAAAGTCACATGATCTTCTAATGTTAGTGGTGAGCAGGGCTTAATCACACGAGTCAGAGAGAATTGGTTGAAGGGAGGGTGGGTTCCTCTCATGGGTAGAAAATGTTGGCTGGTGGTGATTTTGTTAGCAGCGCTGGAATGATCTAGATAATACACTTATCCATGGCCCCTCTGGGGGAAGGCAAGCCACCAACATCTGATTAGATTCCACAAAGATAAAAGGATCATGAAGAGCCACATGCCTAGTTTATTACTGGGTGACTTTGGAAATCTACCCTATGAATCAACATCACATAATAAAGTGATGACTTACTGTGTATAATCTCCAGTGAAGAAGCACTGATTTGTTTATCACACTTGCGTTATTTTATCTTGAGTGACTGAGCTGGAAATGAGGTGAGTTTTATTTTCAAACCTGCTCAAATCAGATCACATCGTCTTCATCGGTTTTCCGCCATAACAACTATGACACTGGTTGCCTCTCTGTCTTTGATAGTAGATCTGTAGGGAATAGGAATATTTGTGAAAGCTCAATGCAGTAGATCCATTGACTAATACTATTAATAATAATAATATTATAATCAGCCTCTAAAGCCCAGTAGTTAATATGCATAAAGTGAGAGGTGATCCTACTGTTATACATTTCATTGTAAATGAGTCTACTAATGTCATTTTACGGACGTGTTTATTTGTTGCAGAGGACAACAGATGTTTTAGAGAATACAGAGCAGGGGCCCTTCAGAGGAACACAGTGAGAGATTTGTAGCTGTAGCACTTGACGGCTTGTTCCAAGACAAACTAGACAAAGGGAGTGATTTTAAATTTGCAGTCCACACAGGTGCTAGAAAGGATGATTTAAAGAGATTGTGAGAAAGATTTAGGCTCTCGCCTTTGCAGCCAGAAAATTGTATATTTCAGCCTGTCTCACAGATTTATTGTTGAATTTTCCTTTGCAGATATGCTGCATGTTGTTATAAATGTAAATAGTCTCTGTAGGAACACACTGCAGTAGATCATGTTCGGAAAGGGAGAAAAAAGTGTGAGATTAGTCAAGACATTAGGAATAGACTGGTCTCTGTAAGCTGAGCATGAAGAAGTGTCGGATTTATGAGTTTCTCCTACGCTTTAAAATACTGTGTACTGCTTAACAGAATAAAGATGAATGAATCTTCATTTAGCATCCACAATCTCTTTGATCTTCAGAAAGGTGGTTTTTTAAACTGTCATACTGCAGTTCTTTCCTCTCCTTTGCTGATTAATTTGTTCATCCCTCCCTCATGTCATCTCTGCCTTCACTCTTTTCATTCTCATTCACTGGAAACAACATTTAAGTTGTTCTCCTAGGCCTACTAAACATAAATAAGTAAAAGGGTGAGAAAAGGGAGAGCAAAGGTGCTTAAACCCCAAAGATAAACTGTGTGCAGTATACTCTGCTAATGTGAGGGAATAATAAAATGGTGATCTAATGGCTCATTTGGAGAAGGCAACATTTTATCTTGCACAGCCGACAAGAGAAGAAAAGTGAGTATTTCTGTGTCTAATTTAAAAATGGCTGCCAGACAGAGCCAAAGATGGGAATAGAATATAGCATTTTGATGCATAATTTTATAAAGGCAGTGATACAGGCTGAAGGGGGTTTGTGGGTCTCACTAATCATCCAAAAAACAGCACTTCTCACATGCCTGAAAGAACTCCGCTTTCTGCATGGACTTCTCTTCCATTAGGCTTTAATTACTAAGCCAAAGGACTTCTCCACTCTCAACACTAAACCTTGTTTTTCTCACAATCTTTACAACATTCACTCTTTGGGGCTCCATGGGGACTTAGAGGATGAGAAAAAGGGTGCTGGGAGCAGAATGGCACTTAAATTCTACCCCCTTCCCCTCACTCTTCTCCCCCACCCCCCTTGCAGATCTGTGAATGCATCCAGTGACTATCAAATACGCTCAGCGAGATTCGATTTTAATTATGAGCTTTTCACACACATTAACACAACCTTGGGCGATGCTGGAAGCCAGATGATTCCAGAGCGCTGAGAGACGACCATATGGATGTGAAAAAAATCCATTAATAAAAGAGCGCCTGATAATAATTCACTGTCACTCTATCCAGTCGAGCGTAATGTACAAGTGGACAAATTGGCAAACGGCTGAATAGATTATTTGTTTTTAGTGATGTACTGTTGTCATTACAGCAGCTGTTGAGATCATCTCTTCAGAAAAGCCTCCAGGAATTTGCTGCTTGGAAATCTCCCTTTCAAGCTCTTCCACAGTGGGAGAAAAACTCAATAACTGGAACAAATCTGTTCTTCAGACCCAGTACACCAACAAAGTGTTGCTTTCTGTCACACACCCACACACACTGATAGACAAGCACACACATTCTTTACCCTGTCGAACCATACAACTGTCAGAGAGACAAATGATACCTGTAACACTCAAAGATGATGCTTTTCTGTTCAATTCCCCTCTCAGTTAGATTTCATTAGTGCTGTGAAACGCCTCCTGAAAGACAATTTGTCTTGCTCGCAATATTCAACAAACTTGTGGGACAGTGGTTGCAATTAAAGCAGTAGGTCTGGTGTGGCAGCAGCACTTAGTTTGTGATAAGTCCCAGCAAAAACACAGCACATAGGCTTTTTGTTCTGCATTAACTTTATAATACTCAAACACAGGAGGCTCGTGCAGCTCTGCAGCTTGCCCTAGCTGAACAGTAGCATAAAGCATGAACAACAGCTATCTGCAATAAAAATCAAAAAGTGTTGGATTGGGTGAGTTTATTGTTCTCTTCTTACAGCTAAGCATAAAGAAATATGATAAGAAACCACACCATGACTCGTTGTTTTCCTCAAGCTCGCGAAAAGATTCTACACCTACAGTGCATATATTTTACACAGATTAATGCATTTCTCATTTATTCCAATGCAAGTCTGAATGTGTTAGTAGTTAATTTGAGAACACCAGGAGTTAAATGAGATGAGAAGAAGAAGATGATGACAATGAACCTTCACACGATGCTAAGAAAAAAAAAGACATATTCCACATTATTGGAGGCACCAGATTGCTATATTAAAAAAACACAGGGCTTCTGGTGCATCACACCAAACGCTCGCAGTAGCATCAACACACAGTGTCGAGGAGAATGAAGAAGACTCAGTGTCCTACATTGTAGCAGCTCCCATAATCCGCATGGGCAGATTTTTTCATTTCCACCTGGATGTCTGCCAGTCCAGAGGATTTCTCCACTGTTGACAACATTGCATTGCCAGATGAGAGGATGTATCCTTCCATGTGTGTTATGGCGGGTCCTACAAATGATATGGCTACCAGTAAAGACTTGCATCTTAATTAGAATTATTGTGAACACAATGACACAGTAAAACAGTGAGCTTTGCTCATTTTCATTAAAGGAAGGAGTCTTAATTAAGACAGACCAATGAAGGGAAGTGTGTGGCCTAATGCTGTGCAATGATATTTTATTAAAACATGCTTCATTTGTTCAAACAGCTGCTCACATCACTGAGCTGCTACTTTAATTGCCACACTTTGGGAAGTTGTTCGCTCTTTTATTGGGTGCAAAAGGACATTCAGCCACATGGTAGAAAGGTGCAAACTGTAACTGGGAACTGCGCACGGAGGTGAATCAAGTCACCCTCAGTGTATGAATTCTGAAAACAATGATGGCAAACACATTTTTCTTTTTCCCGTGTCCCTCATTGTCTGTGCTCTTAGTAAGTGCTGTAAAAGCTGATCACAAAGTTTTAATTGTTCACAAGCAAAAGCACATATGGTTTTCACGAAAGGCCATTCACTTTTTTAAAAACATGTTTAGTACTTCAGCTTTTTTTTTACATAATGTGCTGCTAATGGACAAAAATCATGAGCAGAAAAAGCCAGAAAAATACACTTTCTACAGGACAGAAAAAAAAATTGATTTTACACTGAAACTTTGTTAACAAAGACACTCAAAACAGCAGCAATCATAACATGTTTGTGACATTCAACTAGTCCTTATAATGGTGAGTATACACCTTCACCTTATAACATTCTGCAATGTCCAATAACCTACTGCATTGTAGCCTTTTTAAAATGTAATTTTAATGGCTTTTATTCTAGTGTCTACTCAGTAAGGAAAGTCCACAGAGAAATAAAAAAAAGAAAAGAAACCAAAGCGGATGCCTTTGTTGCCTCTTTTACATGTGTTCCCTTATGGGGCTTCAGCACCAGTCTCTGTTTGCAGTGTTTTACAGTTTATCAAATACAAACAGTGTTGAAACAAATGGCCACAACATTAAAGACTGACATAAATTAAGCTGCAAAATTAGTCATTTTTATTCACTGAGCGGTGCCAAAAATCACTAATTCCCCACATTTTTTGAAAAATATGCCATACGCGTGGATCAAAGCCGTTCTTGTTCGGCAAGAGGCAATTAAGACCAATGTCCATCAAATAACAACATTCATAATGTCCGCAGGGTGCTGGTCTCGTTTGACATCCTCTCCACATCACAATTTATTGATTATGACAAATAAAGAAACACCACATCACGGCCACACTCATTCATAAACAAGATAATTACTACCCAGATGAGGAATTAAGGATTGTCCTTGAAGGTCAAGCCCAGCCCCTGCCCTCGCTGGGCACTCGGCTTGTGTCCACAGCTCTGCTGATACGCCAGCGCTGGGCATCTGTCCGACATTGCTATTAACCTGAGCAGAGCCAGCCCGTCCATAAAGCTGTTTGGGATATGGCAGCTGCTCAAGGGGCAGAGAGGTATTAAGCGTAGATTTACAAGAATGAAAATGTCCTCCCTCTCTCATAATCTCTGGTCTTTTTACACGCAAGACAAGCCATCCAAACATGAACATAAACATACGCACGCACAAACACACACTCTTGCGTAATGTCAGCACGCTACATTAGCTTGCTTAAATGTGCGACAAACACACCCACACACACGGTATTGACAGAAAGCATGCACTGTCACATGTGAACCGACTTTCTTTCACCGCTTGAGCTCATGCATAATATTTAGACAATCTGCATTGTTGGGATGCCTCACGATAATCAACAGTGAAGGTTGCCCTCGTCCACTTTGAACTCACGAGCACCTCTGGTTTTTGGTGCCTCGCTGCTCTTCAAAAAAATGAGGAAGCTCGCAGCATGTAGCTCTCTACCATCAGGAATGGAGTTCCACAGCACATCAAAGCCTACATTCACTACAAACACAGTGCAGCATTGTCAATATAACGAATGCAACCAAAGAGAGCTGTTTTCAAAGAGGAGTCAAATGAAAGCTGATCTACTGAAGAGAAAACATGAAACGACAGTAGGTCCCATCTTTACAGTAGACTGATGCAGCAACGCATCCTCTTAAAATGAGCAGCCTAATCTCTGGTGTCCTGTACTATCTTCACGGTTCAAATTAAATGGACACGTTAACATGTGAGTCCAGTAAACACGGAGTCTTTGAGACTACAAGACCATAGAAATACGTAAAAATGTTGCACTGACGCCCTTTTTTGGGATTTGACAGAAGCAACAAACAGTCTGAATACTTAACTGCTCAGTCCCAGTGGATTGTACTGGATTCCTAACATCAGATCCTTTAGGACAGTGATTCCCAACCCTTGTCCTCATGGTCCCCTGCTCTGCTTCTTTTCCAACTATCCCCACCTGACTTGTGCCTTACCTACTGCCGATTACCTGAATCAGGTGTGTTCAGTCAATCAGAAGTCGGAGGATACCAAATTGCTTGTATTCCCCGAATCCAACCTCATCCAGGATGGTTTGTTTCAGCGTCTGACTGACTGAACACACCTAATCCAGGTAATACGCGGTGGGTAGTGCAGAAGTAGTTGGAAAACAAGCCGGGCAGGAGTCCCCCCAAGGACCAGGGCTGGGAATCCCTGCTTTAGGAATCAAAAGCCCGATCTTCACAGATCTCCAGAGCAGCTTTAGTTGCACCACCAAACACCTCCACGTTAGCATCAATCCAAGGAACCACGTTGCCGGGCATGTAAGCCGAGCAGTTAGCAAGACCCATGATGTCCACAGGACGCAGAACTCGGTCCCACATGTTGAACTGGCTCAGCTCGCCCACAAAGGCCTGGGTGGCATCAAAGCGGCCTCCGACTATGTCCTTGACACAGAAAGAGAACACCAAACTTTAGAAAGGTTTTACATTTGAAGGACATGTAAACAGACTTTAATTAAAATGAATACGCTCTGCTTGCTTTCATCAAACTGCCAAATGATGCTGGATACTTCTCAGTGAACTATCGGTTTAAAATATCAAAGAGTTGCGCAATGCCCAATACTGTGCAATCTCCAGCAATCTCACCTTGTGAAACGTAAATCAACACAGCCCTCCTCTAAAGTGAGGCAGTATAAGTTAATGGCCCTCTGTGGAGGTTATTCACTGTACAAGTATATACATGGTGCTGCCATGGTCCTAAGCACTAGAATAACCCATTAATACAGCTCCCAAGGGCATAATGGTGCAGTTTAGAGGTAGCTGAATGAGTTAACATTGAAAGGGCCACAATAGCGTGAGAAGAGCCTCTCTGCCTCCTCTCTCCTGCTCCCTGCTCTGTGCCTCCGGCACTGTGCTCAGGGGAGACTACACACGGATATTACTGACACAAGGGAAAACACACACACACACACACACAGGCACGCACACCTGTTCTCTACCACTTAAGCTCCTCTACTGCTCTCACCTGCTCCTGGCCAAGGATGATCACCCCTCCAGGTTTAATTGGGTGCCAGGGGGCCAGGTTGTCCCCGGTGCCTAGACGCTCGCCATCCTGGTAGGCCTCCCAGAAACCGTCTCTGGTTGTCCAGGTGATGCAGATGTGGTGCCAGCGGCCGTCACTCACTGACAACGGAAGCTGGGCCACCTGGCATGTTGAGAAGGGCAAAGGGTGAGCAACATGAGGCGAGAGAGCAAGGCCAAACATGCAAGGACCAGGTAAGAGGGGAATATGATTGGACATCATGGAGTCAAGAGAGATTTGAGATTAGTTGTAGCACGTTAGTAACAACAAGGACATCAATTAGAAGGGTTAGGGCTTCAAAGAGACACGCCTCTGCAGAGAATTCTCCACGTGAGCCAGAGCGACATATAAAATTCAGATTACCCAGGTGACATCAAGGGATAGAACATCCTTCAAAGCAGTTGGGTAGCTAGCAGCAAAACACTATCCTCTTATGCTTTTCTGCTTTGTTCACAGATCAAAGAAAAACAACTGGTTATTTTACCAACTAGTGACATCATAGTCCCGGGAGGGTACAGCATAACACATGAGATTATGAGGGTGTAACTCATTAGCCTTTTGCTTATGAGCCTGAAGGATTGCTTCACACTTTTGTCTTGTTGCACATATAGCGCCAATAAACCTGAGAAGATGGGAAGAGACAGTGAAAATGAACATTCAAGTCATTTGCAATTACAAAAGCATTTGACCTGATTAAGGATGCTAGGTGGCTACTTTACACCCCTGGGACTATACGCAACACTGGAAGTGTTACTATAAAATGTATCTGAGCTGGTCTCATGATTTTACCATCAGATATTCTCAGTGCAAACATTCGGACTTATCACGGAAGGAAAGGAAGCCCATCTTTGCTCCTTTTAAGAGAACACTGCACAATACCAGTGTCCTACAGTAGCTGCCTAAAAGAATGCATGTGTTAGTGGCTACATCTCTGCTTCCCCCGCTGGGACATGTCAAAATGTTTTGAAAAAGCCCATGATGTATTTTACTAATGGCTAAAAGAGATACTTTGTTCTTCAGCTCAAAAAGGCTGCGAATAAATGGTCTGCAAGTGTAAAATGATTTCAGAAGGCCATATGTAAGGAAAGAATTCAATAAAGTCTGTGCTTCTAGATAAGACTGATAAAAAAAAGTGTTTTCTGGCATTGAAAAAATACGAACTCACATTCATGATGGCGAGGCAACGTGTCAACCCCATGAATTTGGATGAGTAATTAAAAAAAATCCAGAATAATCTGCAGAGAATTGCATTTTCTATGCATTTTCCCCCGTAAAATTAGGAAAATGCAAATCCAGATAAACACAAAAAATTGAGAAGCTGGGAGCATCAGGTTACAGATGCACGCTTGCCAAAACAGCTCAGTACTAATGTTGAACAAGACCGGTTGAATCCATTACGGATTAAACTTCTGGCAGTCACATTTGAATGGAAAAATCACAGCACGTCAACAATTCTCTCAAACAGAACAAATGCCCTGATGAAGACGCAGCTTCATAACAATGGAGAATCTCTCTCCACATTGCCACCCACAAACACGAAATACAGACAACGTTGCACTTTTTAATACTGTTGAGGCAGCTTTCTGCTTCCTTCTTAATATGCACCAAATGAACAGCATAAACAATGTGTCCCAGCAGACCCTGTTATCACTGTGAACAAGTTCAACACATGGATGTGCTGCTGCACATAAGCTAATCATATTCACTAGTCTTGTCTCACTCTCCTGAAACTGTCGCTTTTTCACTCTGATGCTTTCTTTCTTCAGTTTCCAGAACATTATAACTTCCTCTTTTTTTTTTTGGCATCTTCTGATCTTTCACTCTTTTCCCTTCTCTCTCTTCTCGATACTGTATCATCTCTGAAGCTCTGAAGCTACCAGTTCCCTCTTTTTTTCCTCTCTTCGTTTTCTCCCACCATCTTACTCTCATTCGTCTGACTTCAACACATGTATAATGCATGGTGAAGGGAAAACTGTGAAGAGACCTGCCTGTGCCAATAATGTCCAATGTAAACAAGACAGTGCAGGAAAAAAAAAACTCCAGTGCAGTAACATTCTGCCTAAAAAAAAATCCTGCAAACTTAGGCTGCTGCAGAAACAGCTGTGCCATCAGGAAAAGAATCATTACAGCGTACATCAACAAAACAATTACAATTCTTTTCCTTTTCAGACTCAATTCCATAAAATATTCACAAATGTTTCTTCGACTTTGTTTCCTGTTGTATTAATTGAAACCCTGTTAGCTGACTGCTGATATCTGTATAGTGTTTACAGAAAGCGAAGAAAATTAGGTCTTCAAATGAGCACACAGGGCAGCATAAGTTCTCTAATGAATTACTGTTATTCTTGGATATGTATGGAATGTGGGTCAATGATATTAAATGTTTAAAAAGTGCAAAATTAAATATTCAGAGCTGATGGTCAGTGAAAATCTGCTCAACTGCTTAATTATTGTGCCCACATGTAGAGTGCACACCATAACTATGTGCTTGTTTCTCACCGTGGAGAAATCTGCCATGAACAGAGTCACGCGTTGTTTGTATTTAATTAGCCTCATTGCCGGTCCATGTTTATTCCCATCGTTACAGCCAGCAGTATACCCCGGCAAGTAATAGAATGATTCTAAGCTTTCCCACTTCAGAAAATCTCAACAAATTTAAATAATCACAGTGTTGTGCAAAGCGGCAGTTTCTCATTATGGACCTACCTTATCATTAACGAGCAGCTCAATGGGGTTGTTCCCCCATTCAATAAGGACTATCTCATTGGCCTGGCCTGGCACACCATAAGAGAATGGGGTTCCTATGCCGGGACTGGCGCTGGACTTGAGCCACATGCACACGGTGAAGGCATACATTTCTGGAAGGCTCTTCTTAATCCGACCGTACAGGTAGTTAGTGCGAAGAGGGAGGGACACCTTGAAGTCCTCTGGCGACTTAAAGGCGTTATTACCTGTTAACAGACAATGATTGCACATTATTGTATTTTGGAATAATTTTTTTGACTTCTCTTTTGACAATGGTCACAGTAATAATAGCAAAACCCTAATAAAGGAGTAAGTGGCATATTAAAAAAGTAACAGTTAACCCAGAGTCACGCAAACTTCACACATAATGTTCATGTTTTCCTAAAGATACGACTTTGACAAATCAACTTCCAGTTTGTTCAACACTTTCATTTTTAGGCGACCGATGTGATTTCATTTATCTAATGTTGGGCTTAAATTGTCTATGTCTGACAGCTGGATGAGAAAAATTGTGTAATAGTATGTCCCTCAACATAAAAATACAGACTGTGTTGGTATTATCTGCATGAGATGTTCAAGGGACTAAGAGTAGAGGGTGTCATTGTACAGGCTGACTCACTGAGGTACCTCTGTGATTAGGGCTTTATAAATAAAAGTTGATTTCATTTTGTATCAGGTTTAATTTTGCTGCTTTAGTTCACTTAGGGATTTTATAGTGGCTCAGTTGTTTCCAAATGGATCACAGTTAGCAAATTACGTTGCAATGAGTCAGTTAAGAATATATTACAAGTCTATATTTCAGAGACAAAAGAAAGAACCAAGAAACCAAGAAATAGAGTAAACATAAATTCTACAGACAGCGAAAAAGAGTCTTACTGAAAGCCAAAAGTGAAAATTAACATAAAACAGGAAATAGAAACTACCCACAAGTAATATTTGCAGTAGCTTTGCACCAAAAAAAAAAAAAAAATGCTGCATACAGTACATTGATGTGATTTGATCTGTGCTGAGCAGAGTTTGGCTAATGCAAATCACAATTTCTCTGGTTTTATCATAGATCTGTAATGTTGAATGAAAGATTTACACTGCCCATTCCTCCATGCAAAACAACAACAACAGCAGTATTAATAATATCAACAACAATAATATTATTATAACTCCCTTCTGCTAACTCCAAGCATCTTGCTCATGCTGTTGCTCAACAGGTTTAAGCTCAAACTTCTCAGCATCATGAGGTGCTAGACTTTATCCTAGCGTGCATTTCTGTAAGGCCAGAACTATATATGTCACAATTTCACTGTAGGGCTATGTTTGTTAAAAAAAAAAAGAAAAACTTTCCAGAAAGCAAAGCAACACCACTGTCTTGATCTAAAGTGAACTTAAAAAGTCAAAATCACAGAGACTCGTTTTTTTTTACAAGACTATTGTGTTGCATGGTGGTTGCATGAGTATATGGTGATTTCTGTAAATCGTGTATCCTCAACTGAGCCCTAGGGGATGTGAGCCTACAGAAGACATCGAGTGAGTGGTGAGGAACATTTTTATAATTTCCCTTAGGCAGAGATAATTTGTGTTATTTTGACGCCTACGATCAAAGTAATAACCTAAAGTTTGGACGTCTCTCCAAAATTTCCTAAACTGATTTAGCATCTATTGTTGCTTTCCAAACCTCAGAAGGTTCAGTACCAGGAGCTGCTCTGATAATGGCTCAGAGAAAAACCTATGTTGTGAGATTCTTCCTTGCATCATCATACATTTGCATAGGGATGAACTAATTAGTGCTAAATCTGGCATAAAATTAAAAAAAAAATCTGGCGTTGAATCTGGACAGCGTTTCACAGCACCCATTGTATCACTTACTTTTCTCAAGCTCGACTATCCTCTCCAGGAGGGAATTGAGAGCGCTCTCGGTGCGTTGGCGGTGAGCCGCTGTTTCATTGTAGAGCTGGCTCTTCTCCTCCTCAAGCTCGGCCACCTTCCGGAGGAGCTGGGTCTCCAGTGCCCCCAGACGCTGCCGCAGCAGCTCCCGCAGCTCTGGTGGCAAAGGAGTCAGGGCTGACACACCTCCAGCTGACATGTTTGTGCTGGGAAGACGCAAACTCTGCTGCTGAGAGGCAGAGAGGGGAACGATTGCAGGAGACAGAAGGTAAGACAGACAGACAGACAGTTAGATAGACAGATAGGTATGGGTGGAGGGGGGGGCGGCCCACACAAACAATGATACAGATATTTAATCCACTTAATCCTGTGCACTCAAACAGCCATTCGGTCCCTGTAAAGACCCATTTGCAGTGGATGACTGATTCTTATCTACCCTTTAAGGCTGATATCCTTTTAGCACCATTGATTTTTGATACAGCAATATCAAAATGAAGACAGTGTGTTCCTCTGGCAGATTTTGATTGGTGACCTGCCAAACACCCATGGCTGTGTTGGGTATTGAAAGGTAGGCACGCTGCACGACGACACCCACAGTTCACACCAGGCGTGATCGCAGACAGGTTTTGAAAAGGGGAACAACAATTGGACCGGCCCCTGCTTTTCGGTGGTAGACAGAAATATCGCAAAATATCCTCAGATGTTCATTTCTAAAGCCGTGTTGATGGTTTCCTGCTGTCTGGTTCACTGTGGGATTCAGGCTGTTAGCAGGACATTCACAGACTTTAATTCATTTTTCCTGACACAATGGAACCATCTGAATTGCTCCAGCAAGACATTCCAAGGTAATCTGCCACCGAGGGCCGAAGCAAGCAATTACAAGGCCCTGAATGCAATTGTTGACATATGCAGATGGCTTTGATCGGTGAGAGAGGTCCTACTCCTGGGAGTCATATGCTATCAGCAACACCGTACTTGCAGTAATCATCATGTTAAGCAGATTCAAATCAATAAATGTGATTAAAATGCAATATAATATGTATCCCGCACAGCTGCAGTATATCCTTGATTTGATCGGGGTATTAAAATATTCAATCAAGGAGAGAGGGAGGGGGAAGGGAATAGGGACAGATGGATGGATCGGCAATGCAGCATGCAGTATGTAGAAATAACCTTGAGTTTAAATAAACAGTATTGTGACTGTTTATGGTATCAGGGCTGTCAGGTGGTAAAATATTGCTACAGCCCCGATGTGACAAGGGAGATAAAGCCAGAGCTTCTATCGCCCTCCTACTGTATGTAAAGTACTTTACTATAAGTGACCTCGGTGTCAGTGGGACGTGTTAATGCAGAGAGCAGAAGTGAGGACTTAACAAAGGGCTGGTTGAGAATCCGAGCTGGCAGGTCAACAGAAATATGATGAACCAAACTACTGAGCTTTTGAATCCGTTTAAAATTTTGATGCTCTGATGCAGGTGAAATGTCCTGGAAATGATTTCATCAGCTGCTATGAATAATTAGTCACATGACTGCAAATAAAATATTTTTTGGGGAAAAACACACACACACACACACACATTGCTCATAAATAATTCAAGAGTGCGCTGCACCACATGCATGACTAGCCTACCTTTTACAAGATTTTTTGTTTCTCATTTGTTATTGATGACTCTTCTGCACTCTGCGTTTCACCATCCGAGCTGTATTCAATGATTAAAAACGCATTGATGTGACACGCCAATTTCGTGACCCTTTGATCTGACGGATCCCCTGGGAGATCTCCCGCTGGGCACAGCCTTATCAGACGCCTAATGCCCCATAGTGAAAGCTGGAAGACGCTGCTGTATGAGTATGAAGCTTTGATAAAAACATATGATGCAGCCGGTCATTTTGATGATCGGTATTAACACGTTGGTTTGAGTTAAGAACAAATGAGCGGTGATCTGTGATTTGTTGGAGCTGAACGCTTGCGCCGTCTTACCTCCAAGTTCTCCAGCCGACCCTTCAGACTCTGCATGGTCTTGCCCAGCTGGTCCATGGTCTCGTTGGGGTCCCGGGGCAGATCCCCCATGGTGTTCTTGCCCAGCTCCTTCCGTCTGGAGCCTTGACCCCGGGACTTGGCTTGCGAAGACTCGTCGGCTGCCGCCTCGCAGCGCGCCAGCTTGGAGTTGAGCTCCTTGATGGTTCCCTGCTGGCTCACGATGGTCTCTTTCTGCTGCAGGATGGTCTCTCTGAGCTCCATGATCGTATTCCGGAGCTCGTCCTCCACGGGGCTGCTCGACTGAACCCGGTTCCCTGTAGGTCCGTACCCGCAGCCCGGCTCTGCGCCCGGGGGAATGGCGTTGCAAACGAAGCGGCTACCTGTAGCGTCCTGGCTCTGCGCCGTGCGTCCACTAACCAGAGACAACAGTCCAACTAGTAAAGTCAGCATCCCGACAGGACAGACGGAAATTCCTCCTACTGAAGCAAATTACTGACGGAACATTTGAAGTATCCCAAAAAAAAAAAAAAGATCACTTAAACTTCTGCAAGGAGCAATTTATTGTTTCGAGTGACATTTTTCGAGGTTTCCAAAGTGCAACAGAAAGACCAAATAATTTTTACAGTGTAACCATAGAAATAACAAATCAAAATCCGCAGTGAGAATTATAACATCATTTATCCACCAACCACATGGCCGGTCCCGTTAGGAAAATAAACAAATGAAGCAGAATTTTTTCTTATTTTTTTGGGCTTAAAAAAATAGACTTTGTTGTCTCCTTTCGTGGGGGGAAAAAAAAGTTGCACTGATGTTGAAAAGAAGGAGCAGAAATCCAGAGTAGGTTGCAGAGGAGTCAGTCCAGCCTGTCCTGCCTCTCCGCTTGGTTGGATTGTCAGTGAGCGGTGCTGAAAAGACAGCGACGCTGCTCAGCCGGATTATTATGGGGAGGTGCGCACAGGCGCTTCCGCTCATCATCTGCGCGCTTTATTCATCTCCAGCCCACGTCATCACTCCCAGTCCCGGTGGACCCGACTCATGCTATGCGCTGTGTGTCTGATTGACTTTTTTTTTTTTTTTATGAGCGGGTTAAAGAAGCTGCGGCTGAACGCGTCAAAGGTGTCAAACAAACGCAGACCAGCAGTGAGTTCTCTGAGAGGCTGTTCGGTTGATGCCTCAAAGTCTTTGAGGATGGATATGAATGCACCATGCAAACAGCTATGTAACCACTGGTAGCATGTGTCTGGATCCTGCAATGAGAAAATCTGCACACACACACACACACACACACACACACACTTGGTCAGACTTTAAGGATGAGCAAATCCAGTTTAAATCCACGGTTCAAATGTGAAGTTTAATGGTGTGACTTGAATTAAAACCAGTTCCCCATCACACTGAGCGAACTGCTTTAAGTTAATTTAATTTTCAACACATCATTGTGGAACTGCTCAAGCTTTACTGCTCACAATCACTTTTATGTTGCTTTAATGATAAACTTCTCAAGACATAATTCAGACCAGCGACATGTTAAATGCATGTCTTGCTGTGAAAATATAAATGCTTAATGGCACCAAGGCCAATAATGTCATAGCTGTCTGTAGTGTTCTTTAAGCATTTTATTATAATAAGGAATATGTCACATAAAAGAATGTCTTTCTCTTAAGTGTTAGATCTTCAGTCAGTGCTCTCTGATTTATTGAGGTTTCTCATGAGCCCTGCTTGCTTCCATTTAGAACCTTTTTATTTCTTTATTTTTTCTTTTCAAGTTTTGAAACTGCTCTTGTCGGCACAGTCAACAGATTTTCATTCTAACAGGAGAGGGCACATTGTGGCACCGATGTGAGGACACAGTTCCGTTGAAATGGTCACTTTGTTTATCACTGGTTATAATGGCAGCAAATGTTTCCTGGAAAAATGTCACTATGTGACAAACATTCAGTCCTGACATAAAAACAACCTATTTCATGTGAAAATGTCAAATTTTGAAGAAATCTATCCTTGGATTCAGGAAGTGATTCCTTCTCAAAATAACCTGTGAGAGCAGCATTTGGAAATAAAGGGAGAATACTTTCTGGAACCAGATACACAGCAGCGCTGTGGCGCTGCGTGTGCTACATCATGATTTGATGTTATCATTTCTATATATTTAGAAATCTGTAAGAAAATGCGTGTTGGTGGCAGATGAAGCCATTAGTCTCTTTCACAATGACAGACAGAGAAGAGGTGCGGCAGATTTTGTTTGGAGCTCCCTTCGTGTTATGTCAAACTAAGACAAGGGAGCAGGCGTCTGTCAGATACCTGTTATGAAATGTAGAATATGGAAAACTTCAAAGCTGTTGGATCAGTACAGATTAAGAATCGAGCTCGGCACAGCTCTTATCATGCTCTGAGACATCTTTTTCCACAACTGCCTCATCAATCTTTATTTCCTCAACATGTTTCCCTTAAAACCTGAAGCAGTGGGATGGTGATAGCTCAATGTTGTGTGTTACCATGCCGCCCATCACGGCCGTCATCTCCTATCCGTTCGCAGGGCCTGAGAGGTAAATGTCAGCCGGCATTAATGCACACTCAGCGCACAATGGACATCCAGCGCCTGGACTGACAAGGAATAGCCGGTGAAGTCACTGCAAAGGAAGGCAGTTTCTAATATGACATGTCCCATGGGAGTTTGGGGGGGGGCAATCACCATGGCAACTTTATCTTCTTCCTGACCTCCCCACCTCTACCTTGGTGAGCGAGGAGCTGGCAGAGGTGAAGTGGGAGTACTGAAGACTGAGCAGAGATGACAACTTTCACTTCAAAGTTGATGGGATAAAGTTATTTCCCTTTCATGTTGCAACTGGTGAGCGCTGGGGTGAAGCAACTTTACTTTTTTTTTTTAGGCGCCTTCAGTGAGGGCTAAGAAGTCAGCAGGGATTGAAATCTTATCCTTAAGTTGAGTTTCCCATCCAAATTGATACATTTCAGAACTAGGTTGACTTGCTTGACACAAGACAATAAGAACATTTGTCCAACAGAGCCACTGATTGTTCAGAAAAAAAAAAAAGAAAGACAGCTGAATGCTGTAATGACTGAAATGAATGCTACATTTCCTAATATGCTTGGGCTTTGTCAAATCTATTGCGTAATTTCAACATATGCATGAACTGGTGCAACAGACCTCTGACTGCTACCATTGAGTGTTAACAGTATAAACAGTATAGATACCGGATGAATGTTTAATTTATTACAAGACTGTTGTATTCTGTGACTCGGTGTTCAGCAGAACATTTTGAAAAGGATCAACAATCCGCACCCCTTCTGTAAGTATTACAGTATGGAAATAGTATCTACATGCCTTGGTGACACAAATTTACTATCAAAATATGAATGAATTCACATAGCTCTTTGTGATATAACAGGACTCTCAGGTTCCTAGCAGTGCTCATCCCTATCTGGCCCTCCAAGGAATACATTTAGGCGCCGTATGGAGTGAATCACCCTCCATGACGCTGCAAACGCGCTGTGGCTCACCATTGTGTATATCATTACTCTGGGGTTGCACCTGTTGAGTGTGATGCGAGGACAGCAGATATATCAGGGTGATGAACAGTCAGAGCCTCTGACCGGAGCCACACTCAGACCGCATGACACAGCCCCATGACCGTTTGATCACTCATCTAGTCACTAGCATCCAAAATGCTGCGCGTCTCTTCCTGTGTTCCCACAGTCCCTCCATCACTCATCCTTTCCTCCGTGCCACCTGCTGCTAGCTACCTGCTCGGCAGCACACTGGCAAAGCACGCCTGTGAATCTGAGTTCAGCAGAGCTGCCAGTGGCCCGAATGACTCCCACACAAGCAAGAAACAGACGGGCACAGCCATTTTACACATTTCCACAGGAAGAACACGTGAACAACATGCATGTGAAAGCAGGCCTGGCACAAAAGACACTCAATAACAGTGAAATCTGTGAATCAGACATTGTACTACAGGCTATTTACACACCTCAGTCACGTTTTTTGGATATTGTGTATGCATGCACGTGCACAGACACAAAGCAAAACACAAGAAGATATCAAACAAAACTGACAGAAAAACAGGTGCATGCTCCTAAACTCAATGACAAACACAGAATGAGTGAAATAAATTTAAAAAGTTTGAGGCATTTTTTCATTCAAACTCTAAAAAACTCAACCAAAAGTCTATTATAGCAGCTTTTAATGATGAGGCACACCGGGAGTTAAATCTTGCTGTGAAGGACGTGTTGAATCAAAAGGCTTCAACAACGGTAGGTGTAATATCATGATCAAAAGAATAAGATTGACATGATGTCAAATTGGCTTGATGTTTGACCTTCGGGCTCCAAAACTGAATTATACCACAGTAAACAATAATCTAAATACAGGCATAAAAGCAGGAAAAAAAAATACGAATCTGGACATTAAAAAAGACATGACAGACAACTAAGTGATGCTGCAAACATCTCATATTCCATACCCTACTCGCTGCAACATTATATCCAATGCCACTTTGCTATAAGGCTTCTCTTTGAAATCATTTTCTTGTGCTCACCATTTTGCACAGTTGCTCCAACTCTACTGTACCACTGCACTTATCTTTCCTGCTCATGCAGCATTTCAAAAGCAAGCTCGCCTGCCAATAGTAATGTTAGTTCAGGAAGACCGAGAGGGGGAATAATCGTGTTTGCAACGTACTTCCAGCTGCTGCTGCTGCCACTATTCATGGACTCCATTCATTGCTTATATCAGCTGTTGGCCTCCAACACCACTTCAAGCCAGAAGAATATCGTGAGCTGATGTCTTGGCTTCGCTCAGTCGGTGTTTGTGTGCTTGGCAATATGTTGCCTGCTGCTTTATTGGTCTGCTGCTGATCTGCTTGTAGGCAATGTCTTGGCATCTGCTAGGTGCTAATCTCTGCGCTTATGCTGCTGCTGTCGACTTTGGTGTCGGTATTAATTGTAAATTAATTACTTGGGTAAGGCTTTTCTATTTTTTTGTGTTTCTTGTTGACTTACACTGTGTGTTAATGGCTCACATTGATTTGCTTTTCCCTTTGATGTTTTACAGAGTAATATTATATCTTTTTATAAACATTCATGCTACGAGAGACTGCTACCGTACTGTGGCTTGATTTAGTAGACGTTTGTATAGTTTTTGTATTTTATTTTTAGCATATTTGTTACAGAGGTTGTTGGTGTTTTCTTGGAGAATGACTGAAGTGACTGAAGGAGCGAAGAAAATGAAAAAGTCATATATTTGCTCCAATGAGGTAGGGGTTACTAACGTAAATATTTGCCCAAGTCATTTTTCTTCTGAAATGAATTTGTGGAGGAGGACCTGGAATATAAATCAAACACAGTAATCTTCGCTCCCTCCAATTGCTGCGCTAGTTGACACATTCAAGTGAAATGAGATAATTATTTCTCCACATGAACATCTTTATTGGCTTTTTATGCAGCTATCACACTGGATGTAGGACACCTGGCTTCCAAAAAATAAAATAAAAAATAAA
Organism: Channa striata; assembly: GCA_033026295.1. Taxonomy (NCBI): domain Eukaryota; kingdom Metazoa; phylum Chordata; class Actinopteri; order Anabantiformes; family Channidae; genus Channa; species Channa striata. The sequence goes on along the minus strand of CM065180.1, from coordinate 17,734,280 downwards.
TAAATAAAAAGGACTGATTGACTTTGTTCAAAAGCCTGCCAATTCCTTTGATGTTGAGTGTGGAAATGAGCAGAGGCAGTCAAGAGAATCATCCAGTTCAAACTGAAAGGAACTTAATCTCTGTCTGTCTCGGGACTGTTAACAGGCCCTTGAAGTGCTCACCTTAGAAGACGAAGAGGGTAGGAACATGGGAAGGAAAGGTTATGACCTCTCTTGAGCTTTTGAGCACTTGGGCCTGGACCTCATATGACACATGCCTTCACATGACAGACACTGTTGACTGAAGTGTCACACTGCATTGGAACATTTACTTGCACTAATGCGCTTTGGCCTCACTGTTCTCCCAACCACTTTACATTCTAACACAGCTGCCGCGACTCTGTGGGTTTTGTTGATTTACCCATTATCAGGTAAACTCTTATGATCACGCCTCAAGGTCTGCGGTCCCATTTACTAATTTGTTATTTATATTCTAAAAGTGTTCACTCTTTGTTCTGAACAATATGCTACGTTGCTCTCAAGGCTGTGAGTATTGCATCATGTGGAAGGGCAATAAGGTCCAATTCACAGTCTGTGGCCTAACACACAGATCTTAATGACTTGTCCGTAAATGAAAACAAACACGGCGGCTCGCAGGTTGTCATTATGTAATCCACATGCTGCAATAGGGAATGACCGCCTACAATCACCACATGGTCGCCCATCAGCGCCTGGCTGTAAAACTGTTAGTGAGTCAGTGTGTCTGTGCGTATACAATTTGTTGTACACGTTCTTATAGACAATTGCAAAAAATCTAAGGCATATCAGTTACAAAGCGATCTTCCTCTCTACACCACAACGGCTGAATAATATAACATGCGCTGAGCTTACAGACAGGCCCCTTAGCATAACAGTGATGGATATTATTAAGTGCTGAGAGTTTTATCTCTGGCTGTATTTTAATAATTGGCAGTGTTTGGGGGGGTTCTGTGAAAAATGCACGACACAGCCTCGAAAAGAGCTGCTGGCCTTGTCTCTTTGCTCTGTGATCATAAAGACAACCCCCCACTATATATTAAGCAAATTAGAATTAATTAACCTCCAAAGTAAGAACAATTCAACCCATGAGTGTTCGTCTGTGAATTTTTCAGAAATGACGTAGTGTGAGCGCTTTGAAAAGCATTTTCAGATTAGGGCCTTCTTTTGAAATATTAACTTTGTATGTACCGCTTACTATAGAAATTAATAGTAAATGTTGATTCATATTTTTCACAGGTTGGATCAACATGTAATGGTGTATTTAGGAAGATACAAATACTCATGAGCACTTTATTTCTTTGACACAGGCCATCAGAAACTTCTGAGGTTGAATTGGGCTTGCTCAACTTTTATTTTGCCTCTTTGCCTCTTGGTCTCCATCAATGACTTGTCACTTTCCCTGTGGTTTTCGAATTCCTTCTTAACCTGCAGCAGCCAGATGGCCTCTCCAGCCAGTCCTATTCACCTCATCGCTAGACCTGCCTGCTCACCTGTTCTCCATTCTTCTATCAGCTTCCCATTACTTATACCAGCACAGTTCACTTACTTCTTGCCAGACTGTCACGGCGCATCTTAAGCTGCCTGGTGGCTGTACCGGTTTGCCTGTCCATCTGTAAGCCTTTGTTATTGTCATCATTTTGTCTATCAAAATCAGTGAAGTGTTCCTGGCTGCCTGCCCCTCTGTACTTGTGTGCTAAGACCCATAACTTTAAAAAGGACTTTCTAAACACTTTTAGGACTGACTCAAAATAGAACTTACTGACCTAACACAAAAAAACATGATAATTACCCCAAAATGCTAAATTCTCAAAACAGAATTTTTACATTTAAATACTTTCAAAAATGTTTTAAATGATATTTAATTGTCTAGTCCTGAAATATAATATTCAGCAAATAGAAATAATGATAATATTAATGATAATGTCTTGTATGGTATTTTTAAAATTTCATATTTGCCATGTGACTCCACATGCGTATATAGTACATGCTTACAATTGATATTCTTATAATTGATATACAATTCAGTATACTAAAAAATAAAACAAGAAAGGGACAGAATGAGTTGGATATGTGTCTGGTTAGTAACTGAACTACTGAAACTAGCTGTACATAACATACAATGAAGTATTGGTAAATGATAAAATTATATTATCCACTGTTTGTTACATGGTTTAAAGACATATAAACGCATATATGGCAAAAGCATTCTGAGAACCAAAGAAGTACTACAAGAATATTTCTGTTCTTTTCAATTCATGATTAAACATTGGATGATTATTCTAGAGTAGGATGTTCTTAAAATGTATACTGATAGTAAAAAATGTGGTAATAACTGGTTTGAGGCTATAATTTTACAACCTAATTTAAGACACTGGTCTAATGATGTATCTGTGGTTACAGTCTGATTGTAGAATGTTAATTATTCCACTAGTAGTTTAATCAAATGTCTAATGGTTTGGATAAGATAAAATGATATCATATTAATTGTCTGTTTGGCTTTTGTGATGAGCTGTGAAGCATCCATCGTGGCAACGTGCCTTTAATTGCTGTCATTTATCACGGCTGAAAAGTACAGGGGTGTTAAACAGATCTTGGTTAAGTCTCTACAGTTCAAACTACAGTACAGTGTACCTTGTGTATGATACACAAGAATCAAATCCTAATATAATATACAAACCACATTATTTGGAATTACATGGTTCTGTTATTCAATTTAGTAGTCAGCAGAAGTTTAAATTTAAAAAGATCAGTATTAAATGCATTTTGCTGAGTTCACTTGACATGCTTTAGTCTCTGAGAAGGACATAAAGTAGGTATACTCTATTATAAAAGCAATAACCAGAGTAGCAAATGTCTATTTAGAATTCAATCCTATTTAAAATTCTTAGCTGAGTTCTGGGACCCACCCCAAATAACTGAGTGCTCAATGGGATCTCAACATGTCTGCTGCTGTCTCATAATATCATAACTGCGGGTGTTGTCTGCCAAGTGTGGCTGTTTTTGATTAGAAGCCGGCCACAGGGGACAGAGTGAGCTGCTGTCCAGCTGCAGCAGGTCATAGTTTGGCTGGGGATGAGGAGTAGCGGGGTGTGTGGGGTGGAGCTACAGGCCAGGCACATCCACACCCAGGGGACAGAGGGGATTAAGACAGAACCTTCTGGATGTTTAAGGTTGCCAGATGTTTTGTGGACCAAAATGTAAAGCCACCTGGCACAGCAGGCAATCTCCCAGGGAAAGGCAACATTTGTGCCTCTGTGATGGCACTTGCTGAACTATGAGCTCCCTGAGTTTATGAGGATTAGTTTTTCACCACAAGGCTAATTAACTCAGGGGATGTTTATTTGTCTACTTACTGTTAAAACATATACAGTGGTACCCAAACATGGAATTTGCTGATATATATTATACTATTAAAAATACAAAACACGCACGTGTAAAAGTATTTTACAACTATGATTGGTGCCCATAACTTTGCTTGATTATAGATTGTGTAATTCTTGCTACACATAGCTCTAAAGTCACAGAAAGCCGTAATTGCCACGTCATGTCAAGCAAGCTGCGAGTCTGTGATCTTAGATCATAGTTCTCACATTCCAAGTAAAAGGTCAAAATCTTTTCACAAGTATATCATCATTTGACTTTACTAATACAGTCACAAAATTCTAAGTAGACGTTTACATCAAGTTACAGCAACATCATAATTAAGTAGTATTTCTACAGAGAGATAAAATCCTTAGAGGAAAAATGTGTAGCCTCATTAGTTTTTCACTGTTATCTTTGAGTTCTCCACTACCACCTCTGGCACACTAGCATATCTGAAAGCCTACTATCCAATTTGTCATTGCTGTGTTTGCACTTGTAGATATTTCTATTTTGCATATATATATTCGTGTTTAAAATAAACAAAATAAGTGGATATCACACTCATACTGGAACAACATGTAATAGGCTGAAAGTGAAAATGTTATTTGCATGTTATTTTGTTCTTTTGGTTTATTATGTACAATCGAACAATATAAGTAGAATGACTGTGTTCAGTCAGGCTTAAAGGTACATCTTTACCATCGAATACAACCCAATGCGGCAGCTCTGCATTGAATTCTACTTTTACCGTGTTATAATTTCTCAAATTGTAGGTTGAAACTGTCAGAAATGTGATCATTCTTGCTCCGGTGGATGCTGCAGTTTAACTGGAATGCGTTATAAGAAGAGGTGGTCACCCTATTTAAAATGAATGAGGGGAATGATTGTCCAGTATGTGTATCTGTCCAATAGGCACATTTTTATGTAACCAAAGAACAGCGCGTTTTCTTAAATGGAAGTATATTGGAACACTATGCTGTTCATTTATTTTCTCCTCACACCTCAAACAAGCTGCTGAGGGTCAAAGCACAAGAAAGAGACTGAAAAACTATAAGTGCAATTTGAAACTGTGTATAGTCTGTACCCATCGAGTTGTCCATGGTGCTTAAAACTTTTGTACAGACTATTTATGGAATGATGCCTGTTTTGTTGCGCGTACTCATGCATATATGTATGGGACTTCATGCATGTCTACATACACTTGCCGCCTCCACTATTTTGACTGCTTTTGGTCAACTCCAATATTCTCGTAGCAAACTGATTTTCTGACACTTATGTAAATAGCACCTGTAGCAGCTCAACTACGTAGCACGAAAATGAAATTCAGGAAGGTGCATTTTTACCTTGGAATGTTTCTGAGCAAAGAGATTTTGGATCAGTGTAGATTTGGCTTAGTTTATCACTGAAGTTGTCTTTTGTTAAATACTGTACAATTAATTAGTTTAAATTGCTGCACTGGTAGATTCAGAAAGTGGCATTTGCCAGCTGGAAACTTCATCCATCTCAATAAAGAGGCACTTAGGGAAAGAAATACTGACAATTAATGTATTTTAATAGCAATCCTACATACTGTAATGCGATATTTAAATAGTAATACTACATATCTGTACTTAACAGATAATAATAAACACAGAAAAGCACACTGGGGCATGAACTCAACAGCAATTGACATAACTTGGCTCATACCTTAAGGGCTCCTCACAAGGGTTTGTGTTTTTGGGGCACGAGGCAGAAATCTACCATGTTATTTTCATTGTTTTACTTTTTTGTGAATGAATTCTCATAAAAAACATCTGTGACTGGTCAAGAATATAGTTATTCATCAACTATGCAAGGAAAACGTTTTTTGGATAATGTCACTCTCTGTGACATATTTGCCCATTTTGTCTCGAGTTTCAGGTCACTGGACAAAAGTCAAATGACAAAATGTTGATACAAGTTAATTAGGTGTGTGGACTCACATTTTAGTAACACAAAACTAAAGGAGACTGACAAACATACCACTGTGCCCGAAGAAGAAGAAGAAGAAGAAGAAGAAGACAACGACAAAGAACAAGAATAATAAGAAGAAGAATAAGAAGAAGACGACAAACAAGAAGAAGAAGAAGAAGAAGACGACGACAAATAAGAAGAAGAAGAAGAAGAAGAAGAAGAAGAAGACGACGACGACGACAAAGAAGAAGAAACTTTGCAAACATCATCATTGTAGCTACCACCAAAGTGCCACGTTTTATTTTAGTTTGGTAACAACCTCATGGTAACATTTATCTGTTAACAGTGTGAGTCGGGTTTGTTTTCTACGAATGTATAAATACGGCAACATTTTACGACAGGAACAGGTGGTGAAACGCCACGTGTGACGGCAGCGCAACGATGGACGATTAAACCACAGAGGTGAAAGTGTTGGAAGTAAAGCTAACATGAACGCACCTGTGCTACTTAGCTCAACGCACCCTCATCAGTTCTTGAAGTTGAGACTTTTGATCTAAAAAGGAAGAATAAAGCGAAATGACTTTTTTTAACATCCAGAACTGTCATCACAACTGCCCAGTGCCATGGAATATCCCATCCAAAAGCCATAAATGAAGAAGAAGAAGAGGACACCTGGGTAAAGGTAAGTCTGTTGTTCTGATTTGTGTGGAGCACTGTGCCTCTTTGATTAGACCTTTCATAATTAGTCTGCGTGTTATGTCAGTGTGTGACAGTAACAGTACATACAGGCATGATGGTGACGTAGATTAAAATTGCAGCATGTGGCTGTGATTAATCACAGAATCTCTCCAGCCAGTCCGCACCGATTCGCTGATGTGCACGCAGGCTGTTGCGTCCGCTTTGACGCTCCCTTGCAGATGGCTGAACCTTGCCGATTAAATCCTGTATTGAAGCATGAAGGCTCATATGGGAGAAACTTAAAACAGTTCTGCCATCTGACTTGTGATAATGTGTGTGTTGTGCTGCACGACTCTGTTGCCTTGGACCCGTGGTGGTTGATGTTGCGGTTAATGATATGGTTCCTCCAAGAGAAAGACACTAAAGTACGTGTCAGGGTTTGTGTGTTTGTTCTTCTCTAACAGAAGCTGCCTGAAAAACTAACGAATTCATATTTTCTGCCATAACATTTATGCACCTGTTTACATTTAAGGGAAAAACTATTTAGTGTGTGTGTGTGTGAGAATGCTCTTATTTTATTTTGTTGCTGTTACTCTCTAAGGCACAGATTCATTAAATTTAAATACACCCCGTTAAGGAGTTCCTTGAAGCACTCTATATCTTTCTTATTAAGTCAATTAATAGATGTGATATTTACATTTCACAAGTATAGACTCATAATGAACAGGTGTTTCTGCTTCCATACTCTCATCTTGCTGCTGTTTCTATATCCAGTCTCTCAAATACCCAAGTCACACAGTAGCCACTGCAGTTGAACAAAACATCCGGGAGCTGTCACTGGATGGTTGACAGTTCAGGATTTGTGTTAACAAAATCAGCTGTGAAGCCTGCCAGTTATTGATTTGAAAAACGGGAAATGTGAACATGTAAAAATGTGACAGCGAAATGAATACATTTTATTAAGAGTCATTAATGATGTGCTTCTAAACAATGGACTTCCATTTTTCACTTTTATAAAAGTTTCTATATGGCATCATTGCATCATACTAAGTGGCTATCATTAGTGTGATGCCCGTCTGAAAGTTGTCAGGGCTACTTGTGACCCTGGAGACCTCTTGGCACGTATGTGCGTCCTCCACACACTCAAGCTTCTCTCTTCCTGTCATTGTTTCTTCTTCTTCTTCTTTACCTTTTTTTTGCTCTGAGCTACAAGCTTTTTCTGGATGGAAGAGTATTTGGCAACACCCAGATTTAAGACAGCTGCACCGACACAAATAGAGCAGAATGTCTCCCAGAAATCAGATAATATGGCACAGATGTGCCTTCGCTTGTTAATTTTTGTGAGCAGATATGTGCCACAAGTTGTGCCAATAGTGACCAATTAGTTGCAGGCTATGTGGAAATATCCAGTATGAGGGAACATTTTTTTTGATTAAACGGTGGGATGAGACTGAAGGTTTTGGTTTGTTGTGTATTTTATTTTTTATGAAATAATAATAATAAACCTGACATTTTAGTGTCAGCTTTATGTCTTTGCTTTCATTTAAAGGACAAACAATTTTCAGAATGTCAGTAATAACTAGGAAATCACTTTTCAGATTTTTTAAAAATTCCAGTCAAAATAAATATACTTGATTTGCTTTTTAAAATTAGTCCAATACAGCTTTCATGATGGCAAATAACTGAATGTACCGGGTAAGTGTTTTTTGAAAGAATAATTTGCCGTACTTCGGACCAAGTATCTATTAATTCAAACTCAGACACAAAGTATTTCCCACATTTATGAACACAGTAGAAAAATACCACTGGCAAAGAGCATCAGGTCTCAGTGCCTTATGATTTTTATTCAGAACATTAACTAAATTGATGTTTAGAGATGTCACTGATTAATTGATCGTGTATTAATTACTAATATAATAGATTAAAGATACATTAACCAACAGTACACAAGAGAAAAACATGGTTTGTCAGCTGTCAGGAAATGCCCTATAGTTTGCTGCAGTACCATTCTAACTGTTAATTAGAGTTAGATGGCAACTAAAGGCAGCAAGTGCAGCTTTATTATAGTTAGCTACAGTCAATTAGGTATGCTTAATTATCCCAAAAAGTCACTGGGTGCAGAGTGTCCGATGTTTGTTTGTTACTTAAAAGGTTATTCACCTGAAAGCTAAAAGCCTTTTATTAAAGAACAATGAATCACAACTTGTTGTAATTGGAAGATATGTTTGGCACATTTAGACCGATCTAATAGATGTTCTTCAAAGAAGAGTTTGCTATTTTAATACTTTGTATTTTGTCTGCTCGGTTATTAAAAAGTGGTAAAAGCTGAAATTAAATCATTATTTAAAATAAGTTTTGAATTCCTAATTCTGTTTTAAGATGACATTTTAGTTTGAAAAAATGTTTTGCTTTGAGAAGGACCACTGAATAAAGATGTCAATGTTTAACCAACTATTGATTAAGCAGTTTCCTCAAATATTTTATCCCTGGTCCTATTTCACAGCTGCCACTCCCTTCAAAGCCCTTAGTGAAACTCATTTAGACTTGGTAGTTTTCAATTTGAACAGAATCTCAGAACATCTGAACTTTTTTTGACCGTCCTACACAAAAACCTCCTGTTTGGCTTGCAAATAAATATTGCAATTGTGTTTATGAGAACTGACAAATGTAAACAAAGCTATGAACATGTCTATTATTCCTTTTCATGAAAATATAGTCACCAGTCAGATTTAGTTCTTTGTGGATATTTTCAGGTTTTAGATGATTTGCCTACAGATATCAATAGTGTTTTAGTCTCATTTGAGCCAGATGAGTTTTAGATCCTTGGGCACAACTCTGTTGGCTAGTTATGCTTCAACCAATGTGAAAATGTGCCTGAAGTCTCCTGAATAAGGACCAGTCTAATACTATGTTGGCAGATATACTTTTATCATTATTATTATTTTTTGTTCCATTTTTTTTCTCCCTGGGTTGTACAGCCTGAATCAAAAGTTTCCATACACTCCTCATTGAGCTAAATGTCACGGCTATAGAGACTGTGAAGTTGACATCACGGTGTATTGAGTGTTAGGAGAAATGGCCAACTTCTTGTGAGATTTCCACTTCCTTTTTGATAGAGGCTGTGTCTTGAACTTTCAACATGATTCTAATACGACTAACACACTACAGTTGGTAAGTGCTGCTGCCATAGTAGGTCAGTGGAGAAGTGCTGCTTTGCCTTTGGCATATAACTGTACTTAAATTAGCAGATCTTGCACAAAACCATTGTTATCTCTTCCCATCTTCCTCAAGTTTGAAAAATTTGAAACTTTTTAGCCAAACAAAGTAAAGGATATTGCACATAGATCACAGGATGGCACCCACATTCCCATTATAATGAGATTTCTCAAAGTCTATCTTTATTTTGGATCATCCAAAATAAATTGCCCCCTGTGTGGGGCTGACTGACTGTGAGAAGTACAGTTGTTCTGCCCCAAGAACGAAAGGTTTAAAAAAATTTAAAGATCCATATTGACCTTAAATTTATGTCCATCATGAATGTTTGTAAACATTAGACCGCAGAATTTTAATTCTTTAGGATGTGCACAGTATTTTAAACCTCGTGGACACTTCTGTTTAACAAGGAAAGTCTGTTAGATGTTTCCTCTTTGTGCCCAAGTTAGTTGACAGAACCCCTCCAAAATAAGCTAGGAGCCATTTAAGGAGAAAGTGAATTATTTAGAATTAAAAATGTTCCTATTTTGCAAAGCAAACTCTGCAACAAGTTTAGCCTAATCACATCCACATCTTAGTTACTACAACTTTTATTCACCTCCTCTCTCCCCAACCATTTCAGCCATTCCTGTCTTGTGAGTATGTGTGCACATTTATGTGTTTCCAGTAGAATCTGTGGCAAATGTTGGCATAAAATAGCACCCCCTGGCTCTGAACGGGCACAGTGATAAAGCATTCTTTTTGTCCTCTCAGCTTCTCCCTCACTCTCTGCATCCACATCAGATATTCTTTTATAGAAGCCTCATGGGAAAACAAGGAGGGAGGCTGCGCACTGAGCACTGACCCACACTGAATGCAGACTTTCTCCTCTCTACCCTGCTCTAATTCCTAATTTTACCCACAGTTGTACATGTACACACACATGCTGCTAAAAGCATTCATGCACTCTGCCTGTTGCTGCTTTTTTAAATTCACCACACAACAGACACAGTGCTGGTTTTCTTTTGCTCACCTGTTGGAACTCAGTCTTAGGAACCAATGATGTGAATATTTTTTTCTGTGTGACTAAGGCTGACACATACTCTAGAGTGAGGTTGTTTTTCCATTTGTATCCTTGCTTGGGAAGAATACATGATGTTGCACACAGACAATCCCTTTTGAAACAGAAATGCTTTTTATTTGTTTTTGCTGTACACTGAAGATATATTGCTTTGAGGTTTAGAATGTCATCTTTTTTATTTGATGGTACATTTTAAAATGGCCATGGTGGTGGTAATAATCACAGCTGTCATTGGGGGAATGGCAGGGTAAATCCTGGGCAGGTCCCTCATGTATCTCAGGGCAGACACGGAGACACACACACACACACAGATAAGCACTTACACTTACATTTACATCTACAGACAATTTAGCCACCAGTGTCACCGATTTAAACTAATAGCACGTCTTTGGACCCTGGGGCGAACCAGACTACCCTGAGGAAACCCACACAGGCACAGGGAGAACATGGAACAACTCCTGAGAGAATGATATGGGCTCTGTATTTCTGTTCATGAAGATTTTGTCAAATAGTGGACAGTGATACCTTCAGCTCACTCAGTGGAGGTTGTTGGTGACTTCAATGACTATTGTTCTGGAGTTTTGTTTTTTTTCTAGATTTATGAAATAATTTTGTTATCAGCTGTTCTTTCGTAAATCAGTTCTAAGCATGCTGATTAGTAAACCCAATGGTTCCTTTCTTTTTCAGTGTATTCCAAACTCTTGAATTGGCTATGACCAAGTTTTGTATTGTTGGAAAATCATTTTCCCAGGACGTCGCTAGGTAAAAATTTAACACCTGTTAGTCACATGCTCTAATACTTTTGAGCAATGTCAATGTGGATGATCTGACAACAAAGATGCTACAGTATATAATGTAAAAGGAAAGCTGACATTCTGAACTTTCATGTTTCATATTAAGCCCAACTGTCTTCAGTGTGGAGCCCAAAACTAAATAAATAAGGGTTTGCTGTTCCGGTAAGACACTGCACACCTCAGTCAGTCCTTGAATACCAGATTATCATCTGTAAAGAACTTTTCTTAGTTTTTTTAGTGAGTTAGTTAGTTAGTTAGTTAGTTAGTTTCTTTCTTTTATTCTTATTAATTTAGGTTACATGTATAACTAGACAAGGCTTTTGTCTAGTTACAGGCAAAACCTTTTTTGTCCATCTTTTTTTTTTTTTGCTCTCCCTCTTTGCTGGCTGTGTTTAGCCATCTCTACACCTGCTTGCTAAAAGGTCTCCAAATGCCCCTAATTGAAGGTTTAGATATTGGGCAATAAAGCACATACACACTGCTGAGGGGTCTGTTATATAGTCATCAGTACAAAGTGTATTTCATATTTTCTCCTGTATTATTGCTAGCCGATGAGTGGCCACTTCATATTTGTTTAATGAGTCCCTGTTGGCGGCTGTTGCAAGGCTTCTGAAAAAATGGTCTGTAAATACATTGAAATAAGAAGGTCAGAGAAAACAGGGCAGTTCACAGCATTGGGCCATTCAAGGATAATGTTTGCAGAGTTCTTCAACAAGAGACACATTAATTATTAAGGTGAGTTTTGGCACTGTGAATAGCAGTTCATATTGGTACCTCAACAATGACAAGAAGTCTCTTAAAACCAGATTTAATGTTTAATATCCTGAGATTATTGTGGCATAATGCACGAAACTAACAAAACTAAATGGTGCATCCTTGCACGTCTAACACACTAACAGTCAAAATGATTTTTTTGTCCTTGACACAAATATGTTTCTACATACAAATTTTCTTCAGAATTTTGGTTGATTTTGTTAATGCTTCTTTTCAAGTCGGATTTTCCATATATCACATACTGGAGGTTGGAGAAATTTTATTTGAAAAATTCCCTGCCACTGTGGCTTTCTGTAACACAGCTGTATTGGTTCCTTTTCAGACTTTTTACTTTTTCCTTAGTGTGTATTATTTCTGTGTTCTTGCCTGGGTGCAGTGGTGTGTGTCTTGCAGTTTGACGTGTGAACTTAAAGGGAGACCTTCTGCAACCAAGGTGCATGTGAGTGCGCGTGTGTGTTTGTGAAGTAAAATCTATGACTTAACACTGAGTCACTGTGTTTGTGTGTACTGAGTGTGTGTATGTGCATATACTGTGTGTGTATTTAATGTTCTCGGTCTCTGCGAGGACGGCTGGGTATCACTATCTTCAGCTGCTGTTGGAAAGACTTATGTGGCTCCCAGTTCGTTGTGGGCTGACAGAGGGGATTGCTGTATGACAAGCCACTGATGTCTGCATGATCCAAGATGACACTATGTGCTGTGTCTCACTCTCTCACTAAGTGTGTTTAAGAAAGAATAAGTGAGTTGAAAACAAGAGTTAGACTTGATTGTCTTTTTGAGAACAACTAACATATGTCATGGCTTCTATTTGAAAAGGTGTCTTAAAATTCATCTGTCATTACGTGAAACTTTGATTGAAATCCCAATACTAGCTGCACGTGTGGGAAGAGGAGGAGGTGACCACAATGACACCAACCAACTGCTGCCACAACGTGAAACGAGTAGAGCTAAATGGACACATTTGCACACAGCAGACAAATTCAGCTGCTTACTCCCACTCATGTAAACAGATACAGTACAGTACACACCAACACAAATTAACAGGTGTGCAGAGACCTAAAAAACAACTAAAACTAAACTCCAACTAGCAGGACCCTGAAGTACATATAACCATAACCTTTCTTGACAAAGTTTTTCTCACACAAAGAGAATACGGCATTGAAAAAGTATTTTTAGATTTGGTGTATTTGCAGCAGAGAGTGCGTTTAAATAAGTAGAGCATAGTAAAACAAGCACTTGTAGAAACAGCAGTACGTAGCAAGCATGAGTGAAAAGATATGCATTAAGTTAAGTGAAATGTCCTAAGTATAGTAAAAAAATGTGCTGCTAATTTGAAGTAGTTGCTGCAGAGGGTTAACTTGTGGAGGAGTGAAAACTCAGAGAAGATGGACAAAACCATTATTAGGTGAAAGTTTCTGAGTAGTTTCACACGACTGTACTCTGCTTTGATTGATTTTTGCCCGCAGCAGTTTCACAGCTGCACTGAGGAAGTTTGTCATCATGAAATAATGAAATTTATGCTTTATTAAGTATTTGTTATTGCAGTAGAAGTAGAATAGAGAACTGTGAAACAGAGAGTAAAATGCATTAGAAGTGGATGATTATGTTTGTGGCATGGAAATACAGTACCTGGAAACTGACACTGAAGCAAATTCTGTAAATGGAATATAGCCATCATATAGCCACTTTTATGTTTTACCTATGTATTTCCTATTGTGGTATTGATAGAAATGGGTATTTCTGTGTTTGGAGGTAGCCCAAATTCTAATGAAAGATGCTGATTAGGTTTGACAAGTTGCCCCTGAATGAGTGACATGGCCAATCCTGTCCAACACCTTCACTCTAGTAAAATTGTGTTTATGCTGCCTGGCTATTAGTTTACCTGTATTTATTAGTTATTTTTTGTTTTGTCCGTTGTATTAGAAAAGGCAGTGTTCTTTTTTCTTTTATTAATGACATCATGGGTGATTAAATTAACAAGGTTGTCAGTGTAAACAGAGCCAGGAAGGAATTTTGGCAACTGTTCCATTTAGTCAATACAGTCAGTAGCAGCAGCAAAATATATATATAAAAAAAAACCCCTAAAGATAGTGTGTTATGAAATATAATAGACAGATAATAATTAGTATAAATATTATGCGTCACAGTACAGTTGAGTTTTTTTCAGTTCAATAGTGCACCTTTTAAAATTATCCAAATAATTTTTGAAGTACATATATGAAGTAAAATTGTTGTTAAAAAAGAATCTACAGTTTTCTTTGAAATAACATGAAACTGACAAAAGTAATAGATTTTAAAAATAAATAAATAATCTGACTTTGCTTTTGATTCTGATTCAATAGAATACTTTAAATAATGCAACAAAGGCCAGCCCAAACAACAGGGAGCCTGCTTTTCTCCAATTACAATAAGCTAAATGACAGATTACAAGATTAAAGATGTGTGGTGCTAACTGAAGGTAAACCACAGCTTGAAATATTCCAATTATAAACAATCTTTTCTAGAATTTGTAAAAAATTAGAATAAAAATTCTAAATTGGAAGTGGAAAAATCTGTCAAGGTCAGATTTGATTTTTCTTTACTTTCTTTTTCTTCTTTTATTACTTTTGTCACTTTTGTCACCAAAAGTCTGAAAAAAAATATGGTCCCAGTCCAGATGTAACTTTCTATGTTATACAAAACAGTTTAATATGCTCACATACAAATTTCTCTTCTTTAAAAAAATGGCAATATAGTATATGCCTGTAACTGGTAGACCCCAAAGCTCTCCATCTCCATCATACTATTTTCAAATACATATGCTATTAAAGAAAAAATAAATATATAATTTCACTGTAGGACAATAAGATTCATTCAACTAGACCCTTTAACAGGAAGAGCCTAGAACTTAAGGTAAGTTCACAGTAAAGGACATCATATTTGTTTGTGATTACTATAAACTGCTCACCGCTCACAACATTGCTTCTAAGGAGAGCTCGCAATTCGTATGTCAAAAACAAACATTTTAAAATGAGCTCCGAAGGACCTGAGCTGTTGCATTATTGATAGTTTCACAGAGACCAAATAGGGATAGTATAAAGGAAAAAAGGTAGGGAAAATGCAAGAGAGTATAAAAGATCGTGATAGAGAAAAAAACAATAATAAAAGAGAAGGAAAAATTAAGAATCACAACAGAATGAATGCAAACGACTTGAAAGGCAACAACAAAGAAAGACATAGATTATTCTTGTCTGAGCTCATTCAACCAATTAAACCAACTCTCAAATCTCTGTGCGTGTTTCTGTCTGTGCCCGATCAGCAAGCCTCGCAGTCTGTGCCACCCAAACTCTCAGTACCTGCAGCAAGGAGCTATTTAAGCACCCAGTAAATTATTCAAAAACCTCAGCAGTGTGCTGAACAAACTCTAAAACCGATTGTACCTGAACTTTTTATATCTGGTCCTGTGCTTTTTTTTTTTTTTTTTGTAGTCTGAATCTTTTAATCCCATCTTCTGTCCTTCTGGTTCTTCTTTTGCACTTAACTTATTCCACATAAACAAATTCCGGAAACAAAGCAGACTCTAACAGGACCGAGATTTATACATCTTGAGTAAGCTGGAGTTGTGCAGATGAGGGCTGTCCCTAGTTATCTTCAATCTAGATACTGTAAAAAATGGAATATCAGGCTTGAGGCACCACACTGAAAAATAGGGCAGAGTTCTAGTGCAAGCTCTATTGATCTATTACAGTGAACGGTGATTCACGGATTGGAAAATTATGTGTGATGTTTTCTCGTGAAATACCTCCACAGTCATGCATACCAGTGATTATGTCCTAAATAGTTTATTTTTATAAAATCATTCTGAAATGTCAGATTTTCAGTATCTTGCAACACTCACAGCAGAGGAGCCACATTTGCAACTTCTATAATACCATAACAACCCTCATTCCTTTGTTCGCTGACCCAGTTTGCTTTCCTGTTCATCCGCCCAGTGTCCCACCTCCAGAATCACCTCAGGGGCACCGTCCCTCAGGTCCATAATCCTTTATCCACACAGGGCACAAACAATAGCTTTTGAAGCTAATTCTCTCTATTTCTCAAGTGTAGTGTTGAGTCAGTGCAATTGGTCAGTGTCGGTCTGCAGTGACACCGGAAGTTTTATTGCTGTTGTATATCAGAAAATATCATCCCATTGCATCTTATGTGGGTGTCTTTCAAAACTGAAAATTGAAAAAAACATGAAGGGAATACCAAAGTACAGCTTTGGTGCAGTTCTATAAACCAGCATTTTGCTCTGTGGATATCTCAATTACTTGCTGTATGAGTCAGAAGTGGGAGCAACATTCTTTCTGCATTTTAAAAACAAAGGAAAAGTTATGTGACATGATTTTTATCAGGACTTGGTAGAGTTTCATCTCCTAGTTGCTGTAGTGCTGTAGGCTGACAGCAAGCTCCAGCTGTCTGATGGGTTCAGGGGAAATACTTTCACTCTGTATCACACACATCCATCCATCAGCACATCCATCCTCCTCTGCCATCCAACCTCCTCTCTCTCTCTTGGTGTCAGATTCAAATGCTGTCTAAAGGAAGGCTCGCAGCAGTGTGAGGAACCTGTAAGCCGGCTTTGGCAAAGCCATAAAAAATGAATGTGTTTTTGTATTGCGCTCTAGGGGAGGTTATCAACCCACCTTCTAAAGGCACCAAAACAACTTCCTCTTTGTAGAACAAAGATAGCTGATTCCACTAGTTTCACCGAGGAGGGCTCTGGACAGTCTGGGGCGCCTTTACTTTTAATTATTGCATTAAAGTTTAGTAGTTAAGGCTGCAGTTGTTCTATTTAAAATTCAACTGATAATAACACATACTGTTTCTCACCTTGATGGCTTATTTTTCAGAATGCAATGTGATCTAAAAAATGCCCCTTAGGGTTTCATTAATTATTTCTTTCTGGTCCTTTACTCTGTAAAGTATTTAAATCAACACCATATACTAAATCACTGACCTCCACAATCTCAGTTATCACTGCCATGACAGTTTACAAGTGCACATTATTAATTGATGATAATTAATTCATTCCTAATGCAGTAGTGCATTTTTTGCATAGTAGTGCCTAATCAAATTTGCAACGTAAATTGCAGCAATATATAATGATTTTGCATGTTAAAATGTAGCAGGGTTGTGCACTTGCTGTATTTCTGTTACCAATGCAGAGGTTTTGCATGATGTTGTTCTCCATTGCTGCAAAAGTTGAGCCTGGTCAATCTTTTTTGTTGAACAGCTCTGTAGTTATTTGTTTCATGTCTGTGTTGGCACCTCTGATGCCTCATCTCATTTACAGTAATTGGCCTCATTTAAATCTATTGGTAGGGTGAGCATGCCGGGTTACTATAGAGAATGTGAAGTTGACATGATCTGTGTGAACCGTTTGGCTTTCCTGATTACATATACTCCATCTCTCAGACACGCAGATTTGCCTTCTCCAACGTCAGAACAATCAGAGCCTACTGTAAAGTACAGTAACAAATTTGCTTCCCAACCAGCCCATTCTCATTCGCAAGCCATCAAAAGGCGTCACTTTCTGCAGTGCTGTTGTGTTGAACGCTCGTGTTTAAAGTACCCATTTGCATCTGTGATCCGCACAAGTGGCTTTCAGTGAAGTGCAGAGGAAACCCTGTAGCTTTGATATTTAACACCTACAGCAATGACAAAGTATTTAAAGACACAGGACTCTCCCTCAAAAGGCCGAGGTCAGTGTGAGGGGTGTGCTTTAATGATAGTCAGTGCAGAACATTACACACACTATGGTAAGGTGGAAACAGTGTTATATTTTCACTGAATGAAGAAGTATTTTTATGTAATTTCTCTTTTAACTGAACCTTACCCTCAAGTTTTTCTGCCTAACCCTAACCCATGTTATTGTGTAATCTACCCTTAACCTTTAGTTGTTTTCCCTCTGTTTGTACGTGAAGACATTCCTGTGACATCATATGCGATTTATTTATGCGGTGGTGCTCCTGGAGCATCCAACAAAGGGTACCAACGGTGTCTAAATGAGACGCAAAAGGATGTAAAAAAACGGTGTGCATCAGTGCCTTGAGAAGCATCATTATCTGATGCTGGGAGATAAGAATGTGTTGCTGCAACTCCTCCTGCAGGCACTAGTCATATTTTGTCTCGATTCCTGCAGTGCATTACTGACAGGGCTACCAGCATGCACAATTAAACCTCACCACATGATCCAAAATGCAGTAGCATGGCTCATTTTTTGATCAGCCAAAAAGAACACCACTGTTTATACATCTGCTTTGGGTTACAATCACTGGCTGAGGTACAGAGCATGACACTCAACTATCGATTATTCCACGCGAGACAATTTTCCTATCTGAACACCCTCATCCACGTCTACTTTGCCCCTTGCCCATTGTCCTCTGAGAGTGAATGGCGTTTGGTGGTCCCTACATCACATATCAGGATATATTCTAAACAAAGCTCTACAGCTCAGTAGTCCCATGATGGTGAAACAAGCTACCTATCCACATTCTCAGCAGCCTTGGTGTTCAAAAGGCTGTTGAAGACGAAATTCTTCCGACAAAAAAAAAACTCTGTCACTTCTCATGTCTCTGAAACATTTGTTCTCATGGCGCTGTGCTTTTTGTATCTTCTCTCTGACTTATATATATATTTCTGACTGAAATATTTTAAATGTAAATGTGTATATATAACTTGTTAACTTTGCTATTGCCTGTGCAGCAATATCAATAAGTTTTTATTTTATTCATATTTAAGATTCACCAGCCCAAACCTAACAATCTAATTTTTATAAATGAATGGAGACGGCTTATGTAAAATGTACAAATGAAGGAAAGATCTGTGTCCAAATGAATTTAAACACTTGTTTTGTCTCACTGTAATTGGATGTCAGCTTCAGTTTCAGTAATGAAGAGGTGTGTTGTGAATTCAGCATGGGTGTCAGGTTAGAAAGAGGAAGAGTGTGGGAGATGCCTGCAGAGGGCTGTTACATGGAGTGAAGGAAATTACTAAGTGTGTAATCATCACTGTTTAACAGTTTGACAAAACCTGGCTACACTGAATAATGGTGGGCACTCACTGGTAATGAGTGACTTGGCTTGTTAATGAGCTATTGGGGTATCTTTTAAAAAAGGCACAAAGTCATCATGAAACATTGCTCTAGGTGAATAAATAAGATATGACATTAAAAAGTAGATCATAGAGCAGCTGCAAGTTTACATGTTTAGTATTAAACCACTGACACTTCAGTCATCAATATGTGAGCTCCCCCTGCTGTGAGTGGATCATTGAACAGTTTACAGTGAGTTGTAAACACCTTTAGAGGATGATGCTGCAAATAAACAGAGTGATGCTTGTACTGGGTTCACAAAGACTCAGGCTTGAATGCTAAAATAAGAAGTCTAGAATGGCAGGCTTTGAATCAGTGAAGTATATGTAAATGTAGAAAGAAACTGTGTCAAGGTAAAGGCATTTTTAGGTGTGACGTTACTGATGTGATGATGAATATCAACATAACAAAACACTGAAGTTCCAACATGTGATTCTAATTTATGTAGATGAAATCACCCAAAAAACAAAGTCTTTCGTCTTTCTTCTGTGTGGATTCTATTAAGTGAATAAGCTTTAGCCAGAGATTTTCTCTCGACCCTGTCAAATTGTTCTGGCCAGTCCCATGTATGAATGTCATCAGTCCTTAAATGGACCTTTGAGTTGTTCCAGCACATCTACAATGTACACTGTCTCACCCACCCACTCATATTACATCCATGGCTAAGGTTAGGTGGGAAGTTTTTCTGCTGTTTTGGTTGGACCACCAAAAGGTTTCTACAAGCTGACCACTCAGAAAAGAGTTGCCTTGGGGCGATTGGGGCAATAAAGAGACAGGAACTAAACTGAACTGTTTCATATAGATGAGAAAAATATGTTCTGCATTAAAGTTGATTATAAAAACATCACTTCTTTGGACTAGCAATGTGGAGACACGTGCCTTAGAGAACCACAAGTTCAACCAAATGAGGCAGATTCAGGGTAGAGTCCAGACACACCAATTTCTGGAACTAGACAAGACACAGCACGCTGCTTTAAACAGTTCTAAACAGGAAGCAAACTGTTGATGCCTACTGTCCTGTTGGGGATGAATAGGACCACATAAGTATAAGAAAAAACTAAATTGTAAATTTTCCAAAAACAATTTGAGTAGTTCCCCTGAATAAAAATAACCCAAATTATGCCTAAAACTGCTTCTTTAATCAAATTGGTAGAGTGGCCGAGTAATTGTTGGCCTTGTTGCCTGTTACAGCATCTTCTGCAGCCCTGCCAGGGATATTCTGTACATTATGCAAACTGATTTATTTGTACATACATTTAATACTCACTTCATTCAGCACGTAATGTTTAGCGATTCCTGTTGGATATATGGAAGTGTCAAAAATCTGCAGATATCATTTTTCAAGAGCAAATCAGGTGAAAAAATATGTTTGATATGCAAGTTGTCTCTAAGGTATTGTAATTTATGTTACATTGCCCATATTTCCATACTCTAGTGCTTTGAACAGGTAGGGCAGTTTAATACTCTCGCCTGTTTGAGTCTATCCTGCAAGCACATCTGTCTTTTTAAACTGAAGTGTAATCAAGTAAAAGCTCAAGTAATATTAAAATGATCATATGTCATGATTGTTGTGGCATGTTTTAGATCATAGAAGATCACTTCCCTTATGACTTGGGGGTTTTGAAAAATATGAGAAATTATTGATTTGCAAAAGATTTGGCATCAAGGTCAGAGTAGAAATATTATCAAACTTATAATATACTTTAAACTAAAGTCAGTCTACATTCCATCACATCACACTCTAGGCCCCATGTGATATACTTAATAGGCCAGCTCTGTGGAGGAAAAAAAATACTGAAACCATCTTCAAGGTCTGAGCATCTTCTTTTTCATGTGAAGGTCTGGATAGAGAAATGCCAGGATGTTGCTAATGAACACAAGTAGGAATGTCTGGAGTGCTCATCTTTTTATGGCTACTCAATGAACTTATTAGCCATTCCTTTTCTTTATTTGAAGTCAATCAAAGTAGCTGACAGTGTATAAGCATTTGATATATTCTTTCATTTCTCAAGCGCTTTTCATTCCGTTTATGTATTTGTTTTCAATTACTCAGAGCAGCTCTTACTCTTGGGAATTGAAAAATGTCTTTCTCACTGTGGCAGAGCACGTAGATGAGCAATGAACAAACAAATATAGCTGCTTCAGTCTCTTGATGTTTGGCACATGCAGGGATAATAGCTCATTAGGCCTACAGTCTGTGAATGATAGCTTATAGTGATCGTGATAAGCCATCATTCTCTTTAATTAGAGAAAATGCATTCATCTTGTGCTGTGTTCACTGCTCCCTGGATTGTCTTTGGGGATTCTCCCACTCTCCTAATTCCTCTCGCCTGCCCCTTCTATCTGTTGTAAGACGATGTAAGAGAAGAGGTGCACATTGTAATACGCTTCTCAGTAATGCACTTCTTAGTATTAAAAGAGCCAAGTATTAGTGACATGCGGATGGCATGATAATTAAGAAGACCTTCTTTTCTCTGCTAGGTACATTAATGTCCTGTGGCAGCACCTGTCCTTGAGCAGGAAATCTGCCTCTTAAGTTTGCAGATGTGTTGTTGACCCTGAGGCCTGACCTCGATGTTGGTCAATTTACCCAAGGGATTGATTCATCTCAATGTCAATCTTAAGTGTGCAAAAGCTGTTGTGTGTGAAACAATAAGTTTAAGTGGCTTTTAAAAGTAATTAACCCAACAACTGGTTTCACTGACCTACTGGGCTATTAAATGGGCCTTAGCAGAAGTCATGATACCTATTTCATTCTTCTCTAGCCTCTACATTCCTTTATTTTCTTTTTCTACCTACCAAAGTAGAAAGTCAAATGGAAAATTTCTCATAATTTGCACTGTACAGGTTTGACGTGATGAGCTGTGGTGCAATAATATTTAATAGTCCCAACAGAAAAGTATAATGTACTTTTGAAAACGTTTTCTTTATGCTGATGAAACCACAGAGTAAAGTTACCTGATTTAGACAGGCAATGGTTTCTAGTGTCTTTCAGCTATTAATTAGGCACCTTTTGGCTAATACATTTAGCATATCCACTTAGCTTATCAGTGATAATATGTGTGTGGCACTGCTGACTTCATATTTTGTCCCATATCCCCACTAAATGCATATTTGAATTTATGCGTCAGAGCTCTAATTTTGGGTTGTAAATCAAATGAGAAATTGTGATATATATAATTAAAATCCAGGCCCTGAGACCTGTTTTGGCTTGTCAGCAGCTGAATGTACCACTATGAATAGTCTCAGTTTTGAAATGATTTGACAAAGTGACACATCTGGCTGCCAAAATCGCATATAATTAGGTTAGCCCTACATTCTAGGATTTTTTGTTTGAGAGGTTTTGACTTAAAAGACAAAAGCATTTCTCTTTCTCACCTGGAAGCCTTTTATTTCCTGTCTTTTTGTTAACTGACATTTTGACAGAAAACAACGTATTACTTCACAGCTAGAAAGTCTGAATAGGAATCATTAATTGTATTCTTGGCAGTGTTATCAGAGTAAAATACTCATCCTTTTATTTACATTTGCTGTACTTTTTGTTACTTGCGACATGCTATGACCCAGAATAATTTAAACTGAGATACACTAGTAAAAAAACATTTGAATGCCAAAATAATTGTACTATTCCAGTCGGTAATGTAGTATTGAATTAGATTTTCTATGACTGATTTATTTTACACATACTGTATTTCAGATCAACAGTTTGCATTACTTACACTGTTTTTCTACAAGTCAAACTTAAATTTAGCAGTTTTTCCAACCTAATTATTTGCATTACCATAGATTATTTTAATGCTACTGTAACTAGATTTTTTTTACAATTATGGATTTTACAACTAAATATTTAGGCTTCCTACAAAAAATATATTGCCCAAATACCAAGAAATAGTTTTATTACTGCCAACTTTTATGGAGAGGTAAAGGACATTGTGAGGTGGGAACCCCTTTAGGACTTCCAGCCTGTACTTGGCAGAGATGTTTCTGTACATTATGCCAGCCACTTGGTTATGGCGTTCCATGTATGCCCTGCCTACAAGCATGTTGCACCCCGATGTTATTGTCTCGGAGGCACCTTTGCACAGCCTGCACCTGGGGTCCTGCTTGGTATGGTAGACCATGGCCTCTATTGGTCTTGTACTCAGAGCCTTGTCCTGGTAGGATTAGTGGCTTTGTGCTGTCTCAGTCCAGCTTTGTCCAGCCACTGGTAGGATTTTTCGATATCAGCCACTTCTTCTATCTGCCTGCGATACATACCGTGCAGGGGTTTGTCCTTCCATGGGGGTTCCTGCTGTTTCTTCCAATGTTCCTCTGGTTCCTGCTGCCTGAGGTATATGGAGCTCAGTTGTTTCATCCTAGATAGTGGCCCTGACACTCACTAACATCTGATATCTTGCCTCTGGTAGTACAATCCCCTCAATTCGGATTACCTTTACTCTCCTTGCTACTATCCGGCCACACTTATCCATTCCAAATGGCATCCCGATGTCTTGGCTGTATCCCGGTTGGTATGTATCAGCGAGTCGATGTCTTGTTCGTTCCTGACATACAGCTTCATGTCATCCATGTAGAGGAAGTGGCTGATGGTTGTGCCATTCCGTAGTCCATATCCGTAACCACTCTTGGTGAGGATCTGGCTGAGGGGGTTCAGACCTATGCAGAACAGCAGCGGGTGATTGCTTTGTCTACCAGTAGATGGTGTATTGCTCCTCTGGTGTTACTAATTTCTTTCAGGACCGTACTCATGTATTGATCCATGTGTCTGCTCATCCCAGCCACAATGATGCCAGACAGGAGCTTCTGTGTTGTGCAAAGGCAGGTTGTTGGGAAGTAGTTGGATGGGAATTCTCCCTTCATAGGGTTCTTCAGGATTGTGAATCTGTGGCTTTCCGTTAACCATTCAGGGTGGGCTCCATCCACTAGTAACTGGTTCATTTGAGCTGTCAGGCGCTCATGGAGTGAGGTTAGCTTTTTTGACCAGTAGGCATCTATCATGTCAGGGCCTGGTGCCGTCCACTTCTTTATCCTTGAGACCCTCTCTTGGATGTGTGCCATTGTGATGGTTCCTGGATTTTGTTAGAGAAGGTTGCTGTGGTCTGCTCTCAAATCCACCAGACCGTGGGCATTGCTGTTATGTGATGCTTCCTACTCCCATATGCCTTTCCAGTATTCTTCAGTGTCTAGCCTTGGTGGGTTTACTCTCATGTTATTACACTGCCACTGTCAGTACATTTTGGATGGCTCAGTGGAGAACATCCTGTTTATCCTCCCGGTTTCAACTTCTCTGGTGTATCTCTTCATAATGCTAACTTTGCGAGGCAAAAAGAACAAAAATACAAGTAAAATAGAAGGTTATACCAAAAACCCATAGACTGATGCAGACATCTACTGCTTTAAATGCCACAGCACTTGAGGCAGGGCCATATGAAAACCTACAAAAGCAAAGGCAAAAGACACGTAAGAGCAGTTTCTCTTTAACAGAGTTTGATCTTCAAGTGTTTCCTCTACTAAGCGCAGTCATTCTACAAAATGAAATCTAGCTTTTTTGATGAAGAGGAAATAGAATTTCTCAGAGTGCCCTGTCAGGGTGGGCATGCTGGCTTTATAAACATTTCATTTCTCATCTTTTAAAACTTCTGATATTGTGGTCAAGGGGTGTCTGTGTCACTTTCTGAAAGGTCAGAATATATGGATGCTGTAAGTAGAAAAAAACTTTTGTTGGAGGAGTTCAGAACTCCAGTTAGCTCCTACATTTCTTGTGGATAAGGTGTGCGGGCTGTCTCTCTCCAAATAAAATGGTGATTTGCCAGTCAGTTGTGCAGTGTTAGAAAGTAATGAAGTGCAAGTACTTTGTGAGTGCATTTTTCAGTTATTTTGCTATATGTAATTTTGGCTACTTTGACTTTTACTGCACTATAACTAAAAGTGAATATCTATGCTTTGTTTGTTATGCTTTTATTTAATTTTTTCTAATTAATGGTGAGACACCAATCATTTCACAAAACCAGGCACAGGCAGGGATAGTCTTGGTTCTTCCTTCCTTATTTAAAGAGTTATTTCAAAGTAGGCTAGTACACTTTAATTTCACTTTTTGACTTACAGGCGTATCTTACAACATGATGTGGTGTGATGAGAGTGACTTGCCTGCCTATATTGGCATTCACTGGGCAGGAGCACAAATGAATGGTCCGGAGTAATGGTCTATTTTCAGACATAAAGCTTATTGACTTGCCATGATAAAATGTGGGTTTTAAATGGGGATTGTGGAATACATTGCCCAGTTCAGTTTGTCGTGTTAAAGTCAATCAAACAGTCTAATGACCAGCGCTCCAAACATTTTCTGAACTTGAAATTTTCTTTCCTGCCTCGGTAAGATATAAAGCTCTGCAAAGTGAATCCTTGGTGTTACTGCTCTGAGAACTCAGGCAGAGCATTCCCTGTTGGTTTATAAATTAATATGATTAATTGATCGACACAATTTGTTTGCTCTCCTCTCCTTCTGAAGGCAGCAGGGCACATGCGCTAGTGTGCAATGGGATTATCTGCAACCGTCGACTGTGTTGACCTGGATTGCAACAGATGCAAAAAACAAAAATATTATAGATACATTTTCACTCATGTTTCCTTCTTGTTATGATTTTTTTGTGGCTCATTCATTCTGTATGTCCTGACCTTATTTCCAGCTTCCTTGACATTTATGTTTTATTCTTGAAATTACAGTGCAAATACTGCTTTAGGCTTGTACTGTCACTATGTAATGTTACAACATGAGTAGTGCGAGCATCATATCATATAGCCAAAACAACGTCAATCCTTTATTTATGTCTATTGTCAATAAGTAGTTAAAGTCCCTTTATGCTAGCACACTAGTGATCAAAGATGATCTGTAATTTTAAAAATGCACAATTTACTGATAAACATTAAGCAGCACTAATCCATAGAAAAGAAAAATGTGAAACACTTCTACTTTTAATACTTTAAATGAAACATAAGTTAATGAGTTGTTTGCTTTTACTTGTGTAGAAATGTCATTGTGGTACCTCTAATGTTAATAGGCACATTTTTGTTTGTGTATTTGTACTTTTGTACAGTTTTAGAGTACTTCATCCACCTCTGATTTCATGTTGAATCAAGCTCAGCATATTCATGCACAGCTGTTCAGTGGCAATCGGCATAATCTCTGTTGCATGGTTACATTTGTCTACAGAAAAAACAATAAATGCCACACAGTGCATATCCAATTAAACACTGTAAACACAAGAAGTCCCTCATTATGCAAAACCAGTACTGTCAGACCCCGATACTGTAGTTAAAAGACACACAGTCCTTAACTGACTCGTCTTAAAGTGCTTGTAGCTAAATGAAACTTTTCAGGCTTGATAAATAACATACATACATTGATGGCAGCAGAAAGAGAAGGCGATTCAGTGCGTTTGATTAGTATAAAGCTTCCTCGTTATTAAAGTGTGCTTGGATGAAGTGTTGATGGCCAGAATGCTTCATCTGCCCTCCAAGACACACAAATGCTGAAGTGGATTAATGATTCATGGTAAAGGTGCAAAAGTATGGTGGTATCAGGTGGCAATGGCAAGGCCTTATGTGTATGCCAGGCAACCCTGGGACCTGTAGTGTTTGGTTGAGTGTCGCCCATCACTATTCCTCGTCTTTACACTGAGCTGAAATATTGATTAGCATTTGTGTCTGTATTCCCGTCACAATCACAACACCAACCAGAAAATTGCTTCTCAGAGCACTCCCAAAATCTCTCCTTTAAGATTCTGTCATTTTTCCGTACAGGTTAAATGTAATGTTTCAACTGGCTGCTCATATTTAGCCTGAACTATAAACTTCCATAAACACAGGTGAATGCAAAGGTATAAGGAAGTAAAATATTTTGGAGAGTCTTTCGTTTACTACAGCACTACATTTTTTTTTCTATTGTCTCAGTACAAGGACACAAGATAAAGGAAAGCACATTCGTTGACAGTCTCGTTGATAAGCCAGCGCTCATGGTCTGCTGAAAGAAACTGAGAGAAAAGAAAAGAAGGTTGTTGCATTGCTTGCCTCTGTCTCCCCAGCTGTGAACAAATATCTTTTTAGCATGCATGATGTTTGCTTGCAACTGTGTACACCCTGTATATTTATGCATGCATTGTTAAGATGTTTATTTTTTCAGAAATCAGATTGGTTCCAGCTGATACCTTTTTGTTTTCGTGAAACAGAACCGAGCTTCTGAATTGACAGACTGTAATGACACTTTGACCAATCTACTGGCGACTGGGTGCCCTCCGTAATGTGGAAAGTTTTGTATGTTGTGCGGATTATGAAAAGATCCCAAGTGGTTGGAAGAAAAAGGGGGTTGCTGAAAGATTCATAAAACCCTCGTTCAACAGGCGTTTCCATGGCAACACAACAGTCTCTGGCTAAAAGAACCGAAGGCCTCAACGCAGACGCAGTTCCACCGCCTCAAAGACCCTTTGATTTCTGTGTACACAGAGAAACACAGGCATGCACACACACAAACACACACACACAGCTCTTATTTTGTGTATATTTTTAATATTGTGCACTGAAAGTTCTGTATCGGAAATCAGTTTAATCTCATTCTTGTCTGCAATAAACACTTGAATTGATTTCTAACAACTCAAAGGCCTTCCTCATTTGAATTCAGCGAAGGAGTTTAAACAGATTTACATGGCGTTACACAACTGATTAGGAGTAATTACTTGGGATATGGGATATTTGGGGGAACGTGGGCAAATTGAGTTTTAAATGATTATCTGCAAATATTTCCTCTCTCACACATTCATACCAGAAAAAATTCTCTCTGTCCAGTGGGTGATTTATTAAAATGTAACCAGTGGGACTTTGTGAAGGCTAGCAGTTCTTTTTCGACATATTTGAGCTGAGGGACACATTTGATTCATTTTTCTTTATAAAGATGGTGTGATCCCTTTTTATCTATCCTCAAATTGCCCCATAGACTGAGGCACAGAACCGTCCACCCACGGTGTAAGGTTCCTCATTTCATAAATAAAGCATAATCCTAAGTGAAACGCTTTAGTGCAAAAACAAGGCATGGAAGAGGCATTATTATTGTAGCATCTCATCGCCCCCAGCTAAGATTTGGGTGAGGTCTCACCACATCTCTACCGAACACTCAGACACATAGAGATGGGGGGGGGGGGTCACTCAGAGCAATATCTGCTTACAGAGCTTGCATGCTGAATAATAAAATGCTAAATATGTCTAAGCCCTGTGAGACAAGGCAATGAAATGCTTAATGAACTAATAAGATGCTCTACATTATTCAAGCATGTGGTGCCCAGATGGAAATGAGTGAACTCCAAAATGGACATCAAGTGCTTCCTCTTCCTACATATTAGCACAGTCTTGGATATGTTATGCCAGTCATTTTTGCAGTACAGATAGGATGCTGGTCATGTACACAGGTTTTAGGTGGTTCATCAATAGTTCATCAATGGGGGGGGACCAAATATAGATACAGTGTTTATAGAATTAGATCATTTAATTATGGCTACTTTTGCAGCTAATTGAAATGTGCCATGCTGAAAATCCCATGATCAATTTTGGTGGATTTGTGATATGAGAGACGTAAAAGGCGGACAGTAAATTTATAGGCTGCCATGTGACTTAATTTGTCCTTATTTTAGCGGGAGTCCTTGAGTTCACACTTCCACCTGGAGCTGGCAGTGCTAGTTGCAAAGTCTGCAGATAGCATGGCCAGCAGGATGTGAATAAAATAATGAAGAACAAGCAGAAGTTAGTAATAGCAAGATTTCAGCTCTTTGTTACCTGCCTACACTAGACATTTTCTTTGCTGTTACGCACTTTGAGTTTTTTTTGAAGGTCTTTCAGCCCTAAATAAATCCCACTACACACACAGACACACACTCTCTTTCTCTCTCACTCACTCACACATGCACACACCCACCTGCGGGTCAGACAGTTCTGCTTTTTTCATCTGCACGACACGACCATCCTGATTCTCACCAGAGAGATTAGGAGATGAGAGAACTCTCTCACTCTGCTCTGTGTGTGTGTGTGTGTGTGTGTGTGTGATAAATGGTAAAAAATGGCCAATTATATAGTGTTTTCATCTAAAGCGCTTTACAGTGTTGCTTCTCATTCACCAATTTACACACACATGGCGGTAGCTGCCATGCAAGGTGCTCATCTTACCCACCGGAACCAACTTGAGGTTTAGTGTCTTGCCTAGCCCATAGTTGTGCATGTGGCTATACAAAGCGAACCTGTCTGTAAGTAGAATCTTTGATTCAGGTTGTGCGAGTTGTTCCACATATGGATCTGTTTATGTCTAGATCAGTAGAGTTTGTGTGGAGTAGTGACGATATCTGGTCTTTTCAACTCAAGGCCAACTGTTACACAATTCCAGATATCATTAGATGCTGCAGTGCTTTGAAATAAATGTGTGTGCTTTTGCTTATTTAAATCTTTGTACTGAATGTCCACAGCACTTGTTGGTACGACTGTGTTTATTAATGACCCTTAGAAGCCACAGATCTATTTAGTTCTTCTGGACTTTTTTCTTTTTTATTCTATTCAAAGAAAAAATATGTTTTGAACAGAACAGATCACATCTTTAATTAAATGCACACAAACCTAACTTTTTGTGTGTCTGTGTTTAGAAACTTATGTACTCGTGACGAATGAAGCTGACGTCAAAACAAGGACTTGTCAAACAACTCCAGTTTAAAGAGAACATTTTACAGAGCTGAAGGCCAAAAAGTATCAGATGTGAAGATGGGTTATTTTATATATGTTTGTGTATTAACTGCTGAACTAGCACACTTAAATAAATGAATCTGCGAGTCTAAAAATCATGTTATAAAGCCAGATAAAGTACCAGAGTCCATAGAAATGTTTAAGGCTGCAGTGACCCCTGGTGTTGAATTCCAAGACTTGTAGGTCTCTTCTTGTGTAGCCGCAAACAACATGCCCGGGTTCTGCATGCGTAATGCTCCTTTAAAAATTGTGTGCTGTCACATGCTTAGTTTGCTATCACATTTAACAGCATAATAGCCCATTGCTTAACCAGGCAGGCTCTGTTACTGTATGTCTCTTGTTAGAAATTAAACACAAATTTACAACCGCCGCATCTTACATGATGTGTATCTGGGCCTTCAAGATAAGAAGCAGTGTAATACTATGTGCCATATGTTATAATATGTTAAGATGTATAACATGTATAATATGTTATTTATATGTGCTAATATGTTATTTACCTCTGATGGGGAACATGTAACAAACCTGAGCTATTTTTACAAATTCTGCCTACTTAAAAGCTATGTCTTCAGTTAAAATGCACCCGTCGGTCCTACTGACACCGTTTCTACTGGCCACGGCACATTTATCACAGTGCACAGAGGTCAAAGTTCAGTTAGGTTGAACTTTGACAACAGCCTGCATGAGCTCATTGCAGTGAAAAAAAAAAGTCCTGTGGTGTGACGCAGGTCATTGGAAATAATGAGTTTCAGAGTGCAGTTGTGCCATTGTCTCGATGTCTCTAAAAGCTCCATTAGGTTTATGCTTAAGTGTTTTTGCTGAGTGCCTTAGGCCTAATGAATGGAGTGGGGGGAGGGGGGGAGTATTTAGGCAACAAATCAGATTACTGTAAAAACAACAGCGAAAGTTGTATATGCTGACAAAAAATTAGATAATATAGATATAAAAAGAGGTGGTTAAATGTCAAACATGATTGGCCTGCCATGATTTATAAAGCTCAGTGTTGGTGTTGGTCATTCATGTTCTCACAAAAGCCCAGTAGCCTGCACAAGTTATGTTATTCAGAGGATCACCTGATATTCCAAATGTTCAAAAGATACTTTATTATTAGGTACAGAGAGTACATGTTAATGCGTAAGTGAAAAAGACAGAACCAGGACAGTGGATTTGATGCATAATTCAGAGTACCGAGCTACAAGGATACCTGTGGTTTTAGGCAAATACTTGATAGATGAACATTTATGTGAAATAATTTATGCACTTACCCTCTTCATTTAATGCCAAACAAAGATATAAATAAATTGGTAAAGAATATTTCATGAGTGAGATTAGTTCAAGTTGTTGTTGCCAGATGTTGCATTAAAGTGTAGCTTTTTTTAACCAGAAAGACAGAACAAATGCGGTGTTACTCGTTGTGAAGCAATCCACCACTAGTTTGTTGTGTACTTGGTTGTTAGTGACACATGCTGCACAAACACACACTATATTACATGGTGACCTCCTTTCTGGACTGGATGAGAGAACGCTTTCTTAACTCCTTAATTCTCCCTGTGAAAAATGTTAATAGGATTCGGTGAAGAATGAGCTTCTAAAAGCTTCGTGTGGTGCCCGTCTTCTTCCACTCACTTCTCCTGCATCACCTTTTTGCTTTCATCTATCTCACCTCTCTTCCATCCACTACTCTCCCTTCCGTTTTTGCTGTATCTCCTCAATTAGTGTTCCTTCTCATCTCCCCACCCTTTTTGTCTCCTCTCTTCTCCCTCCCTCCCTTCCTCCCTCCCTTTCCCCCTGCCAAACAGGGGACACTATTTCTCCTCTCAAGCCTGTCCCACGCTGAGGGCCCCGTCAATTAACGGCTGTCATGTTGCCTCTCTAGCTGAGCTGCTGTAAGTGGTGCAGACAATTTGTATTACAGAGGGTCCATCTCATGCTTGGGTGAGTTGGGCGATGGGGCCTGTCTGAGCTAATAGGCTGTGGATTCAGAGGCCACAGACCCCGAGAGCTCCACAACTGGAAAGCATAAATAGGTGCTAGTTAAATGCAATGTTCAAAGTGGACAGAAACTACATATTTGCAGATATTGGCAACTAAATGCAAGTGAAAGCTTGCTAGGTGATCCAAGGTGAGAAACACACATTTGTATGTGTAATTTCCTTAGTTGTGTTCTTCTTCCTTCTTTGCCAGCGCTCTGTTTACTGCCTTATGCCATCCAGACGACTGTAATTGGATCAAGCACAGCAAATCGCCTCTTATTACCTAAACTGACAGGCCTGTCTCAGCTGCTTTGTGAGAGAACAAAGACCAAAACAGTTCAACTTGCACTACACTGAAATGAAAGGTTGAAGTAAACAAATTATTACATTTTTTTCTTAAGTCTTGTGAAATGTGGCTTGATTGTCGTAGTGAAGAAACGTGTTACCCAAATCAGGTGTTGTTTCATCATTTTTGGACGTCCTACTTGTAACATGAATAAATGGTCAAAGTTTACATTATTAAGAAGAATGATTTAGTGTTTTTTGAGGTAACAACCTGTTTAACGTGTGTGCATACTATAGCTGAAGGGGTGTAAATTTATAATCATTAAGGAGTTCACAATAAGCACATCAACCCTGAGTGGTTTCGCACATATTGGTCATTTATTTGTTTATTGGTGTATTTCTGTCCAATCTCTAGAGGTTGTTTTCTAATATTACTGAAGTATAATTTTGTGTGAAAGGTCAGCTACATCTACATAATTTCCTATTACTGGTAATATAGGAAGTTATTTGATTCAGGCAGGCAGCAAGAATGATACAATTTCTTGTTTATTGCGCACACAAAGTGCATAGGACTGTGTCTTTGTGTTTGTGTATTTGATTTGCACTGACAAAATGTATTTAGTAAAGTAATTTTCCTTCAGGCACTTCAACTTTAACTTTATGTTGCTGGAAGAAGCTATGGTTCCTATCCTAGCATTTGTGGCATTTTCATAACCAACCAAAACAACCCTCTGCCTCATACTGTATGTTTTATAATCTTTACCAGATTCATTCTACTCTCCTCTTATCTTAGAGATTTTAACAAGAATGTTTCTACACATACACAAAAAAAAGTGGGTTTTCCTCTGTTTATGGCAAATCAAATTAAACTGGAGACTGGAAAGTGAATGTTGATGTGCTTGATATTATCTGAATGTGTAGGTTGTATCGTAGGTGGAAGAAATCATTTCTCCTCACAAGATTAGGTCTTTTCTGATAAAGTCTCTGATAAAGATGAGTGTAGTAGGGCTGCGTACCGAACGTTGCTACTCTTATCTCACTGACAGGATTTCTTTTATACTATTAATTATTGAAAAATTTTCTTTCTTTCTTTATTTTCTTTTAGGTATAAAATTAGTATAGAAGAGTATGGTTCATGAACAGCTGCCAAAGTCAAAATGTTAGTACTTGTAATGGCATCAAAAATGTTTTAACAATACCTAGTCAAATATAACACAGGCAAAAACTTAAAATAGGCAGGTTATGTATAAATCTGTGTTTCATTAGGTATGTGCGTTTGCTTTTGCACGGGTGTTTAGAAAAAAGGGACTTTTACGATTAGGTAATACTCGCTCTGGTGCTTCCACTTGTCACTTATACATATAGATAATTAGACAATAATAAATGTAATGTAAACAAAATCTTCCACAATGAATAATTATTTGATTCTGACGTTGTTCGATCATAGGTTTCCTACCAACTCTTTATTGCCACTTACAAAAGCTTTTGTAACTGTTCCATACCGCAAGTTAAATGTCTCTTCTGTAGTTGAAATGCTCTTTAAAAAAAAAGCTATATTTGGCAGATGGCAGGTGAAAATAAATGCTTCATCCATTAAATCTGAACAATTAGCACTATTATTACAGTGGGTGTGATGCAGAGGGTGAAAACTGCAATTCAGTTGTTATTATCTTTTTTATAATATCAGAAAGTGTTTCAAGCACTAGAGGGTGCTCACAGCTCTTGACATATCCTTGTCCAAAGCCTTACTCCTAGTGTTGTTCCTGAAACTGGATGAAGAAAATGGAGAAATATTAAGCACTGGCCTGCCAAACACTTCACTTAGTAATGCATTTTTTTTTAAATACTTGGTATGTATGAAAGCATTATAGCTTCTTAATTTGTTATGCCTAATTTGTTCATTGTAATTTAACAGCTGCTAAGAAATACAGTGTCATTTACACTGGGTACATGCATATAATAAGCATAAACTCCAGGATCTGTGCTCCCCTAAGACTCTCTTTAACATAGTAGAAAAAGCCTTGGGAACTGTTTTAAATCAACATGTCTGTCTGACTGTTTCTGATGAAGCTAAGGAGAGAACGCTGTGTTTGTACAAGAAGCCACACACAGCTGTCCTCCGAGGCATGGCATTGGCCTCCTCTGTCTGCAAAGACACGGCTTCCACCCAAGACAAGAATTTAGTGGGCAACACACTGTAGTTCAACACCACCTGGGAGAGGAGGGAAAGGCAGGGGGGCTGTAAGAAAAACTGCATACTGAATACTATATAACCATAACCCTAAAATCATTTGCAGGACGAAGCACACAGTAGTCCAGCTGATCAGTAACATATCACTAAGCATGTATAACAGAAACAAGATTGAAGGAACAGCACATAGAGAAATTTATAAATAGAAAATGTCAGGAGAAAATGACTCACCCAGTGGCAATCAACCCACTACTTCATCGTGTATATCCAGGGCACTGTTTAGTTGATTTGTGAGTGGCACAGTGCTTTGTGATAAAACTGCAATACTATATTCTTCACAACTCCCAGTCCCTCATCGTGCTGTAAGTTGTCCAGCTTTTCTTCGGCATCCAGCGTTTCTCACCATATGTAATCCATGTTATCAACCTGTCGTTTCCTTCTCCCAGGCTGACATTTGACTAATTGGTCAAATGGTTTACTGATAAATGTCATATACAAAAACTGGGGTAATTACTCCAATCTTGTTCCTGTTCTGTTTGTGATCCGTTCTTGCCTGTGGTCCATGTCTTTCCACTGCTTTTGTTAATGGATGAGCCGGCTTCCATGGGCTGCAAGGCTTAAAGATACTTGCACAGCTCAAGAACCTGCAGTGGTATTTCTTGTTTAGATCTGGTTCTTTTTCTTTGTAAATAATCTAAATTAATGTTAATGCTTGGAATTAAAATGGCATTGTTGGTCTTTATATTTTTAGCTATTCGTGTTTGCATGTCAATTCCATTGCTTAACTAAAACATATGTATGGTTGTCACAAAGAAATCAACATTGGAAAAAAATACTGCTGTGACTGCTGCACTTCTGTGCCACCATTGGTATATTGACAGAAAGGGGCACTAGTCTGCTAGACACAATGCAAGCCCTGTGAGTATTACAAATACTTCACCTGAGCGCAGAAAACTTCAGAGTTTGGAGCTGGAAGAGAGCAAAATACGATGATCATTTATATTGACCGGGTCGAAATGCGAGCATGCTGGTCCAGTGCCTGGGGGAAATGGTTCGGCAGTTTGACTCTTCAAAGCAGAATAGAGAGCTTTTTTGTAAGTAAATTACTCTAATGATTCAGCCGATGGAGCTGTAATTGCCGGCAGGCAGGGAGGCATGGCTGAAGCAGGCAACTCTTCTTTGTTATGGAGTACGGTTCTACACGGGCCATCCTGGGACTGCGCTTCATGCACAGTAATGATGTTAGTGACAGATCACCTTCATTCCCTCTTTTTGCTCTTTTCCCACTGCGAAGCGGTTAGAGAAAGTGTCAGCAGCAGTTTCATTGCATAGGTAACCTTTCCATATTATTATTATTATTATTATTATTATATTTGGAGATCAAAGAATGTAATGTATTAGCTACACACGACACAGTAAATTATATTAAGCAGGGAAGTCCTGTCATGCAGCATGTGATAGTCTACACCTTTTGTTCATTTCCTGCTTCAAACTGTTCATTTTGCATTGCTTTGTTTTTGTAATAGGACCACAGTCATTTACTAAAAATGTGAGATAATAGAATAATAATAAAATGCCCCTTCTCCCATTGTTACTCTGTTGCCCCAGGCTTGAGTCATTACTTAAAAAGGATCATACAGTATGCGCTCGTTGTTGTCACTAATCAGCTCCTGTCAAGCCTCCAGTACAAATGCTGTCCACAAGCTATGAAGGAGAACTAAATACACCATAACGTCTCGCACACACGTGTACATGACTGCGGCATGCAAGGAACCAGTTACCCGGCCTCTTATGAGTGATGAGAAGACCATTATGTCACAGTACCAGCTCATAATACCACCCTAACTTCCCCGCGGGCCTCATATAACCTTACAAACATTAATGGAGACTTCTTACCCCCGGGCAAGCCCACTGCAGGTGTAGGTCAGAAAGAAAAGAAGCAGAATAACAGAGATACGCAGAATGAGGAAAAAGAAGAGGGGGTGTGATGAAATACGGGGAAGAGAGTGCTCTCTGTGCCAGAAGAGAACAGATCTAGTCTCTAATGTGTTGAACTGATCTGTCTCTTCCCTCTCTGTCTTTCTTTTTTCTCCCACACACCCACACACACACACACACACACACACAGAGGATGCAGTTTCATAAAGAATCCTCCGTGCTATTGGCTCCCTAAATTGCCTCTCAATTTTCATTTAGACCTTCGATTAGTCTGTGTCCCTGCTCTTGTTGTGCTCTGTCTCAAACCACTAGGAGTGTTGCTTGCAGGCTGATCAATGCCACGCTGGAAAGAGGGGCTGGCTGTGGGGGTTCTGTCTCTCACATCTTTCCCCTCTGGTGGTTTCCTACACTTCTTTATCAGTATAGAGAATACATGTTTCACACAATACTGAATTGTTTTTCTGCAATTTGCTTCTCATACTACGTAATCCAAATCAGCTGCCATCTAACCAGCTGCCAGTAAAGTGTAACACCAAAGAAAATTAAGATTGTAACCGCTAAACTAGAGCACAAATTTAGCCTAGTTATAGGGCAAAGCCATAAGCTGAGGATATCTGCTTAAGCACATTGACTGCTGCATAAAGTACGTAGTTAAATGGTCTGAGAAGTGTTGCAATAAGAGTGTTGATTAGGGTTGTTCAAAAACAAAGGGCACCTACTGTACAAATGTGTTTTCATGTATTTTAGCAGACTGTTTTTTCTAATTTCCTTTGAGATTATGCAAGCTGTATCAGGGGGTATTTAATTACAGTGCTTAAAGCGCATAACTGCAAAAATTGTATCCCCTTTGTCTGTCTTAGTTCCCTCTGGTCATTTCTGTCTCCAATTATCCCAATTTTCATCATCTCCTTCATGTTTAATTCTTGTTTTCTCTTCATCTTTACATTCTTCACATTGCAAATCCAGTTCAATCAGGTTCATGTTTAACTACATATAAACATCTTGTTGGTTATTCTGGTTTGTTAAGCTAAGGTAGCAGCTGAACAGTACTAAAATCATATTTAAGTAACAATCACTATTTGTGAATTGAACTAGACGCCACAGCACTAATTTAATACGCTCCCAATTGGTTTTATCGTCACTTAAAAGTTCATTTAAGGGTTTTCGTCTCTTTTGTATCTTTTCTGTTTTCCTTTTTCTTCTATGTGATTCTAATAATTTTTAGAACCTTTATACAAATAACCTGGTTATACAGTAGTACACTGATTTAGCTCGTTCTTCAAGACTACGGCATGTTCTCATAGCTTGTAAGTTTCAAACTCAGGTTTGGATTCTCAGTGGTATTGGCACCAGTGAGCTTCTCATAGCTCTCATTAGATTCAGTGTTACTTTCAAAAGTACTGCTTAATTGCACTTTAACTAAGTGCTTCATTTAATTTCTTCCTCCCTTTTTCCTGGCAGAAAGCGGTCGTAGTGCAGCCAGAGGCATTTAGACAAAGGCCTAATCACTTCACACTAAACTCTGCACTTCACATTTTCCCATCCTAGGACCCAGCCACACTTTTACAAGGACACTGTGCCTGTAGCCTGGGGATACCACTGGCTAATGTGTCCAAGTGAAGCTCAACCACACAATATTTATGTGAAAAGAAATAAGTTCACCTCTGACATTGGAGGCCATAGTCTCTTCTCATGTAGGCGAGGGTTGTTTAGATGGAGGTGCTGGGGAAAAAGGTGCATATGATTTAAGACTGTAGCGTGCACAATCAAAGTGACTCATTTATCACATCTGCGGGTGTACGGGGGGAAACATGGAAATTCAGTGACACAAAAAGAATACAAAGCAGAGAGAAAAGAGGTAGATTAAACCACCTCATGGAATTACGCCTTTTCTTCTTTCCCCTCATCACCTGAGCCACACCCAAGGCTTTGTCCCAGGTGGACCGACTCAGTTGCAATGGGGTATTGCTCTGTGTGTGT
Source organism: Channa striata (assembly GCA_033026295.1). Lineage (NCBI taxonomy): Eukaryota > Metazoa > Chordata > Actinopteri > Anabantiformes > Channidae > Channa > Channa striata. The sequence goes on along the minus strand of CM065180.1, from coordinate 17,696,197 downwards.
GTGCTTTTGTGTTACTATCTCAGATTTTTTTAGTATATGCACGTTGAATTATTCCAAGTATGTAGTTGTGTTTTGTGAGTAGAAGTCCTGCGAGGCAAAGAAGATGGATGTACTGCCACATTCAACAGACGGTGTAAGGGATTGTGTGCCTCAAAGCTGTGCTCGAGTTCTGTGTGTAACCGTGTGTGGTTTTGTCTTGATCCAAGGCTGGCTGCGACAGCGTGCTGTACGTGATCTCTATGGGTAAACTCTGCATTTTGTATTTATTTTGGTCATAAATGTTTTTGTGTGTGTTTGTGCATGTGTCCCTGTCAAAGTGTGGGTGAAGTGTGCAGGCTAGAAGTAGTTTCAGACAGCTGAGCCGAATCAATATAACTTTAAGTACAAGAAGAACAATCAATGGCCTAATTTGGCTGTAAGTAGAGACTATGGGAGGAGGAGCATGTACAGATTTCTCTGTAGTGAAGAGCTGCTTGTGTGTGCGCTTGAGTGAGAGAGATAAAGAGAGAGACACACAGCGAGATAACATGCGTGCTTATCTTCACCAAAAGCTTTTCATTGATTGATTAGACAGGTATCCACCGCGCATCTAAATGACACAGGGAAAAAATTATTAACAATATATCCAGCCATTATTTGTAACTGCTTATCCTGTTTGGGGAGGGAGTGGAGCCCTTTTCCACTGTCATAAGGTGAGAGTTGCGCTACACATTAGACAGGGCACCAGGGCATGTGCCAATGCAGAGAGACATGCACAAACATACAACCATTCACGCTCACATTCACACGTATGGGCAATTTAGAGTCACCAGTTAACCTCACAAGCATGCCCTTGGACTGTGGGAGGAAACTGAAGTACCTGGAGAAACTCCTGGTAATGTTGTTGGATGTCCATATTACACACATAAAGGCCCAAACATGAGGTGAACTTGTGTAAGTAAGTGTAAAGCCAGTAGGCTTGCCTCTGAAAAGTTTTCTTGCACATGCCTTACATTATTCCATAGGACAGTAATGGATCTTATCCGCAGCTGGCACCAGAGCTCATCTGCCTCCAGCTAAGTCTGGGAAAAAAGTTTTTCTGTTGTTGCTGAAGTGAAGGAAAGACGACTTTAGACACCAGTGATATTATCTGTTTTTTGGGGGGGGGGGGGGGGATCTCATCCAGCAGCACATCACCTGCATTTCTGTCTGAGTTTTGCATTCTACCAAGGCAACAAGACTTGTAACTGTTGCTTGCCAGCAAGCTGGTCAGGATTGCCTGTTATGCTATTCTGGATCTCATTACTGCTGAAGCAGGTATGGCTGGATTTCAGATGTTGATGTGTCGAATGAGAAATGACTAAAACTATTTGGAATTGTCAAGCCATGGTTTGTTTATGTAACCCAGCCTCTGCAGCTGGCAGAAAAAAGGGGTCACGCTCCCTTATAGCCAGGAGCTAAAGGGTACGATGAGATTTTTCAGAAAGACCAATTGTAAAAAAGGAGCAGTCTTTAAAATTAGAAACTATTTATTTGCTGCCTAAAATGCCAAACAGCAGCTCAGATCATCTGTCAGTCAGTCCAAAATTTAAATGGTTGACAAGACAAGTGAAACTTGTTGCTTGTGTGTTTATTCTCTGCACATTGGTGGAGAAACAGTCTTAACTACAACAACACTGCTTGTGCCAAAGATTGTCTCTGTGTCGCAGTGGTTGGCTGTTGGCCCGGCAATTTTTGACATTTTTAATTAATCAGCATTTGCTGATTAGACTAAAAAATTAGATCGTGTTTTGGTACACATATTGTTTGGGTGTCTCAGCATCAGTGACTTTACCAAATGCATTTTATTGGCACTTTAATTGATCAATGAGTGAAATTAGAGGACCTGAAAATACTTTTCTGGAACTTGTGCTACAGTCTCTTTTCTCTGTCTACACTTTGTTAGTGTACGTGTAACGACACAAAAAGCAAGTAAAAAGCCAGTATAAAACATTTATTAGTACCCATGAATAATAACTAATTTTATGTAGAGTATGTGTAATTTAAGGGAGCTACTTAGTCTGAGCAGAAATAATTTTCGCTAATTTGTCAGTTTATTGGGGACATCTACAGCTAAAAGTAAGTGAGTTTATTTAACAGTCTTACAATAAATCCTCCTTCATGAAGGTGACCATGTTCCGTTTAGTTTATAGTTTATTCAGGCACTGTATGATCATTTGGAAGAAACTGCTGTTGAACTGTGTCTTACAGTGAGGTGTGGCTGTACTTGGCTTGTAGTTTCATTGATACAGATGTGGTAAAATATATACAGTAAAAGAAACAGAACACAAGACCACAGCATTAAAACCATAGGCTGGTACAGTGGAATTTACAGAATGTTTTTAATATGATTTTTCAATAGATTTTAATGTGGCTGCAGTTTTTTTTTTTGTCATCAGTTTTGATTAAGCTCTTAACTGTTTTGAACAAAGTATGTTAGCATTTGAAAAATGTGCAACAAAAGTATAATGTTTTGCACTGGACGGTCTCTGAGAAAGGAGTTCATGAATTTTGGTAAGTGTGGCCAATGACTGAATTTGGTATGAAAGTAATGAAAAATTATATACAGTTTGAGTGAAGAGTTTTGACACTGTGACTTCAGGCTTGACCAACGCTTGTTAGCAATCGAAAAAAACGGCAACACCCACCTACAAACGTCACCAACAACAGATTACGCATCTAAAAATACAACTTTTCTCTTAATTTCATGGGTGTTTAGAGCTTTTTTTCTCAAACAAAAGAAAATGCATTTAACACACTAAGGGAGATGAAGAATGTGTCAACACATCTGTGTCACAGCAGTAACAATGACAATATACTGTGCTCTTTCATAACAATACCTCTTTGTTTGGAATGTATTATACTGCTTTGTGACAGCTCTGGTTTCTAAATGGTTAGTTTTTCAAGTTTCTCACCTACAGTGTTGCATTAGTCCAGACACTAATTTGTTCTGAACAGAGCACGCTGGTCGTCAGACTAGTCACTTTCATAATGTCTGTATCTGCTGTTGTTCCAAAGGCTCTTGAGAAGTTTAAAATTTAAAATACAGTAAAGTATGTCTCATGTGGCCTATAAATAAAGTTGTGATATTTGCATTGTGAAACTTTCTATCTATATATCTATCCATCCATCCATCCATCCATCCATCCATCCATCCATCCATCAATTCAACTGTATTTATTCATAACAGGTCTTGGTGATGGCTCTTACTGTAAATTAAAATAAATAATGGCTCAGATCTGCACACTCAGCCTGGCTGATCAGAAAACCAAGCACATTTGTCAGACTAGTTTTATACGCAGGCTCTTAGCATAACATCTGCCACTCTCACATGTTTTAGAACAGACCGACATAGTGTTCTGTCCAATTTGTAAATGGGGGACATGTGCAAAAGAAATGTAATGCGATGACACTGTCATGCAGTATTTTCCATTCTATGCCAATGCAGCAATTTTCACTTTGGTTTGTGAGTTTATTTGACAGGGACTGTGCACAGAAAATGTCCCTAACATTTTTTTCCAGAAAGATCAAGCAGCTGTCAGCTTTTTCTGTAAGAAAGTGTTGAACGTACAGTAGATGGGTTCAGCTACCTCAGTGCCATTATGATTCAATGAAGCCAGGTTATTGGTGGACATCAGGCTAAAGCAGGAAATTTGAAATAAGTTTACACACATTGCAGTCAGCTGTTTTCATGTGGATGGTAGAAAACATAATTTCCTCATGTGGTTACCATCATTTCTGGTAATTTTTAGTCATTTAGACTTACTGTGCAGTGAGGAGCAACATGACAGGCTCAATAGTAAGAGAGCATACAGTCAGACTGTCATCTTGAATGGAGGAGGTGAATGGAGGGCAAGTAAAATGGGCCTATTGAATTCAGAGCCAAAAAGCAGAATACAGGCACACAAAAAAATGCACTCACTTATTTGTTGCACTTTATGTGTAAGGGTTGTGGTTTCATAAGTGCTGACCTCTTTGTACTCGCAAAGGTTATTTTATACACACAGGAGCCCTGGTTTGAAGGGGTCATCAGCTTAAGCAACTTCTGTAACAGTTTTTCCTGGCTTGGACTCAGCCTGCCTTTCTGAGCCTGTAAAATTGCATTTTCTCCTGCTTTTTGAAACAGCCACAGGTCAGGCTTTTTAACAACAGTGTGGGCAGAAGGCACAAAGGCCTCTTGGACCATCTGGTACAGTACATCGTACTGTGGCTTAATGTGTGCACTCTGCCACACACAGCACGCTAGTAAATTATTTTTTATTATGAATTTCCAGATATAGCCTCAAGAAATTTCACATCAGAGGACTGTTCATTAACTTAAGGGGAGACATCTTAAGGCAGAATTCAACCTGCAATCATTTAAGCATTGCACATTAAATGACAATGATAAATGACATACATGCCATGTAAAAGTGACAAAAGACAGAACATTTCTGTTGACCATAAGTATTCCATGTCCTTTTTATATTAACCCTACATTTTTTTTGCTCCTTATCAGGGTGTGGTTTCATAAATCTGAGCTACAGAGAGAAATAGAGAAAAGAATTGGAGTGTAATGGGAGGAGGAAGAATGAAACTGCGTAGCTGACTACCTCGCTTGTCCTTGTGCAGCTTTTAATAGAGTCATAAATACATGAGGGTGTCAAGTGCTACGTGATGATGGCAGTGCACAGCTTCAGGGCTGTCATACATCCATGAGACATAGATACGACACACAGGGCAGGTAGACTGGAGCGGACAGCTGTTAGAGAGCACCGTGGGGCCGCAGGATCTCAGTGGGCAGGCACAATGGCTTCCACAGCAATGTGCAGCTCGTGAAGTCTTGCAAAAACATGCATACACCTGCAAATAAGTTGCACAGAGGAGACAATGCATCCATAACAAGCAAGGATGCACAGTACCTTTGCATAAAATGAGCTTATTTCATAACCGCATGTTATTTTAAAATTCATATTTGAGTGATTCTTTCAATTCTTTCTGGTATTAAATTATAAAACTGACACTTTAAGAGCCTCGAAAGAGTTGTGTTCTCACTTCACTAACTTGGATCTTTTTGATATCATGTAAATGTAAAAATAGTCCAACATATAAAAGTGTTATTAACCTTTTTAGAAACACTCCACCTCAGAGTATGTACTGCGTTACTTTCCCAAAAAAATTGTATTAATCCTTTCCAATAACTTTTGCGTTGACTTTGTTTGACATTGATTTTCCTAATGTGATCAAAAGTTTCTCAGTTCACCCAATTGCATGGCTGTGTCACTGATAAACAAAGAGCCGTGTTCTGCTCACCCACTAACAGAACAAGCTAGAAGGAGCCCGAGCAAGAACACACAGGTTCCACCCACGCACAACTAACGAGACTGAAAAAGAAAATGATGGCAAGGTAATTTTCAGACATGAAAGCAAAGCTGCAGCACTAAACACACAATAACGTCTATTAAACATAATTAGGCCACTGCATGTAGAAAAAAATGTGTATATGTGTGTGTTTTACTGTGTATATATATGACATTACTCCCATTATTACCGAGATATCACCCCTTAATAATCGTAGTATTGAAAGATTACCAAGCTGTAACTATGACTCAAATACCCTCAACATATTTGAGGTACAGTATTTGTTTTTTCCTCAGTTACCTCATATTAGACAACTGTCACTAAACAAGCAAGTAAAATTATGTTAATGTCATCTGGTTGAACTACTGTTAGAGCTCTCATTGGAGAATCCTAATAACCAGCAACACACACGAAAACTAAACACTTGTTGATTCATTGCCAATATAACTTAAGGCCCCGGCCAGCTGCCACTGTACAGCACTGTACAGCACTGAACAAGATCTGACTGCTTAGGTTGACAGATGGGCTCTGTCCCTCCATCTTTACTTCTCTTTGATCTCTGCTGTCTCCAACTGTCAGTCTGCACCCCCTCCAGCTGTTGCAGGCAGAGTGAATGCCAGATGATGCAAGACATTTGCAGAGAAGCAAGCTGCCAGGATGCCCTCAACCTGGCATTTCAGAAACTTCAGCAGGGCTGAGGTGGGAGATCAGACTTCAAGATCAGTTTTATTTTTTTTACCATGGTCTGCAAGAGTGTAAATCGTAAATGCATAAAAATACCTATAAAAAATCCTATTTGTTGTTGATTTTATAAAAAAATTGTAGAGTACAGAAAATTATAATAAATGATGTGTATTTGTCCCAGATATTGAGGGCACTGTAGATTTATGTGGACAACAGATACCAGCACAAGATGATCTCGGGTTCAGCTGTTTTCGTAACAACCTGGCTTTCTGAAGTGTATAGTTCATAGAGACAACAAATATCCTAAAGTTTTCGAGAAGCTCTGGGTTATGGGAGAATAGTGAGGTTTGGCAGCACCTACAAAATAAATCTGTATTGTCTACATTTTCACTTTTTGTATAAAAAGCCAGTATGCTCGAAACCTGCCCAGAACTGCTTTGGAGTATGAATGTGCGAATACAAGTTAGGAGTCTGCAGTCTTGCATGATGACTAAATGTTAACCTCAGCATGCTAACACGTTCACAGTGACATTGATAACATGCAGATTGACCTTGTTTTTATAGGTATGTAAGAATGACGTCTTTCGCGATTGTTTGCCTCTGCCAGTCAGTCTAATTACAGTTGACATTCATGTCAGTCCAGACTCGTTCTAATCAGTTCCTCCATGAGTCCAAGTGGATGTTTGTGCCAGATTGGGATGTTTGTGCTTCCAGCCACTTCTGAGATATTGCGTTTATGAGAACAGGACAGAAATGTAACAGTACCTTTGACTTACAAAATTGAATCAGTTCATATTTGAGTCCAAGTGGATATTTAAACTAGTTGAAGTCATTCTTAAGACACTGTTGACAGTGGAAGACAGCGGGATGGATGGACAGCTCAAAATCATAATTCCATAAATATCATGCGCAGGGTCAGAAAAACACCAGATTTTTTCTACTATTAAACAACTATTAAGCAATGTCACTTAAGAGGAGAAAATCTATGTTTATTTTATTGGGTGAGCTTTTTTAATTGAATGTGGCTTGACTGACTTGTTGACAGATGCATTAAAAAGGATGGGTGGTTTTAGTCAACAGGTCTGAGCATGTGAAGATGGATGATGTAACTGGGTCGTGCATTGCTCTAATATCTGTGCGTGTTCTACAAAATAAAGTAAAGGCCTGGTGCTACATAACAGAATATTAAAACTACCTCTGATGCATCTGATCTGCTTCATTATGAAACACAATCTGTCCTTGTTCACTTTGCGTATGAAGCACAAAGTAACTAAATGCAACATGGGGGGAAAATCACTGCCAAAGAGAGAGTGGGAGGACTAGGAGGATGTAGGGGCTTTTGGCCAAGGAAAAAAGCAAAAGGGTGTTGTCGTGATTAACATAGGATGAAAATAGAAAAGCAGACAAAAAAAAAAACAACAACAAACAAACAGAGAAGACTCAGTGTGAGTCTGTTTTTTTCAGAGACACGAGGTTCCTGCCAGGTCTGGTGCGACTGCTGCTCTGGCCTCCCCCTCATCTCTTTGGCTGTCTGATCCCAGCTCAGACGCTCCCTCTGTGCTACAATTTGTCTCCAGCAAGTACAAAAAATTTACCACGTGCACTTACAAATCTCAGCACGAGCTGGATCGCTGGCTGTCGTTCATTCGGCTTGTTTGCTAGTTTGTTTCTCTATTGTGTGTGTTCTTTGTTTGGTTCCCCTTGTTTCTTTTTTTTTTTGTCTCTCTTCATTATCTCCGCTTCACTCTTTCCTTCTCCGAATCCTCTCTCTCTCCTAATCCTTGTGTACCTTTGAGAGTTTACTCCCTGCCTCGCTTCATTTCAGCCTTCAGGCTTTTTTAATGCACCAATTAGTCTGTTGTCTTGACTCATACAAAAAGAAAAGAGCAAGGGGGGGATGTAGATTCTTTGGTATAAAACAAATGTATCAGAACCTCTTTATTGAGAGAAAAAATGACTGACTTGATTGAAAGCTAACAAGACAAAACGGCATTTGTGAGTGGTTTATAATAAGTAAGAAATCGACACAGACTCACAAACACACAAAGAAAACAGAACCTTTGACCCCAGTCATGGCCAGGTGGAATTGATTTGATTGGCCTTTGGTTTGCAGCAGCCCCACACCTGCTGGGGTCAATAGAGCATTGACCCCTGCCCCAACATGGAGGCTCTGAGAGTTTGGGTTTTCTTACAGAAATCTCTTGTGGTCCACTATCAGAATCCTCACTTAGGTACGTACAAAAAGTGTGACCTGCCCTGCCCGCATCCCAGAGGATATCTATGCTGTCATGAATATGGTCATGAATATTCAACACTCACTTTCTTTTCTTTCTGATGGAGTCTAGAGAGGAAAGGCTCCGCCGGCTGTTCTTCTTCTCAGATTTAAACAGGTGCCATATGCTTTAAAATGTCATTTCACACTGTAGGAATTCTTAAACGACCCTGGGCGCTCAACAAATATCTTTAAACAATCCTTGTCTTTTAACAAATACAGTTGGTTTAAATATGCTGAAAAGTGATGTTTGGTTTGATTTCTACATTTAAGTAACAAAGTTAGGCATTCTCTATGTTTGTCATGTTACTCTTCCAGTTTACTTTGAGCACGGGGTCAGCTCAGACTTAATTAACTTTCATGATGACGGAGATAACCTTCAGGTTAAAAGATTTCAGGGCATGAAATTAATTTTTTATTTTTAGGCATTTGATATTTATTATACAACTCTCTAGATTGTTGTGGCCTAGAATGCCTGATTTTCCAGCAATCTTCACAGAAACTTGCAAATGAAAGTTGTGCTTTTACTCGTTGTAATTTTACTTGCAATAGTTTTGGATGCAACAGCCTCTGTCAGTGATTTGTCTATTATTTCCACATTTCAGCCATTTTCCAGTTGTGTTTTGCGGGATCAAAGTGGTTGACTTTGGTTTTTTGTTCCACCTCAATGTTGCATGTGATGAAAGGAAGTTTACCTCTGCTTTTGTGCTGCACGTGAGCGAAATGACAGGCATTTTTTTCTTTTTCTCTACCTGCAAAAAATATGTGGTGTTGGGCAAAATTGCGAGGACACAACAAATTTGTAGCGATTGGTTGAATTTGCTTAAATTGTGGACATCGTAACCTTGCACATTCCTCTTGGGGAATTATTATAAGGGTGCGATTATAATAGTACCCAGAAAAACATACTTCAGTAAGTGAACAATGAGGTGAGGGCCTTTACCTTTAATAAACTGGTTACATCGCCTGTTTCATGGCTCTGTCCTCCAAAAAACCTTAACTTAAGCAATTATATGAAAGGGCATCAGAAAAGAACATCTTGTTGATACATTTATTACCTAGTCATTAAAATGATTTAGCATTTGCCTGATATAATTTACATATAAATTATTTCTAAATAAATTATGAAGTACTTCTCATTGCTTTTTCATGTTCCCTTTTTTTCCCCAGAGTTAAATGACTGTCATCATGCAGTCATTCAAAACACTGCCCCCCTTTTTATTTAATAGTAACTAATGATTAGCTTGGTCACTTAACTCTTATAATTGCTGAATGCTAGATTATTTTATACTGTATGCCCCTCCCTGCATTCATTTCTAAAAACCTGTTTTGATCCTTGCCAAATGTACTAGAACACGTGACGGACAGGTGTAATAATATTCCCCAGGTGTGTCCAGTGAGATTGATCGATGGGTCAATAAACAGTTTTAATAAGCAACACTTGGATTGAGCCCCCGGGTTTTACCTGTGACACCTCCCACAGACAATCAACATGATTGTCTGTGGGAGAGAATAAAGTTATTTTTCAAATCTGACAAAATCAGAAAAAAAACAGTATGTCCTAGAAAGAAACATAAATTATTGTTACAGAATCATTTGCAGTATCTGAATTGCCATAACTTCATCAAAATGGGTAAATAAGTTTTTGTGTCATTAAGTGTAGTATAACTGAAAATAACTCAGCAGAGCTCAGACAAAAACACGTTGGTGTAATTTGTTGATTATTTACGGCTGCAAGTACACGGTCTGCTTTTACAGTGTAAAAAAATTATGGACAAGCCAAAACATTTCCGCCTTCTCAGAGCATATGTATATGTTTGTTTTTGTGTGCATTATATGAGTCTGTATGATCAGGCTTTTCCACCCTGGCAGTGCACTGCAACACAGGACAAGCTTCTGGGCTGTTATTTCCAAAATCTGCAGGCCAGGTCAGACGTCACACAACAGAGGTGCCAAAGAAAGTGATGAAAAGGAAGGAAAATAAACTGAAGGAAAGTGCTCAGAGACTTGCCAGACCCCCAGTGTGTGTTGATATACTGGCATAACCTTCACGGCCAAATTTCACACTCACTGTCTCACTGGTGTGCCCTCGCTGTGGTGTAGCATCTGGAGTGTGTAGCAAAGCAGTTGGATTTTAGGAATTACTTAAATGAACGTGCCATTCTTTTTTTTTTTTTTGACTATCAGTCATGTGCTGAAATTGCTAAAAAGAAGGTATTTCGATAGTTTGGGCATTTTGGGGAATGCTAAGATAGGTTCAGTCAATCAAAAAAAGGGCCTGGTGCAAAGAACAATCGCAGATCAATAGAACATACACTACCACAGGTTCATACACTTTTCTCACACACACACACACACACACACACGCATATTTGTTTTTCTATACCTGTGAGGACAGTCGTTGACCTATTGCAATCCCTAGCCCCTTACTCTAACCCTAACCAAAGCCTAATTTTCACCCTGACCCTAAAACCAAGTCTTGACCCTCATACCGCCGTTCGAAGTTGTGTGGACCAGCTAAAATGTCCTCACATCATACGGAAACATAATTTGTCCACAGAAGGCTATAAAGACATGCCCACACACAGACACACACACACACACACCTTCAGCCAACTTAGCACACCTTATCAGCTTTTTGTTAATTACAAGCCCAGCAATACAATTTCCACTTTTTCCCTCAACAAGAGTGAAACACTTCCTAGAGAGATAATTCAATAGTAATCATTTAGCATCCTACTTAAAGGGCTGTGTGTGTGTGTGTGTGTGTGTGTGTGTGTGTGTGTTATCCTGTGAAAAGACTTTCTATTTAACCAGACATAACATCATCATACCGTTTGTGAATAACCAATAACCCTGCACATTTGCATGTCTTTCAGACTTGCTTATGTTAAAAACAATTTAAGTGTTAAGTCAAACCTCTACAGCACAGTTGGTAAGCAGCTGTGCCACCCACTTTTTTGCATGGAAAATTGTGATTTTGCAAGCACACATGAAAACACTTTTTTTAAGGTTTAGACTGAGGTTTAACTTCCATACATCCAATCCATACATGAACTCAAAGCATAATATGGTGACACTTATTTTTCTAATTTTCCCATCAATGTGTTTCTTTCCTCATAATATTACAGTTTGTTAATATAATTATACACTGTACTTGAGTTTTGCTGCAATATTTAGCTCTGGTGAAAATGTGTTTTTTGTAGGGTAAAAATTGTTAGTCAGACAGTGGTTTTTTACAAGTTTCAGCTGGAAAAACTGTTGAAAAGTTTAATCGTAGTGTGTTAGTTTCTCTGTGTGTGTGTAATTACATTTCATACAGACTGCAGTGTTACACAATGTAATAATTAAGCTAACATGTAGATATGATGCTCATTCACTAATTCCCCCATCCCTGATGATACATCTTTTCCCTCCCTGCTAATGACCCTAAAATGAATCATGCACTCTGTGTGTATGTGTGTGTGTGTTTGTGTGCATATGTTTCCATAATACCCCCTCTTGTTATGGGATAATAATAGACATTAATACTGTAAATGTGTGCTTGATATAATTTTCAGATCAGTTTCCTTATTCAGGCTTAATTGAAGCTGAAAGATCCAAAACTTGCTACTTGTATATGCTTGTTAAAACTGAAATGTGCTCAAACATTCACAGGAGTCGGCAGCCTTAGTAGCTGATTATTCTTCATATTCCTGTGAGAAAATGCATACTTGTCTTTATTATTGTACAAGTGTGCAGAGCAGAAAAGGTTGCTTGGTAGCAAACCTTGAAATAATTACAAGTGAAGCCCAACTTCTTTCTTCACAAACCATTGTTTTTAGCAGAGCAGATTATTCCCATTTCCATCTATCCTACCTTATTACTTTGAAATAGGATTATTACTTTTGTTTTGCTTATAATAAAGATTATTTGCCCTATCATATGATTATATTGAATAGGCTGCAGAGAAATACAAACACAGCTACAAGGGTTCCCGTAAAAGTCTAAACCTATAAGTAGTTCAGGTTGACCGAGCATCTTTAACTAGGAAGGTTTTACGCGTAGCCTTAAAAGTAAAGAGTGTGTCTGCCCCCGAATCTGGATTGGGAGCCGGTTCCACAGGAGAGGAGCTAAAGGTTTTGCCTCCCATTCTACTTTTGAAAACCCTGGGAACCACAAGTAGGTCTGCATTCGGAGACCAAAGTGGTCTATTAGGATGATATGATAGTTTGAGGTCTTTTAAATATGAAGGAGCGTGACCATTAAGAGTTTTTATGTAAGGAGGAGGATTTTAAATTCTATTCTAGATTTTATAGGAAGCCAATGCAGAGAAGCTAATGAAGGTGAAATACAGTATGATTTCTCTTGCTGATTCCAGTCAATTCTCTTGCTGCAGAATTTTGAATTAGTTAAATGCTTTTTAGGGAGTTATTAGGACACCCCAGGAGTATGGAATGGAATTGATGTGTTTTTTTTTCTTTCACAAATATACAATTGTGGAGTACAGAAACGTTCCAGATACGAAGGGCGCTGTAGATTTATGTGGACAACAGCTTCCAGATTTGGCCTTTAATTGCCTTTTCTGTGTTTGACTTTGAAACTTAAGAATAGCCGCAGGCATGTGCCTCCTCTGGTTACTGTTAATTAGTTTAGTAGCTATGTTAAATGAGCTGAGTAAAAGCGTAACTGCTTAACCTCACACCGCTTACGCACGCAGTTTCTGCTTGATGGAGAAATAACTGTGAGGTCTCAGCAGGTGCTGATTTTGTCATAAAGCTTCTTATGGATTCACTTGCACTGGGTATAAAAATTGATGGTGTCCTTTACAAGATGTTTGCTTCTGCTGCACATGTGCAGTGGTTCAGGATGTCGGTGTCATCTATTTAATGATGGTGTTGCCCGTCAGTTTACATGTTTCTCACAGTCTGTTTTTATGAATATATTAAGAAACATATCCATCCAAAACAACAGTGGTACTGTATATCCCTTCTCTGAAAATGCCTGAATCTTTAGAATAAATGAGATTCAAAGGGTACGACACCCACTTCGGTCTGCCCATATGGTAGGGAAAGAACTTGAAAAGTTTGCTTCACAAATACTTTATATCTGAGAAGTGAACGATGGTTACTATGAGGCATAAAAACATATTTTCAAAGCAGACCAGTATTGTACAATGCACAGAGCGTTGTCAGTAAGAAAAATATCATGTAGGAGATAATGAGGTAAATATTGCACTTGTGGTCCCAGAGTGCATTTGCTTTCCTAAAAATAAAACTTTTCTTGCACTGTGGGCAGATTAAGCTGTATAGGCTTTTTAAGCCTATACTCAATTGTGCTATTAACATTTAGGAGCTTCTGCACATGATATGTTTTGTAGCCAATAATGATGAAAACTTGGATAAACCTTAATGGCGCTTTGGCTGTAATGAATAAATAATTTCATTCTGTAGGTTTGAATTTTAACAACAAATGTTCTTTTAAATAACTACATTAAAACAGATCAAACACACAAGGGCCATGGATGTTGCGCACTTGTCTCAGAAGGCAGGCGAGCGTTCCTGTGGGACTGAAGGTGTCTCTGTGAGTCCTGGTGCGTACATCTGGACAGGGCTTGGACAGGCCCCAGATCTCTGATTGGGTGACAGACTTGTCTCTGAGCCAGCCTTGGCCAGCTGAAATGGGGGTTGTGGTTGGGTTGAGGTGGGGTGGGAGTAGAGATTAGGGAGGTGTCAGGCTTTGACAAGGGCAGACAGGACAGCCAAGTGTCACAGAGTGAATCCATCTCTGCCTGACTTCCTCCTGCTTTGCCTCCTCCTGCCTACATATTTCTTCACAATTTATTATCAAACAAGAACACAAAGACAGTTCAGTCAAGCTTAAAAGAATATAATGAATGAATTTGTGGTTTGTTCTGACGTTTTTTTTTTTTTTTCTTATATTCTGTAAAAAAAATAAAAAGTCTATCCAAGCATTACAGGCCAATTTCCCATTGCTTTTGAATTTATTTACACTTTTTGCTATGCTAAGTCACATTTTTATCTAGATTAATTTTAATTACCACTTTAAAAGTTTTTTCTTACTTGTGTAAGCGCCAAGGCATTGTCAGGATGCTTGCCGGGGAAATCCAACGCTAAAAACATTCCCAACACAATGGATCTGCCAGGCTGCAGCAAAGTGCAGGAATAACTGGTTGGAGAAACACTGTTGTCATCAAAAATCTTGTTTAGCTTTCTCTCTTTTTGTTCGTCTGCGTTTGTACTTGCCCGTGTGCGCACAGTCTGACATGCATGTGCATAGCTGAGTCATGTGTTTCGACATACGTGTAGCAACTTCGCTTCTAACCTGTTTTCCTACTGAAAAACACAAAGGCAGAGTCTCTGTGTAAAGTCCAATAAAAGTGATTTAAAAAGACAGGGGTGGTACAGAGGTACTGTAGAGCAGCTGCACACCTCCCAAAAAGCTGTAATTACTTTCCCTTCATCTTTCCCTCTCTCACCCACTCCCAGAGTCTGATTACTTACCTAGGAGAAAATCTAATTGACACAGCAAATTGGCAAACACACTCTGAGAACTTCAGCACCAAGCCAGTCGATCCTGAGTAGATAATTGGGAGAAATATAGCTGCACACCTTCCTTGGTCTTTGTGGAAGGGTTTTAAAGGGGATGTGGTATCTGTCTTCTCAGGCCGGTGATTAGAATCAAACAGTCAGTAATTACAGATTGGAGCACCGCTGGGAAGGCTTAAGACCTAGAAAGAAACAGGGTGAAGAGTTATTTGCTGAGACTTTCTCCACTTTGCTTGCAAAGCCCAGCTAGTTTGTGTGTGTTTGTGTTCACTCTCTGTGCCTTTTTTATTTTTATATACTGTCTTTGTTTCACTCAGGTGAGGTCCATCAATTCAGTGTCTGAAGAGTGTTTATGTCAGTGATTGTGTGCCTGCTTTTTGGACCGTATTTTCATTTGGTAAGAGTTTTAGTTGTCTAATTTTTCAGAAGGACTCCCGCTTAAGAGGTTTTCTTTAGTGCATTTTGAGAATACTGGCTACATTTGTTTGGGTATAAAGGCTGAATGATTGCGATTCAAACTTTTTGTTTTAATCGCAATGTTTCAATTGCGATTTTTCTGAAGTTCCTTTTTCTGGAATGTGCACTACACTCTCTGCTCTGTGCAACTCCAGTACTGCAGCTCAGCTGAAGTGCATGCATGCAAGCATCCCAGTTCACCTAGACCATTAAACTGGCCTTGGCCACTGTGTCAAGGGGCATCATGTCTTTCCTTATAAACTGTGCTATTGCTCAAGTAATTTCACAGTGGAGATTTCCTTCAGCGAGGAGTAAGTATCCCAGACTCTTACCTAACATGGCAACTTGGGTATTTTTTTAAACTTTATCCACCTCCACTGACTTCCTCTGCAGGTTTCACATGAATCCTGTTAGGAATATTTCGATAAAGAGCTCATCCAGGTGTAGTTATGTGGAAGTTGAGTCATGGGAACTGAACTTCTTACTCGTTAGTTCAATAGTTTGATTAGTCTGTAAAAAAGGTTGGCTAGGGATTTGCAATTTATCTTGATGTCTCACCTGATGGAAATGGGCTAGATAAAAGGGCAATCTTAAATTGCAGTTTTGCTATTTTAAGATGGTGTTCTGTTAAATTGTGATGTTTATTAAATGTGAAAAATGATTTGGCTCTAGAATTCTGCAGCATGCAGTTAATGTAATTATTGATTTGCAGGTTTTTGGATACTGTATTTTGTAATCTGGATCTTTAGTACTCAGTTAGTAAATATTTGGATATTTATTCATCAAGGCAAGGAGTTGTTAATTAATTAATGGCATTTTATTTTTCTTAACATATGTAACAGCCAACAGCAACTTCAGAATTGCAGAAAATATTTGAAAAGTTCACTCTACACCCATCCCACTGACCCTTACTGCTATGTGGCAGATTCTCATCGCTAAGATAATGACAGAGCTGATTGACTATCTGTCTAAACTTTACACTCAGGATGGTGATTGGGGTAGATATTTCCATATCTTGTTGTCATATGTGACTCTAATGTTTGCACTGTGTGTGCCTCTACAGTACTTGTCTGAAGCTGAGGCTTGCCATGTAGGGAAAAAAAATTATATTTTAATAGCAAAAATTGAAAATTGAAAAACTACCCAATAGTTAAATATCCAAATAGATTTTCAGGTCCAGTCCTAATTCAGTTTGTATCATATAACACCTGAGTATTATGATGACGGCACGAAGTCAGTGTCAACCCTAAGCACACTGAAAAGCTGCTGAAGAAAAATAAAGCAGGCAAAGCCATGATCAATCTTTTACACTTTACAGTATGTACATAAACTTATAGAATGTTAGCTGGGTTGTACATAATTTCATTTTTTTAACATTTGTTTTATTAAGATTAACAACGTAGTTATAAAACGCACAGTAAGGTGGAACAGTGGTTGCATTGGGCTTCTCTCAGACCAATTAATCATCAAAGGTGATGCAAAGTTTTAAATTCTAAGAGGGATACGTATAGTCTGCATAAGTCAACATATCAAACACCTAACGCACGTTGTTTAGTGTAATGCTCATGTACCCAATGTGTCAACAGTTCTAATGTGTGTTGTCATCAGCATATTAAACAATAATCAGTGGGAAATTAATCCCTTACTTACCCTTCAAACGTGTAAATGGCGGGCAGGTACAGCATGACTGAGGCATCCCTCAGCAAAACACAGACTGTATTATTTGGGTCGGCCCAGATTTGGCCACCTGACTTAGATGTGCCTAAACTGTGTTCAGACCCAGGAGCCTGTGCTACCTGTGCCAAGAAGCAACCAGCTACTAGCTACTGTAACTTTAGTGTAAGCGGGTAAAATAGTCTCTGTAGGATACAGCCAATATCTATATTACAAATGAGATGGGACGGTCAATGGAGCAGCAGTTCTCTGCCGACGCCCTCCTGCAAACAATGTCGCTCTTTGCTGAAAGGCTCAGCCTATGCAAAGAGGCATATCACAAGATCAGAGAACATCAGTGTAATCAAAAATAAAAGATGGACTCTTTAAATGGCAAATGTTTATTTAAAGCTGAAGTCAAACCACAAGTTTATTTATGGGCTGCTTTGTAAAGAGCTTTTAAATTGAGTTTCATAGCCAACTGTGATAAGTAAATAGATAATGCACTCAATAATACTACAGGGAATACTAAGGAAAGCTCTTTAAAACATTAGAATTACTTTTGTGCAACAGACATAAACAGCTCTAAAATTTATAACTAAGACACTTACCCCGGTTTCACAGGAACAGAATAAATGAGGACAATTTGTCAGCCGTTCATCTCTTTGCTTTGCTACAAATGCAACAGCTGAAAAATTAATCCAGTTTTCTCAGTTTACTTAGTGGGTTGGGAAACGATCACCATGAACAAAGCTGAAAACTAAATGCTAAATCAATGCTCCTACTATATAGATGTCACACTGCATCATAACTACACTGTAAATCTTCCTGGAGCATTTGACCTCTGGTTGCTCCTTCTGGCTCCCTGACTACACAGTTAAGCTTAAGGGAGGGTCAGGCCCACCACCCCTCATCTCCCAACATGTAAGAGCTGTGGCAGGCGGACTCCTCAGGCTGGTCTGCCCAGTACATTGACCCTCCTGACAGAGAGGGAGGGAGACAGTGGATGAGATGCAGAAAAATTGAAGACTGAAAATGTGAGAGGCTGAGCACAGCACTTGTATGTGAGAAAAATGAAAAATAATGCATATCGAAAGAGCAGGAGAGAGAGAGCCAGACAACGGGGAGAGTAAGTGAAAATGAGGCCGAGATGGAACAAGTGCAGAGCAGAGGAAGAAAAAACAAAGAAAAGTGACACAGAAAGAAAGGTGTGACAACTAGAGACTAAATCTAGAGAGACAGAACCAAAAACAGAGAGGGAGCGAGAGAGTGGCGCAGAGATGGACAGTAGCTGTGACTGCTGCTGCACAGTACAGCCCTACAGGCCATCACGGACCAGTCCTCCAAATGTCAGCCCAGTCAGGACCACCCTGGGATGCCAGCAAGACCCCCCTGGGACCTCCAGGGAAGCAGATAACAACTGACATGGGAGAGCTAAGCTACCACTTGCACACACATGGAAGCACAGCATTGCCTCCTCTCATGCTCTGTGTTCCAGGAGCGAACGTGTCTGGGCTGGTTTGCTGTTGCCGTGCCTGAATTTGTTCCCTCGTCTACATGGGTCACAGCCTGTTTTCAGACGGTACTGCAGCCAGTGCGGAAGCAATCTTTAATCAAAAACTAATTCTCTTGTACTTGGAATACTTTGTTTCTCCCCAGACTTCGACAGTATGACACAGGCTAATAGCCTCATTCTTTGTGTCTCTTTCTAATGCAGAGATGAAGAAGG
The DNA here is from genome assembly GCA_033026295.1 of Channa striata. NCBI lineage: Eukaryota > Metazoa > Chordata > Actinopteri > Anabantiformes > Channidae > Channa > Channa striata. Next base: position 17,677,497 of record CM065180.1, on the reverse strand, counting down.
ATTAAAAAAACGTCCAGTTGAGGGAGCTGTCAGAGAGTATGTGAAAAAGAGAGGTTGAGGAGGAGACTGGAGAAGCACAGACGGTGATAGAAAAGCAGAAAACAAAAGGAGTTAGACAGTGAGTGAGAACAAAGTCCCCTGTCCCCTGTCCCCTGTCCCTGCTTAAGGGTTAGGAACAAAGGGAGAAATTAGAACCAAGAGGAGAGGCCGGAAAAAAAGGAGGCAAGCAGGAAAGAGCAGTCAGATTAATTGAGACAGAGTCAACTGACCGCAAGTCATTAAGCTGCCACTGGGCTGAGCGCCAGTCACTATTCATTCTCCTCACAACCACTCGCTGCTCCGCCGCTCTGAGCCCCGTATCATCCCTGCGTCACCTCCGTGCTTTTTTCACGCACTCACTAACACATGGGCGTAATTCCTTCCAGACAGGAGCTTGTTCTCAAAAAGCACTTTTGTCTTCATTAGACATCCACCTGGTGGCATGTCATTTGGGATGGCTGCTCTTGAGTGTAGGATGACAAATGATGATTTTTTTTTCACCGAACCAAGACCACAAAACAACGGTTTTTCACCAATCTGAAGAAATACAGGGGGTAGATGACATGAAGTATGCTCTTTTCACACATGGAAAATGGAACGTTGCTGGTCGAATTGAGATATTTGTGTAAAGCATATGAATGTTGGGATGCACAATCATTTCTCCTCCTAACAATGCTTTTTGTGGCATCTTGTAGTATGAGCATTGGTAGAAGACAAGTGACTTGGAAATCACTGACACCACAGAATAAGAGTGTTTCCATCTCCCACACAGACTTCAAAACTCACTTGCAGTTTTCTCTATTGTGTCCCGTCATTATTGGGTATAGTCACAGCCAATGTCAAGGATTTTCTGCTGGAAATAAAGGTGCAACAGTTCAATAATAGACAAGAGGTAACTATATTATTTAGTGTATTAATGCACTATATTCAAACTTTTACGTCTCAGTCACACCAACATTGTCAGTGGCTGAAGTGAACTGTGACCCCAAGAAACCACATCATTCAACGATAGCAAGCTGTGTTGACAGTGCTGACTATTGAGGGAACAGAGCCAGACAGACTGACATACACAGAGCCAGGCAGTAGATGTACAGCTGAATTACATCTTTGGATAAACTATGCAGCCAAGATAACTAACCTGCGAGTTGCTAACCAGCTCAGAAAGTTTTCATTCCCTTCTGTAACTACACTGTACTAAATTATATACAATCTTTGAGAACAGGGGGCAGCATGGGAAACATTTGATGCTGCCCAAATTCGACAGGACATTTCAGCGTGCTGAATGCGGGGCTGTGTAGCCACTGTTTGGTGGTATTAATGCTGTGGCTGATTGCAACAGCAGGTGCTGTGTACAGTGTCCTGATTATCAGGAGTGAAGACAGATGTCCCATCTAGTTCTACCTATCACTTCTCATCACATGATCAGTTGGATCCATTTTACATAACTCAAGCAGATTCACGTTAACAAAGACTTCTTATTAAAAGCTCACTTCCCTTGAGAGATCATATTTTAGCTTCATTAGCTTCCCGTTAAATGTAGAATAGAATTTAAAACTCTTCTTCTTACCTATAAAGCTCTAAACGGTCAAGCTCCATCATACCTAAAAGATTTCCTTGTACCATATCATCCTAATAGACCACTTCGGTCTCAGAATGCAGTTCTACTCGGTCCTACCAACCTGCCTAATGTTTTCTTTTCTCTCTCCACTTTCCACTCACCCACCCTGAGCCTGGTTCTGCTGGAGGTTTCTTCCGTTAGAGGGAGTTTGTCCTCTTCACTGTTGCCTATAGCTGCTCAAGGGGGATTTGTTGGGTTTTCTCTAAATGTCTGTATAGTCTTGACGTTATTATGTAAAGTGCCTTGAGAGGACTTTGTTGTGAATTGGCGCTATATGAATTTGCCTCTTGCTGTAGGCTTGAGCCAAAATGTAAAACTAGTTAGACAGGATGGTGTGCAGACAGTGTTCAATTTTGAGACTGGCTCACACACACTCAATTTAGTCCATTTAGATAGCTTTCAATCACAGACTTATGATATATACAGGGCCTGGGAGAGCACAATGGGAGGTATTAGCAAGCTGCTTTTTACTCTGATTATTGCCCTCACTTTTAGGGTTTGTTAGAATATCATATTCATGTATTTTTATTCTGTTCCTAGACTTTCAATCTAATCGCTGCAAATATTCTGTTAATAAGTTAGTCTACATAATTAACTGATTGAGTTGACGCTTTTTCAGTTTCACACTGAGATTGTAGAATTGAGGATTTCTTGTAAATTCTCACTTATTAATAATTGTGCTCTTTTATGTCTACTCTCTAGACAGATTAAAAACTCTCAATCCCTCCACTGTTGCCTTTCTTCTTAGGCACGTTTTAAAAATAACATTGTCACACAGCATGTAGATCTTGCAACCAGACCCTTGGACACCTCAACTCCACATCACCTATGTGTTACTGTACATCCTGCTTCTCTGTTAACATACTGTAGCTCGTTTTACTTTATCTTCAGACAGAACACGAGGCAGACGTTAAAGGTCAACAGAGAGATGCACTTGTACACACTTGTATGTGTCAGCAAAAACATGACCTATTTTCACAGTATTTCAAATTGAATAAAGAATTTGTGCTTTTTTTATGAATCTGTTCAGGAAAAGGAGGAGTGAGATACAGTAAAGGGCTGGATTTTCTAGTCAGTACTGAGGTCACTCAGAGGCTGAGCTGCCACACTGTGACACGTACACGGTGCCTTTTTTCCTTTACATTTATACAGCCAGTAAATTCTCTGTTTGGGGCAAATAAACACAAGAGGCGCACAATCGAATTTGTGCATAAGACCACGGGGGTAAATTGGTTTGGCCTTACAGTATGTCGGAACACATCATTAGATTGTCTCCTACAGCATCACTGACCCTGACAAGTGAGATCTAATTAAACCCATTAAACTCTTGCCACTTTGGAAAGAACCGGCTCGAGCACATGCACAAACTATTAATAAGTCGGAAAATTCCTTCACACTGAAACTTTTGTGCACTTTCAGTCTTTTCTGTTTCTCCCTCACACTCTCACAGCCCCAAGATGATACCACTTTTATCTGCCAAGTCAACACCAGGCTCATATGACGATCCCATCTTCCAATTGCTTCTACACACCTCCAGACACTCTCACTTCCTGCCTGCACGCTGAAACAAGACGAGCGAGTGGGAGGTGGAGATTCACTCAGGCTTACAGGAACACTAAATTGTATGGAAACATTATCCAAAGGCTTTGTCACTCAAACGGCTGCAGCCACCACAGCACGTTTTAGGTGTACTTCTTTGTATTCACACACATCAAACTCCACACTGTCTCTTTCTCACTCCTGCCTGATGTGATCCGGCCTATTATCATTCCCATCACCTGCTGTGACTAGAATTGGTTCTATAGAGGATGCTATTTGCCTCAATATTCTTTAGCCACTGAACATCTCTGTCATATTTTGCCTCACATGGTCTCTGAGGAACAGTTTACCACAGTAAGTGCAGGGGGTCTCTGTGGTGCATGTGCGGGTAATGGATTAACATGTCCTTCACTTTGCCTGTGTGTAATGGCAGGTTGACACTCTCAAGAAACAATAGTGTGAAGTGTAGGGTGCCAGGAGAATGTAATGTTGACACTGAGCTACACCGTAAACATATCCAATAGCTGTCCAAACCTACATAGTTAATTTTACTCATCCATGTTCTTTATTTCTTGCTACTTTTCATAAAGTTGGAATAAATTGCATTTCTTATTGTTTTTGGGTGAAGCTAACTTAAACAAGTACAAGTAAAGTACACCAGTGGGAGGAAGCAATTTACAAAAAGGCACCTGGAAAAACTTGTAGGCAAGTAGTAATAGAATCGCCGAACTCTGGTGTAAATTCATCAACCAAGTCCAGTTAAAAAGCTAAGAAGGCCAGTTTTCTGCTGTCATTTGCTAAGGATGGAGAGTGGAATAACTTTTTTTGAAAGTGCACTGATGCAAGTGAAAATGTATTTTACGTTAATGCAAAGCACTGTGGTGGTGCTGATCTGAGCACCCGATAATTACAGCTAATAGGCACAAAGAGCACTCTGCAGTGTACTACACGTAATCATATTAAACTATTTATTTATTATATATTTTGAGGTAAATACGGGGCTTAAGTCTTGTTTGTAGAACACACACTCTACATCCTTTTGTTATAAATGACTGACTTAAGCATCAAACAATTTCCTCACAGAGCCACTATGGACCTTTAGTTCTTCTCTATTTACGATTTGATTGTTATTTTCAAAAGCAAACAAATTATGTCGACCGCATAGGAGAACACTGCAGTCGATTATTCTGCCAGATCAAAAAGGCAGAAGAGTTCATCTATGCACACAGCGTAATAGTAATACTCAGAATGTCAGACTTACTTCTTCAGGTGAGCTACTGTATGTGTAGTAAGCCAAGTCTCATTTGTAGCAGAGGGAATGAATGTGAATAGTTCTTTCTCTTTCATTGCGTTCGGTTGCTCTAAATTTATTAAGAGTTGAAATGATTTATCTTGTGTATTTGCTGGTAGAGTAAATTACAGTGGGGACTTTAATTTGTGCGTGCACAGGTTTCTGTAACTGTGGGTGGAAGCTGAGCCCCTTCAGACTATATGTTGTAATCACATGCCGTGCCGTGACACAAAAGACGAGCATTTGGCATAAGAGTGTCCTAAACACCGGCGCAGACGCTTTGAATGCCTATATTTTAAAATTATTTTAGAAATGTGTGAGTGTCCTTGTGCAGTCTACATTCAAATAAAAGTCTATAATGTCATTTCTCAGTATCTTGATGCAATACTGTGTGTGTAATGCAACGCTGCTGATGTGTTTCAGCCTGTCTCTGTGTGTCAGTTCTGGGGAGAGGTGTCTCATTACACTGTAGTGGTTTGTTCTTTTCTCTTCCAGAGAACCAGCACTTGAAGAGTAGATCTAGTTACTGGCTAATGGCCCTCACCCAACATGGTTCTCCTCTGGGGACAACCTGACCCAGCTCTATAGGGCTGTCTGTGCATCACACCAGCCATTCCTGTCTAATCTGGGGCATCTGAGAGTGTGAGCTGTGGGCGTATTTACTTGGTTCATCACATACAGCGTGGCTGGCATTACTTACACTGTAGGTTTCAAAAAGTCTATAGAGCCTATGTTTGGTTGCTCCAATGTGATTTCACATGTGTATAGAATTGCTGTCTATGATTTATTTTTTTTTTTAAATCATGCCTGCGTGTGTCTGTTCTAGATGCGGACATGATTCATGACATGAGCGGTAAATGCAGGCCCCAGTTTTTTGGTTACGACTCTCTCACCCTTCTCGTTGAATCACTGTTCCCACCCACTTGTTTCGGGATGTTTAGCCATCAAATAGCAGCACTCGGGGAGACACTGATGCGAGCATTATAGCTAACCGAAGGATTCAGCAGTTTAAATGCATCAGTCATCATGAGCTGTCTATGAGATACATTATCCCTTCTGTCTTTGTGACTGCTGCTTTTACTGCTGTTCACAATGTTTACATTGCTTATTCAAGAACTGACTAAGCAGAGTTACAGTCTTTCTGATGTGTTATTATAATCGCCAACATAATGTTAGGAAGGGAGAAATACAGAAACATATCATGTTTGTTATATACACTATTGTCAAGGCGGCAACTATAAGCAGTTGAGATACTGTATAATGAAACAAATAATTGCCTGACAAAAATGTAAAAACTGTAGACCATACTGACACAGCAGCTAAATATATTTTCAAATATGTCTTCAGATACACTTAAACTTCACATAAAAGTAACAAAAAAAAGATATTGTGTTCTTGCAGTTGACCCATTTAAATCAGTTGCACGTAACAACACTTAGCAAAATGTCACAGAGCAGGCTGATTAACTGTGCAAGTGAGCATTGTACATTACAGGAATACTTTTAAACCTAATATTTCTTTGAACCATCCACTGTTACACAATATGGCATTTGCAGAGAAACATTTGTGGAAGGAAAAGAGGTCTGTCTTTCACAACATTTAATCCTTGCTCTCATAATGCACTTTTAAAGCCTTTTACATACATGTGAATGTTTACACCTCCGCTCTCAATTACTCCAACCTGGACAGAAATTATACGAGCGTTCCATCCCCTTTCCGAGAATTCACCAATTTACAACCACAAATATCAGCGAGTTAACCATTAGGAAAAACTGCTCGTCTTTCTTGTGTCTTACCTTACAATAAAAGTATAACCACATTTGTAGCAGTAGGAATTAAGGTAGCAGCAAATTAATGTACAGAGCTTAGAGTTGGGCGATGTGACCTTTAAATAATATTGCAATATTTTCAGGCTATATGGCTATACTTGATATGCTGTATGTCAATATTATTAAATCGCCTCCAAAGCACTTTATAAATGCTGGATTTGAGTCTTTCATGTACAGTCTCACCAGTATGATTTTATGATTTCTAGATTTTATTCTAGAAATCCCTGCAGCATAGGTCTGAATTAAAACATTCTCATTAATGGTTTCTGTTGGAAATGTATTAAACATGCGTCTACTGTAAAAAGGGGGCATATCATAACCAAGGTAAATTTAATAAAGCAATTAATTTAAACTATGGAATAAAATGAATAATGTAGTAGGCATACATACATAGTTTTTAGTGTTTATCCCAATTTTAAAATATCTGTGAACTATGTTACAGCAGGTTCCAATCTTGAGATGGATTTAAACTATGATTTTTAAAATTGTCCGATGTTTTTTTTTTGTTCACCGTCTTAAGATGCTTTCTTCAGATTTCTGTAGCATGGATGCTCAACTGGTTGTGGCACAGGGGCCTATTACTAAGAAGCAACCCAAGAACCACTTGTAGACACGCTTTACCAAGGATATACTGGATGGACATTACTTTAATCCAGTCCATTTGGCTTTTCAAAATGTTTTATATTTGCATATATCTGATATTCACAAGCAATAATTATTGCATGGAAATTTATTTATTTATTTTTAATAATTAAAAAGTGTTTCCTACAGTGAGACAGCATCATTGAATTGATGCCCTGGGCCCGCCTGCATGCTTTCAGAGACCACAAGAGAACTGCAGACCACTGGTTTAAACCCTCTGCTGTAGCAGCCTGACTCTATCCCCCATTCCGGTTTCCTCCTCTATTCATCCACTCTCTGGAATATAAAAATGACTCTGTTTTAAAAACCAGAAAATTCATGAAGCTGAACTCCAACATTCGGCGTGGACTCAGTGAACTGAACGTATAAACGACGCACTGAACAGTTCAAACAGTGTATGTAAATTGACTCACAACGTAAAAGTTTAGATATGGTTGTAGATACTGTACATTTCATTGTGAATATTTTCTCTTTAATTTAAATATATTAAATTAACATATAAAATATATGTATATTAAATATTGAATATAATTTGGCCTTTTTTTTAAAATAAAAACATTACAGAAAACACATATTGGTGACAAAGTAAGTATCACCCCCTTTAAATTGGTTTCGGACAGTCATAATCAGCTGTGAACATCTGGACACTACCATTTTACCCATTTGTCTCCAAAACTGCTCAAGCTTTGCCAAGTTCCAGAGGATTGTGAGCGAGCAGCCCTTTTCAAGTCCAGCCACAAATTTTCTGCTGGACTGACATCTGGACTGTAATGCTGCCACTTCAGAACAGTTTTCCTTAAACCATTACTTTGTAGCTTTGGCTGTATGACTAGGATCATTGTCTTGCTAGAAAAACAACTCTTCTCAGAGCTGTCTTGCACTGCTCCCGAATTTACCTCCTTGATTTCCCGGTATTTTGGTGAATTCGTTTTGCCCTTTACCTTTCCGAGCTATTCTAGCAGCTGCTGCAGAAGAACATCCTCACAGCAGGATCCTGCTACCACCAGGCTTTACACTGGGGTTGTCTCTGATGACATGCAGTGTTGGTTTCTGCAAAAATATCTAGTCTGGTGAAGGAAAAGCTCATTTTTGAACTATCTTCCAGTAAACTTTCAGTAAAACCATGACTGACCCGTGATGTCATCGGTCGCCGGTGCTGGTCATAAACCTTAAACGTTTTTACAAAAATCTTTGTAACAACAACTGGCAGCGACTGGCTCTTAAGATGAAAAACTAGAATCTTTACATAGAACACACACACGACTAAGCCAGACTGGCTTTGACTAGGAAAAACTGGGTCATCAAAAATCACATTTATAATCAGCTGCACAGTTGTTTGTCCGTCTCTAAGTGGTGTTTTTTTTTCTCTCTATGTTGTAGTTTTCTTCACCAATGACTGGACCTCCCACCTACAAGTAATTATCTCCATTTAACTAATCCTGTGATTTGTTCAAACCTTTGGCCTGCACCATTGTTGATTTAGGTGAGTTAGTTTAAATGGGGGGAAGACTGAAAGTATGCAATCGGCTCTTTTCTGTTTTAGTAATTTAATTAACTTGGATTACTCCGTAGACATTTTTTTCACTTTTCCACAAAAAGATCACCTTCTAAGGGAGATGAATACTTAAAAATGTATTAGCCTAAAAGTCTAATGAGTAAATGTAAATACATTGTGTAGTTATTATGGAAATATGACAATGATATTCCCAATATGAAACGATAATGAATGAGTTTTATTTCATTTCATTGATTTTTATTAATTAATTTTAATTGTTAAGGAAGGTCTTCAAGTCTAATATACCACCACGTTATAAAGTTGGAATAAAAGTATTCACGAGAAATTATTTTACCCAGAAAAATGATTCACCTCTACCTCATTCACTCCTTATGTTACTTGCACCAGCTGTGAGGCAGTGTAGGAGCTGAGGGCCATGGTGTTTAAAATTAGCCCAAACTTCAAATAAACCTGAGCAGTTGCTTTTTCTATACCTTACAACAGACAAACTGCTTCTTTCCAGGAATCCCACAGACTGTATGAAGGAACCTAAATTCAAGCAAACCATACTGTGTTTTTCTGTGATCTACAACGATCGAGGCAGCATTGAACATTGAGATGTTCTGCTACGAGAAAGACTAAAGTCAGTCTAGTGTTATAATGCCGCTCGGTGATGATGGCTTCCTCGCTAGTCAAAGCGTGAGCCTGAACTTCCTTTTAATTCACATTCCTCCCACTTCTCGCTTTAGTTTCCTTTCTCCTTTGTGATGCTTCAGCTGCAGTCACACATAAGATCTTTACAAGCAAACTACACTGTTTGTGCTTTTTTCACAATTTTTTAAAATATAAATCTACACAAGTGATATTTCCGAACCATCCAGAGGTGATAATTGAAATGCTAGAGCACTCACTGATTTTTTTTCTGCAGCTCCTTCATTACAGCAGCACAATAACTTCTCTCATCGGCTAACAGCAGCTCATTCTATTATCTGCTCTGTGCTGATGTACATCCACGGCACAGCCAAGAGGGATAACCAGCACAGGCTTCTTTATTTTCTTTGAATCCCTGGATCAAGTGGTAAGACTTTTGTGTTTAATGCTCTGATGAGTAGTCAGTACCCCTGGGTAGGATTCCTATGCCAGCTGTCTTCTTGTAGTAAAGCTCTTTGAAATGAAAGTGAATTCTCTATGCTTTAACAGCCTGAGTAAATAGCTAACTAATAAGGGCTGAGGAAGATGAAGCAGGGCAAAGATGTGTCAGGATAATAAGTCGGCAGCAGAATTATTTTAGCCTTTAACCAACACAGGATGTACTTTCTTTCTCCTGTTCCCTTTCATTGTCTTTGCCTTGTCTGTGTCTCTTATCTTGTTCTCCCAACCTATTCTTTCCCTTGGCTGCTCCAAAATGTCTTATTTCCCACACACTGCCAGGAACAGTGTTTTTGGTGTAACCAAATAGTAAGTTGAGAGAGATTTTATCAGGATAATAGGTACCGTTGCCAACCCAGGCCTCGTGCCAAGTATTTTCTCACAAGAAAGTTGGAGATAATCAGCTACGAAAATCACTGACTCTCAGATCTCCTGTGTGTCTGTCTGTCTGTCTGTCTGTCTGTGTGTGTGCGTGTGCACACATGTGTTTTGGTGAACAACAAAACACATATTCAGACAGTAGATAGTTCAGCTCATAGCCTCACAAACCATACAACTGAGTTACTAGTGCACACGTGTGCATTTTACAAATCGGGTAATTTGTCCATGTCAGTAATCCAGATGCTGCCTGCAGTTTATTCTCCTTTTGTTTTGTTTTCTTTTTCCTTCTGTCTTAAAACTGAGGAGTGAGGTGGGTTGGGGGTGGCATGCTCAACTCTACAATCTTGGATTCTGTTCAAAGTAAAATCAGTTTTAATCTGACATGTATAGAGTGTTTAGAATGTGATTACTGAATACAAAGTGCTTGTAAACTATCTATTACTGGATTGTTGAGTGAGAAAGTTAAGCAGGTTTTCATAATTTCAGTTTGTATTCTATTGTAATTACTAACCTCGCTAGTAACTAAATATCCAGTCTAGAAATGCAGCCTTCTCAACAGAGTTTATACCTTTGTGTATTAAGAAAAGTACACCACGTTTTTGAAAAATTATCTAATAGTTGTTTGTCAAGCAGCCTTTAAAGAATACCATTTCCCATGATTGAGAGGGAGCTGTGCTTTTTTAACCATTCCTCTAACTGGGGTCTTAGTTGTGTTTTTAAAAATAGTTTCTCCTAATTTATTTAACCAGTACATTTAATTTTTAAACTTCCTATTCCTTATAAATAAAAAAAGAATGGATCAAAGATCACTGTTGGTAAAGGTTGGAGTTTTATGCGCTGACAGGTGGTTAATCTATAGTGGTGCGTCACCATTTATGGGTTAATTCTCATTTTAATAAAAAAACATTTGTATACAAGAACCACCAGGTAGTATTTAAGTTTGTGGCTGATCAGTGTAAACTGCATGAAACATAATTAGAAAGTAATACAGTTGTAATACCTGATCGAAAAAATGATACATGTCATTTGAAAAGGTCAATGTTTGTGCTACATTGAACTAAAAGGCTGCTGACCCTAGTTTCATATTCAATAGACACATGGTATCACAAAACAAGAAAGTTAATACTGTGTGTCAAAAAGGGGATGGTATTGTGAATACATGACCCAGGTTGGTGAAAACAGGTGTGTGAAAATAAAGATTTAACAAACAAAACTCACTTCCAAAGGGAGGACACGGCACACTGTTAACTAATCAAGGAGTGGCACCAACAGCTTAAATGGAAATAAAGGGAAAACTAAATACATAAAATAACACAGCAAAAGTTAATTTCTCAAAAATCAAGAATATAATAAAGATGAACCGAAGGTGGCACTAAGCCGGGCAAAGATGTGTCAGGTACTAACACATCTGTGGTACTAAGCAAAGTACAACTAAAACAAGGGAAAAGATACTAACACGTGTGACAAATAATCAAAATCACGGAAACAAAAGAAAGTAACAATATCAACCCAAACGACTATCCACGCACAAAACCTGACAAATAACCAAAGTAAAATCTAAGGAGGACAGAACGGAACAAAGAAAGTGACGAACGATCAAACCGTGAGGGGAGAACTGGGTTTAAAGAAATGGGAAAACAGGTTGAACCAAAAGGGACAAAATGAGGCAAGTAAAGGAACCAAAAAGAAACTATCAGGAAAGAAAAGCAATACTACAAAATAAAAGTCCAAGACAGGAAATAAACAACACTGCACCAACAAAAGTCCAGCATCTTGACAACTGTGGGTGTCGTTCACAAAATGTCAGTCTTGCTCTTCAGATGCAGAGCCTCTTTGCTTATAACCCCAATCTTTTAATATCTGCTGTATATATAATTAAAACAATCTGTTTCTCTGTGTATTATTCATCCCCCCTTCCTTTTTGTCATTGCTTCTCATTCCCCCTCTATCAACATTTTATGATAGTTTTTAGGATGATTTAAATGACGTTTTGCCCCCTGTGTAAATGAGCCAGCAACAATAGCTCTTTTTAACTGCGATAGTGATTTGAAGGTCATAGGTGCCTTGTTGAGCAATAAATCGCTTTTAATTAAAAGCGTAAATTTTCACCATGCGGACCATTTGGGCTGGGTGTTGAAAGACAACAGATTAATTATTAAGATAATAAAGCATGTTCAGGATGCCCCCAGTCTTTATTTGATTAATTTGCATGGCTGTTGCTGGTCTGGCATCATGACAAGACTGTAATGAAGACTTCAGCACAGAACTTAATGTATTTAATTATATGAGAGTACTTGCTGTAAGGCCAGTGCACACACAGTGTATACTTGGTAGATTACAGTTTGTTTTGCACAAATACAGATTTTCTGTTTGCCTTATGTAATGTCTTTCTGAATTGAGGCCCACATGTGTGAAATTCATTTTAAACTAGCATGTACAACTTTAGGTTGATGCAACGTTAATGGTGTTTGGCAATAATAGAAAACATACTAAATACAGCAGAGTGCCCACTGTCATTCATCTTGATAAAGGCGGGAGGATTAAGTTGGTTGCAGAGCTCAGTAAATTCATACATTTTATTGCAGATGTTCAATATATTGGAAAACAGAAGATGCAAAGTTCATTGCATTGGATGAGAAACATGCAGTAATGTTATCTCTCACCATTTGCCCGAGTTCCAGAGCCACATTCTGGGTCAGAGACAGGACGCCTGTCTCACTACTCTTTTTTAGTAGTGTCCTCCTCTATGAACATGTGCAGACAATAACTTTAAACCTCAAAGCAGACAAAACCAGCACTAACAAAACTGCAATAAATGATAGAAAATACAGGCAGAGTTGTCAAGTTTGTGTATAACGTACTTAGTGTTTAAGAAGACATAGATATATCCTGCATTCTTCTTTTCATCTCATATCATACGCTATCCTGTTGTATGCAAAGAATTCAGAAGACCTTTAGCCGACTGAATGTAAAAAATGCCTCATTATAATGCCTGGCTGAGTCACGCAGAAAAGTGGCATTTGTATTCAAAGTCAAAGTGTTGTATAGAAAAAAAATCCAGTCGTCTCCGCTTCATTTAGGTATAATATACCTAAGGTATAGAGAGAAGAGGAGATTAAAAGAAGGGAATGAAGAGAGAAAGAATGCAAAATAAAAAGGAACCTCTCGGGATTAGCACTTTCATATAGTATATCTACTGCAAGCTAACCATTTAATTATTACTTTTCCTATTATTATTAATCCTAACTGTCCTGTGCAGATGCAGGTTTATTAGGTGATGTACCCGTTGTAGAAAACTTTATGCATGCTTACATCTGACCTACCCTTCCTCTGACCTTCCAGACTCATTTAGTTGCTAGACCCAAAATGAGAACACAGAGATGCAGAACAGCCAAAAAAGTAAATGACTCACAAATTAGGCACAAGGCTTAAAACTACAAAAAACAGAAATAAAATTTCCAAAAACAGACAAAATGACCAAAACCAGACAAACAATGATCAAAAGCAAAAAGAGGGCATCTAAAAATTGAAACCAAATGACCAAAACACACAAAATGACCTGCGGTCTGTGCCCATGATCCACCCATTCACACAGACAGTAGGTCAGAGCAGCTGTCCTTTTTTATGGCTCTCGGGCTTATTGCTCCATTCTTACCAACTGTTTTGGTAAGAACCAAACCAATGTTTTGGTGGTAACTCTTCTGGACAGAGATCTCAGACGTTGTTCCTGGAATCACCCGGAGCCACCCTCCCAGTTTGGGTGTTACAGCCCCCAGTCTTCCTATCACCACAGGTACCACTTGTGCCTTCACCTTCCACATGCTTTCTAACTCCTCTTTCAGCCCTTGGTCCTTCTCGTGTTCCTTTTTCCGGATGTTGCTATCGCTCGGAATTATTAAATCTATCACTACAGCCTTGTTCTCCTGTTTATCCACGGCTACTATCTCGGGTTGGTTGGCAATTACCATTTTGTCAGTCTGTATCTGGAAGTCCCACATGATCTTAGCTCTGCCATTCTCAACCACCTTTGGAGAAGTGGAGAATTGTGTGTGTGTGTATACACATAATTTCACATTTAAAAGAAAACATTTTTAAAAAAATCAAGATAAATAACCCATACAGACCCCTGATGGTGACTCTCCTTTGTAAATTCTTATCGACGATGTCAGCATGTTTTCCAAACTAAATGAAAGGAGTTCTAAAGAGGTTCTGCATAAAAGGAAATGTAAACACACCTTTTTTATTTCTTTTTGCTATTTAAAAATGTTAGAAGCCTCCTACAGAATGAGATAAAATGAGTGAGACTGACATTACTATAACAAAGAGAAAACAAACAGTAGCATCAACAAAGTCTAAAACCATATGTGAAATATGGTACGTTACATAGCTGAGCTGTAGCAGTCGTCCATGAACCACAGGGTCAGTGTCTCCATCCCCGGTCCGTCCTCACTGTGTGTCAGTGTGTCCTTGGGCAACACACTGAACCCCTAGTAACTCCCGGTGGGCCAAATGAGCACCTTGCATGGCAACCATTACCATCATGTATGTGTGTACCAAATTACTCTGTAAGTCGCTTTGGATAAAACCATCTGCTAAATGTAAATGTTCATTTGCAGCATCGTAAAGTTTCATTTTCATCACTAATCTTGTGCTCATCCCCTTTTTTCCTTTTATATCTATATATATATGGTAAAGCTTTTTTATGACATTCTGCATATATGATTTTAATTCTAGCAAAAAACAAAGGTCATTTAAGTATTGAAATGTTTGTGAAGAGTGTGTGGCAGGTTAGCGTGACTGAACTTTGTGACAACACACACCCTTTGCAAATATCCTGCAATCTGATGAAGCATTTCTGATTTGCATGGCTGGGCAATCAAATCTGTCACCTCACCACTAGAACTCACTGTTTCACTGGCTGTTTTTCAAGTTGGCCTCAGTATTGGCTCCCTTATCAAAGGCCAAAATGATAAATTCCCCCTTTGATTGGCTTAAAAAATCAAGACCCATGCCACTATGTGGCAATATTGATGTTTTGCTCAGCCTGAGATCAATGCCTCTTCACGACTCATTAGTCCAGCCAGAAATGCTTCTTTACTTTACATGTTGTCGAGTGCTCTGTGTAGTCGCAGGTCGCAGGGCTGCTGTGATGCATTCTAACAATGCAGGTCTCATTGGTGTTGTTGTGGCACAAGGTGAGGGGGATATATCACCTGGGTCTTGGATTAACTGCCCAGTGGTGGTTTTCATCTTTGGGAAAACAAAGGATACGTACTTTGCTGTTTGACCTTAGGGAGGTTGTTGTCTGCCCCTCAGGATCTTACAGCATAATTTCAACGCTGTGGTCAGTGGCACCGTGTCCAAGGTGAATGTTCAGGAAATGACCTGCTGAAGTGAGATAAATTCTCCAATTTTTCTGTTCCATTTCAAACTTCTGAAGAGAGGTCCCTCAGAGATGGTACGGAGTGTGTATGTGTCATCTGAACAATGTACACACATTCTCATATGAATCTATCGATTGCTTTGCTATAAAAATATGGGCTGGGAATTGTGGCACCCTGGTCTTTGTTCTGAGCCCGAGTGTCGGTCGGGTATAATATGACGAAAGCAAATAGTTTGACTCACCAGACATTCTGTAGTGGATCAATTTTTCTTAAAGGATCAAGTGTTTGTGAAACATGAAAGATATTTAAGTTGAAAATTCTAAGACAATCTGATGTTTCATCTTTTGTGCTTTATTTTTTTTTTACATCTTTTCATTTTACTGTAAATAATGAAGAACCAACAGACTTAAAACTAATATATCTAAGGATTTTATTGTAGATTTCAGAGATTTCCTTATTGAAGCGTGTCTTGATGTCTTACAGCCACATTTCTCTTTGATCAATTTGAAAGAAAAGTCTCGGTGCAGCATGAGCTGATGTGCTTGCAGTAACAACGCAACACAACTATTTGCTTTTATTTTGTTTCAGAAATGATTAATGGAAACATCCTCCCGGCGTCTCTCTCATCTGCTTATGTTTTTTTCTCTATAAAGTTGTTTATGTCGCTTTAACTTTCTTTATATGTTTTTAACTAAAGTGTCTGAATCACTAGTTATCAAATTAAATGATTTGCTGAAAGTTCCATCAGCTGCTGTGCTGTTTAGCTTAGAACATCAACATCAATCCTCTCCCCAATAAAACTATTATAGACTCATTCAAGTCATTCTGGATGAGGTTTCATCCTTTGCCAGATGGTTTTCTGGAAAAGGACTTTCATTTAATGCCTCGCCATGATGCGTCTCTTTCGTCAACAGTGTCTTTCCGTTGATTGTCCCTCACACTTCACAGCCTCTGATCTGCACTCCTGTTTAAATACAGTGATGTATTAATAAGGCTGTCTGTGAATTACACTTTATTAGACCATGCTGATAGAACAGCATAGAATTGCTGTGTGCTGTAACCATTTGGGCACATCGCTCTCTGTTTCTTCACTGTAGTCCTCATGCTTACACCAGTTACACTGATGTACAGCTATAAATGCCTTGTCTCCCTATTCATAGTGTATAACCTGCTGCAAAATAGCTACACACACACACATGGTATAAGCACACTGCAAATAATAACTACACAACCTCCTTTTATTAACCGTGTCTCCTGAAAATCAACTCCCTGCTAAATTGTAAATACATTCTGGAGAACACAGAAACAACCAAAAGAGACGTGAAGTTATTAAATATATTTAGCTAATTATTCTAACTTAGTATTTCAAAATTTTGATAACTACTTTTCAGAGACAAACATTGTATTTTCTCTCCATTACAGTTAAGAACAATGTTGTTACTATTTACTTTGTGTGATTGGTATACTTGTGGAAAATACAATCATCAGATTTTTTTGACCCTTTATGTTAGATTCACAATCTACCCAGCAGTATGTAAAGTAATTAAAATAAAAACCTCAAATATTTTTTGTGGTCATATTTTTAAGTAAAAAACAGTACACTGTTATTGTAGGACGTGTAACAGAGTATTTCTGCACCGTGGTAATGATACTTGTCAGATTACTTTAATTACACAACATTGTTTTTATTGTTGACTTTTAATGTAAATGGCAAGTAAAAATAGGATCATGTTTGCAGTGTAGTTGGGTAGGACCGTATTTTCTTTTTAATAGACACGGTTGATTTCTCACACCCTCTGCTGCTTTACAAACTTACAGATGTACCCGCAGAAGGTGTTAATTAAGTTTAATGTGTCACTTGTAAACTGTTAAAATAGTAATAGATAAAAAATTACCATTATTTTTACACAGTATCAGCCAAAGACTAATTCAATATTGGTTCACAGAGCTGTTACAAAATGAATTCATTTGATATAGTAACAGGAAACCAAAGAGGTAAAAACAAATATAAATTCCAATTTTTTGTTTATCTTGAGAAAAGTCAGGATGGCTTTGACATACATTATTTAGGTAGATGCTGATGGGAAGCTCAGCAGCAGCACCAACCAGCCCTGCACAAACAGAATTACCTCCAAGGTGACAGAAGTTATTTTTCTCTTCTTCCTGCATTACTTATCCTCCACCTCTCTTCTTCTCATCCTCTGAACCACAAAAAGCAAAGCCCAAGCTAGACGAAAATAGAAAAATCTGAAATGGTTATTTAATGTGGGTTCTGATTGATCCCTATCATGTTAAGGATCAGATGCTTAATCGTCTTGTAAAGATGCCACATTATTTACAATTGGATACAGGAACACTCCATTTGTTATTAACATTGTCAGGCAACTGCCCGGGCAGTCCAACAAGTGTTTTGTTATCTACGTGATATATGAGGCAGCAAATGAAGGTCCTCGGGTGATTTGGCTGAGATGCGGAGATGGGATGTGCCAGCAGAGGCTGTATGTGTGTCAGTGAAATTGGTTATTGTAGCCTGGGATCAGACTCTGTATATCATAAATTGGTTGTGATGAGTGTCAGTCTAATATTTGGTCTCTGCTCTGTGGCAGACTGCTACATTTTAACTGTGGAAAACAGCATGTGCTGGGTTTGCACTTGACAGATATGTGTGATCACAGTTTGCATGATGGGTAATAATGAGAAGGAATACTGATGAGTATTCCGAATTGCCAAAATTTTGATCCATAAGAACAAATTCAAACATGACCACACTGCAACTGATGTCATTTCTACACTTTCTCATTGTGCCAAACTGTTCCTGGCTATTAAAATTTTTTTTTTCCTCACTAGGTTTAAATATTTTAATTATATATGAGTAGCAGTCATAGTAGTAGCAATAAGGTATTTTATTTTGTTTGTTTTTCCATACATGTCCTAACAAATGGGAAAATCAATAAGTACCAGCTTCAGTGCCCATCTATCCATCTACAGTCCCAGCATATGCAGTGTTGAAAAATACATACAGTGTTTTCCATAGAACTGGTACAAACATGTTGCTATGATTAATAGTTTAAAAAAAATGAGTGCACAGAAATTTGACATTTATGTCACACTTGTTAATGAAAAGCCATTTTTCTACTTCTCACTACCCTACACGCAGTAAGCTGACTTTTGCTCCTAATAGAGGAGTGTCATCAAAGCTTTTCTCTCTTCAGCTTGCGATTGAAGCCTCCCAGGCACCAGCTGGTCCCTGGGGTCTTGGCAGGTTGACAGCCCAGTGATTCCTGCAGGTTTCTTCCCAAGGCCAATGCATTTAACTAGACTTCCTGTTTCTGCAATTACATGCTGCTTCTCACTCTCTCTCTCACACACACACACACACACACACAAGCAGACTTGCAGAATGTCAGTACAATGTACTAAGACACAAACATGTACACAAAACTCTTGGAAAAAACTTTATACTTTATTAGACAGGAAATAAAATAATAACAACAGGCTGTACAGGTTTATAGCTCATGCATTGTTCTATATATCTAACACACAGTGGAATACTTTTTTCTTCTTCCACCATTGTCTGATCCAGGCAAATCCGGACTCACCAGCTCTGCTCCTGCACATGTTGTTCACTTCCTGAATCCCCAGGCTCCAAGCTGATTATAATGTGCCCTGCTTGAGAGAGGAAGAACTTGATACATACTGCACACACAGAGACACAAGCACACACACTTTTCCTTTCATGTTTCATTCAAATCTTCCCTCGCGTTGCTTAATAATAGGCATGGCGTCTCACATTTGTTGCCGTAAGTGTTTTCCTTAATGCCGGGGAATTTAGCACTTAATATATTCTTTCTGTTCCTTAACAGAGCAGAGATGACAGCTTTGGTCTGCAAGAAACCCATAAGTGGCCTGTTTTATGTCTTCATCTGTTGCCTTGTTTAAAACCAGAGGTAATGATCTGAAAATGTATCATCCAAATGTACGTTGGCACCAGTTCACTATAACACCAGAAGCATTTTCCCGAATATTGCATAACTGCTAGTCATATGTGAGGCTTTCTTAATGAAAAACTAAATGGAACTTCTTTCATCTCTGCATAGAACTGTCCTGCGCTTATTACAGGCGTGTGGATGGTGAGATCTGAAGGTTAAAGGTCCATTTCTGTCCCAAGATTGTGTAGGTGGCTAAATGCTGATTCACAGCAAATCATCATTGCTTTCATCTGATGTGAAGTGGTGCCAGGGCTTAGGGGCTATCTAACAGCATTGATCAACACTTTGTGCTGAACATGCTAAAAGTGGAAAAAAGTTTGGGTGAGGATTAACTAATTTGATCTCTTCTCTTTCTTGCGAGGGAAGGTGAGAGAACAGATTGCGAGAATCTGCTGATATCCATCACAAATATGTGTGTCACTGCAGGGGTCCATTTAGTGTTTTCTTTTTTTCTTCTTCTTCTTTACTGCTTTCTGTTGAAGACGTCAGCATAATGCAATAACAGACACTCCTCTGGGTTCATTTCTCGGCTCTCATAAATGTTGCACAGGCAGGACTCTTTTGAAAAATGGCAGACCTGGGCTGCTGTGAGGTACTTCAAACACACTTGCAATATGCTAAATAAATTATATTAGTTGCCCGTTGCAACACACAATGGCTTGTTTGTTTGTGTGTGTGCGCGCATGTGTGTGGCAGCATTCTTGCGTACAGTATAGAAGGTGCAACTGAGGTGTCCAGATCAGTCTCCTAAAAGTCTGTCTCGTACAGTATGTGATTATTCACAAATGTATCAATAAATGGTCAAAAGTTATAATTATATATTATTTACCACAAATCCCTGCCACTCATTGTAACAGGGTTTATTACATAGTCAATGGTTGGTGAAATCATGTGCACGTGTGTGGTTTTGTGTATGTGCAAATAAAGGGCATCGACAAAGAAACAGCAGGCAGGGATCTGCAGGAGGCAAGGAGGCCATGTGTGTGTGAAAGTGAGCAAACAAAGGATCATGAGCCTGAGGTGGGGAAGCTTGCATTTCCAACCTTAGCTCCCCACAGACCTTTCCATAGTAACTCGCGCTCCAATGTTAACGTGTGGATGTACTGTATGCAGCACGGTATAGTAGGGGGGAGGAAAAGTGTGTGCAAGATTGAAATAGACTTTAACGAGCAAAGAATCTTGGCCAGTCTGGACTAAAACACAAAATGACCATACTACGCATTCAGCTTTTATTTGCAAACATTTGGCAACAGTTGACGCATAATCCTGTCACTAATCTTGCCCACTCTACTTGATGATCACGCTCACAAGTAACCAGATGTCCAAATTCCCCTCTGCATTGCTTTGAACAAACCCAGGGTCGGTTGAGGTCAGGTGCCTTGTTTCCTACCTTGGCAGCTGGCTTTACCCTTCTGTCGTTAACCAGTTGCACGACTTAATTGTTGTGGTTTGTTGCTCTTTGTCCTTTGTTTTGCAGAACCGCTGCAGGTGGAACAGCAAGAAAGCAAGAATTTAGTCTGGATGCAGGTTTTATTAGTAAAATTACATCATCACTGTTACTGTACAAATGGCTACTGTAAATGCTGAATGTGGGCAGATTTCAGGCAGGAGTTGGGACATTAAGTGGAATATTGTGGGAGTCCATGTGGAGGCCTGTGAAGCTCTACACTTGTTAGTTCTGTATCATGCTCTAAAACAACGTCCATGTGCCCACAATCACCGCATTAGCTCTCACACACAGGCACCTGTTTGATTGCACATATCATATGGATATTTTGAAATATCCTTAGCTGCAGCAGCCTAAAGCTGAACTGTGTGGTTAGGATTAAGTTGATGCAGCAATAGGCTGATGGTTTAATTTTTAGCCATTTTGGTGGCTAGGCTGTCAGCAAGTTAATCCACAACTTTGGCGCAGGCTGCATCATATTAAAATCTCTTGGGTGACATTTTCAATAAACTGTTGCCAAAAATAATGTTAATCTACATAATTCCACCAGTGATCTTGTGCATGCGCAGGTTATTTAAAAAAAATTTTGGGGCAAAAATATAATTCACATTTTTTTGGGGGGAGGGACAACACTGGAGGTCCTTGGCACATATGAATAACAAAATGGAGGCTGTAGATTGACAGAGATTAAACATAAACCAGTAAAGAAGATTTATTGGTTGGTTTTAGGATCGGAATGGTGACTGTAAATAGTCCAAGTTATTTAAAGACCAACAATAGGCTTTTAAACATGAGATACCACATACAAGCTTAACACAGAAATACAGCGTCTGCCCATCTTAAGCAGCATCCTAACATCAGCAGTCGCACGACTGTAACATAGATTCATATCTTTCTTTGTCGTTTCTTTGCTTGCGTAGAAGGCTGCACTATTTCTGGGATTTGGAAAATTGTTGAGTGTGTGCTTATTTGTTTAACTTGTGGAGCCAAAGAACAGAGAAATAACTTAATTTACTAATGTTTGTATTCATTTTCAGTGCTGCTTCTTTTAAACAAGCTTTCACAATTACATGACATGCTAAAAAAAACGCCCTTGACTCATTACATCGCTGAAAGAAGAGTTCACGCAAACAAACTTAACAAACACATTATTTCATTTTTCCATCCTGCTCGAGGGAGAAGGTTGCCATGGAGTTTTCATATGGAGGGAACAGAGAGGTGTGAACGCCTACTGCCTCCAAGAAATAATCTCTAAAGTGGAGTCATAACCAAGCTGAGGATTTGAGATAAACAAGATTCTGTCACAAACACCCACCTTTTCATCTACTTGCATGCAGATTCACATTACTCTCATTTTCATCTAGAATTCAAAGTTGATATCCTATTACTGCATACGTCTCGAGGAACTCTCTTATTTTGTAGTTTTTATTTTGTCGTGCACTTCTCTGTGGGACTCTAATCTTTTCTTCGTTGTTCTCATCTGTACACGGTGCAGATTTAAGCAACTTTAAGTGTAGAATACCCCAGGGGCTTTGGAATATGCTTCCAATTTCTTCCAGTGCAACTAAAACTGATTTCATGAGCAATTGGAGATGGGCACACTTTAATGCTGCACAATACGCTGAGAAACATTAAGTAATTGTGTCCTAACTGCAGCTGTTGCTTCAGAATGACACATTTTAATCAGTAAATCAGCCGGTAAAGAATCTTGTCTGATACTATTGTGGACTTTCTATGCATCCATCAATTAGTCTGATGAATCTGAGTGCATTTTGCTCATAATCCTCTAAAAGCCCATGAGATAAAATAGATTGAGTGCAGCTGTGCGTGCACGTGTCGCTGTTTGACTGAAAGGCTGCCAGGTGCAAGATTAAAATTGATTATTTAGAATTTTATAAACCACATGCATTATTGAGCTAAAGCCACATTGAGTTCTATCTTGAACCAGATCTAGTAACCTAAGTAACTTCAGGAGGGCACAAAGATCCATTGTACCAAATTACCTTCTTGTCATCGCCTCAGCCTCTATTCGCGGCACTGTTGGTAGCTAAGTGTCATAGGTAAGAGTAGTTATCAACAGGTTGTAAAAGGCCCGTCTGTTACCTCCTTAATGATGCTGGTGTGGGGTTAGCATTAGCAGTTTCTATGATTTCACACTGTGCCATTCTTGGAATTAATATCCTGTGGTGTGAGGTAACTGGCACAGAACGTGAGGGCTGAAAAATGAGCTGATTTAGGAGTGAAGAGCGTGTGTGTGTTTGTGTGTGTGCGATCAAGCCTGTGCAGGATCACAGATTCTGATTAATTTTCCGTCCAGTGTAAGTGTGGTGTCTACACTTCTGCCAGTCCATTGTACACCCCTGCCTGAACACTAAATGCAGCAAAGAAACGTTTGTCTCGCACAGACTTAAACTTCATTTACATTTTTCTTTCAAATTTGTTTGTGCGAAGCTGCTTATCCTTTTAAAATAAATCAATCAGTTCCTAGGAGAGAGAGAAACGAGAGAGAGAGAGAATGTGAAAATTACGGGAGAAAGAGGGAGCAGACATGTCTCAGATTTCCATCCATGACATCAGTGATCCTCTCTGAATTCTTCAACACAGAATAATCCTCAGCCAATGGGGAAATGTGAGAAACTTCACAAAGTAATTTACACTTTAATGTCTATTTTCCCCAAGAACAGCAATGGGATGCAATTTAAGGATAACACAACCACTTTTTTCTCATTTCTAACATAATACCAAGAGGCTTATATTAAGTTTTTTTCTTTTTTGAATGAATAGCATGCTCTGAATATACAAAGATGATCAAAACAAATGTATGGATTCCTACATTTAAATTGGTGCTATAGGCAGGTTTAACATGCACTGATGCAAATGTTTCAAAGAAGGAAGCAGCAACAAGACAGAGTATTTACAGACGCCACTCTACTGTCTAACTCTTCTTCTAATTTGATGAAAAAAATCGTTATGCATAGTCTGTTTGGATCAGTGTAATGTGAGCTTGTGGCTACTCACCAAGAATAACTGCACATGGAATTTAGACAGAAGTATGTGAAAGATAGAAGTTGGTTTACTGCCTGATTAACCATTAGATAAGCATTAATGGGGAGTTCAGGCTTACTGCATAAAAATGTAAATCTGACAATATCTGACCTGTGACAAATAGGCTCCTTGAAACACAACATTTCTGGACATTGTGTAAATCACAAGCTTGCAATCGGTATACGGCCTAAAACGTTCTGTTCAGATCATTTTCCTTCCAAGTCTTTTCATCTTTTAGCTCTTCTTCTTTTCCCTTGTCATGTCTCCTTTTCTGTCATTTATCTTTTCCTTTTTCTTTTCTCACTTCTTCTCCCGACTTTTTTCTCTCTCCTCCCTTCAGGCCATCCTTAACTCACCCCGCCCTCCCTTCATCCTCCTCCCAGCCGGTGTGCCTCTCCATGCTCCATTGCCCTTTATGACCTGTAATCCATGCTTATTAAACAAGGTGCCTGTGCCATTAAGAGTGGAAAATGAGCCCTAATGGCAACGCCACTGGCAGCGCCTACTGCCTCAGTACCGTTTTGCACTTATGGACAACGCTACATTAGCACCCTAATTCGAGTGGCCTTGCATCGCTGCCTCTGAAAATATTTTCGTAATTCTCCTCACCCTCTGCTAAAGCATCGCTGTCTCCAGATTGGCAGGAAAGGTGGCTCTTGATCATCAAATGGTGAGATACTCCAAATTGCATATGAACAGGTTAAACTCAGGTAAAGATACTTTATCAAGTTGAGTCTATAAAGACAAGACACTATGGGTTTTTTGTTTCTGACCTCTTGTGCCCCATAAGGGAATGACCTCAATAAATGATGTGAAATAGTGGTAATGGTGGGAGTCTAATAGAGGGACTTGAAGGGGCACTGAAAGTTGAAGGCTCTCTGTGATGGCAAATTGATTTATCTCAGAGTCACTTATCCTTTCCGGGGACAAATCAGTGGGGACAGTGAAACTGTTGGTGTGTAGATATCTTTACAGGTCTATTCCTGTGCCACAGGAGGACAACATCTCTTAATCTCTAAGGCAGTAAGGTAACATGTTGGGATCCAGATCACTATCAGTCCAGATGCAGAACTCACTTTACCGAGCGGAGCAGATGTAGGTTTGTGTGAGCGGTTTCTCCTATATGAATAAAATCTGTTCTGTGTCTCATCAGTGGCCGCATTTACACGCACGTAACACCTAGTCTTAGCAATTTAGTGCATTTTTTTTTTATTCTTGAACTTGTTACCTTATTTTAAATGATGATGAAGGGTCTTAGATTTTGACTGTACAGTGACTGAACATCACTTGACCTTATAGGGGTGACTCTTGCCCCGAAATGGAGTCGTCTACCAATCACAGGATCCTTGGTTCAATTCCCAGCCTATGCTTTCACGTGCCAATGTTTTCTTATTTTTCTTATACCACTTATTTACACATGCGATCTTGTAAAAAGATGATTACAAACCCCAGTTACACACACAGACGACAGAGAAACTCCCAATCTGTAGGAGAAATCTACCCTGGGTAAATAAAGTTCCTGTAATTCCCCACCCAAGTTACTGAAACAAGGTTTCTCGTTTACGTGATCACTTTACTGAAGGAAGCCAGGTCACTTAAGTTCATGAAACTGTTATGTACTGTATGTTCATCAGCATCACTCGTAGCACCTGATGTTCTTGTATACGGCACAAATAAAATGAACAGGTTTCCAATTGTTCTGAACATGCTGTGTGTTTTGATGTAATTTCACTGCTGAGTGTGAAGAGTATGTCAGCTCATAGTGAACAGCCCCTACAGCTTGATTGAATTGTGTTGTTTAATTCTGTTTACAATGTATTAGATGAGTATATCACTCCCACCAGGTACTGTGGCACATTAATTAAAGTTAATAGGCTGCTAAGGGAGAGCGATGTGGAGGCTCCTGTCAAACAAACATGGTATCAAGCTGACAGCAAACAGAATTTTTTCTTTTCGCTTCACACACAAACACATACTGAGACACTGGCCCAGAGTCACAGAGCAGGAGGTTGAAAGTGGGCAGAAGTTAAGCAGTGAGTCATGTTGATCCAGAGGCTGTGTGTGTCTGAGTGTGTCTGAGTGTGTGTGTGTGTGTGTTATATGTTCTGTATGTGCGAGAATTTAGCTTCAGAGAGCCTGAGGGTGTCGGTGTGTGAAGCTGTTTTTGAAATGATTGTCTGTGCAATATGTGAATTAATGTTGAGTTTTCATAGTCTAGGTGTGAACGTAGTGTATGCGGAGTTTTCTACTCAGTATGTTTAAACAAAAACACACAGCTTCGTATATTGACTACTGACAGAAAGGGGCCATACAAGTGGTGGCTGATAACAATAAACCCCAGTGAAAGGTTGTGTTTGTCTTTTGTGTGGGTGCCAGCACATATCGCTTCATCGTGCTAGAGCCCAAACCGGACAACCTTACATGAAAAACAATGAATACTGACTATACATTTGATTTTATGTACATTGAATAACCGATCCAATAAGTTCAGCTATTTTCAGTGTGTTCTAAAATTAAATTAGGTTTTATAAAATATTAAAATTAATACAATTGCTCATAACTGCAGTACACACGCATGTGGCCACACAAGTGTATTGACCCTAATTTCAGTGCCTCATAATTCTCATGATCTCAGTAATATTTACAAAGCATTGCGCAGCCAGGGAAATGCATTTACACATTCCCTTCATTTCTGTCTATCTCTACATTCCTAATGAACAATCCTCTACATGCAGGGCTCCTCTCCTCAGTGACCCTTAGTGCTCTACAACATCCAGCCTCACTTTTGCATGCTATTAAATATTCATAGGGTCTCCACAGGGCACTTTGTACAGTACATTTGGGCTGCTAATTGTTCCATGGGAGGACCTCAGGGTGCTGTCATCTGCTCGGCCCAGACACAAACAGGGACTCTAGATAAAATATGGAAGCAGGCGGCTCCCATCATCACCTCAGCTCAATGTGACTCATCATGTGGTTCTTTTTCTATCTTCGGTTATATAAAGCGTGTGCTTACTAAAGGAAGGGTATTGACTGTATTCTCCCTCGGGTCTTAATCTTCAATACACAGTACAAAGAGTAAAGTTTTCTACAACAGCCAAGAAACAGACGTTGATGAAGGTTATGGATCAACCAAGTGTAGTCACAACTACAGCTTTACTAATGCAGGATTTTTGAGGCTAATAACATTAGTAACAATATCAGCATGCATTCATATAAATGACGCTTCATCCCTCTAATTATAACCGAAACCACTTAACCTGTTGAGGCTCGTGTGGTGCTGGAGTTGATCCCTGCTGTCACTGGGTGATAGGTGGGGAAGAGCCCAGACAGGTGGGGAGTCTGTCACAGTACTGACATATACAGACGGCCAAACCTTTCACTACAGGCAATCCAGACTCACCAGTTTATTTATGTAAGCACGTGTCCTTTGTCTGTGGGAGGAAACCAGAGTTACCTGGAAGAAAACCCGCACGGGCATGGGGAGATGATGCAAACTATTTTTAGTCTGTTATTGCTCTTTTAGCTGGTTCGTGTTTTTATTTTTCAGACTTTATTAGGCACCTTGAGTTGCCACTTGAAAAGGTGCAGTATAAATAAAGCTGACTTGGCTGGACTGTGCAGATGACTTGGCATTTCTGTCCCATAAAGAAAAGAACAGTTATGTTAGCACGGTTGGACTTTGCATCCACAGTGGAAAAGTCAAGACTGATCTTGGCAATACATAGAGAACTCATTTGCTTAATTCAGATTTTTATTTTTAAACAAAACAATGTGAAAAATGCCAAAGTCTGGAAATCAACATCACTCAAACACCAGTGCTATTTGTTCTCTTTGTGCATGTGCGAGGTTTGCCAGTCTAATGGCGGCGGCTGAATATGATGGAATAATTCCAAAGTTAGTCATGTTACCTTAGACAAATGAGCACACGACATGCAGTGAGCCGTTACTTTTGTGTGCAGACTTAAGAATGTCACACCATGTTTTTCTTACATTCATGGAAACTGGAAATAAATCAAGAAATTAATGAATCTTCCAGAATGCAAAAAAAAAAAACGAGTTTTTGTTTGTTTCCTTTTATCCATAACCCTCGGCCCAAGGTCTGATTCACCTTTGTAAGAGGTGATAGAAGAACCGACAAGCAGGGTGGAAGGATGCTGACACTGTAGCAGAAACAGGAAATTCCTCATCTGAAGAACTGGAATTTCCAAGAACTGAAACGGCAAACCGATAAACAGTTGTTTAAATAGGTAATGCAGGGTACTGCAAACATATGCAAGACTGGGGCTGCTACCTTGTAATTTGTCATAACCACAGTCTCTCTCTAACCATAAAGCAGTGCAAGTCCTGACTGTAGTGTCCAATATCAACATTCCTTTTGCTGAATGTACAGAAAAAAAATGTTTTCTCTCATAGAGTGTTTTGAAGGTAAGGTAAACTAAAGAAACAATATCGATAAAATCTAGTTTTCAAGAGAGTTCAATAATCACATCAATTTTGTTCCAAATCACAGTACCTTTTCTTGTGCAAGCATGTACTTTGGCATTCACATGGAGACCACAGACATGCAGTTGACGCGTTTTCACTCTTGACTGCCTCAATCAATTCTTTATTATCTTCAGCAATTAGGGCACCCCACAATGATCAATGATTCCAATAAGCTGCTCTCTGGGCTTAGTTTTAAGGTCTGTTTACTTTATCTATCTGCATCTCTCTATCTGCATGGTTCAAACTAGTAAGAACAATTTGGTAAGTAATAAACTACTTATTTTTGTATGTTTGGATTTTGGCAACGCAGAGAGTTGCAGAAAGTTAATGTCATTAAAGTCAGTTTAGGTTCACATTTAGCTCCTCCATCTCCATCTCAGTAGAGTATAAACCATATTTGGAACTGAAAACATCTTCAAACAGAGATTATGAATTATTACCTACCTTTGGTACAGTAATTATGCACCAAAATGTGTCCAAGTTCTCTCAGGACCCTGAGAGGGACTTGAGCTGTCAGCCTGTCAAAAGCCTGAATTTCAACTTGACTGTAGTGGGGCTTCATGTCCTTGAAGTTACCCTTACTAAGTTCTTGTGGACTCTTAACAGTAAGTAAATCTGACAAAAGCAGTGTTGAATCCCGGTCTTTTCCTCATTTGCATGACCATTTTTAGAGTGACACTTGCAAACATGTAAGTCAGTTTGAGTTGTGGAAGTGAAAAAAAGGTCCACTGAAATTGAAAAGAAGAGCAGAAGAATTTGGAAGAATTACCTTCTCTGCAATGAAGGTTTATTGGGTTATAAAATGATAAAAAATTATATATTCAACTGTTAAATAGACACATGTGCATGCAGGCATGGTATGTATGCTCAAGAATGCCCTCTTGTATAAACAAATGCATTGCCTTCTCCTTTCCTATGAATTAGTAATCAGAAAATACCAGGAGTGTCAGAGTAAATGTCCTTCCTCAGTTTGCAAAACCATCTCTGAAAAGCCACACGTTTTCCCACAGGGAGTGATCAGACTGAGGCAGGAAAGGGAAAGTATGATTCACATGCAGATGCAGCCATTACATTTTTTGTTTTCTTTCAACGTTTCACATTATCTTGGGAATACTCCAGTGCATCTTTTCAGAGACACTGGCTACCAATAGTACATTGTCATGTATTTCATTCATTGTATTCCTTTTTTTTCCTCATGTTTTCGGGGTGAGTTTGGATTCATGTCCACACAGTCACTGGCATACTGAGATCACTCCACTAACTAGATATAAAATATTTTCTATGTGAGTAGGCTGTGCAAATGCGTTGATTATCTTGGTATGAAATTTATAAGACGATTAATGTCTGGCAGCTATACTGAGGCCAGACATTTTTATTATACAAACAAGCTTACATTGTGATTAAAGTAGAAACCTTACTGACAAACCCCCATATTTCATGTTTTATTTGTCTTCAGCTGCTTTTCTGGCTTAAAGATCTGTCAGTGTTACATAAATGGGGCTGCAGCTAATTCAGTTTTCGAGAGCCCTCAAACTAAATGTTGAATCTTTTCCAGTCCTGTATTGTAGATATTCCATTTCAAGTTAATTTAAAAAAGAGAAAAAACTGACCAGACAAGGCAGATTTTAAACAATTGTGATGACAAAAAATAATTTGCTGAATAATTTTCTGTCTAATATCTAATATATTCATAATCTTAATTTTATATCAAATATATGTTTATAAAATACATTCTTAGTAGGATGAATACATTTGTACTGTCAATCATTGACCTTCCACTAATATAATCTTTACTAACAGAGATTTTACTTGTCCTTTCCGTAAATACCCAGTATCAACCATCACACACACACTGTATTTTTACAGGTGGAGTTTCTAATCTATTGTATTTAGCATTAACAGTGTGAGTTATATGCTGGGCCACACTAAAAAGAGATCAACACTGGCAATCCATCACACAGAATTAATAATCCCTCCCTACTGTTCTGCTTTATTCTGCTGCTGGAGGCAGTGGAAATTGGGCTGCAGTGTGTCTCCACAACCCTGTCATCTCCTGCCTGCTCTTTGAAAACTCCATTGTTCCCACACTTCAACACATCTCAGATCCTTTCAAGAGATCCTTGATTATACAGGATAAATACTTGGCAAGTGTTTTTTTTTCCCCCCTCAAGGCAGGTAGACAGACTTTGGTCATTAGCATAATAAGGTAAATCAGACTATAAAGTGTTGCATTGCTTCAACAGTAGCCCTAAAGGAAACTGCTGAGAGAGGCGTTAGTTGTTGGCAGATCTTCAGGGGGAGAAAGCTTGTTTGTAATTGCCTTAGCTACAACACAGTCCCCCCTTTGAAATACAGACTCCACTTGACTCCTGTAAGTAGAGTCGATCCAAGCAGTTTGGTACTTTGATGAGAAAGTGGTTGGTAAGTGGGGTGTGTGCTCTCCGTCTGTAGGGCAAAAACATGGGGGATCGGAGATGTGACTTCTGCAGCTAATGGCTTTTCAAAATAAACTTAATAATGCAAAGTGCATACAGTGATAACAAAGCATGGCTCTTCTTGGAATAGTTTACACTTTATTGGATTATTGGTTCTGTCGCACTGGTCCAAGCCCTGATTATAAGCATAATGCTTATCTACTATTCATTTGGAATGACTATCAGCTTGGACTGGGCAGTATAAATGATACGCACGTGCTGTCTGAGTGACATTGATTTCGATCTATAATGCACCTTCCCCAAACCAGAAATGAAGCTGTTTGTAAGCTATTGTAGTCTTATTGAAACCGTCAACTCCCTTCCTAAAAATAGACAAAGATTCATTCATTGGGTCAACTATTGTAGATGTATGAAATGTTCTAAACGGCCATAATTTCAGTGAAAATCTTGTGCTTGCGACTGTATTAATTTAGTTTGCAAAGTTATGTTGAAACTCGGAGCAGTGTGTCAGGCTGGTGTGTTGGCAGTGGTGTATGGCACAAAACAAAAAAAATGACAGGCACCCTCCATGAATAGATGTAATTTACTGTCGGTTTGTAGTCTGAATGGGGATTGATGAAAATACCATTTATTTAGAAAATACCAAATTATCTTTTAAAGATCAGCATGAAACAAATAGGCAGCAAAGATCAGGAACTGGAGAAGAAATACCACAAAATACATAAATCGTTTATGAACTAGCAAAGTGTGTTTGTAGTAAATTTATTCAAATAGATTTTTTGGTGTTGTTGTTGGTTATAATTGTTACTATTACTAGTATTACTATTGCATTTATAATTACTGTTCCCCGGCACAATTAACTTTCTATATAATTATTTCCTCCAGATAAACTTGTTAACACACATAAATTATACACATAAATTATCATACTGCTCATTTCATTTAAATTGTTATTAATCAGTAATATTTGTATCCTACTAATGTCTGTAACATACTAATATTACCACATAATGATTGCTGTTGTTGTTAAAATTAGCTAATTACAGTCAGAACTAACAATGCAACTAGTTGCTCCGCGGCATATTAATGTTTACGTTCTACATCCTTTTTGCTCTTTTTCTGGCTTCCTCTTTCCTCTCTTCCTGCCCTTTACCCGCTGTTCTCCCACCTGTCACTCATCCTGTTTCAGCATCTCTATATCTCTTTCCCCTGCCACGGAATAATACTATAGAACACAGTTCACCTCCACAATCCCAACCAGACATGACGTAAACAACCACATGCACAGAACACACACTACTGTGCCCGGCCTATGTCTTGTGTTCCATGCTGTGTTTTGTTTTTGTTACAAATAAAAAAAATGTAAAAATACCGTTTTTGCTAAATTACACAAACTATGAGACACTGGTTTTCCTTTGTTTCCTCTTTTAATCATTATTAATATTTGCATACTCCTCTATAAAATATGTTGAATACCAGCGAAGATTAAAGGAACCGACATACAGTAGCAGAGCATACGGGCTTTAAACTCACTCTTTCACATTTAAAAGCTGCATTAAAGCAAACAGTGCATTATCATAATTATATTTCCCCTACATAAAGATGAGGGAAATTGCTGATCCATTAGTGACAACAGCAACATTTTTAGGCACAGCAAATTGATGCCAGCCTGGTTTTCATTCAGATACAGCCAGACGAATCCGAATAGTAATACCTCCCGAGAAAACAGCGAATTTAGCCCGTACCATGCACTGTTAAACCGCACTGCAACCCCCCACTTTCAGACCTCTCAGGGTTCTGACTCTCAACATCCTGCTGATGGAAGGAAAGTGATCCAGGTCTGACTGCGGGCAGCTTGGCCACTGAGCCGAGGCTGATGACTCATATCTCTTTCTGAGCCTCCCAGAAGCAGTTCAATACCTGTACTTCCTCAACATTTCAGGGCTGAACTCAACCCCCTGTGGCCGTGGTTGGCAGTATGGAGGAAAACCTTTATATGATGTTTGATGTGGCTGTAAATGGTGATGACAAATTGATGTGATGCTCAAAATCCTGACAGCAATAGCTCTGTGAAAGGAAGTGTCAGAAGAAGACTACGTGATCACAATGCCCTGTCAAATTGTCGTAGTATCATTTCTAAATAGTATTTTCCCTACTTTTTTATTGTAAGCAGTCACATCAGCAATGCATCACTTAACTGCACAATTTGATAGTCTTAATGAAAACATTGCAAAGACATAATCAGCCATCACCAACAACATTTCTTCTTTTGTACTTAACATTGCTGTAAAAGTAAATATTTCTGGAAAGATACAGTTTGACCTTTTGGACATTGATTTCAAAAAGTGCTCACAGGAAAGAATTACAAAGAAGCTGAATGCCACTGTCTCATACTCTATTTTACAGTTTATTCATGTTCTGTTTGTATGAACTTCAATATTAGTATGGGTAGATGGCAGATGAAGGTATATTTTCCTTCTTTGAAATTTATAGTCCAAGTAAGATATTCACATCTGTTAATGTTACTAATGTTACAGCACCATATTTATGTCATTGTGCCATCTGTCATTTCAACAGTCACACCTAGACCTTCCAAACCACAGGGGGATAACAGTTGATAAATCGCCTTTTGCTGGCATGATAATGTTTAAATTGGCTGATTTTGCCAAGTATTTGCCTCCTTTAGAATTTGAATTTTTAGGTTGAATTGCAGCTGAGGTTATATATTGTGACTACAAAAATGTTTTGAATACAGTAATTTAAAACACAAAGCTAATATTATTTTCAGCTTGCAGTAGCTACTATAGACTTTTTCCCTGTTATTAAAAATTTAGAGGATCATTTCTGCTTCGAACACCCAGTCTGCCAAAGGAATTCAGACATTTCACTCTTATTCCAGCCCTGTTTTTGTCGCCACCAACTTCAGAGTTAAATATATGTCTCTCTAGCTGCTGAATGTTACACGTTTATTGGCGACTCTGGCATTTTGAAGCTTTTTGCTGAAAACAGATGCCTGCTGTTATTGAAAGTGAGTAGAGCGATATCAAAACAGAACAAGTTCTCATGCTTTAATTCCAAACCTTTAATAGCTGTTTTGATCAGTTGTCTTTAGGACAGTATTGATTTTTTTTTATAAAACATTACTTAGACAGTACATTTTTTCAAAGTTCTCTGCGTTTTGAAAATGATCAACAGCGTAGTTTGCATTGCAAACATAATCATGGGTTTTGCTCCTAGTGACAATGGTCTGACTGATTCTCTAAAATAGTTTATGGATTAGCATTAAGCTGGAGTTTGTATAATTATAGCCACACAGACCTGTACACCCTCAGCCTACACCTTAGTGCAGTGAGAGAGGGAGAGAGAGAAACTAATCAGATTTATCGCAGGGTAGCTTTATAATTATTTACTCCATTAGCCATTAGTGGTCGACACAAAGTGCACTGGCTCGCAAAATTAGAATCCTTATCTGAATGTTCCAGAACCTTCACTGTATTCTACAGGAATGTGTAAATGCAGCGGGATGTGCCCGAACCGGCAAGCAGTGGGTATACAAGGACATTTTGAGGACGTGTCAGTCTGTGGCACCATGATGCTCTTGCAGTGCAGTGGGAGATTCCAGAAAAGCTGTAATGATTCCCTCAACAGATCAAAGCTGAAGCTTTTTAGTGTGTGTGTGTGTGTGTGTGTGTGTGTGTGTGTGTGTCTTTACTGAAAGTTGAGATCATGCTAGAAGTCTGATTAGACTGCTTGAATGCTGTAGTTTTTGCTTGTAGTTAAAGATTATCAATTTAATTTCTCTCTGCAGATAAACTTGAGTGTGACGTCATACATGAAATGTTTATTTACCTTTAACAAAAAGCAAGATGTGTTTTCATAGTCGAAACCCATCCACAGACCTCTGAGTCTGGTGTCACAGTCCTGCTCTTCATATACCCAGCCTCTTTCACTGCCAGTGCTTTAGAAGGACATCTACAGATCCACAGTCCATTTAAACTGAATGCACTAAAAATGATATCATTTAATGGCTCTTTTGGAAAAGGCTGTATGTTGTGGATATCATCACATATTGAAATTTTCGCTTTAAACTAACATGAAAGGACTTACCATTTGACATCTTTGAACTCCATTTTATCTTAACAAAAGAAAATTGCAAGACGCTCTATGGTTCGGTCCATTTAAGTGGGATGTGGCAGAGCATGGTGATAACGTAGTAATTATGAAATTACTCATAGGAGTATTTCCTGCAGCAGGGTAAACAACTTTCTTAATCTTCTCCCGAGCTTTGCTTCATTTCTCAGCTCTGTCTTGCTTTTGCCCATAAAGCATCAGCATCAGCATTAGCAGGGCAGCACTGAATCCAGATCCAGGACTTTTAAGTGAATAAAATATAAGCATTTGGGTGCCGAAGAATGCCTACCTTCCTGTTGCCACAGAAGGCTGTTGACCTCCTTTCTGGGACCACTGTGTGATTCTGTCTTTTCCACTGTGCTGGGAGAATAATTGACATAGTGACTGTGGCAATTCGTCAGCGCAGAGCCTACAGTTGGATGTACTGTTGTGCAGAGTGCTGTATCTTATATGACACCTTGTACTGTTTTCAGATGCTTCAGGCGTGCAATCCCACATGTGGTGCGTTTCGTCTCCATGAGGTCTTCTACTGTGAAAGACACTGCGAGTAAGTTAAAAAGGACTAACAAGGTCAGAACTAATTGTTAGAAAAAAGTAAAACGAAGTGTTAAAAAGTGTGGAGTTAGCTGTGTAGCTCGTAGGTGACAAAGCTCCATAGTCTTCCTGTAGGAACGTTGAAAGCA
This sequence comes from Channa striata, assembly GCA_033026295.1. Classification (NCBI taxonomy): domain Eukaryota; kingdom Metazoa; phylum Chordata; class Actinopteri; order Anabantiformes; family Channidae; genus Channa; species Channa striata. The sequence goes on along the minus strand of CM065180.1, from coordinate 17,641,912 downwards.
AATGGCAGAGAAGGGTAACATCTATCCCAGGGGACAACAGAGACACAAGAACCTTGAGTTTGAGCAAGACAAAGACGACCCGATAGAACATATGCTCCATCTGTGTCTCTTCCTTTCTCTCCTCCAGCCCGGGGAAACTGCAAGTACCTCGTCGACTCAAAGTCTCAAGTGCAGTTGTAGTGGGATAGTGCAATCTCCTGCAATTTCTGAATCATATTGCAGTTTACAGACAGTCTTTGCTGCTTCTGCTTTTACACTTAAAATAACTGAGCAGATGGGATGTTGAAAGTTCACTTCAAAGGTCGAAATGTTTGATGGCTGTTATAAAGAGGGGATTTGCTGTTACTCAGGAATTCATATGACGTTATTGAACAGTTAAACTTTCAAATATGAAGGATCAATACGTTTTCAATATGATTAAAGTTTAACAGGCGGAAAATAGATTTTACTGCGGCTCACAAAAATCACACCACCAATAACCACGGGATGAATAATGTGTTGATCTCAGAGGTATGAAAGTTATCACATTAGTTTTCAAATAATATATGTCAGGGCATTTAGAAATTTTTATGTTTTTCAATTTTAGCACACTAATTTCACATCAGTCAAATACTTAATGGTTGGATCAACCATATGCCAAAGTTGGCCTATTGTTTTTAAGGCAGTGCCAGGAGTGTTTCTGCGTTGTTTGCCTTAAATATTTCCCTATAGACCTGACAAGGAGGATGAGTTTTATAAATGCAGAAAAACAGCCCATCCCATGATTCCTTTAACACATTCTGATGCAGAAGATATATGGCTATAGAAATACATTCTATCTTCAAATGACCATTAAGAAATGGGTAGTGTAAAGGTAATAAACTTCCTATTTATACCAGTAACTGTAATACCTTGGGAAAACTATATGCTTGTATCATTAAAGGACACCTTCACTGATGTTAACGTCGCTTCTTTGTAGCGCAAGTACATACATCCCATTAAACTTCCCTCTGACTTCCCAATATCAAAATATTGCTTTACTTCTAGCTGAAAAAGGCCTCCAGATGACATCACTTCGAGGAACCTTTAGCTCAGAACATGTTATTTTGTTGCTCGTAATATGGAGGCTATAATCAGAGTCAACCTGCTTTTCCAGAGCTCCTTCAGATAATGTCATTTGAACGTCTAACGATGAAACCCCTCCAGATGACCTGGATGAGTTTCCCTGTTAGAATTGGAGAAATATTTCAAAATAGCGAGCATTAATGTACATGTACACACTAAAGCCAGAGAAAACAAGTTGAGAATTGGTGAAGCTGCCCTTTAAAAAACCTTTGTTTTTGTTAGAGAAGTGACAAAAGAGCTATATGCCAGGCTATACTTGGCATTAATTTCATAAAATGTTGAGCATAAAAACTCAAAATGTTCAGGTTCACAAGATAAACAAAGCATGTTATGTGGCAAATGAACTAAATTATTGTTTATTAAATATCTTCTTCCATTCATAAATTGTAGGATAGAATCAGTCAGTGAGAGACTAAGAATATACAGAACTCTATGTAGCGATGCCTGTCACAGCAAAGTCTGATAGTGAATTGCCTGCAAAGCATAAAATTGATACTGAGACACACATAAATGCCACAAAACACGCAACCACTGTGCGTGTGAAATCTCTGCATCCCAGAGGTTACTAACAAAAGCATGTTTTTCAGACGTCATAAATAATGTTTAAATGCAAATTCATATCCTAACATAATGGTTCCGTGTCCTAACATTTTCACCGCTGAAAAATCCCTGACTGGCGTGATGGATTTAGTTCTTTTCATAGCTCAGGTGTTCTCGCCTAAAATGAAAGCAGACCATTTGTGGATGCTTGCTGTGTATCTCTGTCAACCACTTGACGCAGGAAAAAGAAGCGTGTAGAGGGCAGTTTACGTGAAAAGAGACCTGCCATGTGTTGACCTTAACACGTGGCAGCCACGAGGGAGCTTAAACACTCTGACTAAATGAGCGTTTAATTCCCGTCAGATAGGCATTAAATAGAAACGCTGCACAGTAAGTCTCTCTGCACCTCGGCATCGTCCTGAGCCATGCAGCAGTCAATGCGTGTTCCTGTCATTTCTCCATACTCACTTGACACACACTTGCATATGCATATACTACATCCTCCTATTGCTCTTTCATACTTTAACACAACCAACAGCTACTATCCTTTATACGTAATACTAGCAGGGACGTGCTCAAACAGTTTGAGGAGTGGCGGTTCAATTTATAGGATAAAGGGGACCTCTGCTCTACTGCACTGCACGCAAACCTCGACCCGATGCCAAGTGTAAAAAAGATGGATATGTCACAGTTTGTGTGTACAATTTCCTGGGGCAATCAAAGTGAATCTGATAGAGTGGACTCGAAATGAATATAGCGAGACAGAATCTAAAACAGCAATATTATTATTTTCATACATTTCCAACTTGTGTACATAGCTGATTGAGGGCGGGTGTACATATATTTCTACGTTGAAATGTGGAAGGCAGGCATGCACGGTAAAGGAGGACAGGTTGGCAATATCTGGCATGTACACGTGCTCACAGAGTTTTACGCCGGACTTAGAGAGCACACTGCCAGGTACTGCAACCTTGAGACTTTAACCTCTAAAGCACTCTGCTCTCCTGTGGTTAGATCTCTTAGGTGACCACTTAACCTACATCATGTCCTCTGGGACCACATGACATTTCAGAGACTGTGCCAACACCCACTCAGTTGCTCTAACCGGTCATTTCCATGAAGCCTTTCTGACCTAAAGTCCTGCATAGCGGGAACAGAAACAACGACAATGGCACACGGACAAAAACACCAAACTACTGAAAACTATTGAACATGATCAAACACACTGAGCAAAGCAAAAGTTTCCTGATAGTGTAGTGAAAATACTTTTTCATGACATACATTTTTTAATCAAATATTCAAACCTCTCCAGTTTAGACGCTTTGTAGACTTGGTAAATGTTTACTTCTCCACTAACTGTGACAATGTGTTTACATCTCTGCAGCAGTCGCCTCAAACGCCTTTGTCTGAACTGGCTTTGCATCAAAACTGGTGGCTTTCTTGTTTCTTCTGCTGACTTTAGAAGGAAGCCTTCTCTTTGGAGATGCTGCTGATGCATCATGTTGTCTCTTAGAGGTACACAGATCATTCAAAATCACTCTCACTCTCTTGTTTTAGCAGATTTCTGTAGAGATTTCTATTATTTAGAAAGCAAAGTGCAGCCATTTTAAAAGTAGCTATTATTTGCATTTCCTCGCTTGTGCACAAAAGACTTTGATGTTAATGTGTCGCTCCCCACACACACTGCTCACCAATGAGTCTATTATCCTGGGATTGCGCCATTTTCTCTCACACTCAGGTGCATATTGTACATTCACACCTTTTACTCCCCTGTTGCTACTATGACTCCATCAGTTTGATAATTTACACTGTTTTGATAAAGCAGATGAACAAGTAGCTTTGCTTTTAAGTTACAGAAGCTGCTCTATCAAATTTAGGTTTCTATCCTTTGCCTTTAGGTATATGAAGTTTAAAACTCCACATATGTTATTAAAAATGCCTAATAGGAACATATTTAGGGTCACATACAACATACTAATAATATTTCAAGAAAACACAACAGGCAACGAAAACATACCATGTATTAAGCGACTTTATAAAATATTTAAATACTAATAATATGGAAATGTCCCTATTGTTGGACGAATAAAGGTTTATTTTATCTTATCTTATATAGTCACTGCCATCAGTTCTGTGACTCAAACAATGACTGGGACTACATCAAATTGCCATTGTATATATATATATATATTTTTTTTATTTTACATAAAAATGAAAAGAATAAGAAATCCCTCAGGCTATTGCTCAATCAAATATGTGGCATTCAATATTTTCATTTCTCCCTGAAGCCCACACATCCACATAATATGTTCATCTCACACAACACAGTCTCATTATTTATACAATACCTGTCTGGGAATGAATATTGGAGATCGGAGTAAATAAGCCACGCAGTATGTGTCTAGAGGCGGGCAGCACAGGAGCATTTACTTTAAAATACCTGTGCAGAGGACAGCTGCCAGGAAGTGAGAGTGAGTCAGTAATAGCCTTCATAACAGGAGCCCCATCCTTGATACCTGACTGTTACATTGCAGAGGACAGATTCTCCTCATCGCCTCTCTCTGTCTTCCACTGTTTCCGTTCTTAACCAGCACAGGGTTTGTTATTTTTTTTGTGCGTGTGTTCCTGTCGTGGACCACTTTAGGCTAAATTGTCCCTTAACACAAAGGACCTTGTGGGAACACATGGTGTGAGGTAATGTTTAATTCAGTGTTTGCCAGATTAACTTTTACTTTTTACATAAACACAAATCGGTTGGAAACCTTTTTAGAAATCACACTCAAAATCAACTCATTTGGCAGTGTGGCATAAAGGGCAGAACGTGCTCTTTCAAACAACTTTTAGACACATCTTTAGAAAACAGTGAACGAGTTGGCAGCCATCCACATTGTGCCTTCAGGTTTTTTAGTTTACATCAGTGTAGGGCTCATTTTTTCAAAAAGTAATGTATTACACTTTTTTTTTTAAAAGTAATACGATATTATATGTAATAGGTTGCATATAATATTACACTGTTCTTTACATTACATACTGTGCATCGCTTGAGAGTCATTGTCAAGTTTAACCAACATATTTATAATGAAAAATGTATAAAAAATCAAGAATTTATAAAACTGTAGAGAGGAAGTTACCCTTCCTAACATGCCTGGCACAAATATGGTTCACCCTAAAAGACTAGCCTTCCTAAGATTATTACATTAAGACTTAATAGAGAAATGCACATTTAAATGGCAGATGAAATCATGAAATCATTTATTTCATCATTTATATTAAAAAATAAATACATATCCAGTGACTTGAAAAAGAACTAATTCTCACTACAGTAGAGGTGTGGTGTCTGTTGCTTTAGCATTGCTTCTCTCTTCTCCCCTTCAGCCATGTTAAGACACCAATCACAAAAAGTTATTTGTGTAACATTCAGCACTAGTAATTATTGCATAATAACTCACTGCATTGCTTACCCTGTGTTCTCCATTTTAAATAACAGGGGTTTTGTTTTCTTAAACACCCATGTTTCTTTGTATGTCCCATTCATGGAACCCGGTGGACAAATGTATATCTTTCACGGTTTGCACATACTGTAGATCATTAACATTGAAAAGAACATTGAATTTCAAGTGACCAGACTGGAGTTGAGGCACTGCACATATATTTGTTTGATACTGTTTTGTAATTGAGCAAATAATCGTGGAAGCTTAGGTTAAATTGATACTGTAAAACAGTTCTGAATGATGGAGTCCAACCATAATCGTATTCTACTCAAATGACAAACTGGCATTTGTATGGCAAAATCTAATACTTTGATGGAAAAAGTTGGTTAATATGTTAGTTATAATATATTCAGGCTTTCCACTGATATAAGTTATCAGTAACTCCTCACTATGTTAATAGCGTAGCATCGTCTGGTTGCAGCCACTTACCAACAAACATGTCTATGTTTGCAGTTTAATTTATAGATTTTGTTGGAGAAAGGATTGACAATATATGTACTTGTATGCCTTTAAATATTTACCACGTAAATAATGATTGTTTTCAAGAGTTAAAACTGGGTGAAAAATGTTGCATATGGTATTTTCAGTACAATGTATAAATATTACAAACATAACTCATAAAGGCCATGACAGAATCCACGGTGCACAATATGGATTTAGATGATTTGCAGAGGACAAACTAGTTTCTGTTCATTCACTGTAGCTGCTGCTGAAGTGACTCTGGGGATTTATGCAGAAAACTTTTCATTGTGTGTTGTCTCTGTCGTCTGCTGAAAAGCTTTGATTTCAGTTGTTCCTCATTAGTGCTTCTATGTGGCAGAAAATTGTGTTGGCTATGAAATATTCAACAGTTCCAAAGTGAGTTGAAACTCCCTCTCTTGGATCAACACTGAGCAGTTTTTCTTTGGATCTAAACAAGTTTCAGGGCATATTTCACTGTTTACTTTTGAGCACTCAAACTTTGTGTGTTGTTTTTGTTTCGGCTGATCTAATAAACCAAGCTGCGCTCTGAGGTTGTGGATCCGTCATTGTCAATGCCAGCTTCAATTTGTAATGATGCTGTAAAACTCACAGATACTGACAGATGTCTTTAGCATCTGATCACAAACGTTTTCAGATTCAGAGACTGTAGAGTCTAAGAAAATATGCTGCATGTGATCTGCAGAAATAAGACCTGTTCAATTTTTTAAAGCAACATATTGAATTCGAAACTGATTTATTCACACAGTGAAAAGCTCAGATGAAAAGACCCAACATACAACCCGTGCGTGCCAGATCTGATATTGCTGTAGCCACTGAGAAAATGAAGATAAAGTGAATTACATTGTGTTTCATTATAAAATAGGGCTATGCATGCCACGCAATTGGCCAAGAGTATTCACCCAAATGACATTTTCTTGATTTAAATTCCAAAAGCAGCTCTGTGTAAGCAGACTAATCTTTTATTGGCTAATATTCATGTTTTATTAGCTGCCTAAGCTTTGTTCTGACCATAAATGGACTTTATCATGTCATATGAAAAGAATTATGGCAAAGCCCAGAATGACATTTGTAGCATCTGTATTCAGCTCGTTAAGCTCGTATTCCCTTTAAAATCACTCTTTTCAGATTCCCAGTTTTTTATTCTGGAAAGGCATTTTCCTAATGAAAAGGGGAGCAGGAGAATATGGCTAGAGATTTATGTGTGGTATGAGAGGGGCATGGACAAATGCAAAGGGGGTTTTAGAATGAATCAGATTATACTGTATTATAGAGTACTTATCCTCCACTCCAGACAGTTGTAGTAATTAACAGCTGTATATGCACATCCACTTTTGAGAAGAAATTAGGCAGGATTGAAGCTGCACTTCTGGTGGATTAGTTTCAAACTTTACTTACACTTTCTGTGAGGGAATAAAACACCAGAAGCTTAACCTGACCACCAGCCACTTTGCATCTGTCAACATATTTCCACTTTTTAAAGTGAACAACTCACAATGTGAGGAGATGTAACTGTGATGATGTGGCTGTACTGTGATAGTTTTATGATGATAGATACTGCAAAGCATTGCTGCCGCTTACTTTGCAAACCTACAATGACTTGACAGTAAGTAAAGCCACAATATATAACTTTTTAAAGTTAATATATAACTTTTATTGTTATTTTTATTATAACGTTTATTTTTGATGCAAATATGCACTTATTATTGTTAAAAGCTACTCATCAAATCAGTCTAAAAGAACAGAACTGGAAATGGTTTGTAGAAACAGTACGTGTTTCTAAAAAAATTTAACTTAGTTACAATCTTCTAGTCATCAGTTGATTTCAGTTGTGTATGCTTGGTTAGTAAAATGTTCAGCATTTGTAGTTGTTGTAGCGCCTGATTGGCTGTGCAGGGCAGATGGTAGAAGAGCGTAGCAGAGCAGAGTGGCTTAAAACAGCACAGCAGCTTCAGTTGCATATTGCAGCTTTGAGTTAACCAACCTGCAAACAGACTGCTAGAGTAGTTAATGGTTCCACTGGATATAAGAAGAACCACTAATTAGGTGTTTCCAAGTATACAGGCTACCACTTTATGTACTGCGCTTTATTTAAAGTTAAGAAAAAAACATTAAATGGTTATGGTGGTTGTTGTTGTTGTTGTTATTTGGGTTATTTGGTATAAAGTAAACACGTCCTTTTTTTGTGCTTCAAAGTACTGTTGCCTTTTTTAATATTTACCCTGGGCTGTAAATGTTTCCCTAAGCTTTACCCAAGTGCATAACCATAGTTTGCTACAAGTGGATATTGTGTGGAAAACAAATTAAATATGTCATCGCTGAATATTTTGGATGGATGTTCACTCGGTATCCCAATTTTACAACTTGGCGGATATATTCATTCAAATGTGTACGAGTTGTATACATCAGAGTCTAAAGTGAAGTCATCCACAGCTGAGTGCATCTCCTTTAGGCACTGCAAATATAATAAGCACACAAATAGACACTTTTCCAGGCCAGTTCCCACAGTTCCAACAGAGAATGCACAGGCTCTGTCACGTCTCTAATCACATCCTAAATTTAAATGGAGCCAAACACAAAGCCGCACTGCTCACCAGTCTGTCCTCAGCACCTCCTGGCAATTACTTTACAACCAGAAGCCCGGGGAAACACATAACAGACATCCAAATCTGTACTGCTAATAGGGTTCTGCTGACCACCAGCTCTTTTTTAAGAAAAAAGAAATAAAAAATAGCTTTGAATCTCATCTCAGCATCTGTCCTCTCTCTCTCTCGCTTGCTTTCTCTCTCTCCCACACACAGTTAAAATGAAGTCATAATATCGGTGACTAAATGCTCAAATTATCTTTTTTTTTAGTACAGACTGCAAAGGAGGTTAACAATGACTGAACCTTCAGCAGGAAGTAATCGTACAGGTGATATGTGAGAACGAGTCAATCAAAATGTGAGAAAGTGGTGAAAAGGTGGTGAGAGAGATATGTTGTACAGGGTGAAGAACATCTTTCTCTGCTAAGTGCTATTATCTAAATATCGTGGTTTTCATTTCGCATCAAGGTCAAAATGACTTGATCTAACCCCAAAAAAGTTATATGGATGTGAAATAATTCAAAAGAGTGTGTTCCACAAAGACAAAAAAACGTTGAACTGGCCATAACACAACTAATGCAAATACTGCTCAGTAATAATCTCCCTGAGGCATGAATAATTTACAGTACATGCATCAGTTTAAAATCTGTCAGAGGAGTCGAGTCTCAATCACAGCTGGATTCAAACCTCTGTCAGCACCTGAGTGTTTAATTTTACATGGCCACCACACTAAACGCCACCCCACACCAGCCTATTATTTCAAGCATGAACACAAACGCACACGCAATGTGAGCAATGCGTTTCTAAATCACACTGACCTGACCAGGTTTTTTAGCAACCCTTAGAAATTCCTCTTTCTACAGTAGCTGAAAAGCTATAAAGTCAGGGTTGGTGTTAGCCACTAAACACTGTGCTTAGGGTTTGTTGTGGTTTGCCCTAAAAATCTATACTTTCTTAACGTCTCACATGACGTGTCACACTGCTGGTTGTGACGCATGTACCGTTACCACATGGTAATATGTGTCGTCATCTTTGGCGCCAGAAAAAAACATATGCAGGATTATTAAATAGGCAAGTTGGTGATACACATTTACTCCATTATTATACAATTGAGGTGTCAAGCATTCCACTGTTTTTGTAGGAATTTACAGTTTTTTTTTCCCACTTATTTTGACAAACCAGAATTTTCTGTCTATCATGTGTCCCAATCAGTTATTATTGCACCAAAATACTGTGTGTAAAATGCTGATCTAGAATATGTGCACAATAACAAGAGGAGAATTTGAATTGTAGTAATGAACAGTCGTGGCCTCGTGATTATTTTAAACTGGAAAGAAAAACTCTTTTGTGTGTGTGCATTTTATGCCGCTGAACTATTTGTACGAGTATTAAACACAGGTGGGAAAAAATTTATACATTTTGTATCGAGTATAGTGATAGTGATTTTTATAATGTATTGATTCTTTAAATGGCTATAGATTTTGAATAACAGTTAAATGCGTTACACAATTTGACATTGACATTTGATAGCAAAATAGATGTTCAGATTTTCTGCTGCTCCGATTGCAAAAAAAAGTGAACTGAAAACTGATGAAGTGAAATGCATTTGTTGGTAGCTGGGGGTCAGATATAGTTGAGCTTTTTTGCGATAATCATCAGTTGCCTATGTATTACAACAGTCTGTGGCCTTTGAACAGTGCTTATTGCCCCCAGCCAACAGAATACAATGCAGAAGAGAGGCAGATGGTTATTTTTTATAGGTCCCAAAGTGGTGTACTTGGGAGTTGATCTGGTGGAAACTGACTCGTTCTGACAGCCTCAGACATCAGGGAATAGACTGACCACATAACAACAGGACCACGCTAGTAGCAAAAACGCCAGCTCCCTTTTATCATTATTTCTCCTTTCACTCTAATACGATTTCTCCCAGGCTCTCATTCCTGACATTCTGTTGTTGTTCTACTTCTCTGTGTACTTTGCTGGTTCCTAATTTTATTGCAAGGCATGCATATGGCCAAAATATGAGACAAAGAGCATGCACTAGCGGGCTTTTGAAATAATGACTGGCAAAACAAAGTGCAGTGCACACTTTGTGTCTACTTGGCAACATATAGAGAAAGAAAGATTATAGGCAACATTCTCCAGTTCGCTCTCACTCTTGCTTTCTGTCTTGGCTTGTGGTCTCCGTCTTTCTGAGTATAATGCAATAAAATGCCAAACTAGCACATCAGTCTCACCACTACATCCCTCGAGGGAAAGCCTCACCTTGTCTTTCAAGGCTACACAAGCTGTGATTGACATGTCAACACCATTCCCTGTCTCTACAGACAGTGACTGACACATTGAGCACAGAGAGACATCCATAAATAAAACCTGGCCATCATCCCAATAAACATTTGTTGTGCACATCACAACAATTTTGTTGTTTTGTTTTTAACTACAGTGACGCAGATTCATCACAAATGCTCTTTCAGATCTGTTATCAGCTTTGTAGAGTTCCAACAGTGGTTTGTTTACAGCAGGGATAAAAAGTTCATTTATAACTGTGAAGATTTGATTACACTATGGCAGGTGGGACAGTAGAAGCTGCCAAAAATAATGCAAACATTTAAATATAGAAACTCAAGTATAACTCCTGAATCTTCAAGTTGATGCATCCTTTAATAAATACTTCATTCTGCTTTAGTATTTAGCTTATTTTATCTTTCTTGGTGTTGTCATATTCTGTAGGCATTTTAAGAGCTCTCTCTCTCTCTCTCTCTCTCTCTGAAGGAGTATTAATGTCTAAACTTCTCCATATTGCAGTTCTTATTTTGGTGTACAGTATGTGATAGGCCGTGCATGGAGCACACCATTTCTTTTCTGCTGCGGGAGACCTCAGATGAGCTGTCTTCTTCAATCCTATCAGAAATAGATGGCAGAATCAATGGCATTGGTGTGCTGAACACAAGCCCGCTCCAGTTTTAAAGTCTCTATCACAGTCTAAGTGGGGATGCGCAGGGAATAAATTCAGCTGGTATACATATGAACATTACATTTACATTTCACATTGTTATCATTTTTCTCTTTAAATGTCTGTCGGTATACACACCATATTATCTTAGCTGGATTCATTTACTCATCATTATTGTCCAGTGGTTAAAATACAGATACACTAACAACACTAATAAAATCAAATAGATGTCATAATTACCGTGACTGAATTCAATTCAACTTTATTTATATAGCACCAAATTACAAATTGAAACAAAGTCATCTCAACGCACTTTTACATAATAAAGTCCAAACTGTACAAGTATGTAGAGAAAAACCCAACACATTGCCCTTGAGCAGCCGTAGGCAACAGTGGAGAGGAAACGGACGAAACCTCCATCAGAACCAGGCTCAGGGTGGGCGGCCATCTGCCTTGACCAGGTGGGGTGAGTGGAATGGCGAGAAAGAAAAGTAAAGAGCAACGAAGCAACAGCAAAACATTGGGCAGGTTGGTAGGACCAGTAACTGCGCACTGGAAGACACACAGCTCCAAAGTCAGGGACACCTGAAGACAGGGACAGAGAGAGGGAGACAGACAGGGAGAAGCACAAAGGGGAGATTGGATATTGGTCAGTAATAGAGATTTGATGACAGCTACTTTATAAGCCATTGGTGCACAATATCACCAACGCACCCCACACTCATAATAAAAATGTTACCTAACTAATAAATCACCATTCCATTGGACTATAAGATGAAATCAGCTTTCTCAGTTGCTACAGTTCCACCGGCGTGGTGATCTCACACGTGCACCTGCAGCTATACAGCGTAAAGGAATTCAAAGCATTTAAAAAAAATATCTCAAAGTTGTTTAATTAGAGGTTTATAGGCTAATTTCTATGTATTTACAGATGTTGCAACATTTCTTCCGACTTCTTTTTCAGTAAGAAATTATAGTGAAATCAGTGTTTACCCTCCTCAAGGTGTTGACGGCTTTCAGAGAACATATCAACACACAACAGCATGGAGTTTAATAATGTCTTATTGAAAAATCCATCAGTAGCTGACTGTTTAAAGTCTGTCAACAATAACATCTGAGTGGAAATGAATTGCCAATCTTTGGATGAAGCATTACCCAGTAAGAATTGAAGAACATATTAAGTGTTTGCAAATGAGCGGAGACCACTTTGCACCTGTGACACACTACCACAGCATTAAAAGAACTACTTGATCTTTTCTCTTTCTGCGTTTTAAAGGTGAAAACAATGACGTGGGTGCTTCTTAAGCATTGCTCATTATAAGTGATAAATAGTTTTCATCAGCACAAGGTCAAAATGGGTCTGAATAGGGTTGTTTTCTTCCTGCTTCCTCGTATCCCCTGTGGCGCAATCCACTCTAATTACTACCTCAGACCTGAAAATCACTCAGCATTTGTTTTGATATAAACTGTACTAATACATTTTTAATCAAAGGAGCATTTTGCCACATACTGAGAGCACTGTCATGATCAACTTTTAGTCATCACCAGTGACCTTCTTTTAACTGGTTGGCAGGCGAAGTGTTACGAGAAACCAAGAGGATCCCTGTTCATTAAATTTAGTTAACAGTGGAAGCTGAGGGTCAAAGGTCACATGGGTATGCATTGAGTCATTTACACTTACGTTTGGCCCATAAGCCATTACTGGTGACCCATGAAATGAGATTTAGCATCGTAACGCCTAATGAGCTAAGCTAATATGTTTGACCACGTGGCTTTATTGTTGCTGATCATGTTTATCCAGGTGTTTGCTGGTATCTCACGTGGGATAACTTTCCAAACAGGCGACATATTGATGCTCTTTAGCTGTCTGTAGCTATACTAATGATTTTTCATTGGCAAGCTTTCTTTCACTTTATCACGTCTGGTAACAGAAAAAATATATACAGATTCAAAATACTTGTTGTGCAGGTTTTATATTTTTCTGTCTTCTATCTTCATAGCTGGAAAGATGTCTCCTTTCATCACCACGTTATTCAGTCAGTATAAAGCACCGATGTGCATGTCTCCATAAATGCTCTTCGCCTCATCTGTTTTCTTTAATTTTACCCCAAACTCTGCATAACTTATACAACATTTTTTGTCCTGAAACTTTTATTGCTTCCGAACTTGTGTTCCTTGCAAACATCAAAAAAAGTGCTTCTCTCTAAGGAAATTGGCCAGGTGCAGAACTGAGACTGAATACAATATGCAATCGACAGACCAGCGGCTCCAGCTCCGTGGAGGGAGGTAGCCATCCTTAAGTACATGTGGCTTATTGTGTTTTGATCAATATTTGGCAAATCAGTAGCCCATTAGGTGGTGGAAAATGGCACAATGATGAACTCTAAACCTATAAACAACTACTCCTGTATCTTTTGAGATTTCTATTTCCATATATGCATTCCTTCCAAAGAACTCCCTAGATTTTCCTCAAGCAGTTTGGCACTGAACATAAGAGATAGAAATATTTATTTATTATAAAACAACAATGCCCCTTTTTTTATCTTCTCTATGGATGGAATATGAGCCCCCACCCAATTAATGTGTCACTTAAACAATAAAACAGTAAGTGCCACTGAAGCTCCTGAAGGGTACGTGCAGCATATTTCATCTAGTGGTCATTAGACTTGCAAACGCTGTGCTTGTTTATCATAATAGCCATAATGCCCCGGTCAGACAAGGTTGTTTATTTCTCCTTGTCTTTGGCCGAATGTCCTCACTTGATAAATATCCCATTAAGTCTTCTGTTCCACTTAGCAGTCCAACCATGTGGGACTACGGTTAGGCCACGCACACATACACATGCTCATCTAAATGTTCATGTCAACCCATGCACACACAGGGCAGTCACACACACACTCTCCATACACACACATTTATACTCCTGTATATTTGGAACTTACACTGGATCTACTTATGCACCTAGTTTGCAGGATTATGTATCACCTCCCTGCAGGCAAATCTGTTCACACGTTGCCAAATCGTTCACTCCCCTTTACTACCCGCCACCAATTCCCCGTTGTCTGCTAAATAAGTAAAGAAAATAGAAAAAGCACCACGTGCATTCCATCCTGGGTCCAAGTGTTTATTTATCTTTCATGCTGCCAACAGTACGAGAGTAGAAAATAATTTAATATCCTGTCACAAGAGCACATCAAAATTTAGCAGTAGCAGCAGGCACAGTCAGCTCATATATCGTGCGTTTCTTGGTGCGATTACGTTTTAAGAAGGCTGGGGGATCCCTGTAAGAGAGAAACGAAGATTAGAAGCCTTTATTCACTGCTACAGAGAATGTAGATCATAAAAAAAGGCAATATGACACTTTATAAGAGGTCACAGCTGGTTTATTATATGATAACTTGGTCAGAGATTTTACTTGTCAGTTTTTGCATAAACTTCATCGCTGGTGGGTGGGTTTGATTTGGGTGTTGGTATGAAGTCTGGGTGATTGTGGTCAGAATGAATCATTGCGCTTGCTGCCAAACGGTAAACTGTATGGCCAGGCCACATTTTCATCAGGCGTCTGTGTACAGATAAACAAGAATCAGCAGGAGCAGACTTGACCATATTGCACAAAATAACAAAACACACAAATACAGCGACACAAATATTTGTAGTGCTGCTAGAGCATCTGCATGTGTGAAACAACAGCTGCTCATGTGCAGAGGAAAGATTACCACTGGGCAGGCGAATAAAAGCAGAATTAACATATAATTGGGCAAAATAAGAATTGAGAGGTCGAATTTGACATCTACAGATTCAACAAGTAAATCTATGTGCACCTACATTAATAGATACACGTGATAATATTTTATGCTTATTTTATTCTATTTTTTAAATCTACACAACTTCCTTCCATTCATCCATATATGCAGTGGTAGCTACTCGGACCATGTCACACCACTTGCGCAATTAATGTTACACGCTGATGATATGTTTCTCTACCTATACAGTTTCCCTCTCACCTATGTATCACTTTCATGCACCGGCAGTAAATGCACAGTAAACAGTGGTAGCATATGGTGTTGGCACCTTAACTAATTAGACGGCTCCTTTATGCACAGTTTGAATGTGAGAGTTTTTGCTGCTCTGCTCAGCTCACCTGCAAACTTGAAACCCTTCCCTTGTAAATATACACCTCAGACACGTCTGGTAGTGTATCGTCAAATCACCCTGAACATCATCATGAGCTTATTCCAGAATTGAGTACCTTTTTTTTTTTTATAATATTGAGGTTGAGCCCTGGAATACTAAGAGAATACTTCATTAAATACAGTAGATTCTTCATTTTCTCATTCCAATATATGTCTTTTGTTTACTGTATATTTTTATAAAATGGATCCAGTAAATGTTTGTAGCTCATGACCAGCAGTTCTGCTGGTTTCATGCCCAGTAACTGCTGTGTTTAATCAGAACTCTATTTCAGTAGTCATTTCCTGGCACTAGTGAAAATAAACTTAGATTTGTAGAAGTAGATATTTACTGAGGCAAAGACCAGTGGTTGGTTGCTAATGGAATAGTTGAAATGTTTGTTGAGGAGGAAAAAAAACTAGGAGCTGGCTCACTACATGATCATGACTTCTGACTTCAGAGCCCCTTTTGATCTCAGTCTAAGGAAATATGGCAGTCAACTCGTGAAGTTATACAAGGGATGAAATATTTAGTATTCTGAAGATGTGCCATCACAGTGGTAGTGGTAGTGGTGTGCCCTGCGTGGTTACAGAGTTCACAAAGACACACTCTTAGAGGACCAGTGAAAATCGAGTTGCACAAGGTCATCTACAGATCATCCGGCATGTTTGTGTCGGCACTGTAAATGTGTCGGAGGAGAAGTTGTGCACATGTAAGGAAAACTGACAATGCCGCTTCCTTTCTGTGCTCATCACAGTCTCCCGGTGTGGCAATATAGTTCTACAGCTGTGGGCAGAATGTTTAATAATGGGATTGATCTTCTGTGATTTGATTGCGTTTCTATCAGGCTGTCATTTGTCGGGCCATCCCATCAGTAATGTGTCTTTTTGGGTGGAAGCGCTGCACATCATTAGATATCTCAGCGGGGAGCCGTGCTCACTGCTTCTCTGGTCCCTGACACCCGTCTGCCACTTTTCACTCAAATTAAACCACATTTTGAAGATTTTTCTCCATAGAAATACGAAAAGTAGACCTGGAATCTGTCTTTATACTGTACATGCTCACAGGGTCAATGACATATGTAGTCTTCTCTGCACGTTCAACAAACTGTTTAGACATTTGTTTTTAATATGAGTGAAAGGGAATGCGGGCTCCAGGAGTGTATAGTTTTCAGTTGAAGAGATCCAAACTAAATCCATAAAATAATCAAACTCAAACCAATGCACGTACCAAAGATGGCTTATAGGTTACTTCACTACAGTAAAGTAAAAGGATAACAATTAGCTGGCCTCTGCCCCTGTATTCATGTGTCAGTTTTTCTTCTACCAGGAGACATGTCTTTGGCCTCTTCTTTATCAAACATGTGTGCTTAAAATAGCCTGCCTGAAACCCTTAGTGTAATTAGAACTTCCTTTTCTGCAAACATACAAAACCAAACACGATACATTAAGCTACTCCCCTCTGCCCCAAGGACATGCACTTTTCATGGTTCTAATCCACACGGTTTGGGGACATAAGACAAATTGGAGCCATTCTTCAACTTGCACAGGTTAGGTGTCTGAAGGAGTCAATAGTCTACTAATTACTGCACATTATGTTAGAAGACCGGGTCTGGCACTGCAGGTTTCTCTGAAGTCATTATTGGAGCCCCTGTCCACTGCAGCTGTATTGGCATGTGGTCCTGACATGGGGATGAGTTGCCAGAGAGCCTGTGAAAACTGTGGAGTTGTACTGTAGGTTGCAGCTGTCTTTCCAAAGAGGGAAAAGTAATTGTACAGAGAGTCCTTCATGGTCTACGAGAGCACACAGAGACTCCTCCATTCATGTGAGGGAGTTATGAAGACGCTTCACTTCAGTAACAATCAGAGTAGGAGAGGTTTATATGTAGCAAGTCTTTACTATAACCACCAGTTGCCCAATAAGGATCGAGTTCAGATTTGGGATCACTGCAATGTACATTTAATCTTACAGTGATCTAAACAGGTTCTTACTAATTCATGATTTTGTCAAGAAATGTTGTACACCACAGGCTTTTGTCAGCTATGCTGGGTCAACGGGTGATCATATTCTCTAAAGTCATCAATCAGCAGCTCTATGATCAATCATACGTCAGCTACATCTTAGCAGCTATCGCCCTATTGGATCATCTATCATATATAATTGCAGGCCGTGTTTGCGACTCGTACTTCATGAATTATTCACTAAAAGTTGAAGCTCCAAGATGTGACCAAGAGAGACAAAACTCTTTGTAGAACTCAAAACGCTTTGGAGGTTTGTTTGAATGTATCGAGGTTGACAGACACGGATGTAGACGTACAGTGTGTATGTCCCGCATCTGCAGCAAAGCCTCTCCCAGTGCTGATAGAAAAAGTGCGACGATTAGAGCGGGGAAGCTGGAGCACACCTACAAAACAAAAAAAAAAAAGAAAACAGAAAGCAGGAGTGGGATGGAGTGGAGGAGGGAGAGGTGTGGGTTAAATCCGCGTACAAAGCCCCAGAGAGGAGAGGAGGAGGAGGAGGCGAGTGGGAGGACTAATTGTCTTTGTAGAGGCTCATAAAGTGTAGGGTCATTAGTGTTAATCACGCCGTGCTGTCACCTAGGCAGCTGTGATTATCTGACTTCTATTGTTGCTGCTGCTATCATCCTCCTCACACTGTAAGTGCTCTGTCTCTTTGTTCCCTTATGTACCGACATCTCTCCTTTTCACCCGCGTCTGTCTGGCTGTCTTTGTTGTTTTTAGACTATCATGTGTATGCTTTCTCACAGCCTCACTTTTCATTGTCAATTTGTCACTTCTCCTTCTCTCTGTAATTACATTTCAAACCGAATGTCGACAAAAATGTAGGGTATTTGTTAAACAACTGCATTGGCTGCAAGGTTTATGTTTGTGGATGGCAATGCTCACTCTGATCAGCCAAATCATTATTCACAACTAGAGTGGGTGACATGTTGTCCACAATATCTGTGTGTTCGTACAGACTGATGAGTATTCGTGCATCCCTGACCACACTGAGGTTGTGGCATCTGTACACAAGCTGCCACACTCTCAACATAGCCCTATTCTCTAGCTGTATGACTAAACATAAATCAGTGAAATCATAAATCATAAATCAGTGAAGTCCACCAGTTAAACCATTAATGTCCTCAGGTAGCCCACCACCATGCACCAACTCCTCCTGCTGCTCTGCAGTGTCTCGGATTCTGCTGCTTTACATTCCCAGCTCCCAGCTCCGCCCTTTCAGATCCACTTTTGTGTGCTCGAAGTCAAGTTTGATGCATGTGCAGTTCAGAACTTCACAATCATGTTTTCAATAAAAGTTTTATAATTCGCTATCACTTTAAACAGCAGGAAGCGAAAAAATGAAAACCAGTAAAATGTGCTCAAGACATGCTATAGACAAATAATGATGCAAATTCTGAGTTAATTCAATCTAAAATCAGTTATGTGATTATAAGATTAATTACTCTTCTATACAGAGACAGTGTGACACCAAATCCCACCACTCGACAGCAGCTTCCAGGTGTGATCACGTGATTGTGATTGGGCGTCCCTGTTAAGGAGAGCTAGCCTCTCAGTCAAAATAATGCAGATAAATTTAAATCTAGTCTGTATCAATTTATCTATGTTTGTGCAACCAGGATGTTTTGAATGTACAACAATAAAATACAATCCAAATAAAATCACTCTAGTAAAAATCTAAAATTATGAATGAGTTACGTGCTGTAAACAGGGCAGCGTGGTGGTGGAGTGGTTAGTTCACAGCTAGAATCCACTGAGCAGCTGCAGCGTTTCAGTGTGGAATCTGCATGTTCTCCCCGCGCTTGCATGCGTTTCCACCGGGTTCGTCAGTCTTCTCCCACGTCCTAAAGACATGCATGTTAGCTTAACTGGTGACCGTAAGTGTAAATGTGAGTGTGAAGTGTTGTCTGTCTGTGTATGTCTCTCTGTGTTGGCCCTGAGATGGAGTGGTGGCCTGTCCGGGGTGGACCTCACTTTTCACCCAATGACAGCTGGAATCGGCTCCAGCCCCCCATGACCCTGAACAGGACAAGCAGTTACAGATAATGGATGGAAAGGGACACAAATACCAGCCTTTAACCTAAATGTAAAAAGGCTCTGTAATAAATTCTCTTCTTACCCCCGAATAATAAAATCAGAATCTGCAGCCACCTCTATAACATCAAACAGAACAAATATCAAATTTGTTTTCATGGTACTGATATAAAAAACAAAAAGGAGTGTGTTTCTGTGACGTCTAAAAGTCAAAAAGAGAAAGTGAATGATTGATAACCTCCAGCGCCCTTTGGCAAATCCACCTGAACCACAAATATCTGCTCTGCTCCAGCAGCCCAGCATTTCTTTTGTTCCTCTCCTCCAGCGAGAGAGCCTTAATCTGAAGACAATAGGTTTAATGGGATTATAAAGGGCATCAGGAGTTTCCATGGATCACAGAACTCACAACACACACACAGGGCAAGTACCAAATGAGACGGTGAACATGGTGAGATCGCTTTCTGCTTCCTGTAACAATATGCTGACCTGTCCATTTTGTCTGGTTGGAATAAAGAGCCTAGGGAGCTGGGGACCTGCGTGGATGGTCTGGAAGATGGTCTGGGTCGATGTTCTGGGCCCTGCACTGAAGACCCAATTATTCCGGCATTTCAGTCAGGCTTAATTAGCCTTGTCAGATGTGCAGTGGATTCATTATGTTTCTAATTAAGTCCCTATCAGGCACATAGAAATAATGGCTTTATGGTACATCAAAACCAAGCTGCATGATGCTGACATAATTGCAAAACTATCCTTTGGCAATCTTTCTGAGTGGGTGGTCGTATGGAGGTTGTTGTCTCCTTAAAGAGAGGTTCTTGAGGAGAGCATTAATCTCGTGGGCTACCGGGGGGCTGATTGTGGTATAAATTGAGATGGGCTCATTTCTTTCTAACCAGAAGGAACTAAATAGTAGGTTACAAAACAGCACAGTTGTTTATTTTGAACCCTAGTGTCTTATCTGGCTTTTAATCGAACACGTAGGAATTACTCACAGTATTCTTCACGTTTATTTTTATATATATATATAATTTCACATTCTGAATTCACGGATTTCATGACTAACATTACAGTCACAGTGAATGCCTCGTAGTGTGCATAACCTACAGTAAACTGTACATTTTGCAACAGGATGACTAATTTTAAAGTGGCTCTGCTACTGAACAGCAGATAAGTGGAAACCTTCACATGGAGAGTTTACCGAGTTCTTGACAGTAGACACAATGCAAGCAAAGTATTTGCTATTCGATTTGAGAACCACGTAGAATATTATACTTAATGTGCAATATGACATAAAACTTGTGTTTTAACGTTGAGAAAAGGGTTTCAACCTTTTGTTATTCTTTTCAAAACACGGACGTGTTTGTGTGCATTCATACGCAAATACGTTCATTCCACAAAGGGAGCACCTCAGTAAAAGCAATATCAGTAAACACACATTGCAGAACATGTCACAACCACTCAAACAAAGCGGTGTAGCTAGTGGGGCTTTCGGCCTTTATCTACTTCATGAATTCATGTGCCACTCAAAGCCCAGAACGCGTATATGGTAAAAGTGCAAAGCCCAAGTTGTGGATGAGGAGCTTCTACTAGTGCTAATTTAAATATCTCAGAGGATGAAGCTTATACTCCGGGGGGGGATGAGAGGAGTCAAGTGAGCGAACATATGAGAAACCAGCCACCATACTGTGGAGTCTAAGAATTCAGTAAACAAAGCAGACGACGTGGGTGCTGTTTTCAACAGCCATTGGAATCTGTTCACATTCTTCTCAATGTGGCTTCCAGTCACTCAAAGTCGGCACACGAGGGTTGAGGCACAGCTACTGTAAAGCCACACCAAACAATGGACTGCATTTTTGTGCAAAACCAACAGAGGCACGAATGCAGTTGCACAAGGCACTTTGGTCAGGCAGCGGCCTACGTTTTGTTTTTGCTTTTCACTTGTCTCTTTAGTCATTTCATAGCTCTGTTGCAATAAGAATTTCAATGCAGTGCGATTTATATTTAGGCCAAACGCCATTCGCTCTTATATTTTCCATGTTGTAAAATAAATATCCTATTAGGGCGATTTTGATATGCTCCCATTTTTATCAATCTGTCTATACTGCTCTCACTTGTTCCCTACTTGTATCGGTCATGCTACACATACACAGAAAAAATACACAAACATATTTTTACACTTCGGGTCTATTTTTTTATCCAACCTACACATGTAAAACAATACACAAAGGAAAGCTAAATGAAAGACTTTCTACAAAAAAAAGTGTCTTACAATATGTGTCTTACATCAGCACTAGTGCTACACATAGGCTGTAGTATTTTCAGACTGTTGCGTGCTCTTATAACTTATTTTAGTCATGTTCCGTGGTCAAACAAAGATCTCATCTTATGTTTTTTTTTTGTTGGAGTTGGAGTCCCTGCTATATTGCTCCTACCCAGCGTGTCCCTTTTTCCTGTAGGCTACTTTCTGTGCTCCTTGTAAACAAAGTGCTTCTCATGCGTAAGTGAGCATGCACCCGGCTTGGACATAAATGCACTTTGGTGTATTGATGGCCGATTTGTACAATGATACATACTTGCAAAAGAAATCACACTTTCTTGTTATTGGATATTGTGATGATCACAGATCCTGTTTTTTAAAAAAAGGCTTTTATATAACTCTCATTTACTGTCTGTGATCAATAGAGCTGCACAAGTCATAAATAGGGATAGCTGGCAGAGGAATTGTGTGCCAGCATATACATGTGAACATTCATTCATATTTATGAACAGCTAAAAAAGAAGCGCAGGTAAAAAATGGGATCAGCCTACAGTGAAATATTCTAAGCAACAGTCTGTCATGATGATTGACAGGGTCTGTCGCACTTGAAGGCAATAGATCACTCAAGAGCCCTGCTTTGCATTCAGTAAGAACAGTCCCTGTGCCTTTAATTGTAAATCCTTCTTGCAAGGCACTTAGCACTGTATATCTATGTGTGTGTTTGTGTGCAGCTGCCGGGATTTTATTTTATTGTCCAGTGGAGCAGAAATATGGGAGCCAGTTGGAGAGCAGTGCTGCTGGGAGACATTTAGAGGAGCTGTGCAAGCTCCTCCTGGGGATAATAGGTACTGGGAAGCAGGTGATTGCCTAGATAGCCCTTAACTGTACTTTTTCTGGTTTTGTTTTTTCTCAGTGACAGCACTTTGTAACCAAATGGACTAAAATAAGACTCCGGGCTGTGTGCTATAAACTTACCGGGGACATCATGGTCTAGTGAGATAGTCCCCAACAATAACCATCTTTTCTGATTTTGCTGTCGTTAAATATCTGAAATTATTATTGTTAGTGGTAACAGAAATTTACGCTAAAATACAATCTTGGTGTACATACGAGAATTTTTTTAAAAAACAGTAGTGTATTTGTAGTGTGTTTGATATTTAAATGAAACTGCTTACAACAGTAAAACTATAAATATAAAATAACTGATGGTATCTGGTGAATGCTTCTTACTAGGAGACAAACTTGATTTATAGCAGCGAAGTGTAGTAGATTATTATTATTCTCTTCCAGCTGTCTGGTTAAAAGTTAGGGTCCACCCTCAACAGGCCACCAGTTGATCTCAACACAGAGAGACATACGCAGACAGAATAAGGTTAAAAAATCTTCTGCTTTGCTTTTAGATGAAAATGGTTGATGGAAGTTGTTTTTCCTCAGGTCACCAAGGCTTGTGTGATTGCTGTAACTCCAAAAATACAGTAAGTTGTGATGTTCACTCAAGGTTGGACCCCACTCCTCCAAAATCAAGCTTGTCTCAAGATGAATATCAGGCTCT
Organism: Channa striata; assembly: GCA_033026295.1. Taxonomy (NCBI): domain Eukaryota; kingdom Metazoa; phylum Chordata; class Actinopteri; order Anabantiformes; family Channidae; genus Channa; species Channa striata. The sequence goes on along the minus strand of CM065180.1, from coordinate 17,618,728 downwards.
TTGCCGTGTGACTAAAAATAAAACCGGAGGTGGGGGTCGGCTTGTTTTGAGCTAAGCCAAGGAGTATGTTGGATTACTGGAGAAAGATGATTTTCCCTTTACTAATAATCCCAGATTAGTAGTTTTAATTCACTGGCTGCCTTCATTACCTGCCTGCTCAAACTGTTACTTTAAATTAATTTAAAAAACAACATGTAAATGTCGTTATATTTAAAGATTCTAGCTTTAAAGCACGTGTGCAAACTCGGGTCCTGCTTAAAGTGCTAAACCATGACAGAGGAGACAGTGGTGGATCTTGATTCTAGTCGAGTTGTGATGTTAGTTTGCTGCTTGTTATCATGAGTCTCATGTGATTCAGTTGTTGGTCAGGGAGGCTGACCTCAGGCTGACGTCTTGGGAACAATTCCACTTCATGTCTTTGTCGCCAACTGTAAAAGTGAGAAATAACTGAAACCTTGAGATTAGAAAAGAAGGACACTTAAAATATGATTTTCTTTAAACGAAACCTTTTGAAATGCATTACCATTCTGCTGAAATGTGTTTTTTAAAAACATCTTAACAGGCCCATTTAATTTAACAAACCTAAACCTGCTAATTAAATTGTGCATGTGATTGTACACTTGTGTTCCTTTCCAAAATGTGATTAGGATGTTTTTTCTTTTCTTTCTAGAATATGTTGTGTATCTAAAATGTATTTTGTTCTGTACATATATTTTGTATTTAGAATGAAATCAAAGACATTTAATCCTCAGGTGTCTCTCCTTGGACTAACATTCATTTTTAATGTTGGATTCAGATAATCCTTGGGATTATCTGATCCCAATGATGTTCCCCAAGCGCACAACAAAATAAATCTTACAGACGGAGGGCTGTAAAATAGGTGAGCTTGCTTTTGATTCTAGAATGCAATGCATGATCATGACCATACTATATGCAACATTGTTGATTGTAATTATTATTTTTTTTAATCCTCATGTTCAATAGCAGCACACTGGTTGTTGAACGCTTTCCTGAAAAGGAAAAGAAAAAAAGCTTATTTCTATTACAGCAGTGAATCTGAGGTCTACAATCTCTGGGGTTATGTTTCAGGTGAAGTTTCCTTTCAGCATGTCACTGGCCCACATTGGCAATTTGTTGAAACCTTTCACTCATGACTAGGAAATCTCACCCTAGAAACCAGAGAGAGAGTTTCTCATTTTTGCCACCAGACAGGATTGTGACAGGAAAAGAAAAGAACCACATCTTCTTGATACTGACCACAGTTGCCCCTCACAACTGACACAAGCATTAAACAAATCACAAATACATTGGCCTCTGAATGTGGACCTTGCCAAGATATGTTTTTTTAATGACAGCAATTTTACCCCTGAGCCTTCCCACACGTCTGCATTGATTGATGTGAGGGACAAAAATAAGATTTAATTTCTTTAGAAATCATGCATTGAACATCAAATGACCTTCATGTTGTGGACAGCGATTACCCAAAGAGAGGAGAGACATACTAAAAATCGACACCCCACACAAACTACAGTAATATTTTATGCAAAAAATAATGACCATTCTTTTATTAATATTAGAGTCGTTACTAAGCATCTAAAGAGTAGATGAATGAAATATTGAAATTACTGAACCAACAACAGTTCACATTCTTCAACTGCGTCTCAAAACTCTCGGAGGCTTGTCCCACTTTCAGACACTGACCAGAGAAACTGCGACTCATTAAGCAAACGCAGCTGCTTTCTGTTCAAAAACCAGCAAAACAAACCATGTGCCATTTCATTTAACAGGCTAAGCAGATAAGCTATTATAGCCTGGTGACAGAGGAGTCATAGGCCTCTAAATACAACATTGCTCGGATGGTGACGAAATTAGCACAGCTAAGTGTTTCACACTCCAAAGGTCAGGAGCTTGCAGTGATTGAATATTAGCTTGTGTAGCACAAATGAAATCAATTATTTTTGTGCTTCATGAAGGGAGATGAGAATACAGAGAGGGAGGAGAAAGACGAGCAAATCTGATGGAAAGAGTCGGTGAGTGTGGATGCTCGGTACGCTGGCGTTTCCATTCACAAACACATTTACATTTACCTGCTGCTTATTTTTTCCTCATTAGAACTGGCTCGCCACATCCACTCCAACCGACTCAGTGTTCTTACCTGACCTGTATCCGCTGACTATACCACACACAAAGCCACACACCTTTTTGAATAACCATATTTTTAACAAGAACTTGAAAAGGTTGCGTTGTGCTTCGATTCACATTGACATTTTGTTGTTTTAACAAGGCTGTACTGTATATGTCCTCACATATGTCCTCACCAGTAGATTTCTGCAGCTCTCTCTACACAAACTATGAGCAGTGAAGACCTTCACACCTTCTTCCAGTCTCCGTAACCTCTTTCTTTGCTGTAACTTGGCAGTTTTAGACTCTCGGATCTGACGCAGCTTCTCTCGCATAGCGGGTGTAAACGGTGTGTACAATTAATGCACCACATGGACTTATAATGTGCAACCATCCATCTAGAGATGTGATATACTATAAATCATATTCTGAACCTTACACCAGAGGCAACTACAGGGGCCCTGCTGGGACACCTCAATGCAGAAGCATAAATCCATCTTACATAACCCTCTAGTGAGGAAGCAGAGTGAAGCCTATTTTATCAGTAACCCTTACCTCAGATTACCCATTACAGTCCATCCTCCCAGTCTGCAGGCTCCTCTGCCCTCCTGCTTGGGAACATTTGCATCACCACATACTGTACGTACATTTTATTTCTTTTTTAAAGTTCTTAATGTGACAGTTGTCTTTCAAATGGATATAATTGAACTTCAGTAATATTAAAGAACCGGGAGGTTCTAAGTGATGTATCTATACTGAAAATGATCTTGATCTTAAAACTAAATACAGTTCTTGGTGCTATGTTTATAACCACCACTGCATAGCTACATTATATGCCAAGTATACAGGACAACTTTATATGGAGATGTAGATGTTTATTATTGGTGACATTTTCATTCACAGACAACAGTTGGGTTTTGCACACTTCAGTTGACATCCAAATGATCCTTTCTATGCTTATACAATAACACCAGAACATTACAAATTGGTCAAAGTAAAACAAATGAAATGTAATGTGACAGCTCAGTTTCATTGATTCAATGCACCAGGTCACAGTCTCTTGTTGCACACTGGGCAGCAACAGAAACCCAATGTGGTTGATTCATGTTTACTTACACCGAACTCTTAATCTCAGGGGTTTTTTTCATGACCAGATAAATTGTACATATAGTGAAAAAAAAAGGTTGCTAATGTTATTTACCATATTTAGATGCCATATTTGTTGTTTAATCCAACGAACTAAGAATCCCAAACCAAAATATACTCAGTTTATTCCCAAACATGATACAAAAAAAAGGAATCTGAAAATGAAAGCAGATATTCAGAAAGACTTAATGGTGGCCTGAGTGTATCTTGAGAGACGAACATTAAAACATGTCTGTGCTTTTTGGTTAATGGTGATGTTTAATACAGTATCTGTGCCGTTCCATTAGAAGATACCAATCCATTCTGCTTCACCTGTGTATATATTTAATAGTGGTATATCGGTCTCACTCCTTCCTTCACAGATGTCAAACCTAGCAGTGATTAAACAAGGCTTATCTGTTACATATGACAAACATTAATCACGTGCAGCGCCGAAACACTTTATCAGCACCTGCTCAGAAACATCTCACTGTAAATCATTACCCTGCCTGCATGGTGTGAATGTAAAAAATTGTTTTCATGCAGCAGAGCCATGTGTGATTTGAGAGGATCAGTGCACCTGCAGGAAACATAATCAGGGCCAAGTACATATCAGCAGTAGAATGCCATTAACTTTGGCTGCTGTCTAAATATTTTTTTATCACAAAATGGAATTTAATTACTTTTGTCAGGACCCGGTACCTTTTTCCTTCAGCACACAACTATGATTTTAGATTTTGTTTAACATTTCAAAGGTACACATAGTAAAACTAAATATTGCTGTGGCAATGTTGTCAAGCCGCAGAACTAGTTGCTGAATTCCCAAAAGGTCACTAAAAGTCACTAGATGTCAGACCAGACTAACATTCCCTCCTCTACTCGTGATTAGTCTCACAGTCACACAGCAGGGGCGAATTTCCTCCTAAATTTGAAAACAGAAAAAACAAATTAGTTTCTTTTCCTAATAATCCAAGTAAAAGTACATATTTTACCAGTTACTTCAAACTGCCAGAGATCTGTTCAATGAAAAATGCTAAACTAACTGAAATGGTCTGATTGAGTTATGCCACAAAAAACTTTTTGGTCTGGTGGTCCAGCAGTTTCATGTGTCCTCACATTTTCAAGTCCAGTCAGAGACTTGAGTCATTTAGTTTCCTGTTTTCTGATTCTTGAGTGTTTCTATGTAACTGTCAAGTGCATTTTATATTCTGCACTGAAAAAGTGTAGTTGTTTATGACCCAATTTCCAATCGCGTAGTTAAAAAAAACAATACAAACTATCAGGAACGATAAATCTTACCGTCACCAATCTAATTATTACTTGTCTTCACCTTTGCTGTAAGAGTAATTGTGCCAGTTTTAATGACATAATTTTGTGTAAAATGTTTACATTGTTGCATAAGTTTCTGCTGAGCCACACGTGTTGTTTAATGCCTGAAGGGCTGTGTTCAAACCTGGAAGCCTCCCAGAGACTGTTTAGGCTGTCAGCGGAGCCGCCATGCTGAGCTGCAGCTCCAAAGAAGATGCTGAGATGGCCAAATATAGCCTCTCCACTGGAGCACCATAAAGGCTGCGTCGAAGCCAAAGCATCCATTATTAGTGTATACTTTGAGAATGGATGTTTTATGAAAAATACAGCAAGCTAATGTTTGTTTCAATATTTGTTCAAATGTTATTTGTGTATTTTTTTTATCATGATCGTCTGAAAGTAGATGCTTTTGTGCAGTAAAAATAATACCACTCTGCTCTTGGTAGTGCAGCCGTGTTGGCGTAGTGGCCAAACTGCGAACTTCAGCATTGATCCTGTGACACACTCTGGGCCCCAAACTAACGTTTCCCAAGGAGAATCATTGGAAAAGAAGCTGCTATAAAATGGCAAATACATTTTTCCCTAAACCATGATAGTTGACTCTTTGTATTATCAGAATTAGATCCATTCTGCCCAGTATCATTTGGATTATTTCACTTTATCTCCTCCTCGAGAGACACGACGGACTCCAGTGCGCACATGCTCTGTGAGCTATAAAACACAGAAGCATGAAGATCATCCAGGGAATTTTTGTGGCTTGAATACGAAAGTAGGAGGATTTTTATTGCTCAGTTCCACACTGAGCAACTTTCACGGAATGGAATAGGCGCCATGTTTGGTCTGTTATCAAGTTCTCATAATAGTGCACATCCATGGGGTAAGACTGTCAGCGAGAGTGAGGATTGTTGGCGTGCCTGGCATCAGTAAAGCCGAATGTCTTTGTGAGAGTGCTTGTTCTTACAACAGGATCCATGTTGTGTATGAGATGAAATGATGATGATGGATCCGTTTGTAAGGATAAGTCACCACCCAAGTCCAGAACCCTTCCTCTGGCATGCTGGTTAGGAGTTTGGACCTGAGGAACTATACACTATTTGTTCTGTGGTGAATTGCAAAGTTTTATACAGAACTCTTTGCAATTGCTATTTAAACAAACAACTCTACTTAAACCTCTTCAGCTGCAAAATGCAAACTGCCGCTTTCCTTGTACCTGACTTTAATAGGTTACACACGGCTTTAAAATATACTACAATTTAAACAGGTTAATAAAAATGAGACAAATTGCCAATGGTCGGCTTTGCTTGTTATGAGATGTGATACGTGCTTCCTTTATTCTCTTCCTACTCGGGTGAGTTAGCTGTTGCTTTACCTGCAGGGGAAGGAGAAGTGACAAGTGTGTATAGTCTGACAGATCTGATTTGTCAAGCCATTACCCTGGGTATGTGCTAAGGTGGCTTTGCCAAGCAACACGACTCAATGAAATAAATACGCATTAGCCCCTGTCTGCATCAGCCCACAACATTGCTGTCATAGTTTATCGCATTCTTGAAGCTTGTGCAAATTACTCTCAATCAAGAAGACGCAGAGGAAAACTCTACTCAAAAACGGGAGGATGAACTTGGTTTGTTGGTGGTGAAGAGGCGTCGTCGAACAGCGGCGAACGCTTGAGCTGTGATAAAAGCATTAGCGTCTTCAGTAGGGTCGAAACAATGAGTGCGTGTGTGGAGGGTGTGACGCCCGTGAATTGGGGGAGCAGAAAACAAAAGTTTGGCTCATGACTCAACGAATGAATCACAACCCAATCCTATTAGGGCCAGTTCATACTTTCGGCGTCTGTGTGGCCACTGTGACGTACATTTCATCACCACCCAAGTCCCTGGGGCTCAGAGCAGACTCTCTGCTGTCCAGACTAACTGCCGTGCCAACGTCTTTGACCCTGTGAAAATTCTTGTGGAGCACTTACACATAATGAGATTTTTTTTTTTCACTTTTTCACGTTGTTCTGTAGGACAACACATAACCGCTTTGTACTTCCGCTGCTCTCCAGAGTTGCCGTCATGTTTTGTAGTACACATGTGTGGAAAGTGTTGATCAGCGAGCAACAGGAAGTGGATCTGTAGTTGGATCTCACACTTGAGACTTGCTGACATGTTATTGTACATAATGGACCATGTGAACATTGAGGCCCGTGTTCATTTAAACACAGAAGCAATATAAATAAATGTAGGCTGTGGCGTCTGTTCACCATGTGGCTGATGACTGTATAACCATGACTTTTGCTTTTGCAACAAACCAATGACACGTGTCAGGGGGCTCAGTGTTGCTGTGTGCGCTCGTGAAAAACAGTGTGACTGAATTAGCATGATTCAGTCACCGGGGCCTGCATGCAAATAAGCATGTGAGCGAGAAAACCTGAAAAAGTTTTTATGGGGACAGGTTTGGCATTGTAACGCCTAATAATGACCTAGTTTATTTACATGGAGTCCACATTGTGAATGTGTGTATTAATGCATGTTTTGCATTCTCCTGTTTGTCGTGTGTGTGTGTGTGAGCATCCGTGGGACCATGTCTTTGCCTGAGTGAGTGTATGTTTGGACTTTTTACAGGGCCTAATGAGAACCTTGAGAATCTGGGGTTGTGTGGGTGGCAGGTTGGTGCTGTTTGTGTCAGTCTGTGTGACGTTCAGTCACAAGTCTGTGTTGACTTGATGTGTGTTTGAGGTCAAAGTGTGGAATTCAGACGAGTGGGAGTGTGTGGTCAGCTGCGGTAAAACCTGGATTTCCCCTCCACTGTTAAGCCAAACTGGTTTGCAGAACAGAAACCACTGTGACTGTTGTTGGAAACTGGCCACTCTAAAGGAAAAGAGAGAGGGAAAAAGCTCTAACGCTGCACGAGCATGTCACTGTTTCCTTTATTATCTGTGTAGATTGCATGGAAGGATGGATGCAATCTATTAAACTTCATTACACTCAAACTCGACACTTTTTCCGCAGTATGTGTGAAGAATAATTTGTCCTTTGCATCGGTGCCTAATGAAGAAAACTGTGTGTCAGCTTATGAAATCAGGAACGAGACAAAGTTTTTAAGTTTAAGGTTCATAAAGTCACTTCCACTGTGAGGTTGTGATGTACCACCTGACTGATTGCTGGCATTTCCACCCCTCACTCAGTAACTTTCCCTGGCCCGCTTTCAGTGCTGGCCCTGGTCCTGCAGAACATTGAGGCCTAAATGTCACAGCGCCTTCTTCTCCACAGAGGTGAGACAGCGGGGCACCTTAAGTGCTGGTGTACCCACTCAACAACCAACATTTAATGCTTTTAGACGAGAGAATTGATGGTGAAATTATATGAATTATAGCATTTAAAATGTGAAACTTTTAAAGTGACATATAAAAGCATTTTACATAAAGGTGCAGTACGTAACTTCTTTTGAATATGTTTATGGCTACAGATATGCTACATAACATATTTTAGGTTGGAGAGGGGCTGTCAAAGCCTCCTGTGACCCAGACACATTGAGCCTGAGTGCCAACTGTAGCAATATATTTGCTTTAAAAGTTTTATATTCGGGCTCCCCCTTCCAACTAAAGGAGTTCTACTTGATTACTTAGTTTTGGATTTTCTTTTTTTGTTTTCATTTTTGCTTGAGCTTCATATTGTGATGATGCTGTGATAACATTAGGTTTTACAGTTTTGTTTGATTCAGCTCAGTTCGATTTATTTCATAAAATTTTCTACACACATTCAGGCTGATCCCGACATTTAAGGTGAATGTCATCATCGTGGCAAAATATTATTTCCTACAATACTTCTGTTTACAACCAAATACCTGTATATCTAGTGACATTCCTGCCAGCTTCGGTTGTACTTTAAGTGCTCCAATGAACCATTAAGCTATTTTCTACTATAGAAGCAAAAGCCCTACACATTTTGCCATTCATTCACCCACTCACACACACTCTATTGGCAGCTGATCTGTCATGCAAGCCACTGGCCGTCAGGAGCAATTTAATGTTCACTATGTTGCTCAAGGACATTTTGACACATGGGCAGGAGAAAAGCCGCACAACCTCCTGAGTCACAGGTGGTGTTGTCTTCAATTTTATTACATTGTAAAATGCACCAAATATTTTTCTTCCCCTTGTGCACATGGAGGTGAAACACCATTGCTAAATTCCTCAAACAAATCCACCTTTTAAAAGCTGCAGTGAATAATTCTATCCAGCTTGGGTTATCTTGAAACCATTTTAATTTTCCTAATATCTCATTTAAATAGTAGCTAATAGTTTGCATGAGAAAACCTCAGAATAAAAATGCTCCTAAATGGCAAGTAGCTTTCCTCGAGTCAAATGTGTGAAAGAACTACAAAGCTTAATAAGGCCACGTCATTACTTTCCTAATGCTTGATATGCTATACTATTTATAAATGCTGAGATTACTTACTTTAAAATGTATTTTTAAACCCAGACAAAATGCATGGGAAAACAACACCTTTACCCACGATATGTCTGTCTCGTGAATGCTTTAATGTGAGTTTGACATTTTACACCAGGCCTGTGTCTTTATAGCTACCAGTGCATACTTCATATCATGTTAAATCATATACTGTATGTTATTTATAATTTGCCATGAACCTTTCCTGACATCAGGTAAAAAAAAAAAAACATCGTATGGAAAACAGCTACTATCATGTTCAGTCTGCGAGCAGTGTGAGAAGGTGAGAAAGATTTTATTTTTTCCCCCACATCAAAAGAGAAATTGATTTGAGCACATTCACTGCACGTAAAGATCTATATATACAGTCTGTGCTGGAGCAGGATCACACATGTTGTTATTAGTGTTCGTACATGTGAGATACACTCATATAAAGACTGAACAATAAAAGTAATCTCTTAGACTAACACAAAAAGAGAATCGATGGAAAAATTAGAGGGTTAACAGAGAGACTGATGAGGGGGTGTGGAAGAAGAGGGAGACAGAGAAAACATGAACCAGATAGAGTAAATATAAAGCAGCCTGGAGAGAAGAGACAGACTGAGTGGTGGATGAGAGCAGATGGTGGGGTAACACTGCTCCGCTCTCATTGCTACTTTTTCCTCTACATTATTGTTTGGGAAATGGATGTTACAGCGACATAATAGCCTTTATCGACAATTTTCCCCTGTATAATTCCCTTGGTTCTGCTTCTTCAAAGGCAGATGAAATGCTCACTGGATGAAGGTAGAGTGAGTGCTGTAGAGAACAGCCCTAAACTACCAACATGGACAGCACATGGTTTATTGCAGCCAACCTTCATGCAATGCATACAAAATCAATATAGGCTAAAAAATCCATGAGGGGTAAAACGCTGCCAATAAGTCCCCATCCTGCTGTATTCTTTATGGGCTTTATGGTGCCATAAATAGAAATCCCACACTGAACATTTCCAAGGAAGGCAAGCCATATCTGTTGTCTATCTCACAGCTTTGTATTAACTCCAACATGCGTATCATACATTTACATATGCTTGTGGATAATTCCTTGTAAAAGCGATGGCTGGTGCTGCCTCTCTTTGAGCAGCCATTCTTTTCCAGCAATAATTCTTACAATAGATAATCTCCTAACTTCTTTGCATGGCTCTGCAAAGACAACGAGATTTCTTCCTAAACAGTCCAATGAATATGCATAATGTACAACTGGAGCGAGTTTTTGAGGCGGGATGATAGGCTTGGTAAGTTCTTTCATCAGCAGATTGGTACGACCAGAACGCCGCTGCAGGCCTAATTGGAATAATTTAACTGCTTACTTTGAAGTGTAAAATATGTGTACTAGTGAAGAGGTTTCTGTAAGGTCAATGCCAGAGGGGATACATGTTGCTGCTTTGAGATGTAGAATGGCATGTAGAGTTGATATCATTATTTCGATTTCTCTTTAATTACCAACACAAGTTGGGGCAAAAACCTGTGTATTTTGACCACTGATATTCAGATGAAACTATTTGTGTTTGCTTTGTGAAGTGTATTTCAAAGAACCCACTTCCTGTTTTGATCAGACACGCTGGTGTCCTGTTCGCTGCCCTGGTCATGGCACGTTACGCTGTTGTTGAAACCGTTCCGTAATATCCAAAATAAATATGGGATTTCTGTTGACCTTTACATGTATTAATGAAGATTTGGGTGCAACAGCAAGATTTGTAATTGCACACTCAGATATGCAAATGTGTTCCGAGAAATGTAAATGTACACCCACTGTGCAAATCCGTTTTGATCTTTGCTGTGCCCAGCTATGGTTGCAGTGTTGTGGCAGGAGGAGATCCATGTGATGGATCCTCTCTGTAAAACATGCATTAGCAGGGAAACATGGAGTAGCCTCAAGCAACTCTGAGGTCTCGCCTGGTGGTGGTTAAGATATATTTGGAAATCTCATAGTTTTATATTAACAGTGTAGCCATACTTTCTGTTCTACACACCTGAATATGACTTGTCACTGCAAGATAGTTGGAGCTCAGATAGATATATTTTTACTACCCAGGAGAAAGTCAATGTGATTCATGTACTGCATAGTTATTACAATAAAAGTGACTGCAATGCAAGCTATTATATGCACAAGTTAATATTCTCAGACTACCGCTACTGGTACTGGTTGACAAAAAATTGATATTTAGTACAGAAGTTTGTCTAAGTGAAATTGCATTGCCTGTATTAATGCATAGACTGTAACTTGGTGCAGACTGGTACAAATCTCCATGTGCATTTTCAAAAAGCCAATTCCACGTTGTCCTTCAGAAGCTATTGAAATGCTGTACACACTGCCTCAGAAGTTCTCAAAGTATTTCTGTTCCTGCATACCTACAATACTTTTGCATATAAGGGCTGAATGCTATTTGTCACAGACGTATTGTCACCAGCATAATCTGCATTTTTATGATTCATTACACTTATCTGCCCTAGGTATTTGCTCACTTTCTTTTATATATGAGTCAGCCATCCATAACCCAATGACATAGCAGCATGAGATATAAAACTGTTCAGTTTTTTAAATATATATTTTTAAAGATTCTTTAGTCTTTTGTTGTCCTGTATATCAGCCAATTTGACCATGTTATTCAGTGAACAGTTATTAACATGTCGTTACGACACCGGTCAGTCAGTAGGTTTGTTATCATTGATAGCTGTGGAAATTTTGTGCATTAAGCATACTTAATAAATGGTAGAGACACAAGAGTTTTAAATCCACACTTGTCAGAGTGGACACGTGACAAAACACTGGACTGGGACATTAATATATTTCTATATAAAACCTGCAGTCGATTTTGCAATTTTAATCAGTGTTGTTACTTGATTTTAGCCTAAACAACGACCTTTTCCCTAACCCTAATCAAATTATGTTTGTGCCCATCTGTAACCTTGTAGTTTTTGCACATAAATACAATATAATAAAGTTGTAGTTCTATGTTTATTATTGCAACCATAAAAGCAAAGGTCCAGCCCATGAAGTGCATAATAAAGATCTTCTATGTGTACCGGCGGGTAGAGAAAGGACATAATAAGCTACATGTATAAAGAGAACAAATTAATCATTAAGTAGCTTGATAAAATCCAAAGCATGAGCATTTACTGGCTGCTGTTCACAAGTTGTACAGTGTGTGTTGTTGAGATCGTCAGTGAAGTTCCAGCCAAGGCCATGTTTGTTTTATATGAATTTCCTGATTAGACTGTACAGCTGGTGCAATGTACTGGAGGAAGCACAACAGGGGGTATGACTCACCAACTCAGAGTGTTTGGACTAAAAATGAATTTTCTAGGTGGTGATAATGTTTATTTATATTTGTAAATACTATCACCTTTTTACTTCAAATACTTTTGATAAATTAAAACATTCTTAAGAGAATGAGACAGGTTTATATTATCTATGTTAATTACATGCTTGCTCCTTACATTTTGGTGAAATTCTCTTTACTGTGCAACTTTCCTTTGCAATTATAATAGTGTGGTAATATTCTGGAAATACTAAGGTAATACAGTGGTGATATCTAGCTAGTAGTGTGGTAACAGTTCTGCAAAAATCTTGGTAGTAACAAAGTAATGAGGGTATAATCTTTTTTATAATACATTTGTAATATTTTTTTTTATAATAAAATGTGATGATGATGTAATGATATGTAATTTATTGATAATATTAAGTAATAACCAGTATAACTCGGTATAACTCATTCATTTTTCAAAATTCCCAAATGTGTTTCCAGTTAATGAATTGTAGCTCTTGGTATTTAGTAAATACATTATTACCCATGTAATTGTTGGCTTCTTTGCAGTATTACCTACTTATTACTTTAGTAATTTAATTATAGTTTCTTATTATAGTCAACATATTAATTCAATTACCATGTTACTACCACAGTATTAGCCCCTGACATTAAAGAAAACGGTGACATTTCACAATTGAAGTTGAATTTTTTTTTTTAAATTACATCAATTAACTATCAACTATTTAACAAAATTAACTGAAGCCCAAAGTAAAAATGAGGATTAGCATTGTTATGTTTTCATGGCATGAATCATCTGTGATTTCATTTCAACAACATTAACTTACATTAATAACAAACTAGTTAAAAAAGCAGTAAATAATATTAGTATCTAATACTGTGTAAACAAGATTTTATGTCTCTTTAGAATGTACACCAGCAACGTTTTTTTCTGAAAAGTAGTTTTAGTTTTATTTTATATTTGCTTCAGTTGAACCATTCACCGAAGACACTTACTGAGGTTGCTTTGTTGTTGTTGCATGAGAAAAATATTAATTTCTCTGCAGTAGCCTTGAGGTGTTGTGAAAACTTTATGTAGACGTGGTAAGAACTATAGGAAGTGATTGAAATCTGAATAGCTTTACAATCTCGTCACAGAAAGATGTGAAACAAACATGCATAAATGTAAATCTGTTGTAAAAATGTCACATAGTTGTTATTCAGTATTATATCAAATGACGTAAATATCCCACCATTTATTTTTAATGTGAAACCAAACTTTTGAAGCAGCAGTGAATAAAGTTGTCAGCGTACATTGTGTTTCACAGCACGTAGAAATAAAAAATGTGCATCTTCTACTGACGATGTGATTAAAATACTGGCTACACAGACATGATTTAAAACAGGTCATAAAAGATTTAAGGTGTGTCGTGGTCTCAGCTTCAGAAAGTCAGAACAAAGCCTGACACACACACACACGCACAAACATCGTCCTCCTACCACATCCCACCATTTAGTCTGATGTCACTGTCTGTCAGACAGTTGCTTGGATGGAGGCTGTTTTATCTGTCTGACATTTGCAATGACTTTTAACGGAAAATGTTCTCTGACGCTTAATGGCTGACAAATATCAACAGATTTTACTGAAACGAGCTCGTCTCCAAATATTTACAATTTAGAGAACATTACGTATTCAGTAGACATCCAGCTTTCAGACTCTATCTGCTTCCAGGCAAATCGCAGTTTGTCTTTGCAGCACAGCAGCGTAAAGAAACAAAAGTGATGAGCTCAACTATCATATAGATATCGTGGGTCAGACCGAAAGTTACAAAGGTAACTTTCATCATCTCTGATGCTCTCTCGATTGCCTGGAATAACCTTTGGAGCTTTGAAAAAGGAGAAAATAGAGCACTGAAGGGCAATTTCAGCAATTTTGTCTACAACCCATGTAGCCATACTCAGTATTTTTTAGTATCCACCTCTCACCTAAAGTTATCTTTGGCATCAATCAACTTCACTATACCGATTTTTGTTCTTTCTTCCTTTTCTCTTTCCTTCCCCTTTGGTTTCATCAGCCGGCCTGTCAGTCATGTATCTGTTCAATAATTCAGAACTACATATTTCTTTCTGCATCTGATAGGAAGAAACCCCGGACTATTGGTGCTGCAGAAACTACCTCAACCTGAGACTAGGCCGTGAAATTGGAGAGCCAGGCAGGCATTAACGCAGCCTGATATGTACATATTAATATGCTCATTATCTGCAGCGTGAAGTGACACGTGGTGTGTGACACAGCAGTGACATTCAGGAGAACACAATGCAAAGGCACGGCGAAAATACGTCTGTCCAACCACACTGAGTGTATGCACAACGGCCCTCCGCGCAGACACACACACACGCAACACACACATGACCCAGTCCACTCTCATTCACCCACACTCATTTTCACCATTTTCTCTTAATTCCCTCAACAGAAGGTGTAGGATGGCATTATTAATCATGTGCAGCTTCTGACAAAAAGCCAGCTAAACAACCCGAGGAAACAAACTGTAACTTGTTTACGCAGAAAATTAATTCTCTGTCATGCACATCTTGTTTAAGAATTAGAGAAATTAGCCTTGGGTGAAGACATGTCCATGGTGCGTGTTCGACCTTGTTCTCGGTCTCTGTGGCTGTCCAGGGCTACATTAGGTTGCGGTAACAGGCCAAAGACAAAATGAATGTGCTGTATCCCCAAAGGACAGGAATTGTTTGGAGGACACAGTGGAGGGTGTGATGGGGAAATAAACAAGAGCCAAACACAAGAGCTTATGTATGAATCACCTTACATTTACTAAGACGCGGTTTTTACGCTGCTTGTGTTTTTGTAAAGCTTGAGCCTTGTGGGGTATCAAGGTTAGATTTTTTAATTTTTTTTGTAGCATATCCCATTTAAAATTCTTAAACGCTACAAATGTTATGTGTCCTTAGTGGAGGGGAAGAGCTTTCCTTTTGCCACAGTGATTTTGCAGTTAATGATTAACTCCTGACTCCAGTCTTGACCTCGTACCTGGGCTCTACCACAGGCCCACAGCAGAATTATAGGAGTTTTATGGTCAGAGAGGCACATATTACACTCATGCTTTATTTCCCTATCATAAGTACACAGTGGTAGCAGCTGGATTAGCATAATGACCAGCTGCAGACGTTAAAAGCTATCATCAAGTTCCTCAATTAATCTATAAGTGTTAATTAGGCTCACATTAAAAACGCGTTTTATTTGTGTTTTTCAGCAGTTTATTGTAAATGTGGAGCAAAGAAGAAATAGATTTCTTTTCTTTTTAGGTTGCATAAGCTTCCTTTCATGAAATATTGCTCGCCTAACTGTTATAGGATAAAGATCTCTATTCGTACTCTCAGAGCAGACATGCCGTAAACACATTTTCCCATATTGTGACTCATTGTCCAGTCTATCCAACGTACTCCCACTGGAGTGGGGAAACATAAGTACAACTCACTCAGCTTTGTGCCAGAGACGACAGGACAGGAGGGATGGGACATGAAGCCTAAGGACACTCTGAGGCTTTTTGGGTTACATTTATTTATGTAGGGCAATCTGAGGTGTGGCTGTGGGTGCAGAACCGGGTGGGTGGGTGGATTTCCCACTTTGTCAGCAGGCTAAATTGGGATACTCCACATTATACTGCATTAGTATATGAAATATGTATGATATGCAGTAATATATGAAATATTAAGTATACACATCATGAATAATCTATGTATCAAGTCAAAACAATACAGTGTAGTGTGTGATAACATAGTTCACTGCTTTGAGCCATTTGACCTTTACAGTTACAAAAAGAAAAGGGTGTAGGACACACCGTACGTTTATGGGGAACAGAGTCAGACATACGATCCTTCAAACTATTGTGTGGAGTACACAACAGCGTCAAAAGAAATGTCTCACACGTAATAAACAGATTCTAAAATGAATTTAAAAACATTGCTAATATGCAACAATGACTAGTCATAACACTTATGGACATCAAGTGTCTTGTGATTGTTGAATAATGTGTTCCAATTCCTGCATATTAATCAACTTCAAAACACACACACACACACCATCCAAGATTATACCTATAACACTACTATCTACAGCGCTGTGACTAAGTGGCTTATTATAAGTAGTTCTTTCTTTCTTGTGTAATTAATCATGTCACCATCAATTAAAGGTAAACAAAAAACATCTGTTCTGTTATTTGCGCTTATTTTTACACTGTTTTAGAGTTAATTAGCAGTGCAAAATGGAAAAATGTGGTTTGGTATCTTTTATGTTCTCAAGCACACCTGTAATCTGTGTTCTTGAGTTGGATTTAAGGTAAAACCTTGATATAATCTGCTTTCATCCCCTTTGAAAGTGGAAAATTTTCACACATTTAGGAAGAATTGATGCAACAAATAATCACATAAGCTGGTGAGGGCAGATGGATAGATTAGCTCGGGAAGAGATTATAGATTTGCTTAACATGTTGCTAAGGTCCTGTTAGAACAGCCATCTAATGTAGACATGTGATAAGCCATGCAGGCCAAAACTGGCATGGGACTTTATGGCAGTGAGAGGAAGGCAAACATCAGCCAGGCTCTAATATTTACTTTACAGAAAACCAAATGTCAAGGGGGAGATGGATTGGAGGACGTAAAATAGGGCTTTGTTTGATTACGCAAAAATCTGAAAATCAATCTCGGACCATTGACCTTGTTGGTTTAATTATACTTTAGGCTTGTTGTTTTAATCCAAGAACACAGTGTATTAGTGTCTATTTTAAATGAAAAACACAAAAGTAAAAAAAAAATCAATAACACTGTCAAAGCCATTAAGAATCTTGGAACAGCTTCAGTTGAATGTTACATGAAAAGACATTTTTAACATTAGAAAACGAGGCGGGGGAGCCATGATGTGCTGTGTCAGGGATGAAGCCTGGATCAGACTAACAGAAAGATATGACTCATCATTTCCTGTCAGATTGATGACACACTAAAAGGGTATTTTGGGGTGGGATTTTCCTTTAAAAGTTAGACATGTTGTGAATTTCAGCATTTAACAAACAGATTGACAAAATTTAACTTGATGTGTTTGTTTGAGGACACTCATTATTCAAATAAGCTGTCATACAGTAATTCCTTAAGTTGGCAGTGTCACACTTAAGCTGATTATATCAAAATCATCCTGTCTGTTTGCATTGTACATTAATTTGGTAATACGAGGCTCATTTTGTCAGTTGCCATTGGAGCATAAATATGCATGAAGGACAGTTTAATACAGTAATTTCTTCTGACGCATCACTAATGCCTGACAGTGGCAATGCTGAAAAATGATATTGATGAGATGTGTTTAAACAGCCCTCTCACTCTGTCACATACACACACAGGCCTCAAGACTGCAATAATGAATATTTTATCCAAACATATACCGCAAACATTCATCCCCAGTTGAGACAGGAAGCAGTCAACATGTTCTTTAAAAAGCTCAAGGAGCCCATGCAGACATTTAGGGCTTCTTGGCACATGCACGCACACACACACACACACACACACACACACACACACACACACACACACACACACACATGCACTCCCTTGTATCGGCTGCCCCGAGTCACCCCTGGACTTAAACCACTTGTTTACTCAGTGATCCTATGTTGGCTTCCAGACCACAGTGACCTGGGAGCAGAGCCACCGCAGCCTTCTCTGCCCTGCGAAGCCACTGTCCCTGGCTGAGGATCAAGGCTGTCTGGGTTCACTCAAAAAACACAATCAGCAAGGAATTGGGGATCAATCACGTTGTAGAAGTGAAACAATAAAACATGCAGGGACACAAGACACAGCTGACAGCACAAATAACAAAAAACCCCATAAAACACATCTTTATTTGTGTTCCTGTCTGAAACCTCCCAAAAAGTGCCCAGTCTATTATTTCTGATGAATTAAACATGAATAAAGTACTTTGTGTTTTATTGTTTTCCTCCTATTGTTTTATTTTTATTAAGTAAAAAGTAGTGACTCAAGTGTTCATTGCAAAACTGATTAGGTGTGGAATGATAAATATTGTGAGCAAAAGCAAAGTCAGCAGAGCACATATATTTTAGAATTTAGCAAAGAGTTTTGTTTATATTTCTCGAGCAGGAAGTGAAAGATCGATGGACAAGGAACTGCAGAACCAGCGCTGGCACCACACCTGCAAATACCTATTGGCAATTGCCTGAGGTGACCCCAAAGTGTAAAGGAACTATATTGATCATAGTTAGAATCAAGCCTAATTGACTGTTACTGGAATTTTACATGAGAGAGAGACTGTCTGGGACAGTTATAAATGGGGACATGGTGAGAAATTATTTAGATCAGATTGTGATGAGTGACTGTCCATTAAATACGGAGGAAAATTCTGTCTATTCCCAGCAGATACTATAGCGTCTGCTGGCCAGGTGTGAATTTACACAAAGGATGAAAAAGTCTCCGTTTTACACTAACAAGGTGAAACAACTTTTCCAGCTCTGTGGCGTAAACTTGTTTTACACCTAACATGCTGCAGCCTAATCATCAAGCACGGGGCTCACCTTAGCCATCAATAGGCAATTATTCTAATGCAATTAAACATGACTCTTCCTCTTACAATCAATACAGATCATTTCCTTTAATCACAGGAAACATGACATCCAGGTCCAGCGGGGGTGTCACTCCTGTAATTAAGCCTCAGCACTCCTCAGCTTATGAAAACCACAGCACAAACAGACCACTCGCCCCCACTCCTTAACCTCAGCCTTGCCTTGCAGCATCCGGTGCTGTCTAATTATGGGCCTCCAGGATGAGAACTCATGGCCAAACACAACATATCGCACATGCGAGGAGAGCCACCGTCGCGCAGGCCCGCACGCACAGACTAGCGCTGTAATGAGACGAGAAATGTCTTCCTGCTGTTCACTTAACAAGCTGTTTTTTTATATTTGTGTGTCTGCCATGTTCTGTTTTTTTTTTTTTTTACTGTCTGAGTGTTTGGAAGTATGGCCAACGCCCTGCAATGACCTATGTGTCAACAAGCGAGTGGGAGCAGAGCAGTAACAGGATGTGGCCCGAATGTGACACAGCAGTAGAACTAGAGCCATGCCAGACTCTTGTGTAACTAACAGTCAGTTAAATCAGCCAGAACCAAGAGGAGGAAGTGAGGCCCAGTGGCTGCCCTGTTGCACACACATTCTGCTTGTAATGCGGGATCAATGGAGAGGGTTGCCACGTCGTCGTTTTCCGTGTCTCTTCGTTGTTCTGTTGACCTGCAACTTGTCACACTAACCTGGCACTGTGGGTTAAATCATCCCCAGGTTATCTTATCCCAGCTGGAGGTAAGGGCACAGTAAACGCAAACTTTAAGAGCATAGTACAGTATGTAACGTGTAGTACCACAGTTACCTGGGAGCAGGACAAGCCTTCACTTCGATTTCTTTACCACTAACTTCACGACAAGCTGGATGCTCCAAAAATGGTGCTGAGAAAGCAAAACCATCCCTATACTGTGTGCTTTGTTTGGCAGTTTTTAGGGTTTAAAACGTGGGTTTGATTTTTGTTAAAATTGTTGCAATAACTTCAAAGTCCTCCAAATACAACTTTAAAATAGCCACTGTTTTGAACTTTGTAACTGCCATTTCGAATGACAAACAGAACTGTCTTCTGATCCAATACAACAGTACGACATATAGTAATGTGTTTATTCCAAACGAATATAAAAAATGTATATAGTTGAGGTTTAGGTATGATTGGGCACTTGAAACCAGTTGGTTTAGGTAAAGAGGCATGATGGTTTGGATTGAAATAATTTTGTTGTTATCATTAGTTCAACTTCATCCTCATGACCCCAGTAATATCCTACTTTTTAAGTTAGTTTGGAAACAGTGGTGCTCATCGTTAAAAGGAATCAGCCACCTTGTTCCTTTATGTAGGTTCCCAATTCGAGTACCTGCTGTTCTTGTTTTTCAACTATACTTCCCCTTCCCTGTGTTCAGGGGGAAGCTCGAAGATACCATTTCATGTGTGGGGTGAGTGCAAAAAAAAAAAAACTGAATTGGTATCTTCCATCTCCTGATTGACTGAACACGCCTGATCCAGGTAATCAGCAGTTGGGAGGGCAGGGTTAGATGGAAAACAAGCTGAGCGGGGCCCCAGAGGACTGGAATTGAGAGCCCCTGATGGCCATAAACTTGAAAACTGAAAACAGATATACCATACCCACAACCTCTGAGTATTTCATTAAATGCTCATATCCTACTTCACTGTTTATTCGGCATAGAGTTATTTATTGGTGAAGAATTCATAATTTTACTCTACTGGATTTTTATCTGTAGCCTCCAAAACTAAGCAAGAAATGCTGTGACTTCTGGACTTTTGTGTAGCCAGCTGAAGGCAATATCCAGAACATGCATTATCGAAAGTGACACCTCACTAACAGTATCATCATTATTCACTCATGCGCATTACTTTTGTTTGGCTGAGCAGTGATCCAGCTTCAGCCCTGCTGGAGGTGATGCAGCCCATGATCTTCCTATGAGGCATCACATTCCGACATCCAGTGAGCCAATGTGACAGCACATTACCACTGCAACCCAGCTTACCAATAACCTTGCTGTTATACAGGAATCTGTTGTGCCGCAGTGAGTGGTCACAGGTCACACGCTGTTAGCGGATTATTTTCATAGGTTTGGACAAGGTGTTAATTTAACCTCCTGAGTCACTAAATGTGATCTTCAGCTGTTACTTTCATGTTCACCATGTGAATGAGCTGGAGGTGCATCAGTTATAAATCACTTTCTCCCAGTGCAGAGTCATTGTGACAGGTTTCTGTGATAAGTGTAATGACCACTAAGTCAAATGAATATTAAAAACACATTTTACGACAAAGTGTTAATTTGCAGGCTGCTTAATTGAGGGCACAGGTTGTCTGCTCTGGCTACACTCACCATCCCTTTGTTGTGCACGGTGCAACTAAACATGTAAATCTGAAGAACCAGAGATGAATAAATCTCACTCAGGACAGATTTACAGTGGCCTTTCCACAAGACACATTCATTCTGCTGTTTAAGGCGTATCAGCATCTCATGCCAGTAGAAGACAGATGATGATTTAGTTTGTTATTTGTCAGGTATTATGCACAACAATGACTTCAGTATATTCAATTTAGACACCGCGCTGTACACAGATCCTAAATGTTTGATGAGTATACTGCAGTTGAAAGTTATTGTGCAGTTGCTCAGAGTTTACAATTTCTCTTTGGTCAATATCTAATCCACATCAGCAAGCAAAGAAGAACACAATCACCATACTCTAGATAAGCTCAAACAGGGGGTGAACACGGTGAATTGCACAATCGGGGTTTGCATGCCGCGAGTAGATTAAGCAACAAAAGCACTTTGTTTAAACTATATTTTAAAAGCCTGTTATGCATGCATTGATGTTCCACATAAAACCAGCTAAGCAAATAGTTAACAGCCCTCTATTGACAATTACTGCAGTGATTTATATATTTCAGCTGGTAAGTTATTCGCGCCTAACTGATGCAAAGACCATGTTATTCCATCAATGGATTTTTTTTTCCCTGATGGTGTAGACATATTTCAAATGACAATGCCGGCATTCATCAAGCTCAAATTGTGAAAGAGTGATTCAGGAGCATGAGATATGATGAAAGTTTAGATCATAACCCAGGATGTGCTGGATAAGACTTTATGCAGTGGTCTGACTCTCCCATCATCAATGCAAGATGTTGGTCAAAAAGTAATGCAACTATGGATGGAAATAAATGTGACATTGTGTAAGCTCTATGGAATGCTGCCACGGTGAATCTGTGCTGTAATCAAAGCTAAAGGCCGTCTAATGAAATATGTGTGCCAGGAAGTGTAAAATTTAATCTCCATGACATTGTGTCTAATATTATTGTTAATATTTGTTGTGGCACAATAGTCGTATGTAAGTGTAACTTCACAGAGAGAAAGTTTAAACCTAATAGTGGAGCTCTAGAGAATTATATTCACCTCAGAGCAAAGTGGCAAAGAAAGACATCAATCATATGGCTTTGATAGTTGTACGAAGTGGAACCTTGGGTGACAACGAGGCGTCAACTACTTTGTCAGTGGATGATGGACAAATGAGAGTTCACCACCCAGGCACAGCTATGATGGATGGGCCAGTAGCTGTTCTAACGCTGTCATGGCTCCATTAAGAACAGCCCTTTGATACACACCCGATTACACAGAGCACATATTCTACCGTTCTTTCTCTGTCTTTACTTCCAAGGTCACACCCTACTATCCCCTAATTTCAAATCCCAGTGCTCAGTATTACTCTTTGAGATAAAGAGATCAACACAGCAGGGCCACTTTTCTGCTGCGCATGATGCCTCAACGCTCATTATTCTAAATTTGTGTCACGCTGTGATTGGCAGAAATTCCAATTGGAAAACTAATGTATAATGTGCCAGAGTGATGCTTGAAATTCATGTTACACATTAAAAAGCATGTGGCCTGTAGCATTAATGTATTCAGCGTATCCCATTTGACAGCATTGTGCAGTAATTGAAACGGAACTCATTTAATAATGTCGAAAATTAAAGTCACAAATTTGGGTCACAATGTGCGCACACCACTCAGTCTCTCCTGCTGAGTTTGCTACAGTATATGGAAGGAAAAATTGAATTTTGACAGAGAATGAAATGGTTGAAAAACAACTGATGGATGTACAGTATGTGTGGCCACAGTACAGACACTGCCTCACATATCCCCAAATGAGTCCATTTTCAGCTTGTTCTCAGTCACTTGCATACTGTAAGTGTTTCATTACCTGCCCTCACACTCATTTTCTCTCTCTTTTTCGCTCTGCTGCACCCTCCTCTCTTGAGCATGTCACCGTTGCCCAGTGACAAGCCATTTGTCAAAACAAAATTTTTATTGCTATTACTTGGTCACATTATTCTCCAATTATAACTTCTATACTTTGGTGACATTTGCACAGCCATTTATCCCTCAGCTTGAAATTAGCTGTTAACAAATCACCAGGCTCATAAACCTGCCTAACAGGGCTTGATGTGGCTGAGCTTATGGCCTTTTATGGAACACGGTGATAAAAATTGAAATGTATTTTTTACTATTGCTCCCCGGAGAGACATTGTTGTGTTTGATTAATATCGTTGAGAATTCACTTTGACCCCATCATGGTGCTACAGTTACCAGTCAGTGTTGTTAAAATCTGGATTCTTTCAAACTAGTTTGACATTAGCAAGACCTGGAAATTCAAGTTCAAGAACTTTCCCGAGTCTGCATGGGGAACAGATAAGACTTTGGGTCACATATTGAGGCATACTCAAAATATTCTGTTGTGGACACTGGTGGGCCAAACCAGTCCAGAATCTAGACGTACATTGATTTTCTTCCTTAGTTTTAGTTCATCTGTTTCTCTCTCCGTCTCATTTTAAACACAAGGTGAATCACTGTAATACCCTAGGCTAATAAAAACTGTATTTTTATTTAACTTCAGGTATGAAATGCAGAAGGACCTTGGTTCCCTGTATAGCTCCATCTTCAGTCACTGTTCGTTCTTTAGGTCAAAGGTTACCAGACTCTCAAAGACACAAGCCTGGGAACAATGCCCTGGCACCAGGAATATGGTATATGTAGCCTGGAAGCAATATTGTCGGTTCATTCATTATATATAATATAGGCCATAAGATCAGTTGTTTTAATATTAACGACAGTAGATGGATAAAAACAGGACATTTTTAAATAAATATATAAAACTTTTAAACTACTTTAAAAATATAAAACGTTGCGGCAAAGATCATAAATATAGACTCTGTGTTACAAGTTACTATGAAAGTCATTATTGCTGTACTGATGGTGTAATGTGCCTTTTTTACATCAGTTACCTGTGAACATTAATCAGAATGGCCCCAAAATGTTTGTTCTCTATGTGCATGTGCACTATTTCTACACTCCTTCAATGCAAGATAATTAAGAAATTATAAACTTACCTTGGTCATTTTACAAATATTTCAATGGAAAAATTGTTACCAAAACAAGTTTTAGTTTTTTGCATCAGGTTGTGACATGCTGGTGTATTTGTACAACAAAAGCTGTTTTACCCTAAAATATTGTTTATTTCTCAAAAAATTATGTTAATTTGAAACTTTGTTGTAAATCTAACTTCAAAGAAACATAATTGTTGCTAATTGGATGTTGTGAAGGACTTAACTAATATCTGTTCTTCAAAAGAACTTATTTGAGCAGGTGACACAAAGGTTTTCCGCAGTAAATTTATTTTTTAAACAATAAGGATGACTTCAGCACCAAAAATGAATTTAAAAATCGGGTTTGGGGAGCAGGCATATGCAATTTCTGCTGTCAAACAGTTAGAATTTGCCTCATCAGCTGATATACAGTACATCACTTCTGTGCTCAGCGCACATTGATGCTCTGTGCCAAAAGCCGCCGTAGCAGCCGTACGGGCTCAGGCTGCTCCCACAAAAGAAAAAGTACAAATTCCTTGTTAAGTGGTTAACCTTTTATTTTTTTTCTGAAGCAAATGATACAGTGTAATTCATGGAATACCTTCTTTGGTGTCGATGCATCCAACATGTCTTGCCGTGCCAATTTGTTTTGTTTGGAACACAGCGTGAATTGGGACAGCAGGCTTGCCTTTGGGAGAACAATTTGTTTGCTTCTTAGCTTTGAGATCCTGTTTTATTTAGACGCACAAATCTGCCAGTAGCATGAACTCCAACTCAGTGTATCGGGGAGGAGGGGCGGCAGCCAAGTGAAACCCTTCCAATCTGGCCCGCTTGGTGAGCCTCGAATATCACACGTGCGAGCAAAAGGAAAAGTGTATCATTTCTTCGTTTTATGACTTTGTGTCATTTCACTGAGCTAAAGAGACGTTTCTGTCTTTGTGACAAAATGGTTGAATACATTTTCTGAGTGCATATGTATATGTTTTTCTGACATTCACAAAGCCTGCAATCAGCGGCTTGAATGAACTCCAAGTTATTCATTTACTCCTGCGAAGCCTCAGAAAAATCTAGACCAGCCCGGCTGTAAGTGGCGGCTTCAGTAATTACTGTGAGTGTTTTGTCCCCCTGCAGTTTAAATGAAAGGTGCATTTCACTTTATCAGCAAATAGAAAAAAAAATGCCTCTGAGAAGGCAGGTAGTTGGATTTCGACCACGAAATCCATTAAGAGGATTAATACAGTGGACGATGAATAACCTGATTAAAAACTTTATGATTAAAGTTAAATTGTTCAGTTTTTTGAAAGTGTTAATATCCAAAGAAAAAAAAAGTTTAATCATACAGGTAGAGCTAAGTTTTAAAACACAAACAGCCATGCTGAGGATGATGATGTATAGTCATTTTACACAGTAGTTCAGTAACCTCCTGACACATTTAAATTAGCTAAATACATTGTTAAATATTTGTTGATTATAGTGATTCAATTGGCTTAGAATTAACACACACTGTTCTTTTTTTAGTTCATTATTGTGGTTTTTGAGAAGATGGTATATACCATATGCCACCATGGGCATATGTTCACATTAGTGCATTAAATCCATATACAAAAATGACATAAATGACCTTGTTTAAAGATTGATAAATATTTTGCATGTTTTTGCGTTGTCTGCCTTTGTGCTGTGGGTATTTTAGCCAGTAACTGACTGACTGACTGATGACTGCCATGGACCAACATGGATTTCATCCCTATTCTATCATCATCATATTAACCAACTGGTTCCCTGCAGCATCTAATGAAGCTTCTTATCTCAGATTGTTCAAAATAGACACAGCAAATTGTGCTCAACATATATTTTTTTTAAGTATCTAATTTACACATTACCCATCATGAACACATGTATTAAGTAAAGTATGGGTGGTTTTGCTGCATTTGTATTTCTATTGGTTTGCAGTCGCCTCTCATGAGCATAGCAGAGGATTTTAGTTTCTCATGTTGCTGGTGACCCACTGGCTCATCGTCAAGGACCCACCAAGGCTGCCGGACCCCACATTGAGAACCCTCCGGGCTCACGGTTTACAGTAGACCCCCGTGCACATCGTCCCCGGGCTCTCAGACGTCCACAGGGCAGCACCGAGTTGTGCCGGCGCCCCCTGGCTGCGCTCGGAGGAGACGCAGGCTCTCAGGGCTTCAGTCCACAGCTTTCCCTCGCCTTTCGTGTCACTGGTGCTGCGTGAGTGTGTGTGTGTGTGTGTGTGTGTGTGTGTGTCTGAGTGTGTGTGTGTGAGTGTGTCTGAGTGTGTGTGAGTGTGTGTGCGCGCACGCAGCCTGTCTCTTCCTCGTGACGCCACCGAGGCTGGGCTCAGAGGGCTTCGATCACAATATTTAACACACCCACCGTGGACGAACACTTGGAAGGAGGACGGGGCGGTGTTAAGAGGACAAATGACGAGCGGGATCCGTGCACCTGCCAGCCGGCCTCAGATTTGACTTCAGCGTGGCTCGCACACAAGAGCAGCTCTTGTCAAGGAGCGGGACGGCGGCCAAGCATCTTGCAGCGGATCACCTGTTATTTCCAGGGGATTTTGGGTTTTCACAAACCTTCAAAGCCAGGGAGGCTGCGTTCCATGGACCAGATCAGTGTCTTTGACTTGTTTCCCCAGAAGACACTTATGACACATTTTGACATCTCACTCCATGCTGGCAGCAGTACGAGGAAGCAGGTTTGAGGAAGAATATCGGTGCTTTTAAAACGACCCCCCCCTCCTCCTCCTCCTCTTCCTCCTTCCTCTTCCCCATTTATCAGCTCCACCGTCCGGCTCAACAACGGCAATGAATGGGCAGCACTTTTTGAGGCGCTGCCAGTAAAGTGTCCGCTGCTCACAATGGGTCGCTCGATCCACCTGTCCGCGAAAGGAGATGTGGGACTATTGCAAAAATAAAGAGCGGCCAAATCATGGAGTTTCCCCACATAGGCTCGTACGCATTATGTGCGCAATCATAGTAAATCTTCAAGCCCAAATCGCCGCTTTGTCATCCCGTCACACAGCCGGACATCAGTGAGGTGCGCTGCGCCTGGAAGCTCATTCCGCGCGAAGAAGAGAAATGATCAAGATGATTCTGTTCCGCAAATTCCGAGTGTTGATACTGATGGTGTTTCTGGTGGCGTGCACCATGCACATCATGATAGACTTGTTACCCAAACTCGAGAAGCGGGCGACGGGAGCGGACGGCGCGGACGGCGGCTGTCAGTGCGCTCACCACCCGGGCGGCGAGGCGCAGGACTGGGCGAAGCAGCGCGCCAGGTCGGCGGCCGAAGCGGGCTGGCCTAACAAGCACACGCTGAGGATCCTGCAGGATTTCAGCAACGAACCGAGCTCCAACCTCACGTCCCACTCTCTGGAGAAGATCACGGCGACCGGGGACAGAGCAGAGGCCGTCGGGCGGATGAGACCGTCGGCGGGGAAGGCGGACGACCACAAGCCGCTCATCGGAGATGCAAGCGGGGGTCGGACCGTCCCTGTCCGCGGTGTCTCCAGACTGGCTGCTCTGTTCGAGCATCCTTTGTACAAAGTTGACCTTCCGCCCCTCACGGACGATGACACTTTGTTTAACGTGAACACTGACATCAGGTTTTATCCCAGATCAACAGAGAACCAGGGATGGTAAGATGATGGGAACCAAATGAAAGGATTAGAAGTGGGACAGTGAACACTCACATTGCTTTAAATCTATTTCAGTAAGTTATGAGGTCGTGAGAGCAATCGGTTTTTAGTACAAAGCAGGTGATGTTACTCTACAAAGAAATGTATATTAACACTCATAGTCTTATATGTCCAGCTTTTATGTTTTGTTTCCGTGCCTTCTCTGTCTCCAGTTACTGTATCCACCCATGTCTCCTATTGTCTTGCTGTCTTATGAGGAATCCTCCTTTCATTTCAGAATGTTTTTTTAATTGCTGCTGTTGAACCATATATTTGTAACGACAAAACCGTGGGTTATAAAGATGGTTTGTAATGTGCCACTTCATTTGGCATCAATTAGTCTGGTACAGTTACTGCAACACACACTGTAACCATCTATTACACAGGCTAAAAATAATCTGAATCTTCCTGCTAGACAACTTCCAATATAACATCCTCTCCTTTCTTCTCTCTTTGCTATTCAGGCACAATGAGGAAGGGAACGAAGAGGAGGAGGAGTTCTCTCCGACGGGAGAGGTGACGGCAGAATCATACCCCAACTGGTTGCGTTTCCACATTGGGATCAATCGCTACGAGTTGTACTCCAGACACAGCCCTGTGCTGGATGCCCTACTGAAGGACCTGGTCACACAGAAGATCACCAGCGTGGGTGAGTGAGACAGGGAGAGCTGTGTTTCCAATGTGTGTGTGGAGTGTTAGGTAACGTATGATACCTAAGTAATGGGTCTATGGTTATAATTTGCTGTCAGTTCGATATTGATATGACGTGCCATAAAGCTTTAACACGGTGCAACATCATTCTGCCAATGAAGATTTCTTTTTACATTTATTCTCATAACTGTTCAGCCGCTCCTGGTTTAAAGAACTGGTAACTTGGATAACAATGTGTGAGGAGGAGGCCACAATCATCCACATATGGCCCTTTATCTGCATTTCTGCTTATGTGTGCGACTTTATAAACCTGTGTTCAGCTGCCTTTTCCCTTGGGGACTTGATATAGATACTGACAAATTATGTAGAGCAGGTATGGGGAGTGTGTTGGTGAATGAGAATGTGCGTATAGGCAAGCATATTGGTGAAGATACAGTATGTGTTATGGCTGCAAAATGACTTAAACACCCTTCAATACTGCACATTTTCTGTAGAAACTGTGATTATCCTTTAATAGCCTGTAAGTGTTTAATACATACAAATCCCAGGCTGGGCTATGCAGCAAATTTCACCAACCAGCAGAAACCTTTGAATAAAAACATGCACTGAGCTGCTAAATGGAAAGTAGGAATGAAGAAGCACATAGGTAAAAAAGGAAAACCAAACACGCCCAAAAATATTCATACAACTACTAAATGTCTCAGAAAACGTTCATATTTGAGAAGAATTTGCTTCCACCAAGTCTGACTATCTAAACATCAGTTCCAGTTCTTTAGGCATTTGGTCAAGAAATCAGTGCAATTTCAGTGCTTTTTTATTTTATGAGTGAATTTTGTGCATCAAACTGTAAGGCAGAATTGTTCTGTTCTCCACCATTTTTCCCTTATATTTTTCTAAATGATATCCAACAAATGCACTTTATTGTAGCCCCAACTGCTCATCATCTTGATAATCCTTTGGCCAGTTTTTTTTTTGTTTGATGCAATTAATATTCATGACCACAATACTGACTAAAATAGTTGTATTCATTTTTGCAGTGTTTATCTTGGTTATTATTATTATCCCTTTGTGCGTCAGGGTGTGATCAACTCATTGTGTTTCTTCTTGGAGCTTTCTCTGCTGTGCCATTATTATTAGTCCCTCCATCTCTCGCAGACAGCTTTGCAGACTACACATGCACTTTAGTGGTTTGTGTGTGTGTTTTCTGTCCCCTCTGTTCATAGCGTATAAACCATCAATCTGTGCCCAGACACACCTGTAAAAAAAACAGGTTCTGTCTGCAGAAGAGAAAACCCATTGCGGCATGTGTGCCTGGAAGCATGTATTACAGCTTTTGTGCCCTGTAATTGGTGCCCACACTTACCACTTATCTGTCTCGCTAAAATTACAAAACAGAGACAGTATTAGAAACTTTCCCTGTTCAGCATTTTCTCCGCAATAGTGCTCCCCACTGTTTCTTTCTCACCCTCCCTCCCTCCCTCCCTGTCTTCTCTTCTTCTGTGTCTGTCTCCCTGTTGGAGCAGGCTGTGGCCTTTTGTTCAGTCGTCAGCTGGACTCATAAATCATACGCACAGTACCGTGAGGTGGCATATAGGTGAGAGAGCGTTGGATTTATCATCGCGGGATGGGAGGGGGATCTGAAGGTGGTGGGTGAGGCCTGCAGCTTTCTCAAAGACCTCAGAATGTGAATGTGTTGAAACACAGACAGAGACATTGATTTAGCTGTGGATGCTTGGAGGAACAGAGCAAAAGATGGATGGTTTGATCAACAAAAACACATGCATTCACTCACAGACACTGAGACAGATGGCCTTTGGGAGAATCAAAAGGAGAATGTCTTGTGGGAGTTCGCTGTTGTTCAAGTCATGTTTGATCGCATGTCAGCACAAATACAACCCAGAGAAACAATCATCCGAGCTTTGCTGGGGGATTACCTTTTTGTAGTTTTTGATTAGAAACCAAATTTTCTAAACGCCCAGCACAGAACAGTGAATCGAGGTCAGTTCCTCAAGGACTGTGACTTACGGGTTCAAGGGCGCAGCATTAAAACATAGTTCAGTCATCTGCAGTCTCTCAGAGGTTTTCGTCTTGTTATATAGCTGTTCAGAGTTGAAAGATTTCTCTGGGGCACTCTGCACTTGACCTGGCTTCAGTATATCTGGCACTGTATAGGCCTGCTGCTTTGGCTTTGATTTCACTCAATATCCATCCTCTGTTGTAAAGAAAAGCTGCTGACCTGAGGTTATGTAGGTTTTTGTGCAACAGTATGTAAAATCCAAAAGCTTTTGAGAATGAGTCACAGTAAATGGGGAAGCTTGCCAGTGGTGAGTAAGACGAAATGAGACAGACAGAGCATAACAGAGAGGATATGACCAAAAGGATGACATACACAAAGAAGAGAGAGAGAGAGAAAGAGATTGAGACCAGCGCAAGCTCTAAGACAAACAGCAAGGGAGTCAATAAACACAAAGGAGAAGCTCTGTGCAGGATGTAGAGTGCAGCCAGCAAGTCAGTCAGTCAGTCAGTCAGTGGGTCCAATACAGGGGGGCTTATGTTGATACTGGGGTTAGGCAGAAGAGCTGTGTTGTGTAACATGCTCAAGTTAATGTGTTGTAATAAATGGGCAAATCCCCCAAAAGCCTGCCCATTATGACATAAATACGAGACAGTTAGACAGACCTGCCGGCCCCTTTATTCGAGTCGGAGGAAGGCAGGAAGCTCACAGTTAATCTACATCTTCCTCTGGGAGACAATGTGACTATGACTGATAGTTAGAGACATGTCTCCTCTCCTGGTTCCTCTTCTCTGGTACAAGAGGTCAGTTTGAGGGAGGCGGTCAGAGAGTGTAAGACGCAAAAGAAATCACTGACAGAGAGTGGAGTCCGTGGAGGTTTACAGAGAGAAACATCTGGTCAGAATCAGGAGTGTTATGGAGAGTGTGCACACACGTGGACTGAACACACAGTCAGGATCAACAGATTTATTTATTTTATTCAGGAGAGTTTTGTTCAGTTATTTCATTTCTCAAAGCATATTAGGTAACAAAAGAGAAATTGTAAAATTATAAAATGTTGGTCTGTATTTGCAGTATGTAGCACTTGTCTATCCTACTGGACAAAGGTTTTCATTCACACACACACACACGCACACACACTGATGACTGTAGTAGTTTGTAGTTTCAATGGGCCGTATGGACTAAAAGGAAAATAACCACTTTCACTCAGCTAGTGTGGATTCTTTTTCCGTCTATTTCAAATAATATCTCTATTTCATTTATCTCAGGCTCAGGTTTGGCGAAAACAAGCATGCTGCAAGCACACACAGCCTCCATTATATGTTCATCCATTCAGCAAAGCATAGTAGTAGTCATATATTAGTTGTCAGCAGACGCTTTTCATGACACTTTCTCAGTCACACCCGCCTCGTAACTGCAACAAATGCACTTTGAATGTAAAGTGTCTGGCAAATTGGTCAGCAGATGTGATAGCTCAATTATGTAGTCATGCAAAATTACTTTCTTCAAATTGGGATATAGCTGTGTAGTAACAGCTGTGCACATGTGTGAGTTTATTCGTGTGTTTATGTATGTATCCGTAGGTACAATAGGGCTTGAAAATGTGTAAAGGCTTTAAAATTAGCTGTTTTTGCATAAATATGACTTCAAATGTGATAAAAAAAATGTACGCAAACCTTACAAGTAGAGAAAGGAAACCCATCCATCCTTTATCTATAACTGCTAATCCTGTTCAGGGTTGCGGGAGCTGGAGCCTATCGCAGCTGTCATTGGGCGAGAGGCGGTGTACATCCTGGACAGGTCACCCGTCTTTCTCAGGGAGGCATACACAGACAGACAGACAGACAGACAGTCATTCACACTCACATATGGGCAATATACCGGGTAACCTAACATGAACCAAACTGGAGAACCCAGAGGGGAAGAGCAATATCTGCCTGTGACTCTATCCAGAATTATTAAACAAAGATCACACTCAAAAAGACCTTAGGGCAACACAAAGAATACCAGTGGCCTCTGTTGCAGTTACTAATATCATCGTTTCATTATGTCGTGAAACACGGTAGTGACAGTGACAGTACCACGATTTGCACCTGCTTTGCTGCCTCTGGACCAGGGTGGCCAACCTGAAAGTCAACAGAAAACAGATCACTAAGCAAGATAACATCCTTAAACACACAAGTCGTTCTGGAAGAGGTCGGAAGAGTTATTTCTGACTTTAATCCTATTCTCAGTCATCCAGATGACTCCTAATTTGCAGCAGTCATTGCGACTCTTCCCCACAGGTTGGAAAGCATCCCAAACTCCCTGGAGGCTATGTAGAAGCATGACGAGGGCCTGTGAAAGTCAAAAGTGGACCTTTACTGAGACATCATCCAGATCCAGCAGAAATATTTATGGACAGAGCTGAGGCTATGGAAAAACATTGTAATTCCTTAAATGACTCAGAAAACTAAAAAGGAGAGTTGGATAACACCACGTATGTGTTTTCTTGACTAACACTGACAGACGTAACCAGTGCAAAGCAATTTGGGAGCTCTACAAACTCCCAAAGAACCTTTACACAAAGTACTTGGTCCAGCACAGGAGTAGCAGGACCAGACCAGTTTAGCTTCATCTGAAGGACCTAGGACAACAATGTTCGCGTTTTAGACAGAGGACAGAAAGTTTGAGAGAGAAGCGAAAGAAGCCCTCAAGACATTGTGTCCTACTTCTGATATGTATTTCCTTCTAGTTTTAGGAGTTTCAAAACACGATTGTGTTTTACTTCGTACAGTATTTATGCAGAAACGAAAATATAAAGGCTTCATCATGTGTGTATTTTTGTGACATTTAAATGTATTTAGACAATGGTCTCATATCTCAATTGTTTTCCTCCCAGCCATGAAATCAGGAGGCACCCAGCTGAAGTTGATCATGACGTTCCAGAACTACGGACAAGCGCTGTTCAAGCCCATGAAGTAAGTAGCACTGCAGCTGCCTGCATGGTAGCACATTAAAATATCATCTTACTGCACACCCCCGGGGGGATGTTGCAGGTATTATCATCATTTGGAACCAGTGTTGCTGGTTTTTTTTCGCTTTGAACACATTTTTTAGATTTCACCAAATTAGCATTTCTTCCCTTAAAATAACTAACACCACTTGGTTTGATGCACCCACTTGTAGTGCATATGTTTCGAGAGGGCGTCAGGAAATCTCATCTGAGTAGTTACTGGATGTTTCTCTGTGCTCGGATACACAGCTTTCCCCTCTGTGTGATCTCTGTATTTCTGATGGGGAATCATCTGCTTGCGTTTTAATTAACATCAACACGCTTATGTGTTAATTAAAATGAGCATTGAGCCATCGTGAAGACGTCTTTGGGGACACGCATATGCCGGCAAAGGCATATAACTACATGAAAAAGAAATCCCTGCCCTCTCAGCTGTCTTAGGTTTGCCTGATGATTTCTCATGCCAACATGGATAAACATTGTCCAGGCCAACTGGGCTGTGATCAGAAGTAATTGCTCAGGAGCCTGGTTTGATTGCTATGAAATGTAGAATGGTTCTCTACATGAAAGCCTCAGTGGAGAGGACTACATTCAGGCAGAGACAGGTAGAGAGTGTTTGCGTGTGTGTCAGAAATTATTGACTAAAGGTTGTGAAAGCTTATATTGTCACATCTTGACAACCTCCACAGGTATTTTTTTCCATTTGCCCATAAATCCATTACCACACCAGCTTAAGTCACATTAGTTGGAGGATAAAGAGCTGATTCTTGTGAGTTCAATATTTGCTTGAAAATGAATGATGAAATGTTGATACTCGATATCTTTCTACATTTGGTTTGGTTTATGCAGAGACTGCAACAGTTTTGTTCAGAGTTTATATATCTAGCGTTTGGTGTGACAGTGGCAGTTCAGATCGGCATGTTTGGATGATTTTACTTCAAGGTCAATCAAAGGCTGAAATTTCAGACAGTATGGTGTAAATGATGGTAATCTGAGCTGCTATTGTAGCTTTCACACACACAAACATTTCAACTCAGGAACAGCAAATGGCAGGTATCATTAGGATAGTTATGTCTGACAAGAAGTGAGAGCGAGTCTGTGTGGGTATCTCTGGCTAGCTGTTCGACTGGACTGGGTCTTTGGGGGCTGCTTGTAGGCAACACGGACAATTGGACAATATAGTACATGCGTGTGCATGAGTAATATGGGTGAGTGTGATGGCAGGAGTGTGGAGGTGCAATCAGGTGCTGGGCGGATGCTCGGGGCAACATTAACAACAGTGGGAGAAGTTTGTGCAAGAGCAGTCAATGCATGTCAAATAGATCACATGCGGTTTTGACATGCAGAACACAGATAATGAGTCCCTTGGGAACAGAGGTCGTGTCGTAGTGAAATGCCAGCATTCAGTTTCAAAACTTGCTTTAGACTTAAACTAGGAGATGTTCTCAATTTTATTTTTATACGTATCTGCAATACCAGAACCTTTCAGTGACAGTGAACAATATCTGTGATGGAACACTATGTCTGTTCGCACGTTTTCCAATTTATCTTCAGGTGATTTGAAATGTACAATCTCAGGTAGAGAATTCTTGGAGTATATTGTGTAGATGAGAAAAGATGATTAGCATACACAGTATGTGTGCTGTAAGTTTCACTTTAAACTTGAATAATGGCGTAAACTGTAAAAATGTAGAAGAAAAGTTTATAGAAGTAAGGCAGACTTTCTCAACTGCAGACAGAAATTGTTTTGACAGTAATTACATGTCACTTTCTGAATTATATGCTACAGATTCCTGCACAGCTTTATTTAGCCAGTCATATTTCATTTAAACTTCTTTCTTTGACTGTCACTATCATCTGTCTCCAGTGTTTACACATATAATACAAAAGTCCTCAGAGCGGAAATATAAAAATATCTGAGGCAAATAATGTAGAGAAATAACCTTTGTTTCACTTTTGTTAAAGTACATCATGAGATTTTGTCATTTCGTGGCATTGATGTGTCCCACTTTTATTTTCAGGAGATGTGGTGCATTCTGGGTACAGTAGTTCAGAGCGTTGCTGTTTTGCATTGTTCTTGTTCTTCACCTGTCCCATTGTGCAGCATCAAGTGTTGCTTCAAAGAGGCTTTGATGTTTCACGCCTCCTTTGAGTCGAATGCAAATCTCTGCGCTGGCATAGGCCAAGATACAAGCTGACAGACTGCCAGATACCTCCACACGATGTTTTCACTGGGCTGCTTAGAGAAAAAAGTTTCGCTTTATCTGACTTACTCTGTGATTATGTTAGGTCATGTGATGGGGTGTGAGATGCTCATTTAGTTTTCCAAACCAAATTGCAATTAGTTTTTTTTTCCCGCAGTTGTTTTTCCATACAACAACTCTCTAGATTTCCTTCTAACCAAGTGTCGCTACCAAGAATTTTAATCTTAATATCCATTGTGGATGTTGTAATCATCAGACGCTCTCTGTGTGAAACTGTATTGACTCACGCTAATCCTGATGCCCACGACCACCTAAAAAGTTTAAAAAGTAGAGGTGTCACCATGACAACATCTTTCCTTTGGCCAAAGAAATTATTACAAAATCGTTTCAATTTGAAAAGTGGGGAATATCGGATGCTGAGAAAAAAACAGTTGAAGGCTGTAGAGGAAGGAAGAGCAGAAGTGGCATGTGAACATAAAGAGCAGTGATATTGGAAAACAGATGAGAAGCAGCGATAGACCAGAGGGTGGAAGAGTGGTTAGCACTGCCAACCTGTCAAGGAACTGGGTCTTCCAGCTGGAGCCAGCTTTCAGGCCAAGTGGAGACCCTCCATGCCAGCGCTCCGTGTCTGTTTGGCTTATGTCCCTGGTGCCCATCCTACCCATTTCCCCCTGCCAAGATCTTGGTTGTGGTGTGTATACAAAACCATAATGTTCATGTCATGCTAATTGGATTTGTCAGATGGAGGGTTGAGGGATTGAGGGAGGCGGTGTAAGCGTCTGATATGCAAAGAAAGAATTAATTTCTCCATCACACGCTCTTTGACAAGCCTGTTTTCTCCCTCCCTCTCTTTGATTTTGTTGATAATCTCGTAGTTCAAAACGGTTTATGCATCACAAGAATAGCTGGAATAACTTTCATCGGCTGTTTGTTGTGCACATGCACCCGTCCTGCCAAGAGCTGTGATATCAACACACAGGTTCGTCATAACACAGGTAAACATGTGGGCTAACGTAGAACACTAAATATGTTATATGTGCCAGTCTTTTAAAATGTGAAGAATTGGGGCGTCTTCAATATCATGAAACTGTAAAGCTAGTTTTCTTGGGCTCTATCAGACAGTTTTATACCCATAAGTACATCAGATGCCTCTTTGTATCTGCTGTTCCCCACTTTTATGATGGATTTTCCTCCATGGATTCTCTCTGTTAATCTGACTGAAATCGACTAATCTCCTCCCTAGTCTCTGACTATTGATCTTATTTTGAAAGATTGAAGATTTTGTTATGGATTCAAGTAAAATGCAGGTGCGAACAGAACTGATCAGAAAGTGAGTTTGATGGCTTCAGGTTTTCGTCCCGAGTTAATTCACCTACTCCCTAAAATTGTTCCCTTTGTAAAAGAAGTGTCATTAATTTTT
Source organism: Channa striata (assembly GCA_033026295.1). Taxonomy (NCBI): domain Eukaryota; kingdom Metazoa; phylum Chordata; class Actinopteri; order Anabantiformes; family Channidae; genus Channa; species Channa striata. The sequence continues at coordinate 17,581,449 of CM065180.1, read as the reverse complement.
TAGCCATTCAGATTTTAAACCCATATGCCTGGATCACAGTCGTGTAAACACATGACTCAAATAACAAGCATCTGTGCACCAAATGACTGTAACATGCTGGTGTGCAGATTGAGTGCACACAAGCAATGACGATCGTGAAAAGAAATAGGCCACTTTTGGCCTCACATCAGGTAGAAAAGCCAAATCTTATCAGTCAATCTTATCTTCAGAAGATCCATTTATATTCAAACAAGTTGCATTGTTGAAAATCTGCGTGTCTCATTTAATGGATAAATGCAGCATGATTACATGCATATGGCTGCATAAACACACAAGTATATGCATGTAAATATATGCACACAAGGCACGCCTTTCACGAACACATACAAAACCCTCTCATGAATTTATTATTGCAGCTAATCTTTTACACTTTTGTAGCCCTGAAGGGGGAAAATATTGTTAGCATAATATAAATTTTTATTGTTTCGAATTTGGTAGTCACTTGTTTGACACAGTTTCCCTAAAAAGCTCCCACGAGGGCCATAAGGATGCCTCTGGCTCTCACGCATTGGCCACAGTTTAGAGTGGTGACTGAGCTCATCTTTGTAAATGTCTGCACACACAGATGAAGCATGTTACTGTAGACAGCTGTGCACACAGCTGTGGCTCACACATTCACAAATATGCACACACAAGTTGCGATGAGAGGGACGCTGATGGGGTTACGGAGTTCGTGCACCCTCCGTCACCCAGGGCTGGTGCTGGAAAATTTGCGAGCAGCGAGCCAAGCTGCAGCTGTAGCCACTCACGCAGAGCCGTGGGTATATTACACAGAAGGTGATGACAGCGAGCCCACACTCTGTCAGTACACACAATAGAAAACTATCTCATTCACTCCCAGCCACTCACAGTTTAACACTCCCCTAATAATTTTCACTGTGACAAGTCAAAAAGCCTTGAAGTGCACGAAGAGATCTTAAATGTGATAAAACATCAAATCGATTCACACTCGCATTGACATCTGCATCCTACAGTCCATGTCGTTTTCTGTAAGGATTCTGACTTCAGTCTTGCACATTTATAAAACGCTCTGGCTCAGTTGTCGCATCTATCTTTGCGCTTGCTGACGGGTTATGTAAACTTTGGCCGCACACTAGACCAGTCAGCTTGCAGTGGACGGAGCAGCTCAGGATGCCAAGCAATTTGTCCGACCTGGGTTTTTGAAGTCAATAGCAATCTGTGGTGAACACGTGTGGCTTGTTCACAAGTGAGCAGAGTTAGTGTAGGCTATAAATTGAAAGCTTTGTGTGTGTGCGTGTGTGTGTATGGCCAGAAAATATGTAAATCTCTATCAAATGTCTGTTCATCTGGAGTTTAGTTTTACATTCTTTCACTTCCAGGTACATGTCTTAGTGTGTATATGCTGGACTTTAGTTTGACAGGTTTTTCATCTTTGCAGATAGACTGTGTGTGTGTGCAGTGAGAACAAGACTAAAGGAGAAAAATTGTATGTGAAACATCCAAAACAAGAGAAGGTCACAGTATGATGCAGTTACAAAGAAAACGTGTCTGTACTGTGAAGACAAAGAAATGTTAAGTGTTGCCTAACGGTGTTGTTCAATGTTTCCTAACAGTTGAGTGTGTTGACATCTGTGCCGTAGTCAGTGATTACTTTTTCTTTTCACTCCTGTGAATGTAGTTTTTCCCTCATTACTTTATATGATGATAGGTTTCGGTGCAGAGAAAACAGACGTTATGTTAAAATGTGTTACTTCTTGGAGGACGGGGAGCCATCTTGTCAGGTGTCCACTGGCTATTCGCTAAAAAGTTGCTTAAATTGCTGAGATTAACTACCTCTACTGATGACAGCAGCGTTTCAGACTTGCGACACAAAAGTTAAAATAGTGACTAAAACTCATCAGATAGTCAGGGGGATCCTCACAACAGGGTGCAATCAAAGCACAAATGAAACACAGCCTGAAACCAACCTCACATCCACTGTTAGATCAGTAATCACATCATTTACATTCTATCATCATTATCAGTATGAAAGTCATTCAGTCATTCGTTTCTGATATGACTCATTATTTGTTCTGTTTTGAAAAGCTACAGGAAAATCAGACACACGAGGCCACATTAACATCTGCTATCAAACAAATGCACTGTTTCCCTCCACACCCCTTGGACATTTCATCGTCTCTGTCTCTCGCAGGGTGAATGTGTTCTGGTGTCGGGCGTTCACAGCATCTGTTTGCCGTGCAGCTTTGTGTTTTGCACAGGCAGCCGTAGAGGGCCAGACCCAGTGGCTTTTCTTTAGGCTCTGGACACTGCTGACTCTCTTCCTCTGCACCACTGATTAATTTGGGTTTTAAGCTGCTCTAATGTGGCCGAGGATTGCTCATCTTACAGAGCCTCTTTTCTCTTCTCCCCCTCTTCATGCTGCTCTTTCATCCTCGCCTGTCCTCTCTCCTCCTTCTCTGCAATTTAAAGAATGTTGTATTGTCCAGCTGTAGGGTGATATTAGTCTCAGCATACCTGTGCACCCAACTTTGAGTTCTCTGTCTTTGTTTGTCTCTCTCGGATTTATAGTTCTCATACTTTAGGCCTTTGTGTCAATTTTGCAGCTTCAAACATTGCAACGCTGCTTAGCTTGTTTGTTTGCATGTGTTGAAAACTTCACAATTGGTTAACCTTGCGTATACATCGATCAGCCATAAAATTATGACCCCCTTTGCCATCAAAACAGCCCCAACCCATTGAGGCATGGAATCCACTAGACCTCTGAAGGTATGCTGTGGTATCTGGTGCCAAGCCATCAGTAGCAGACGCTTTGAAGTCCTGTAAGTTGAGAAGCGGGGCCTCCATGGATCCAACTTCTTTTTCAGCACATCCCACGAATGCTCAATTGCATTTGTGTGCCTTATCCTACTGAAAGAGGCCGCTGCCATCGGGGAATAGATTTTTCATGAAAGGGTGTACTGTGATCCAGGAACAATGTTCAGGTAGGTTTCACTTGCCAAAGTAATATCCACATTAATAGCAGAACCACAGTTTATCTAGCAGAACATTGCCCAAAGCATCACGTTGCCTTCTTCCCATAGTGCATTGTGGCGCCCATCTCTTCTCCAGGTAAGCATCAGGCCACATGATGTAGAAGAAGAAAAATATATCCCGCCTTTTTCCCGGTGCCATTGTAATGAGATAATCAGTCACTTTACCTGTCATAATGTTTTGGTTGATCGGTGTGTGTGTGTGTGTGTGTGTGTGTGTGTGTGTGAGTCCTGTGATGCTTTGACCTCTTGGAGGCTGTGAGATGAGGCAGTTAATTTGTGCGCTGCTTTATCAGTCATGTAACCAGCTGCATGTCAAATCTGCCTTGTCATGAGAGCGTGGACGCACATGCATGCGTACACACACACAATTTGAGATGTTAGCTTAGTCACGTCTACAAAGTCCACTGCGGTATTTTAGCCTGTAATGTTTTAATTGAAGTGTCAATCATTTACTGCATGTGTGTTCTGCCTAATCTAATTATGTCTCATCGTTAAAGTGTTTTTGACTGTTCTGCGATCGGTCATTTTATATCATTCACATCTGACATAATTACAACTGACTCATATTTGTCGGATGTGCTGTAAAAAAACGTAAGTTCCATGCAAGTCCCTCATTCTTCATCTGTCTCACGCTTGTCTGGTTTGTCTGTCTCGGTTCTGTGTCTATTCTTGATTCACGAGGTCGACAGCGTAGCATCTGGCAGTGAACGTGTCTGTATGCCATCTCAAATCTCACAAAAGTTTTTTTTTTCTGACAGGTACATTCACACAGACTACTGGCAAAGAACACTGACAACTGTCTTATTTTAGACTCACAAACACGCACGCACACTCACTCTAGACAGACATCTCTCATGAATGTTTGACTAGGTCAGCTCTTGAGGAAGCTGGGTTTTCATCCCTATCCTTGCCTTCTTCCTGTCTCTGTCTCCACCTCCTGTCCATGCTCCTTTTTGGACTTGTTTGTTTGATTCGCTGAGGTGGGACTAATCCTCAGCTTGTGCCTCACCTCTGTTCAGAGCCTCTGTGCTCTGTATTCTTAGAATTGCTTCGTTTTTCTCTCCCTGTCTAACAAGTGTGTATGCACTGACACTGCATAATGTGTACTGAGATCTGGGCCTACCTTCATTGTAATGTGATTACAGAGTTGCTGAATTGCTAGACATGATGCTATCAGTGATATGAGTTCTTGTGTGCGAGTACTTGTACACTAAAATCAGTGGGAAGGTCGGCAAAGTTTATATTAAACCAAAAAGGTACACAGTGTAAATTAGTACGATTTGTATATAGGTAGTTTTTTTTTCTTTGGACTGTACATAATCCTTAAAAATTCTAGGTTTATCTAAGGTTTTAGCTCTCTGAAAATAACTTTACATGTCTTTACTTAAGGGACAGGTACATATCTTTTCAAGTGCGTCTTAAAATGTGCCCATATGAGGTCTTACTTGCAGCAATCCTTCCTCCCGTTCATAGAGGCCACTGAGAGATCTTCTCTTAATGCATTTTTCTCTGAAGGGATGGGGACAAATTCCACAGTCCTCGTTTTCTGTGCAAAAATGTATTTAATGCATAGAATTAGGCTTAAGCACTCTGAGTTTATTCATTTATTTATATCTGTTAAGTGTTTGCCTGCTGAGCAGCATGGTGTTGGAGTGGTTGGAGCTGCTGCCTTTCTGTGTGGAGTTTGGGAGGAAACCCATGAGAGCGGGGGGGACATACAAAGACATGCAAGTTAGGTTGACTGGTAACTTTTAATTGCCTGTAGCTGTAATTGTCCTTCAATTGTGGGAAGCATCTCTTGAAGGCCTGTATTACCAGGACACATGGAAGCAAAATCAGTGTTCATAATGTATTATGGGCATCATGTTTTAAGACAGAATAAATGTTAACCAGTGCTTCACAGTGTCTATAGTTGAGGTTTATATGTCTAATTGAACGTCTACTCACACATTAAGCGACTGTCCTGCAGTCATCTGATAGATGAGTTTTCTGGTGTAGGAATAATATTTAAATTTCAGACCATCAGATATGAAGTTTTGTTTTTGTCTCTTTGTGTTATTGTCCATTTCTGGTGGGTGTGGACTACACTGTCTGTGCTCCAAAGTGTTGCGCTATGTCCAACCATATTTTTACCACGGTGCAGGCTTGCTGTGGTTCCCAACCCTGTCTTTGTCAGAGCATCATAAGATTATGTTGTTTAGCCAATCCAGTCCTATTATTATCGTCTAAAATACTAAATGCGGGAATTCCTAGGCTTCCCACTAGTAATGTCAGTGCCACATTTGTCTGGAATGCTGAAAATGTATTTTGCTCCAGGAGGTGAATTCTAGACATCCCAGTTGTTTAATCCATTTCTTTTGATGAGGCGAGGAAAGCAGCCAAACCTAGGCTTGTTGTGAGGATATATTTGTGTAATTTTACTGGAAATTGCTGAAGGTACGTAAATTGTCCCAGGTTGGTTATCGTAAATGAGCACCTAGGAGTGCTGCATTTAATTAGGGGGGAATTTTCAAAGGCTAATTGTCATTTAAGTGCTTTAGTGAATCCGCTATTTGTTGTTAAGAGCTTGAATCTTAGCAATTTATCCTGACAAGTTAGACAACAACTTTCTTAGTGACATAGAATCCTGATAATGGCCATGATGTTTTTAGTTTAGTCTTTCTCAGAAGCTATAATAAGGATAATAGTTTGGCCTAAACAGTAAATGTGGATGATTATTCTTCCTTTTTTCCATTAAGGCAGTCTGAAAATGACAGAGCACATATGCTTTATGCTACTTCGTCACATAGTCCTTTGACAATAGCGCCACACACGCACTGCACAGCCCCTTACAACAGAGCTGATAATGACCGTTCCCAGGTAGATCTGTCACAGTCCACCTGGTTTTCTCTCCGAGCGGTTCTGAATAAAGCAACAGTTCTGCGACAGACGGAGAGAGAGCATTCGAGCTCCGTAGCTCGGACCTTTTGTGATAGTACGCACAGAGGTTAATACACCCATTGTGGGCCAAGCCTGTTCTTGTCTAAGCCTGCCCCATGCAAGGTGGCAATTAGGCTGTATGTGTGCCTCCCCCCCCTCCGACAGAGGCCAGGAGGGGGGGAGGAGAATGCAGTCATTGTCTACCAATTATACCAGAGGAGGGTTCTCCTTGGCTTTTCCCATTGTCAGGGCAGGATGTGGGAGGGCTTGGGATGGCCAGGTCTGGTATCACTGGGCCAGGGAGGCAGGAACCTGATCCAGAGGGTTGACTGAACTACCGCTCCCCTCCCATGCACCCTCCTTTTGCAGCTCTGGGCAGCAGTGATGGAAACAGAGGAGCTTCTGTACTAGAAGGCGCAGCGGAGCTGCTGCTTCTGGGAGGATTGTTCACAAAAGGCAGTGCTAGTGGAACCTCTGAGTATTAAAAAAAATCACATATTAAAGTGTACAGTGCATCATCTGCACACGATTTTAGTTATGTTAGATGTAACAAAGAGAAGAAGAGGCTATCATTTTCAGTTTCCTAGATACACAATATTTTCATTTTTATATCAGAGGAAATAAAACCAGCCACAAATGTTCTACATTGCCGTAGTGTGATGACGGAGCAGCATTAGTAGACATGAACCGAGGTTTTATGTATCCACGACAGGGGCAGACCGATCATTTCAGTTAACAGCTGTCCTCCCAGTGGGCTGACCAACCTCGCCCTAACCCCAGCAGAGAGTCTTGTAACATAAAAAGATAAAAAGTACCAGATTCTATTTGATGCTGTACCGCACAAAAATAGTTGAAAGAAAAATTCCACCTTCACCTTCGAAACTACCCACTGTATAAGCCAAGCAAAAAAAAAACACATATTATCCACAGTTTCACATGTTTTTGTGGACTGGTGCATTGGAATATGTAACATGTTGTAAGGGTTGTAAGATGTTTGTGTTATTGTTTCCTGTTGTGTGATATATACTGCAACACATTCTCATTAAAGAGAATGCACAGGCTGCAGTGACATTAAAGGTCATATCTGAAATGCATGATTCATGGACAATTCCTCATGACACACTGGTGACCCACTGAAATGGCAGAGAATCTCTGTAAATATCGTGATTAGAGCCAGTACTGCACCAGAAAATGTGTTGTAATATACTTTTATCAATTTAAAGCCTGTGTTTTGGTTCTGGTGTGAAGACATTTTTATAGCCTCCTTCATATTCCTTCACATACAAATTAACTCAGTTTATCTTCAAGTGCATTGGACTCATTCCTTCCCACTTAGTTCTTACACAAGAATAAATTCAGCGCTTGGAACTGTTTTTCCAGTGGTTTCGCCACTTCCTTCTTCACCGCCGTCACCCACTCACAACCACAATGACATCTCTCAGCCACCACTTAGCCTCTGATAGATGGTTTCTATTTAGGAAACTGCATCTGACCACAAACCACCAAGCACAACAAGACTGTTGACAGGTCTAAATAGAAAAGTTCAGCTGTGGGAGAAGCGAAGCACAAACACCGATGCTTCGACTTGGGAGCCTCGCAAAATAGGTTTCAGGAAAGACTCTTTTGATTGCTTTCTTTGGTTGAGGTATCGAAGTTTTGAGTTGTATGTAGTTACGTTTCACTCTGTGGTGTGCAATTCATTTTGACACGGTGAAGAAAAGCAGCGTTGAAAATAACTGACAGCCCGCTACAATCGAGCTGGTCCCTCTACGTGCAGAGTGTAGTAACAGATGAACTGCAGAGCTCGTGCGTTTGCGCGTTAAACTAAACGGGTTGTTGCAACTAAGCAAAAGCTCCTCGCGTGAAAAATAAACACTTCATTAGGGGGCTAAACAAATGACAGCACTGCTAAATTAAATGCTATTCTTTCATCAGTCAAGTGTTGCTGGAATATGGCATTTTAACAAGCCCCACATTGCAATAATTAGGGGGAAATTGTAGCTAGTCTTGCCCGCTATGGATTATTAAAATCTTCAAAAATAAATGGCCACCAAGGTCCTCCGTGGCTGCTGTGTGTGTGTGTGTGTGTGTGTGTGTGTGTGTGTGTGTGTGTGTGTGTGTGTGTGTGTGTGTGTGCGCGTGTACTGTATGTGTCTGCTTTTGTGGTGGGTCCACGTTCAGTTTAAATAAACCCAGATGGCGAAGGGAGTGACTGGCCGGCAGCCACGTTGTCCTTCAGGAAAAGGAAATTAGAATAAGGGGAAAAGGAAGAGGGGAAATGTGATGGAGATGTGTTTGTGGACCCGTGGTTGGTCGGTTTATGGCCAGGGCAGCTCAGGGTGACAGGATCATTCATACTGGGCACTGCCTAAACACAGGAAGAAAGACATGAAAATATTTTTTTGGAAAGAGGGAACGACGCGTAGCCATTGTGATTTCATGCCACGTGTACGGAGGAGAGAGAGCGTGTGTATTTTTCTTATCTTTGGGTCAAGATAATAGGATTGGTTTGGATGAGACACCTCGCAACATTTACTCTCACCGATGGCCATAGATAGTGGACGTCCAAAATGCTTAGTCCAAATCCAATTAACTGCTTTTGGCTCAAGTCATACAGACACACTCCATGTCCTAGCTGAGAATGGTGTGTGTGTCGCATGCAAGTAAGAATTACACCATTCACTGGTGTTTGCTGTTGCAGATACTCAGTGACAATTAAACAAATTCTTAATATTCTGCCATGGGCTAGTTTGGGGGATTGACCTGAATGAAGAGCCTCTCTGTTTAAAAAGTCATGGTTTCTGTAGATTTGGCAGGTGCTTTAGCTTAGAAATCAAATCTACTGGTCTTTACCTGGTCATAGATTTCTTGTAGCCTCGGACAATGTAAAACTGTTGTTATGACTTAAAAATGTACATGCAGTAATTCCAAAACACAACATTGCACAACCATAAGTGTTATTATGAAACTTAAGACGGGTCAGCATCCACCCTTTTCTTTACCCAGAACCGTAGACGTTTCCCCAAATCCTTCTCTTCCAGAGTGGAGGGACTATTTTCTGCTAATCTTGCAGTTTACTGACAAAAGCAGACCAGGATTTTTCTCTCCTCCTCTCATCAGCTTCAGCTTACATGTCATGCTGAATACCAGGGCTTGTTACTCAGTCCCTGTGAGATGAAGACTCATGGTAATTCCCATTGATTTTGTGTGCGGGCAGGAACAAAAACTTGCACGCACGCACACAAACACAGGGAAAGCCCTTAAAATCCCCATTGATCCAGCAGCCTGAGAGCTATCCCGTTTGTTTTCATTATGGAAGTAATGTCGGAATTTGCTGACTTTGTTCATCTTCTGTTGCCTCTGCAGGACTAGAAGTGTCAAGGTGGATGTTAAATTTTTACTTTTTCCCCGCATTCTTCTGCTTGTACCTGGTTCTTCAAAGCAGTAGCCTGTTCCGATCCTCCCTTCTTCCTTCCCTCTCTCAGCGTGTGGAGCTGTGAGGGACAGAGACAACTGGTTGAGGGTTTCTCTAGGCATTTCCTGCTGAAATAGATCAGGCTTTGCTTCCCTGTCTGAGTGCATTAATGCCTTCCTTCACATCCAGAAGACATTTCAGGGTGGTTGGGTGCATAAGTTGTGGTATTGTGGAGGGAAAAAACAATCCTTAGTATTTTGACATTCCCAGTGAATATTCTCTATACCTCATTTCATGGTGGATTGCCTGCCATGGATGGACAGTTACAACTGTCAAGGTCCCGGAGACTTTGTCGGGACAGGTGTTTAGTATTAAAAACTGCTGTTCAGAATCCAACATTGCTCGCTATGTAGAAACTGAGGAAAGCTGCAGGAGAGAGTGACATTGTTTTAATGTGCAGCGTTGACATGCTCTGCCACATTTTGAAGCTTATTGTTCTAAACATCCCCAAGCTTGCGCTTTTTGACATCTAATCACTGTTGACCCAAGAATACCCTTGATGCTTGTGTATGTTCAGCATAATTCACAGTTCATTTTCTGTGCAAAGCCTGTCATGAATTGTGCACCTCGGGAAGGATTGCTTCAGAGTTGTGCTATTGAAAACCGTTAATCCTCTGTGGATGCATATGTAAATATGATGAAGTGTGGCTGTGTGTTGCTGGAACACACTGATTGTTGAGGATAAACTGTGTGCATTTTGTTTGTTGCAGAGAGAGAGAGAGACGGACAAAAGAAATGCTAACCATAAGCTGAAGAACCTGTCACATCCTTCAAGTACATGAGGATATACTGTATAATCCCTGACACACATCACACATTAAACACATGGAAACGTGAATATTGCAGCACATGAAGCGACAGTGAATGCACATTAGCGCCACGCTGCACAGTGAAAGTTCACTCTTAGTCATTCCGTTTTATATTTGCATTGCTCTCGAACTGGATGCACTGAATCTCTTCTGAGTGTATTATCGGTTTGTAAGAATGTCAGCAGATTTTTCAATTAGTGGGTACAACTGTAGCCACGGCTGTTGTGATTTGTGGAGGGTTTTTAGAGTTTGTCTTACACACAGATCCAGGCAATTCATAGCCTTTGGTAATTTTAGGCCATTATTAGAAAGTTAGAGAGATGACAGGCCATAAGGAAAAAGAAGCATAACAAAAGTGTAACAAAAGTCCCCAGCAAGAACTGAACATCATGTTTTAGACGCCTTAAAGCAGGGACACACATTCTGTTCTGAGCTGATGGTGGATGTGATGCGGACAGGATGCTTGGGGAGACCAAGTTTGTCTGGGTTTGGTTGATGATAATGTCACCGCCTCAGATTTAGTTGTAAAATTACTTTACCTACAACATACCTGTAAATGATCGGCTTGAGCTAACCTGAAGCTGGCTTCCACTCTATTCAGGATCTCACCATTCTACATACTTTTATTCTGCTGTTTTGGCCTTTTCAGTGCAGCCAGTTGCCACCCACATTTGTTGTTTTTTTTGTTTTTGCAAGAACATGCTTTAAACTACAAGGTCACCCCAAAGAAGTTTCACAAATAATAATTGCTTTCAACAAAAGCACAATAGCCTGAGGGAATTACACAATTATACATTCCTGTATGACAAACATGGAAGTGGGCAAATAGCATGACTTTTAATAACGTAATTCACCAGAGATATAGAAAATTCAAGATACTGCTGTTTCCTGATGCTCTGAAATACTGCATTATATTGCTCACCATAAAGACGTTTTTTGAAGCTGATCTTCATACAATGTTGAGGTGTTTATATATGACAATAAGTCTTGGACATTACAGCTTCCTCTGTATCAATTTAGTCACTCTTAGTTTAAGACAGTTTCCCATGTTTTTTATCCTGAAATAGTTTCTTCTGAGCTGCAGTGACACATTTTACCAGCTACGAGTTGTTGTCTTTCTTGTGGTTGTTTGTTAGTTTTAACCCTAAATTTATACTTCGCATATTCTAAATGGACTTAGCTTAAATAAAAATTATACTTTTCAGTGGCTGGAGTGATTCACATTTTTATGTGTAATTTGTAGTTTAGGGACAAATATGTGTTTGACTGTGTTTTGTCCCCCCAGACATCTGGAATTGTTCCCACTAATGTGGTTCCTTTTTTACATTTATGGTTATTGAAAGGACTGGATATGGGTGAAATTGTTCCAATTGATTCCCCCCTGAGAAAATGTGAAAGGACTGTGTTGTGGCTAGTAGCAGGGAAAATGGACATAATTAAACATACAGTTGGTATTTGTCAGAGGATGATCATTAATATTTGCTCTGAGTCTAAAGCAAGTGACTGTAACAAATATACATGCTCTCTGAGGTAGAAGAAAAACACGAGAGATTAAGAAGCTGGTTATTGATGGATTGAATAATTTTTCTTTTAAACATTCATTTTTATTTGTGTATTTTAGTTCATGTGAAATGGCCTTAGTTTGTAATTCTGATTTACTCTGAGTAAAATAACAGCAGAGGGAAATTTGTCTCCAAAATCTGAGCTGCTAAAATCCTGAACTAGTCCCTAAAGCTGTTGTCTGATTATTCCGAGTCCTCAAACATTAAGTCTATTGATATCAGAAAGCTGCTATTTGACTGCACTTCTTAGCCGAAGCCACCGGTGAATACGCTTATCAAGTAACAAGCACAACACTCATTTCGACATGGAAAAGCGCTAATGCATTTACCAAAACGAGGCTTTGTGAATATGCAAAATATGCAGTGATACTAATACGATTTCAGCTTTTTTCATGCACTTTCCAAGTGTGTTCACGACTCGGGGGAACCTGTTAAGATGATTGTAGGAAAGGCATCCCAAAAGCCCAGATATAATTCTGTATCAGGTCTTCACAGTGATTTCAGGTCTTTCAGCGCTTTGTTCTGTGGAGCAGTGAGCCCGGGGGAGCACAGCTGAATATGTCATGCCAGTCAATTAAGGCCAGAGAAAAAATTATAATTTAAAAAAAGAAGAAATTCACTGCCATTTCAGAAGCGGCTCTAACAGTAATGTGGAGCAGAACAGACCCTGGGAAACATTCAGCCCAAATAGCTGCAACGTGGGGAATTATTTGCTACACTCACAGTCCTACATGTTGACCAGGCAGGAGAGATTTTCTGAAAATCTTTACGCTGCTGAAGGTCTAAGAAAAGCATCAGCCAAGGAAACATTGATACTTTCCCCAGGCATTGTCATCAAAGAGATTTCTTTATAGGCTTGTGAAGCCAAAGCTCAGTTTTTCCAGATTTAAGCCGATATTTAATGGGGCTGCTGTGGCTCAGCAGACATCCACAAACCACGAGCCACATGTTGAAGTGTCCCTGAGAAAGACTGAGCCCCAACTCACCCCTGATGTGTGCACGACTACAAAATACGTATTATCTATTATCTTTTTGTCCTACTATTGACTAAAGTTTGCCGATTGTTATCAAGTACCAACAAACATGTATCCATAGCTACAGTTCATACTGTGGAGTACACAGTAACTTCGCTGTAAGTCACAGGCTGTAATCTAAAGCCTTATCATTATTATTATTATTATTATCATCATTATTCTTAAAGAACTGCCAATAATCTGACGGAACATCTCTCCCTTTTGGCAAATCGTCAAACTTTCCAGACAAGAGAAGTGAAAACGTAGGCAGAGATTGTGATAAACCTCATTTTCTATTTACGAAGCCCTGTGCTGTTAATGGACTTAATGTATCTCAGGGCATTAAAAGGTTTTCAATCACTGACAATCAACTTTGATCGCAGCATTTATTGTTCACATATTTGTATATTAAAGCTAAGCACCTGTTTTATTCCCTGATCCCAAATGTTTCATCGAGTATTTTATGTGTTTTATTTCCAGCAGTTGTCTGCCTTGTTAAACTGCATACACACAGGCCAGTAGTTAGAGTGCAGCTGAGCTTTGCAGACCCCCAAGCTATGGCCTGATCCCTGACATATACAGACAGGGACTCCCAGCGATCTGGCCAGATGAGACAGTTGGATAGGCACATTCTCTTTCTCTCCCTGACTCTCGATCGTGACTCAACCGCACACACACAAACACACAATTTACACGGTTCTGAGGGTTTCTGTCATCTATCTCAAGGGTTGCCAGGGAGTCCTGGTAGTCACAGATAGTGAGTGACCTAGCCCACAGCTAGGAAGCTTCCATCAAAGCTTTACATAGACTCCACGTTCAAGTCCTCGGTTTCGGCTCGCAGCCTTTATTATGAACAGGAGGTCCCACATCCAGAAAAGAGCAGGGGAACTGGAGATAATTGGGAAATGAGCACTACAGCAAGAAAAAGTAATGGTACTGTTTGCAATTTCCCAGTGTTCTGCATAAATTGGTCATGAAATGTGATCTGATCTTCAGCACAGTCACAAATCTCAACAAACACAATATCTCTAAGCTGTCACGATCGTTGTCATGGTGCCTTTATTAAACACCCATACCAAGTTATCTATTTATATATTCAGTATTTTTTTTGCTTTGCATTTTCTACCAGCACGACAATAGCTGTAGGATTCACAAATTTCACTCTCAATGTTTTTAAAATGTAGGGAAAGGCAGTGGAAATAAAAGGGAGCAATGCATGAACACAAAAAGAAAACTGCAAATTGATGATTTATAAACCTTTGTAAGGTTTTGTAAATGATTATCTATGGGAAACTCCCTCAGCAGTGAATAACCATGAGTCCTGCTTTGATAAATGATCAATCAGTGGATATTTACACCTCTAAACATGCACAAACTGATTAGTTCATGCAGCAGAGGGCTGATGACAGATAATGTTGCGCAGTTTTAAGTTTTCATTCCCACCTCATGAGCCTCTAATATCTTTAAAACTGAAGCACTGACATCCATCTTCAAGTCAAGTCTTTTTCCCAGAGTTCTTATGATAATGTCGCCCGCACTGCTTCCCACACATGCAGATAACTTGCCTTTCTCTCCTGGCAGTGTCTCACCCTGTGTGTTGAAAATAGCTGAGGCTGGAACACAACTTGTGTAACATCGATTTGAAATTCAATCTAGACAGCTACCTTGGGGCCCTGGGCCGATTCTTAGATCCCTCTCCGATACGGATGCCGTAGGAAACTGCATGAGTGGAGGAAAATAAAGAGGAATAAGCAGATACAGAGTCAGAAATACACACAAATGTTTATTCACACAAAGATCATGCTGCAGACAAGCGCGCACACACACAGCTTTGACAATCTTTGCCACTGTTTCCTCTGGTGCTGCCGTGTGTTGTGCTGCTGACAAACAAGCCCCCTCTGACACAAACCACCAGGCTGAAGAGGTTTTATCTCCAAATCTTTTACTCGGTCACTCATCCCTCCACCTGTCTGTCACCTTCAGAGCTGCTGTGTTGTAGGTACGCTACATGGTGTCACACAATATACCACATCAAATCACCTGCATTTCTCCAAAACTCCCAAACATATAATCAGGAAAAAGAGGAGGTGATGAAGGACAAATGAAGACTGGCAGATGAGGCACATACATAAAGAAGTAGAAGTAAAAAGAAGAGGCGGAGCAGGGAGAGAAGCTGCTGGATGCTTAATAATTGGTGTTAAGTAGGGTCAGGCTGGCGAGAGGGAATTTCATTTAGCTGCACAGTAACCAGACAGAAGTGGTAAATCAAGGCAGGTTAAAAACTACTGAGGATCAATTATTATCGAGTCTCCTTTCATCCTTTTTGTCTTTTCAGTATTGGAAACCAGATTTCCGCTGCCATCAGTGGCTAAATAATACCACGACTCTTCTTTCATTGCTATTAGAAAATGCATATAACTGGGACATGTTGCATATACCCAGACCTCATAGCAAAGCACACACACACACAGGACAGAGGACCAGAGACAAAGAAGATTGTCTGGGGGGGGGGGGGGGGTTAATCTGCTGTGGATTACCACTAGTTGACAGATCTGCTGTGTACCCTCCCTGTCTGTCTGTCGGTCTCATTCTTTCTCATCCTGGATGTTGGATCGGCAGCAAAGTTCCATTACAGTTCTCGGTCAGTGGATTGTTTGTTTCTTGTGTTTCTAGCTGTAGCTTTGGCCCCTTTTGTATTTTTATCTAAACCAGTACATGGCAGTGTAGAACCAACAGCATCACCTCCCATCAGTGTGATCATGTGAAGAGATTTGCCTGTTTCTTCTGAAAATGTGACATGATAGCAGGCACCCTGTTGATTTTTGTCTCTGCTGCCCCCTGGTTGGGCGATGGCGAACGTCTGTATGAGAGATCGAAAGAATGAAAAGAGGGCGTGTATTTTGAGTCTGGGCCACAGCTGTTGTGCTGTTCGCCCCCTCCCACTCTGATCTTTCTGTAATATAAACTGCCAAGTCAGCACAATCTGAGTCTACATCGGGAACCGGTTCAGTGTTAACACACACACAGATTCTTGTAACGTGGAAACAGTTTGTTTGCCTATTCACACGTTCCCTCAGATAAAGGAGCATTTATCAGGGACGCTCACTGATAAAGTAAGTGTGTGTACAAAACCAAGGTGCAGCTGTGAATCATGAGGTACAGCAGGTTGCCGACCAACTGCAGGGGTTGGTGGTTCAGTCTATGTGCATTGATTGTGTGTGTGTGTGTGCACGCCTCAACTCTAAGTCACTTTGGATAAAAGTTAAACTAAATGGAAACCTGTGGAGAAAATGTGTTTGTTTGTGTTGCGGCTTTTCACATCGCAAACACAAACTACTTCCTACATATTCAATATTCAAAGGAGCTTTCCTCTCGGACAGGAAATTACATTTTACATTTAGTGACCATGGCAACGAAAACTTGTTATTCCTGTCAGTCAAATTTAGGTTACCCAGTTTGCACAGTGGACAGTGAAAAATGTCTGTACACATCAGGTGATAGGAAGTAAATCATACATCATCATATATGTTTCTCCTTGCTTGTTTTTCTTTCTTTTTCTGTAAATAGTTTCTTGGTGACAGGAAAGTCAATTTGCATATATATATATATATATATATATATATATATTATCTGAGAATGTGATACAGATATGATTACTGCATATTTGATTAACAAGGTGACTTTTAGTGCTTTGAGGGCTGTGGCTCATAAAGTCACCTTTAAAAACCATTGCTTGCTTTTATTCCCCCCCTCCTCTCTACACAGTATCTTCCTCCCCCTGCCCTGCACCCTAAAATGAAAACACCATCAGTCCCCTCTTAGCCCAAGGTGGGAAAGAAGGGAACACAAAAGCAACAATGATTTATGGGTAAACACATGTTTCCCTGACATCTAAAGAAATAGGCAGACAGGTGATTTTCTGTTGTTAGTTGTTTGGCTTTTCAAGAAAATAGGGAGAGAAGGAGACAAAGTGCAAAGTAATGCCCTGCTCCACCCTGAAGAGCAGTCCACACTAATGGAGTGGAGGAGGGGAGCAAAGATAATGGGGGCAGAGCAGTGGAGACGGTGTGTGTGTGTGTGTGTGTGTGTGGGAGAATGAGAAAGTTGGTGTGTGACTGTGGACAGACAGTATCCTGCTGCCAGATGAGCAGACAGACAAAGGGAAAGACAGATACAAAGAGGCTTCTAGCAGTTCCTGACTCAAATCCATGGCTTGGTTGGCAAAGATTCACATCTCTTGGATTTCTGTGTGTGTGTGTGTGTGTGTGTGTGTGTTTGCTGGGAGGAGGAGCAGGCTGTGAGCAAGAATCTCATCCAGCTTCCCTTCAGCAGCCTTGTCCACAAAGGCTTTGGTCCCATGCGTCAGCTTCTGCCCTAGAAAGGGATGCAGACGCTAGGATGAGTTTCACCCTGCAGGAAACAAAACTCTGATGAAGGCTGAAGAGATTTCTATGGACAGCAGCAGAAATGTCTCAAATCAAAAGGCAGCAGAGAATTTTTAACCTTCTCATCTTTCAGAAGTTTCAGGGTAGAAAGGAATATAGGACTCTATATAGGACTATAAGAGCTTTCCATGTGTTATTCTGTTTCTTCTTGCTGCTCTTATCTGAACCCGTACATGTAAAACATGTGACTACGATCCCATTAAAAAACATTTCCACTGATATTATGTTCAATGCTCTTATCACTACTATCTTTCAGGCAGACCCGGGAGCAGGAAACCCCTCCAGACTTCTTTTACTTCTCCGACTTCGAGAGGCACAATGCTGAGATTGCTGCTTTTCACTTGGACAGGTTTGCCGTCTTTTACTTTTTGTTTTGTTTTTTAATACAAAACCCTGTTGTGCTGCGATTCTTTTGTGACTCATCCGTTTTCCCATCAGTGTGAGTTTTTTTTAAATAATAGCTCACAGTCCTTTCCAGGAAGCGTGACAGGTCACACGTCACACAGACGACACTGCTTTACCCCATTATAAACCTGCTATAATGGACTGACATAATGGACCTAAGCTGTGAAAATTTGAATGGGATTAAGAACACAAGGGATTAGATAACACACAGAGAGCAGGGATCATCTCCTCGACTTACTTCTGAGGATATTGATTTCCACATGATCCTTTCACTCTGCAGACAAGGGGGGAAAAAAAAGCAGTAAAATGAGTGATAGTTTGGGACTTTGGGGGAGGATGATAAATGGAGTGCAGGTCATGTTGAGGTCTGCTGAGGCCATTGTAATTACTTCACCCAGACACACACTTTCACTTTCTGTTAGATGAGGTCAGGGTGCAATGTGCTTACGTGGGCAGGAAGATGGAGCCAAACAGGAAATCACAGGCACATCAGTACCAGCGGGACGTGGCTGAGGGCAGAGGGGAGATGCCCATGTTACACCTAAAGAGGAGCTTGTTTTTAGGTTGTGTGCACGATGGAGGGCTGCCTATGAATTATAGGTAGATTGCTGGACCACAGCAGCGTCTAGATATCCATCTGAGATATAAGTTTATGACTTCACACTGACTGAGGAACTGACTCTGCTAAAACTTTCTTAAAATAGATTTATAAATCTTGTTAGTTCTGGGAAAATGTACCAAGTTATCCTGAAGATTCAGAGAGGAGGGAGGTAACGTCACTGCTTACCAGAAATTGCTTCCAAATCTCAGGGTTTCTTTTTATCCTTTTCGTTCTTTGCCCGCGTACTATCTATTACCATCTGTTGTGTGGCGAGCACACAAAACGATGCTTAAATGTGCTCTTGCACATGCACACGCACACACAGGTGCTCCTTTGTCACCAGGGCCCAACATGACGGTGCAGTTTGCAGCTCCTGAATGCTGTCCTCTGTAGGCTAAAGTTTCGTAAACTCTGTTCCACTCAGCCAGATAGTCTGTGTGTCTGCCTACTCCCAGGAGGCTTAGTTTTAGCCTCAAACAGGTCGGGGTCATTTGGACAGAAAACATAAGGTGGGACAGACTAAACAGGGCCTGAATAGGTATTATGTTCTGACACAGGAGTGTAAGAAAAAAGGGAAGAAAGGGAACAAGAAAACAGGCAGAGGCAAAAAGTTGACATCAGGGAGAGTAAATCAGTGTTCTCCCTGCTATCTTCACATGAGCAGATGTTTCCAAATTTTCCATTGTTAAGAAGATATGGGATATAAAGTTGTATATTTGTCTGTATTTCAGTGGATGCTGGTCATAACAAGTCCTTGTTTTTCTTACAAGTGGATGTCCATGTCAATAAATTCTGCTGCTGATGCCAATTAATCAAGCAGACAGAAAGTACCATAAAGGTTTGCGTGTCAAAACCAAGCAGATCAATTAATGTGCAGGCAGGTCTGATTGGAAATCTTTCTTTCACTGGGGATTGTGCCATCTCACTTTTCCTCTGGCCTGTCAATTATTTCGACAGTATTAAACCTATACAGTCACTGGCCACATTATTAGGTACATCTGTACAATCTGATGTAATCCATTTCAGGAGTGAAGTGTGTATGCAGGTAATGTGCACTGCTGTACATGATGAACGCAGGGAAAGTGCACAGAGATCAAAGCGGGTCTTTAGACTTCAGAGCCCCCCTGGTAGGCTGGAAGCACCCAGCCCTGCATGGTGCAGCATGGGAGAATGAGGTGGAGGCTGAAGGTGCTTTGTACCTGCATCTGATCTGTGCAACGTTAAATCAGGATCATTGTGTAAGATCTGCCAATCATCCCAATTTCCCACTAAATCAGTATTGATGTCACAGAAAACAGCAGCACCTCACATGAACAGCAGAAGTGAATTAATTCATCTGTCAATTATTGTCCCTTTAAAAAGCCAACTCACTGTGTTAAATGTTAAACGAAGTGCGTCTCTGTCCTCAGGATCCTTGACTTCCGACGAGTGCCCCCGGTGGCGGGACGACTTGTCAACATGACGAGGGAGATCAGAGATGTGACACGCGATAAAAAGCTGTGGAGGACCTTCTTCATCTCCCCAGGTAGCAGCTCTGCCAGCCTCTGTGTCTTGGCACCGTGATGTAGCTCGATTAGCGGCATCCTATTTGGACAGAGCTCAGAACAACTGTATCTCACTGGCTTCACTTGTAAGACACTGAGTAAACCAGGTTATGTATAAAGTAGGTTATGTAGCTGAGCATAATTATGCATTCCTTGTGTGCTCTTGAGACCAGTGGAAGTGGCCAGACTATGATATGTATGATGAAGAGATTCATAACCAACACTTGCCACGTGGTGGCACTGTAAGTCAGTGTTCACAAAAGCCCTACATCTCAGGAATTACAAAATATTCTTTTAACTGCATGATTTGATGCTAAATGGTTATTACATTTACCTTATGTCCAATAAACGAACATAATAAGTACTGAGGGACGACTGTAGACTAATTAATAACAAAAGAAAAACCCAGATTTGTTTTAAAATTGTAATTTGTATAGTCATTTACCACACGGAACTAATACTGAAAAGGTTTCTGTTTCTTGTAGATTGAAGGGTAACACCTTCAGTGGGTTTGCCCTCACCTCCATGTCTCTGTGAAAACATAACATCATCCATTTCCTGTCTGTTGTCGGGCCTTAAACTAATAACACACGACTTCCTGCTTATCCTTGCTGACGTCATTTCTAAACCAGGTTATTTATTTTCTTCTCCTCAGCCAATAATGTCTGCTTCTACGGAGAATGCTCCTACTACTGCTCCACTGAGCACGCTCTGTGTGGTAAACCAGACCAAATCGAAGGCTCGCTGGCAGCGTTCCTGCCAGACCTGAACCTGGCCAAACGCAAGACCTGGAGAAACCCCTGGAGACGCTCATACCACAAACGTAAAAAAGCAGAGTAAGGAAATCACCTCATGTCATGGGCCATAGTTTAAAATTATTTAATCTTCCACTTGTCTGGGAAATAATGCTTATTAATTATATATGTGACTATTTTTTGCGTGTCCTCAGGTGGGAGGTGGATCCAGATTACTGTGACGAGGTGAAGCAAACACCTCCATATGACCATGGGACTCGACTGCTGGACATCATGGACATGACCATCTTTGATTTCTTAATGGGTAAGAGCAGAGGAAGTAGGTGTGTCTTCACACATAAATGTGTTTTGCTGAGAGATTCATTTTAATTAAGTGAGAAATAATGAAACAACTGCAGCATCGTCAGTCTGAATCATGTTTTCTCCCCAAAGGTAACATGGATCGTCATCATTATGAAACTTTTGAGAAATTTGGAAACGACACCTTCATTATTCACCTAGACAACGGAAGAGGGTAAAAACACTCGACAGCTTTTAATGTCTCCGATTCTCTGTCTCAGTAAAAAGTTCAATTTTATCCCTTCAAATGACTTTAACACAGGATATTTAGGTATTAATGTCAGGTATCCAGTACTAGTTATTAAACCACATTTTTCTGCTTATACAGTATTTTTAGAAACACTCTTTAGAGGAACTACCTGCATGAGAAAGCTGAACAGTCCATCACGTGTTTGTCTTTGGTTCTTTCCTCCACCCGTGTAGGTTTGGAAAACACTCCCACGACGAACTGTCCATCCTTGTGCCTCTCAGCCAGTGCTGCAGGTCAGACTTTTGTGAATTCTGTCTGTGAATTTCAAGCGATCCCGTTGGTAGGATTAGTGTTTCCTTCATCTGCTAGCAAGAAGGTTAGCAGGGTCAGGCATTCCAACTAAGGATTTTCATGTCTAATGTAGAGATTAGAAATTACAAATGCACATGGCAAATCGTTCTCCTCGGGAAAAAAAAACATGTTTTTGACAGGCAGTGATTTTGTCCAGCGCTACCCTCAGTCGTGTGAAACTCAATGACAACAGTGTCAACTAATAAGTGTGAACCCCAAATTAAATACATAACTTTAGCTCTTGTCGTTGTATTTACATTATGTATAGCAAACAATAATGACTCTGATAGAAGTGTGATTTCTAATGACCTACTGCATTATGTTGTCCTTTGTTCCTTGTTTCCAGAGTGAAGAAATCTACTTATCTGCGTCTTCAGCTGCTGGCCAAAGAGGAGTACCAGCTGAGCTCCCTGATGGAGGAGTCCCTGCTGCGTGACCGACTGTCCCCGATCCTCATCCAGCCTCACCTCCAGGCCATGGACCGCAGGCTTCGGCTCGTCCTGCAGGTCCTGGCAGGCTGCATAGAGAAAGAAGGTTATGTTAACGTTGTGGAGGAAGATGTAGTTGGGGACACATCCACCCACAGGAGCCCAGGCCACAGGTAGTGAGGGCGAAGGTGACGGTAACCACCAGTGACACATGGACAATGGACCATATTTGTGGCTGTCCAATCAATGGAATTGGACCAAAAAAAATCCCACATCTGATTTCAAGCTGAATTCAGTGAATTCCAAGACTTGCCAACATTGCCTCTATGGAAACTGCTTTTCAGTGTGTTTATACAGAAGAAACTGTCCACAGATACAAGGAAAGACTGCGCTCACACAGAGACTTATCTGTTAGATACAGATGTATTTTTGTTTGATCAGATGTTGTATAAAACATCTTGGACCACTGCTGTGTTCGGATTTGTCCTGTTTGTTTTGAATAGGGAAGGTATCGGTTTGCTTTATGTGTTTTATTATATTAGTGCATAACCAAATGAGAATTTACACTGACTGGGCAGCATATGGTCAGACAATAAGCTTTATTAGTTATCATAATGTATGAAAAGGGAGATTGTGTTTCAGGATATTGTTCCTTTTATAAACATGTTGGAAACAATCATTTTCACTTTCTGTAGTCCACCATATCAGAAGAACAGAGAGTTTCCAACTAGTTTGATCTCTTTATCTTTATAAGCTTTTTGTCCTGGCACAGACTGATTGAAAATATCACTACATACTTGGTAAGAGCATAAATCTGAATGCAAGCACACAGTATTCCACACTGTAGTGTTTGTAACACTGTCGTTTGGCACTTGTGCAACTGCACAACACTAAAGTAGGATTTTGCAAACCAAAAATTCTGTGGAGATTATAGCGATGCTGGGTAATGTTCATTAAACTATGTGTCGGTTCACTCAAGCGCACTACCATTGTCACCTGCAGTCCAGAAACATCTATGATATCATCTTAAAATTCATACAATGCAAAATGTTATTTTATTGTATAAATTCCGTGTCCAAATTATTATTTATTGGTGTATCACAAAGGCTGAAAGAGGTCTTATAAATTCTAGGTTTGGATCATGTTGCTTTATAGATTAAGAAATATTTACCTTAGGTACATTAGAATTTGGATACTATTTGGATTGACATTTCTCTCGATGCTATTTTTATGTTCTATTAAGTTACTAAAGTGGTGCCAGTGCAGTTTTGATTTTCCCTCAAAGAGTCCTGTTTATTGGCTAACCCGGCGCCTGTGCAATGACAGAAATGCAGTACTTGAATGTTTTGGGGTTGACAGTGTGGACAGGATTCATACGGCCACAAACAGTGTAAAGCCTGGGAGCTGAACTCAAGTCTGCTTGGGGGGTGATAAAAGGGGCAAAAATGCCTCAGTTGAACCACAGGGATAACCTCGGGCACTGTTCTTTGATATTCATATTCTCTGTGTAAATACCTATAAATACTTTAAAAACCTAACAAGCTGCACTGCACAGTGATTCGCTTCTGTTTTCTGCTATCGCATTGTTACTGTGAAGATCTGTTTATCAAATGATTAAAGTGTGCAATAAAAACAAAAGCGAGGACAAGGTTTCAGTGTCCAGATTACTGCGGACGTCTCACACTTTCCTGAGTTCATTTGAGTGGAGCTGAATCTGTGTGTAGGACTGGGTCTTTTGATCTTATACGAATGAGAAAACAGCCCAGTGACATTTCACAGCAACCCTGTGCAGGCCGCTTCAGTTACCTACAAACAAAAGAAAAAACCTCATCTGTAATCTGACACCATCACACTATATTTAATCTTTGGTTGCTACAAATACACAACTGAAAATGCATTGATTAATATCTACGGTCTATAGCTGCAGTTTGTAATATTCCACAAAGCACATCCATTATGCTCCTCCACTTGTCAACTACTGGTAGAAGTGCGTATAAGCGCTTTATAAGTTCAGACCATTTTCCATTTTAACATTCACTAAGCGTGAGTTAAATCTGCACTGGCTGCTGCAGCCTGCCTGAAACTCACCATCACAATAAAATGCAAACTGCAACAAAAATGTTTGACTTATGGGCTCACAGCCTGTGTGTGTGTGTGTGTGTGTGTGTAACAAGTATAATCTACCTGAGTAATCCTCAGCTTGGGTCCAACACATTGGAGTTAACCTTTAAAATGAAAAGTATTGACACATGTGACACTTGCAGAAATCATTATTTGAAGTCACAGCCTAATATATTGAAATTGTTAAGATTAGAAAAAGATTAATTAAACGCACATGGTATGTTTCCATGTTTGTTGGCTTTTACCCTAAAATGCACATGACTGTCCCTTCACCGGATCCTTTAAGGGTATTTCCCTTCCTTCATTCTGCTTTAGCCGGCGGAAACATTTGGTTCAGCAACACCTGGTACGAACCCAGACCCGGGCTGTGGGGGCGCGGGGCGCTGTCCGCGGTGCTGACACATCACCACGCCGCCGTCCGTCCCAGGCGCTGTCCGCGGTGCTGAAAGAAGCGTCCATCCGTGGACAGCGTCACACACACACAAACACACACACACGCGCACACACTGCAATAATCCAGCTCTGCTGCGTCACGGAGCTGGTGGAAATGCTCTGAGCGTTCTGCCAGTTCGCCGTCAGGATGCGTTTT
The DNA here is from genome assembly GCA_033026295.1 of Channa striata. Taxonomy (NCBI): domain Eukaryota; kingdom Metazoa; phylum Chordata; class Actinopteri; order Anabantiformes; family Channidae; genus Channa; species Channa striata. Next base: position 17,556,871 of record CM065180.1, on the reverse strand, counting down.
ATTTATGCTTCCGTTATTTCCATCCTCGATATAATAATAAGTTCACAGACTTTTTCCGTCCAGAAGAGGGCGCGAGTGCGCCACATGTGTGAGCGTGGTGCCCAGACACAAGCAGCTCCACTAGGTGGCGCTCCAGCCCCGCAGTCCGGAGGGACAGGTCACACAGTACGTGACGACGCATGTTGTCCTCAATTAAGGTCACAAGCCGGGAAATGTGCTCTGGCTTTTAAAGCAATGCTCGAACAACATTTCACAAACCTCACACACCAGATCACAGAGGCTGGAAACATAAACGAAAAGTTAATACACATGCAGAAGATAAATGTAAATAAAGGAGAAAAATAGGCCATTTCATGTTTACAACACTGCTGTACTTCACAGCAGGGCCCACTAGGTGGCGCACTAGCCTTGTCCAATACAACATACAGGTCACAGATTAACTGGACAGTAGTGACCACAGTGTCATTTATGGCCCCTCAACTTTGGGATACAAGTTAAAATGAATCTGATTTTGGAGTACACTATCATTTGTGTTTATCTGTATGTGGCTAATGACTTTCAAATTGTCATGTCTAACGCAAGGTGAGAAATATTTTTATTCCGCTTAAAAAAATAATCCCAGCAGGGAAAAAGCCTTGACACTCGTCCCCATTGATCCGTCCACAGCAGACCACCCAACGTCCTCTCACCTCAATTAGAGGCGCTCTCTCCTGCCTAGTAACAGTCTCCAACACCACTGTCCTCCCGTTTCTATGGCAACAGAGATCATTGATCCGAGGGGTTTGTGTGTGTGTGTGGTTGGGTCCTCCACGACCCTGACCCCTACACACACACCCCCTCTCCCCCATCAGTGAACTTAGATTGAGGTGATACGTGCGTTTCTAGAAAACAGCAACAGCGACTCCACAACAACTATTGACAATGTCACGGCAAAAAAAAACAAAAAACATAAATATTCATCGGCTGCAATAATTTTACAGTGAACTGAAAGAGTGGGGGCAGAACCCTTCCCAGCAGAGCCGCGCCGTACCCAGGCAGAGAAAACAGCTCCCACCCAGAGGCCCGTGTGTGGGCGAGCGGCTTTGAGACGCTCCTTCAGAGACCGTCCTGTTTAACCCCTGTCCTGTCAGCGCTGCGGGCAAAAATCACGCTTCACTCAGATCTGCACTGATTAAAACTAATGCATCCCGGGGAGAGACACACCCCCAGAGGACGGTGGCACGCGGAACGCCACCGTGGGGGCGCGCAGCGGCGCATCCGGTGACCCTTTCCGGCGCATAGTTCGAGTAACGCGGTTTGAAGCAGCGCGGGCAGCGAGGTAAAGGCCGATGAGTCAGTCACAGCCCTGAAAGCCGCGGGAGACTTTGGTCATTTCTGCTCAGAACTTCACAGGCTTTGTCCATTCTCGCGTGAGAGGAAACAACCGCGAACTCCGGCCTGTTCACCTTGTTTTCAGCCGGCTGAGCATCAGACGGGCAATACGGAGCCGGATCTATGTCTGAACTCATGAAATATTCAAAGACGACTATTTCGCGGCTGCTGCTAAAATTAGGAGTATCCTTATGTTGGCTATAATTAGAAAGCAGATGGAAAGCCATCATTTATAGTGGTGCATGGAAGGTTTTGACATTTCCAGGTGAAGATGCTGCGTGTGAGGGGCGGAGGTGTGTGTGTGTGTGTGTGTGTGTTTCCCCGGTGGCCTCAGAGTGAGACAAAACTCCCCGTCTGTCGTCAAGGTCAGACAGAGGCGCATCCTTTTGCGTCAAGAGCACCGGGAGAGAAATTAAACTCGAAATCAATTGCCCTTGAACCGCCGCCCGAGCACGTGTGTGTGTGTGTGTGTGTGTGTGTGTGTGTGCGATGTGCTGCCAATGCGAGCAAGCACGAAATTGTTTATGAAACCGGGGGGTAAAAAGAAGAGCCGAGGCTGGGCTCTGCTCTCCTTCGCATCTGTCCATCTTAGCGGGATCACGGGCCATTGGCGTAATTGCACGGCGCGCAATTTATGGGCTACGGCGGGAGAAGGAGGAAGAGGAAGGAGGAAGAGGAAGGGGCACCGCTTGTAAACCCCGATGAAAACACCCTTGGCTGCGCAGGAGAAATTCAGACTGAGGCTCGGTGCGCTGCGACAAGCGCGAATGAAAACATGGAGGAGAAGAGAGGAGAGGAGAGGAGAGGAGAGGAGAGGACGCTAATTATTGACGCGCGCCTGGACAAGCGGCTAGAAGCCCCTCATCTGTCACTCAAGTGGAGGAGGAGAGGAGAGGAGGAGAAGGCTGAATGGGAGGAGAGTCAGTCCCACCCCCCTCCTCCTCCCTCTCCCCCTCCCTTTCCTCACTCCTTATTTTCATTCATGGCACAATCAGTGACACACGCATACACATATCTCCCCCACGCAGTGGCTGGCACAGTCCCTCTCCATCAAAAGACTGCACCCGCTCACACACACACACATTTTCACATGGGGACAAACACACATCCTGTTTTCTTTTGTTATCTAATTCGCTCATAAGCGCAGGAACACACTGCAGGACCGCTCATCTTTTCCTATCGCACTCTCTCACACTGGGATTTAAGAAACAAACATATCCAAGTCATATGAGATAAACAAAAATGATCCAGCAAAACAAACACACACACAACTGCACGTTGAAAATTGCATGTTAAATTCCCTCTCTCTCTCTCTCTCACACACACACACACACACACACACAGTTGTGTTTCCAGACACACATGCTGCTTCCTCGCCACCCACTCAGAGAGAGAAAGTGAGGGAGGGGAGGGGGAGAGCAAACCTGAGACAGAGGAAGGCTTTGAAGCTGCCGCTCGCCCTCTCTCTCTCCGGGTGCTTCTGAGTGCATTAGGGAGAGAGGGAGAGAGAGAGAGAGTGACATAGAGGGAGAGAGAGAGAGAGGCAAGGAGCAGGTGGTCCCACAGCTCAACCACTCCTCTCCTCCCTCCCATCAGTACATCAGCAATCATTCTCTCTCTTTCTCACCCCAGCTCGCTGTCGCCCTGATACACACACACACACACACACACACACACACACACACGCTTAGGTGTACTGGCTGTCGGACAGGCTGCTAGACTCTCCAGCACAGGCTGCAGGACGAGGCACCCCAACACTCCCCTTACCTCACCACCGCTGCCCCCCAAGCTAATTCCATTATACATTCCCGACTGGAAGGAAGAAGGGCTGTCTTCTAATTGCTTTCTTATCCCCCTGAGTCCCCCTCGCTCTCTCCTCCTCCACCCCCACCACCACCACCACTCTCCACCCCCACCCTGCTTTCAGCCCGCCCCTCACCCTGTGTGCACTCAACATGGCAGCAGACAAGCAGAGGAGGGAGGCGAGCTAGAGAGCAGGAGAGAGAGAGAGAGGCAGGCAGGCTGCTGCTATCAGGGAATACTGGTGCCATTTTCAGCATCGCAGGGTAAAAGGATTGAGCCTCGCCGCTGTACGCTCGGCTCGGCTCAGCTCAGCTCAGCTCGCCTCGGCTCATAACAGCTCAAAAGAGGGGGATTGGAGGGAAAACAAAAAAGAGGAGAGAACGGCTGACCCCTAACACAGGTACCACGCTTTTCCTTGTCATTTGTTTCTCCTCTAGAGCAGCAGTGTGCAGAGAGAAGTGAGAAGCAAGGAGGAATGGCAGAGGGGGGCGTGTGTGTGTGTGTTTGTGTGTGCATGCCGAATAGAGGACAGCGGGGTCCCTCATGGGACTGCGTTCTATTTTCATTTTGTGGAAGAACATTTGCCTCCCACACACACACACAAAACACAAACACACTATCCCAATACCAGACACCTGCCTCAATCCTGTTTTCCACCAGCATCTGTCCAAACAACAGGCACAAAATAAGCACAAATACTGTATCAGCCTGCAAACACACATGGAAAACATGCAGGGGATGGATGAGAGCTGCGAGCTTTCTGTTTGTCTCCGGTTTGTTTTTCTTTCCTAGCCGCGTTTAGCATCCTGAGCCTTAGGATGTGTTGCGTAGTGCTATAACTGGACGCTATGTCAGAGCAGCGATGTGTCATAGCATGCTGTTTACTCTGCCTATTGCATAAGGAGAAAGCTAAAGCACACACATTTGCACATGCACACATATACACACTAATCTTATGAAACCAGTGACGAAGACGCATTCTGGTTCTTCTAATGTGTGTTTATTTGTGGTGCGTAGATCAATATAGTATGTATAAGTATACCATTTATTGCTCTGTATGAGGAATAAATAGTCATGTACTTTCTTCTTTAAATTATGTGGCTATTATTGAGATAATAATTCACCGTACAGTTGTTTGCTGTAAGCTTGTTTATGTTTTAATGAATCAGTCTTTGCCAGTGACACACGCTGCATTTCATATGCTGCTTCTATGTTTGTTTCTGCATAGACTCACTTCAAAAGCAGCTTTACTACACTGTGCCATTAAATGATGCACTGAGACTGCAGTGTCACCACTGAATGAAACTGAACCAACAGCCTCGCTCACCCTGGAGAGAGGGAAAGATGATGAGTGAGAAAGGGGAGGAGGGTTGAGATAGGTGTGACGGGGGGTAAAAAAGCAGTAGGGAGGTGAAGACAGAAAGAGCAATATGTGTTTGCGTGTGTGTGTGTGTGTGGGTACACAGGTCTGTTTGTGTGCATGTGTGGGAGAGAGTGCAGCGGGGAGGAGGGGGCAACGACAGAGATAACGCAGAGAGGGTGTAGAGAGGTGTCAGGGACGGAAAACAGAGGTGAGATAGAAAACAGCGGTGGTGTTTGTGCGTGCGTGTGTGTGTGTGTGTGCCTAGAAAGATAGGCACAATGTGCGCAAAAGAGTAAGAATGAGAGAATGATAGAGGGAAGTGATAAGAGGTGAAGGGAAGGAGGAATATATGAATGGAAGATGAAAGGCTGATCCCCTATAACTATGCAGTGACATGGCCACCATCAACACGTAAACAACTGCACAAGCATAAACAATCTGGGTTTGTGAATGTGCGACACGTCTGTATGAACAGCCTGGAAACGTGTGTTGTCTTTGCATATTATTCAAATACTAGATTTTCCAGTAGGATTCAAAACTATCTACAGTTTATAAATCTGTGTTCCAAAACACAGTCACTTTACTGTGGTTGTTGTAGTGTGTGTGTGTGTGTGTATGTGTGTGTGCAACAACAATTTTTCTCTAGTCAAAAGAAATAGATAAGACAAGAGCCAGCCCATTGGCTTGGCACAACATGGCATGGCAGGGCAACACACCTCGAATACACAATCACTGCTACAGCAACACACACGCACATACTCGAAAAGTCTGCTCTCCTTTTCCTCTGACTTTTTCTCCTTCACACACACGCACACACACAGACTAACAGTGAGTTTCCTGCATGATGCAACACAATGAAAGGAAGCTGATTATCATGGAGATTGGAAGGCGTGTGGAGAGCAGGTTTCAGTATGAGAGCGTGTGTGTGTGTGTGTGTGTGTGTGTGATGGTCAGTAAAGGGCATATTGAAATTGGCAACTCACTGCTGTGGTGAAATGAAAGGTGAAAGCTCCACACTGTGTCTTTCTCCCTCTCTTACTTTCTCTTACTTACTTCCTCTGTCTTCTTTCCCCTTTTTTGTCTCCTGGTCTCAAACTAAAACAAATGTATAAAGTTGAGAAGGAGAAAACAACGGACGAAACAGAGAAACAACACAACAGATTAAAGGCAGGTGATAAGACAGGACAAGCCAGCATCATTGTTAGAGACTTAAAACATCAAGCGGTCATCTTTCTCTTGTTGCTTTTTTCCTTTCCTGCTTTTAATCTTACCGTCTCTACATTGATCTGTCCTTTGTTTATGTCCGAGTTCTCAATTACGCCAGCCCCACTTTTAACTAGACCGCCGTGCTTACCGCTTGTGTCCGTGCGTCAGCGAGTGTGCCTATGTTTACGAGCACCGCACTATAAGCCCCAAGTGCCCACCTAATTGCCCCGGAGGCTCATGGTTATTTACTGTGGGGGGTTATTAGACAGACAGAGAGAGAGAATGTTTGTCCCTCATTAAAGAGAAGTGCCACGAATACAAGCAGGGCTGTAGGGAGCAACCGGACCACAGCACAGTCATTAAAAGCACACACACACACATAAACACGGTTAGCTACTAATGAATGTGGACACTGTGAGTCATAGCGTGCCATTTGTATTCATTCTGAATGACAATCCCGGCTCCTTTTTTACAAATGGTCAAAAATCGTCTCTGGCATCGTTTCTGTCATGGCTTCAGTTAATTGTCTTTCTTCATCATGTGCTGCTGAGCTTCACTGTATCTGTGAGAGTTAACAGCACAGTGTGAACACGACACACTCCCATCCTGCACACAGGCCCGATTCAAGGCGCTAAAGGACAGAGGAGCGAAAAGTAGCTGCTGTCTGGGCCCCATGCAGTCACAAACCCATACACAGGCTGTATTGTACATGATATATTGTCCAATATGTTTGCTCGCTGAAACACACTTAAAGCTACTGTATGCAATTAAAGTCAAGGCTGGACTCAAAGTCAATCCAAAGTGCTGCTGCTCAAAAACCGTTCCAAACGTACGTTTACCTTTGGCTACGTTACATGATATTATGATAATATAAAGTTGGTCTTTTTACTTATATAGCATTTAAGAATGAGGCTCCTAATCAATCAATTCTGCTTTAACAGACCTTCCCTCTCCCAGCTTTGCTGTGCTCTGCCACAAGGGTGACCCCTGTAAAAAAAATAAAAAATCAAGTAAAAACTTAGCACGTCTCTGCAGTCCTGCCAGTGCTTATACGTCTGGGTTACATGGGGCTTTGGCACCTCCGCAGACTGAATCAGGTTTTAGACACATTGCTATTGAAAATATATATTTCAATTTAAATACTGCGTGTTAAATTTGTCCAATTTATCAACAGGTGTGTCAGATAACAGCCTGACTTTAACACAGAGGCCTCATCACCATCCTATCATATGGACAGTACAAAGCCTTTAAGAACATAGTGCTTTAGAATATGAATAACAAACTGCAGCTATTCTCTGTATCATTTGCTCAGTTCCAAAATGAGCCCAAATAACAGACTGTTGTGGCACACTGCTCTTTTTTTTTAATCAAAAGCTTATGAGCTTCTTCGTTTTATGATGTTTGTGCCATTCCTAATACCTGCAGGGTTCACTGTGTATTATCTAATACAGAAACTATACGCATTGAAACACACAGTGTAAACACACTCTCTACAACATCACGTCCCAACCAAACTGACAGAAATACAAATACAGATTCGTCTCCCTCATCTTTCTTCCACATGGCTGTGTATACACTCATATAAGCCTGCACAAGTGTAAACACTTTGCTACATCTTCATGTGCATCTTACAAACAAACACAAATGCACAGGAGCTGAAATTTGTAGGAGCTCGGTTCTAGTGAACAGAATACTACAGCTGCCAACTAAGATCCTATTACACGTAGTAGTTCCTCACATGTACAACCATGTGTGTGAGTGTTCGTGTATGTTTATGTCTTCATGCATGTGTGTGTGTGTGTGTGTGTGTGTCTGCACTTGGGCCTAATGCAGTTTGCAGGTAATGTGTTTTCATTGGACTAGCCAGACCAGTGTCAGCGCAGTGTGTTTGTCTGGTGAGGGCTGATGTATTTCCCACTGTGAAAGTGAGGAACATCAGAGAGAGAGAGAGATGGATGGATGGGGGAGGAACAGTGGAGGTGTGGAGAGGAAGAGCAAGGGGTTACTGCAGGGAAAAGAAGACAGAGGTTGCGATGAGAGAGAGAGAGGAGGGGGTAGAGAGGACGAGGGAAAAGGAAAGGCTCATCTGTATGCTGGTTACTGTGTGCTGCTTGTTTGATCTGGAGGGAGTACTTAGTGCTGGATGGTGAAATGCTGCAGAGTGGGGAAGGCAAAAATAAGGTTCCTGCAAGAACGTGCATACGTGTGTGTGTGAGAAAGGAGAGAGAAAGGGAAAGAGAGAGTGTGTGTGTGTATAATTAGGTGCGAGGTGTTGGGTGCAGCACTTTGCTCATTAAAAGGACCTGGCTGCTGTCCAGCTCTGTGCAGTTCATCAACTATCCTTCGTGTCTCCTCTTCCTCCCCTGTCTTTTCATCATCTGTCCTCTGCTTCCTTCCCCATTCAACCCCCCCCCCCTCCCCCCTTAGTTGTTTCCTTCCTCTTCCGTCTTTGCACGCCATCCTCCAAATCCCAGCATTACTGCAACAAAACCCCGCTTTGCAATAGTGCTGCTGATAGACGAAAAGAGGCGGAACAAGGGTGGCGGAGGGCATTTTTCATCACTGATGAGTGTGTGAGCAGATGAATATATCATGCTTATTAAAGATCAGTAATGAACACATTTGCATATCCATACTAATAAGTGCATGTGTGAGGATAAAGGCACACGGACACTTTATATGTAACTGTGGTTGAAGGCTTTTTTCGGCTTGTTAGCAGAAAGCACCTGTTGGGCAACTGCTAAACATTTGAAGCAAAAATATAACATGTTTGCATGACTAGAAATGCTCTATATGTTTTCTTTGGTGACACTGATAAAGATGAATTATCAGCGTTTTCACTTTGCATCAAAAAGAGGTGGAGTAGTTTTGTTTCTAAATGCACTGACTTCACTCTCAGCTCCTTTTTTATTTTGCAAGCATTTAGAAAATTATGCTTATTAAAGTTTTTGGGTGAGTGTGCCTTTAAGATTCACCTGCGCAGGTACTCAGCAATAAATAGGCAAGGCCATTTGTGTGTCTCCCTGCTGCTGAGCTGTCTGACACAGAGAAAGAGACTGAACAAGTGTGAGAGGAAATATATTAGATCGACGTAGAAGGAAGATTCAGGAGGAGAGAGACAGAAATCATAGTGAATGGAGTGAAAACGAGCAGTAGAGATGCCAATGGAGAAAACATGAAGGGATGAGGCGAAGGAAACAAATAAAGATTGATGCCAAAGCAGCAATCGGGCATGAAGAAACTTACTAAAAGTCAAAAACAGAGCGTTTCCTATATGTTTGAGTGAATAAAAAAAGAGAAACAGAGAGGTAAAAATAACAGCCATTAGAGCGAAGAGGAAGTGTGTGTGACGGGACCAGGCAATTGTCAAGAATCGTACTGGAACCACAAAGCTGTCACCAGTGTGCCTCCTGTGTTCTGATCACGCAGCAACAACAGTACTTTGAAAAGTTTTCTACCCACCTAACCCCCACCCCCTCCCTGCGCCTTCAAACAGCTGCTGGAGTTACATAATACTAAGAGAAATGTTGAGAACAAGCAAGATCAGAGCCGCAGAGAGACACACATGGAGAAACCAAGCGGGAGAAATGTTCCAGAATGTATCCTGTGCCATGACACAACACACAAAAACGCACACATCCTTGCCTAATTGTAGTCAGAGCCTGCATCCACATGCAGATTAAGACAAATGCTGCTGTGCCGGTTTCTATACTGTAGTATTAATATGCAGTCATATTAATACTGAGAAAGACAAAACAACTTGAAGAAAAAACGAAGAACTGTTTGACTTGCCTCAATTGAGCTGCGTTACATAAGAAAAACAAGGACAGGAGGTGTGTCTGTGTGAGCACACCGGGAGTGTATGTACGCTAACTTGTGCACACGTGAATACATTTAGGTGGGTGGGTGCCATCTACGTGTGTTTTGTTGGCAGATGTGGGTTAGAATAGAAGAGACTCCCTGGGGAGAGCACTTAAGGCATAGCTGACTGCCTCTCTGCCTGACAGAATCTCACTGGCCGTCATGTAATGAACAAACACCCACATGCACGCCCAGCCTCACATTGTCCTGTACTAAAGGAAAGCTTATATTCCTGAGCAGTTAGAAGCCAGATTCTCACTTCTCCATCTATGGACTTTTTTTTTTTTTGTTAAACCTACATGCAGATGAAATGTGTAACTCAGGACTTCAAGCTGTGCATCCACATATTCCAGCAGGTTAAAGGTCAGTGGGCCACCTAGGTCAGGTGCGAAAACATTTCTCCAACAAATAAATACGCAATTATGTCTCTTTGAACGTTGACCTGTTGTCTCCCCAATCACGTCCAGCACAGTACTGCACAATCCTTGACGATGTCAATATGATGTTTTGTAGAAGGAAGCAAAGAACGTGGAACGACGCTGTGTCCCCTCGCAGGTCCCCATTGATTACTTTAGCCAGTGCTGTTGCTAGGGTGCGTGTGCACGTCTGCTTACATGCATGCGTGTGTATGTTTTGCTTGGCTGCCTCCCTGCTATGGACACAAAGTCAGTTCTCTGCCTGTGAATTAGCTTCCATAGCAACCAATGCCAAACAGTCAGCCAGTCAGCCAAGCAGGCAGGCAGGCAGGCGGGCAGCGAAGTGAATGAACGCCGCTCCGCTTGTGCGATCTGAAAGTGGGCACAGGCCCGATGCCAAATCTGGGTATGGTGGGCACACTGGCATGCTGACGGGCACAAACAATGGTGAGGAGGGGTTTAACAATGTGCACTGGTATGTGGATGGCAGACACAAAGTCAAAAGTGGAGTTCGGTGTGATAATGGAGCCGCTCGGTCTGTTTGATGCTTCTTCAGTTTGTTTTCCTACTGTTTCTCTTCCTCCATCGCTATTTTTGTTTGCTGCACAGTATCTCTCTGCTTTTCATCCCCTGTTCCCTCTCTGTTTGCTTTCCTTCTCTTATCTCTTTCTCTCCTTTCTCCTCTCTTCTCCCTCTGTCTCTCTCAGAAAGAGGTTGCGGCATTGCAGAGGTGGGTGTAGTGCGGGGGCAGAGAGATTTTTTTTTTTTTTTTATCAGAGTGTTATTGTCAGAGCTGGCCCATCACCTTGGATACACACACAAATGCACCCACACACACACACAATCACACACTTAAGACGTCAAACACACGTCAAATGCTACCAAAACAGGGAAAGTCTGGCAGAAAACAAAACAAAACAAAACAAAACAAAACAAAACAGGAAGTATGCCCAACACTACACAATTTGCATGGTGAACTGTGCTAAGTCAACCTCTCAATCTCTTCCAGACATAGAAAAAACAGCAAGTAAAGCAACATAAACAAAACCATGTGGCGAAGGCTTCAGAGATGCAGTTCACTTTGATTTAGATGATAGTTAGATCACGAGGTGTGCCGTGAGCAGGCTTATAGTCCAGTTCTGCCTAATTGTTAATGTTCTAATACAGAACAAAATGACAGAGATGCTAATGACTTCTCACTCAGATGTCTATCGACTGACCTATCCGTAGCCATGGTAGCCAGGATGCGGCACGCACACACATGCACACACACACTAACACTAAAAGATTCACACACACAACACAAAGTCACCTGAGGCTCAGATGAGGGATAAGCCTGAGCCAAAATTTGAAATTAAATTATAATTTGATATCATCAATTATCTCACTTGTTAGGTAGTGTTTCCACCGTGGTGAGCAAAACATAATGGATGCACAGAATGGAGCTGTCAGGCTATTTTCTGCTTTTATATTGCTTTATTGCACATATCTTTTCTTTTGTGTAGATCAAACCATGTGTGTTGTGACTTTACACAAAGACGAGGAAAAAAAAAGAAAAGAAAAAAGAACGAGAATGAAGGCTGAATAGTAGCAGCACCTGGGAGAGAGTAAGAATAGTAATCAATCATGTGTATATGTTCATACACACACACACACAAGAAAATATGCGCAGTGCACAGCTGGGCTGCAGAGAAGCCATCTGTAACACCACAATATAAGCACTCGGTGTGTGTGTGTGTGTGTGTGTGTGTGTGTTTGTTGTCATGTGTGCACCTGCATGCATGTGCATGCAAGCAAAATCAAGATCAAGTTCAGTTCGTTCATCCATGTCTGCCCTTACAATGCAGGGACACACAAGCACAAGCATTGATTTACATGCAAACACAGTCTTTTGTCAACACATGAACTGCTACACACACACACACACACACACACACACACACACACACACACACGGGGACTCATGCATAACCATCGACCCTCACCTGCAGCCATAGTCTACATAGCAATGCATACTAAAAAGACCAGGACACAAGAGGGGCAAGGTGTGAAGTGGCAGATAGATGAGACAAGCAGGGAATGGAGTGAAGGATGGATGGATGGATGGAAGGAGGGGGGGCAGTGGCAGAGGTTTGAACAGCCAGAGAGATCTGTAATGAGATCTCAGACAGAATGCTACACTTTTATCGTGGCTGGGTATCAGACAAGGGAATGAGTTAGAATGCATCAACCTAGCTGGACATACGAGCATAAACCCCGACGCACCATTTTGGCGTCGGGGTTTATGTTGATCTTCTTGAAAAAAAAACGTCAAGTCGGCCATGTGGTGGAATTAGCTCAGGCTGACAACAACTCACAGCTATCTAAGCTGCCCCTCCACCCCACACACACACACACACACACACATTAAATTAGAATAGGTTAGCGCTGACCCAGTGTTGCTTTTAGCGTGTTGGCTTGTATCACAAAGTGAGTCACAAGCTTTGCTGGGAGAAGACACAGCACAAATTTAAACATCAGAGCAACAAACCCTAGGCTATCTCCACATTTATTCATGTGGTTTAACACCCACAAACACACGCGCGCACACATACACACACACGCATTATCACAGCACAAACTGAGCTTGCACACACACAGCAGCGTGTTTGTTTATTAAATCGAGCGGTTATACTCATTTTTAACCAATCCTGTGACAATACTAAAACCAACAGTAAGCCACAAGATTGCAGTGGGTGTGATGTGACGATTACTCCACTGCAAATATGTGAACACCCAAAAATCTGCTAATTTCGTCTCTTTAAATGATTTGACTGTGGTGTTAACTGTTGGAAAGGATGGACATTCATTCATGGGATTTGTTGACACTACGGTAACGTTCCCATTCGAACTGGACATTCAGGTGTCTGAACAATCGGATGCAGCATCTGTCCATAGCTGCCGTTTACCACATGTAGCACACAACAGGAGATTGTCCATGTTCTCAGTGAATGAACATACTCAGTTTGTACCTCTGATACGACCCACAGAGCCATTTGTCGAAATAGCACCCCCACGTTAGAAGGCACGAATCTGTTGAAATTGCACCCGTTTGGCACCGAGCAACAAAATGGCAAATACCGTGTCGTATATTGGCACCAACATGGTGACCAGTATCACACTAGTTTGTTGCTCTAAATGGTCAAAAACATGGAATTAAAACTGTGGAAACATGGCAGATTAAAGAGGTTTGAGCACAAACACAACATGGTTAAGTCGGGTTAGGGTTACACTAAATAAAGATGCTTAGAGTTGGTTGAAAATGTTTTTTAAAAAAAATTGCAGTTCCCTAACATCACATCACGTGTCACATGATGTCACATGCTGCTTCACCTGCACTGGTTGTGCGCCATTTGTTTGATATAAATAGCATTAACAAGCCTACTTTCATTCCGGGAATTCTCCAGACAGTGAGTCATGTCAATGACGTGACACTGTACAAAAGACAATTTAATGTCCGGTCCAGCTGATTTGGACATTTGCGTTCCTCTGGGTCATGTCTCGATAGGACTAACACTGTAGTGCATGTGTGAAAACATTTTCAAAAAGCACCTCTACCCTTTAAGATGAGTTAGCAGTTCTACAGTGGCAGTAATTCATCTTTTCTGTTTTTAATTTGTTGCTTCTACGTGAAGGCTGCACCCGCTCACGAGAGAGCGAAATCAGATACCTCTGATACTTCACATCCCTCCGCTTCCTCCTCCCGTGATATCTCCCCTCACACACTCTCCCCTCCTCCTCTAAACTTCTTTCCATCCCTCTCTGTATCTCCACCTCTTCCCCCATAAACAGCTCTATCTTCCAAAATAGCATTCTGCTTTGCAGCATCCTCCCCTCCTCCCCCCTTCCTCCTTTGAGTTACCCCATCTCACTCTCTTTATCTTCTCTCTCAGTGCCTCCATCTTTCACTGTTTCTCGCGGCTTCTTCCGCTACCCATCCTTCTCTCTCCTCGCTCCCCTTTCTTTAACCTTTCATGGCGTTCCTCTCTTCCTCTCGTCTTTTTTTTTCCACTCACTTCCTCACACTGGTGTACACAGACATCTCTCTCAGTGCGTCTTTGTTTCAGTCTTTCCATCGTTCTCTCCATCATGCTCCGTCAACATCTTATACCACACCTCCTCCCTCCCTCTCTCTTGCCTCCTTCTCTTTACCCATCCTCCCGTTTCTGCCCTTTTTGCCATCTTCAGCTCACATCTGTTAGTCTAACACCCATCTTCTCCCTTTTCAGCATGCTTCCATCTCCCCCATTACACATCATTATTGAGTCTGTTCTGTCTTATCACTCTTCCCTCTCCACTCTTCCATCTCACTGTTGGGATGACGCGTGATTGCATATTCCTGTCTCATTTTAAAGCAGCCATATGTTCGCAAACACACACACACACACACACACACACACACACACACACCATTTCCCTGTTAAAATATTCAGCGTGCATAATGTCATCGTCAAGGTTAACAGCTGAAGTGCTAATGGTGAGGGGGTTATGGATAATACTGAGGTAAGGACACGCAGTCAGCAACATCACAGTATTCTGGGCTGAAAATGATGTCATCTGATGACCTTTCATATACATCATCAAGAAAAATATTGAAGCATAATTGACGATCCTCTAATCAAACGGTAATTATTGCCATGAATGTTTGAAACTGAAAGCAATCAGCTGAAGAGAATTTCATGCTGTTTTAGCCTCAGCCCTCTATCTTTGTCCCCTCATTTATGTTCATTAATGAAATGAGCCGCTGTTGTTCCACGGATAATTCATTGACATGCGTGGCAGCAGCGTCCGTGCATTTGTTTGTGTGTGCAGTGTGTACACGCCCGCCATGGTGGGCGAACAGATGCAAAAAGGCATGACAAGAAAATAACCTTCCCGTCCTCCCTCCATCCCTCGTCTGTTGCGATGACGAGACACCTCTCTTGGACTCCCTCTCTCTTCCCCTCTATTTTTATCATCTTTTCACCTCCCACCGTCTCTGTTGCTCCCTCCATCTCTCTCTGTCTGTCTCTCTCTCGCTCTTTCTGTCTGTCTCTTACTTTTCCAGTCTTTCTGTCCTTGGGTGTCTGCAGCCAGCTGTGTCTGCGGGCCATTAGTGCCCCCCTCCCCTCCGCCCATTTTCCCCATCACTGATTCCTCCAGCAGGCTCTACTCCCTCCCCCACCGTGCCGTTACTCCTCCTCTCTCCTCCTCCTCCCTTCACACTCCTCTGTCCCTATGACCACTGGGGCTCCATTGTCACAGCAACTGCTGATAGTAGTCTTGTCCTCAGTCTGGCATTCTGTTACGCCACTGCAGCAAATTCAGATGGCTGTATGCAGGCACATCTGTAAACATCCACATTCGGAGACACATATCAACACACGCTGGTTATTAAAAAAACACCCCAGTAAGCACACATCCTGTACATAGCACAACCACATTGTGTTATTCCAACATGCACACGTACACCACCGAATCGACACAGTCAGCATCCTCCCCTTTCTGTTTGTGTAAACATCTTGTGCTGCCAGCCTCTTGCGACCGCCTCTCGTTATGAAAAGTTATTGCGCGGCATAATGTAGTGCCACTTACTTCTCCCCACACCTCCCCTATCTCACTCATCATAATAAAAACCATGATTGATCCACTTTCGCCATGGCATGCTGATGACTTTGGCCTTTGGGTGTACAGTGAAGGAAGGAGAGCAGGTTGCCTTTGCAAAAGTGGGCCACGGGTATCGTGTCCCTAGTGTATCTATGCAGTCAGCACAAGATAGCAAGGCCGGAGCACACGCGATGCAGGGGATGGTCATTGTTTCATCCTGGTTTTGGAATGAAATTAAATCTGTACAGTATTATATTACTGTGTCACTCTGACTGTCTTAGGGCTTTTATGTTATTCCTGTGAATCCCCAGTAAGCTCAGTGAGAGCCCTAAGAGCTCCTTGAAATAGATGGTAGACTACAATAGTCTTGGCTGCAATAGATTTGTTTACAATGCGCTTGTCCCTTTGTGTTCATCTATATACCGTAAGAGCAGCAGAAAACATTTAGATTTGGGGTCAATCGAGGTGATGTAAGGGGACAAATTCCTGAGCTCTACATCTGCCCTATTTTTAAGGTTTCAAAAAGTGATAAATATTAATATCTCTGTTAAATATCTGACTGTGAGGGCGAGCAGTGTTGAAATGTTGCACTGGATCCTAAAAAGTGTGAGTGGAATGGAGCGTACGTAACTTCTGCAGGTGGAGGTTGCTTTGCAGCTGGGTGAGGAGCGAGACACGACATTGGAAGTGTCCTTTAAACATGAAAACCTTTTGAAGGCAGCCTTTCTGTTACTCAGCTGAAGGAATAAAATATGTCTGTGCTAAAGCAAAACTAGTTGCCTCTAGCTACATTTGAGAAAATTACAATAATCCTTGCGTTCTGAAACATCCTGTTGATGTCTCGGTTGTGCAACAGCAGCTTCTTCCGCTTCACATTCACGACTAAAAGCCAGTTCACAAATCACTACATAATTTTACAGCTCCAGCAGCTGCCATTACATAGCTGCACCTGCAATGTAACAGAACATGCATCATTCATCAGGTTGTGATCCTATTGGCTGGGGTTCAACATAGAGGCCACACCTCCAGCCAATTAGAGTAGGTTCAAGATATGAATTTTATATCAATAGCTTCCAAACAGCTGCTTGGTTTGGGATCTGCTTGGTTTGTGAAAGCAAAATCCAAACAAATCTGAATGAACAAAACGTCAGATATGTCATGAACACGGCACAAAGACGTTAAAGAGTGAGTTAATTAGAGGTTGGTAGAGACCACTGTCCTTCAGCCGCAAAAACGTCTTCAGCATTTTCTTACTTTAGAAAAAGGCAAAATTAGCAAAGGAAATATTTTTTATACTTATTAAATGCACATTCAGCCAGTACATATTCTTTTATACTCTGAAGTAACATTTTGACAGAGTATATGAAAAAAAATTTAATATCCAGTGACTTTGTGAAATTCTCTGTTCTTTGTTCTGGATTCCTATGTAGCTCTTTAGCAGGTTTGCACACACTTCTTTCAGCCATTTTCCTTCGTCTTTCACTTAAAAGCGTCTGTCCATGTTTTTATAATGGTCTTCACGGTTCGTGCTAGTATCCCTAAATGCTGGAGTTCCTCCGAAAGCCACTTCCCTGATCCTATTGTTTCTGCTGTTCTCAGCAAACTGCTTCAGACTGCCCCTAGAAATCTGCCCACGTCCAAATTTTTTAGTGCAACCCCAATTTAACACAGTTGGTGCCACTCATCAAGCATTAAGTGTCAGCAGTCTTTTTTAAAATTAAAGCATTTTAACATAAAACTGAATTTGTTGGTTTATGAAGAGGAGTGCAAAGGTTTGCTCTGATGTAATATTGATCGCAAAATGATCGCTGTCTCTTCCACCACCTCTCTCGCAGACAGACACACTCACACACAAACACAGTCTCTCACAATCCATTTAAGTCCCTTTTAGCCACCAGAGGACAATAAAAAATGGGTCGTCAAAAAAGTGGGGGGGGGCACACACAGACACACCACAGATATACACAAAATGATGGCCCATTGCATCATCTACATCCCCCTTCCTGTCAGTCCCCTCCTCCTCATCCTCCTATCCTTCCTTCCTTCCTTCCTTCCTTGCATCCATCCATTGCCCATCTCTCCAAACACTCTATTGATTGAGCCATTCAATTTCCGGCTGTAATTCAACTACACTGTTGTACTTGAATATGTAAATGAGCCCATGGGGATTGCCGGTGCTGTTGTTGTCACGGCAACCTCTCGTCAAACATAGTGGCGCACACACACTGGACCCTACGCGCACGCACACACACACAAACCGGACAACCTCCTTTGCGTTGGGAAGGAGAAACAAGGTGAAGTGCTTGTGTGTAGAGTGTTGAGCTCATATGAAACTTTGACAGCAACATGAGAGTTGGCCGTTGCTTGAAATGACCTCACTTTACCCTTGTGTGTGTGTGTGTGTGTGTGTGTGTGTGTGTGTGTGTGTGTGTGTGTGTGTGTGTGAGTGAGAGAGGGAGAGTGAGAGCGAAAGCGAGAGAATTAGGGACAGAACAAAAAAGAGAGCGAGAGATACTGTGTCCACCGGCTGGGCTCATGCTCTTTGAAGACTCTTCCCCTTGTTTCCTGTTTCTCTCCCCCTCTCACCTCACGTTTTTCTCCCTCTCTCTCCCTCGTTTTCTCCCCATGTTTGTGCAGCCCTCTAATCACACTGACAGCAGAACAGCACTCTCAGTGGCTTCTGCCACCATGCATGCACGCAAACATACAAAAAAAAACACATACAAATACATAAAATTTATACGTTCTCCATGTTTTCCCCTTCTCACACATGCACTCCCAGATACACACACACACAAACACACACCCACAGCTCCAGGCTTGTGTGTCATGTGTGCTACTCCATAAGCTCTCTCTCCCTCTGTGCCTCTGTCTGCCCCTACATTTTGCTTTGTCACACCAATCTGTGAATGTTTCTGCGTGTGTGTGTGTGTGTGTGTGTGTGTGTGTGTGTTGGGGGTGGTGTCTCTGTTTACTGTTATATGTGTGTGCATCTGTCAGTGTGTTTGTGGTGTTAGTCTGTAAGCAATGTGCATGCTGCATAATATGGTGTTTTCTTTTGTTAGAACTACTTTAAAGCTCATTTCTAATCATGAGTAAATACATCTTAAGTTAGGGTTTATTAAGAATTAAATGCTCAGAAATGCTAAACTGCTTCATCAGGACTATGTGGGTGAAGTTTGATCAGATTTGACTGACACAGCTGGCAGCATAAACAAACAATCTCGCAACTGACATTTTGATTCAAATGTTGTGAGTCTGTCACTGGACCCCTAAAATGTGTGACGTCACCTTTTTCCATCTGAGCCATGCCCACTTCAAACCAGAGAAATGATGAAGAGCAATCCAACGAATATTCCAGTCAAGTGAAATAGCAATGTTTATACTCTGGCAGGACTCACATGTTCAAGTAGGAGCTTTTTGGTTAGAGGAAGACGCTGGTTTCAGGGCTTTAAGTTTGTCAGTAGAGTGATAACGGAATCGAGGCAATTGTTTAAAATCAATGCAAAGCCTTTTGTGCCTCCTTCAACACATAAATTATTAATGCAACTCACAAAAGCAAGGGCATTTATCTGAACAATAATACGTTACTTGATGATGTGGTTTGGGTTAAAACGTTCAGCAGGCAGTTTGGCCCCATCCTTCTCATAAACAATGACACTTCAATTTGGTTGTGAATCAAGAAGGAAACATTTTCTCTCCCCCGCAAAAAAACAAATGTCTTCCACAGAGGTTTTGTTTGAACTCAATTTTTGGGAGAAAGTAGTGGGTCTAGTGGGCATGTGTGAGTGAGTGCTTGTGCACGTGTGTATATGTGTGTTTGTGTGTGTATGTGCATGCACAGTGCTAGGCAAATGAGCTTGTCAGTATGCGGCGCAGGCCTCTCTCTGGTGGCAGGCAGATGACAGTGCAGTGATTGGGCTGATTTCACCGAGGACGTGAGGGGAAATCTGAAGGCTGCCTCAGGGCTCAGGTGCTTATCACCTCCCCGCACACACTCTCACACAAAGTCGGATGCACGTACAAACACACACCGACACAGACTCTGCCGCTAACTTTTGCAGTCTGCCTAAAACACACAGCTGCGTGGTTATACACGCACACATGAAAACAAGAGTTGGAGACAAGCACACACCCGGATGACACATACATGGGTACATACCGTATGTGAACCGTGTCGCCTTTACTTTATTAGAAAGTTAATTATCAAAATCTCTTGTGAGTCTGCTGCTGATGCTTTCTGTCTCAATGCGTGGCCATCCAGTGTTAGCTACACACACAACTGCAGAATCATGTGTGCATGGCATGCATGTGTGGGACCAATTATTATAGACTGGAGCAGGTGGGAAAGGGGAAATTACAGTTTGTATGGAGGCCTACATACACTTCCTAAGACAATCATTGACAATTAATTACAGTCTAAGTGGCAGTGGGTATATTACACAAACACAAACACACAGACACACACACACACACAAGCAAATGAAATTCATTTTTGTAAAGGGCAAACTTCAGATTTAAGTGTCAATTTTGTCAGACTGCTTGGCACGTTGCAGCAGTTTTTTAATGCGGTAATGTTCAAATGTGCACCAAAGTATTAGTTTGCTTTGTATACATTTTTGCTCTTTTTCTGATATGGCGTTTGCTTCAGCGTTCCCACAGCAGTTCTGTTTGCTGGTCATTTGTTATTCAAAACTCAAGTTTTGATGTTTTCATCGTTTCATTTTACAATAAGATTTCTTGTTTAATGTGAAATAACCAAAGGAAAATGTTAAGGCTTAAATTACTGGAATCCTGAATGAAAAAATATCCTTTGTAAAACTGTATGGGATGACATTATCAAGCATCTTTGAGGTTTATGTTGTTGCCCTTTACATTTAATTAAAATAACATGTTTTTCATCAAAGTCAAAGTCATCGGGACTGAGAGAAGCCGCAGCGTGTGCACGCGCCGCCATGTTGTTCAACGCATGTTGTTCATGAACGCTGTTCACTGAGGAAGACAACGTTTTATCTTGCTTAATAATTCAGGATAACATCTCGGGCTTAATTTGCTCATTTACAATTTACACGTAACAAAGGGCATTTTAGAGCCTGTGTGAATTAGTCGCGTAGAATTAGACTCTGTCTTGGTAAGTTGTGATATTGAGGATTCAGTCCAGTCAGAACCGTTTGTTTGTGGTGGGAACGTGATAGGAACTCAGTCTGACCAGCCTGCAAGGCTGAGCTACACAGATCTTGAAGCCAGGTCCACGTTTCACACTGCGATGTGCATGAGCAAAAGCAGGAGTTGCCAGCAGCTACGTGTAGCTAAATAATGAAGCAAGGTCTGATCTGAACCAACTATGAAGTCCACTGTATTCCTGATGTCTTATCCTGATATTATGGTTCATTTTCTGTGTAGAAAGAAACCAAACCAAAGAAAAGCTGTTCATCTGATTTGGACAGAGCACACAAGCATCTTCTGAAATGCCCTAAAGCCATTTCTGATCCAATGCAAAACTATCTAAAGGTAATTAGCACTGCTGAATGTGCAGTTGTAACTAGAATTATTAGCTCTTAGTGTAACATCATGCTGTTCTAATTGTGATTCATACTACAATTCATACAGCATTACTACCAATTATTACCAAAAGGAGAATTTACTGGTATTGAAGATGATTCATTTTGCAATCCATTCATGCTATGATCCAACTATAGAGATGAATCACCATGATGTTGCATGTCGTTGAAGACGTTGTCATGAAAACCTACGAAGCCAGTAAAGCTAGTGCCTTAAATGAAACTATATCTGACAGATTTACAGTAGCTGATTTTCATCCAGCTCCAGAAGCCACACGCAGCTTGTAATCGGACCAGGCCAACGCAGCAATGCAGTTTCACTTCAGTTCGCGGCAGTGCAGCAATTTAAAACAAATTATCTTTGATGGTTCACAACAGATTGAAATGGAAAGTGTGAGCGAGGAAAAAAAAAGCCCTGACGCATGACAAAAGATAAATTGAGGGTAAAGCAAGAGAGGTTCAAGGCTTTGGTATCGTTCCACTTGGTAAAAAGTGGCCCAATAGCTGCTGTCAGACAGAGCGAGATGCACGATGGCCTGCCCATTTTCTCCATATCTGTGTGGCTGTCTATCTGCATGTCTGACCATGTATCTGGCCGTCTCCTTGTCCATCTTGCTGTCTGTTTATCTCTCTCCATTTGTCTGTCTTGCTGCAATCTCACACATCTGTCTGTAGCAGGAACGACTGTAAATTAAACATCTGAGACTCTCTCTCTGTGTCCTTGGCTCTTATTCCTCACACACCACTGTCTTATGTGTTCACTCAGTCCCCTGTGGCTCGCCCCCGACTGCATTTCTTCTTCCTTCTTTTCATCTCTGTCCTTCCCCTCTCTTCTCTCTGGGCGAGATACAGAAAGAAAGAGTGAGGGCGAGGGATGGCGCGAGAAGGCGGAGGACCGGGGTGGGTGGAGATCATAGAGGAGATGAGGCCGTGCGGTGCGGATGGATAGACAGATGCATTCATAAGGGCTGCCGACTCCACAGCACGCTCACTGCATATCCAATCTCCCTCCATCCCACCCTGTCTCTCTCCTTCCCTCTCTCTCATTTCTCTTTTTCATTTCAGGACTAATGCTCCCGTAGCCTTCAAATGTCAGTTCAGTATGGCAACCTATTAGATGGTTAGCCAGAGTGGCTGACAGCTCTCTTGCTCTCTCCCTCGCCTTCTCACACACATGCAGGACAGAATGATTGTCTGAGGTTTTTGGCGTCATTTAGAGCAGGTGACAAAGACATGGTCGACAGAGAGACACCAGCAGAGCATTGCAGCAAAAGACTCTTATCACATCTTTCTTTATAAATGCCACTCCACCTTGCCACTAATGTACTGTACGTGCGCTGAAGCAGGCTTCTATAATCGGTATTTTTATGTTGACAATGCATATAACTACTAGTGAAAAAAGTTGCTCAAAGTGCTCTACGCAATAAGAAATATTACCTGATCTACCTGACAGTTTTTTCAAGTTTTATGGAGTTTTACGGTGTATTTTTTGACCTCATTGTTTTGCTTTCATGACCCACAACTTTACTCCTACCTCTCACACTTATCAGCCTCATTACCAGCAGCAATAGCAGCAGCAGCAGCAGCAGGTGGGTGTTCTCAGCTAAAGAAGTGGCATCAAAGGTAGCAAAAACATGGTAATACGTTGGAGACATAGTGAACACTGGGCTCACATTCATGAGTTGGACCAAAACAAAACTATAAATTAGGACTGCACCATATTTTATAGTATAAAATATTGCTGGAATCCCAATTCTATCCCACATTTGTCATGTGAAGACTTTGACTATTCACTTGAATGCTGACATAACAAAACATACGTAAATCAAACAAGTGATTAGTAAGTTTTGTGCGAAACCTGAACCAACTCAAATTTGCAGTTTATCAACGTCTTGGGTTAAGAAATCTATCCAAATGCATCTGTGGTGATGTTGAGGAGAGCTCCAGTTTTTTTACAAGCTGGTGTTTAGGTTCAGAAGGATTTAAATTACAGGAATATTATCAAGACTGTAAAACATTTTTTTACCAAATCAGTCATTAATTATAGTGTTGCTCTACATCTACTGGGTGTTAACTAATGAATGATGATGAACCTAATTTTTGCTAAAAAGTTTGCCACATTAACCCTGTGTGAGCATCAGTGTTATGTTTACAGCTTCAGTCTGCTGCCCCCAAGTAGTCACAAAGATATTTTTAGGTTTAAGAAAAATTTATACTTCGATTTTAATCCATTAAATACTTCTAACTCCCTTATTTATTAGTCACATCGTAGATTCTGGTTATATGTGTAAAACAAATGATTAGTTAATAAAATACAATACACTGTTGGTGAAAGTATATATGCTGTCACTAGTATAGTTACAACTAGCGTCACAAAGCTAATTTCCAAACATTCACATGAGTATTCCAATTTCCAAATTCATAAAAACCTAAAAAATACCTAAAAAACTTTAGGTAAGTTTTTCTGTTAATAGTTGTAAGCTGTATTATATTAAAAGGAGTATTTTGTGCAGAGCAGCATTCGTACTTTTACATCCGTAAAGAGTCTGAATGCTTCTGCCACCAATGCACCCCACTAAAACTGCAACAGTCCCAGCAAAGCAGAAACGGAGAGAGAGAGAGAGAGAGAGAGACATATAGATAAACAGAAAGCGAGAGAGTGACAGAAAGAATGGCATGAAACAGAGGATTAGGGGCTTAGTTAGCCTGCATGAAATCCCCTTTTCCTCTTGCGCCCTACAAAGGGAAGGAGGCAATCGGCCACATTATACAAAAAGAGGAAGAGAGGGAGGCGAGAGGGAAAGAGGGAGAGACAGGGGAGATTGCAAAATCTTGCTGGATCTGTTGTTTTTAATGCTTCCCCTCACGCTGCTCTGCATGGCTGCCGCCTCACCTGTGACATCACATTTATCAATACAGGAAGCGTTTTTGTTTGGCAAGAGACAGGGGGCGGTGGGGCGGTGGGGGGGGGGTAGTGTTGAGGGAGGGAAAAAGTGACATTG
Organism: Channa striata; assembly: GCA_033026295.1. Lineage (NCBI taxonomy): Eukaryota > Metazoa > Chordata > Actinopteri > Anabantiformes > Channidae > Channa > Channa striata. The sequence continues at coordinate 17,532,663 of CM065180.1, read as the reverse complement.
GCCTTGAAACCTGCTATTGTCTTGCCTCCAGGACAGCCAGCCAATCAGACGGCTCAGTCAGAGAGAGAAAGGGAGAGAGACAGAGTGAGAAAGAGAGGGAGAGACGGTTGCTATGGTTACATCCCGGGAGATGCGAGCACACTTGTTTATCTGTTGGCCGAGGGAGCGCGCACGGCGGGCCCTCTCGCTGAGCAGATGTGTATTTGTGCGTGTTTGTGTGTCCGTGTGGGTTTATCAGCTTGTGAGTGTGTCTATGTGTGTGGGGATGAAACTGAATGCACCCACGCACACACACCAGGGCTCAAACTGACCCTTCCATGGCTTTCTTTGTAAACAAACCCACCCGTACACACACACAAACACACTCACATACAGACACCTGCTTAATAGAACCACAGCTTACCTGCTGGGTATTATCGAGCCAACAGGAGTGGACTGATGCAAGCTAATTGGCCTGGTGTGAGCTGAGCACCAACTAAAGAAAGAGGAGGGAAAGAGATAGAAAAGGAGAGAATAGAAGATAGAACAGACAAAAGGAAGAGAAAAACAGGAGTAAGCTGGGTCACATACAATGAACGGAGAAAGGAAATGAGAGCAGACTGAGAAAAAAGTTGGACAAAAAGAAGGAGAATCAGATGTGACACAGAGGATGGATGTAGCAGAAAAAAGACAGAGGAAATGAGATGGAATGAAAAAGGGGCAGCCAGAGAAAGAAAGCGGCTCAGATAAAGAGAAATTCAGAGGGACGAAATGAAAGAGAAAAAGAAGCATCCGAGCCAGAGAGAATGAGAAAGAAGCAGGAAGGACTACCTGGTTTGAGAGGCACAAGCAACAGAAACATCAAGACAATGAGAAGAAGGGATGAAAAGAAAACACTGAGAATGAGAGAGAGAGAGAGAGAGAGAGGGCGAAATGTGACATGGTGCGACGAATCGGGATGTGACGAGATGTGATGCGACGAGTGCAAGCCGAGGCGCGCTGCCACGCTAGCAGAGCACAGCCCCAGTCCCACGGAGCAGACACTGCAGGCACTGTAGTATGTCAAATGTCACAGACGCTAAGTCACAAGGCTGCGCAGGCACTACTGCCTCAAACACACACGCACGTTCACACACGTCATCCTACACACACGCCCCCGCAAAGTCACCGAGGCCGCCTGCTTGTTTACGAAATTGCACACGCGGGGTTGCCTTTGCACTTGTTAAGTTTACCAGATGAGGTCGCACATATTTACACACACACAAACCACGTGCACGGAAAAGGACACACGCACACCCTCGTCCGGAATGAGGTTCCCCTGGGCTCTGCGAACCAGTGGTGTCATCTCCAGGTTGATTTGATGAGTTGAACGCACACGCTCACCCATTAGCGGAGACAGATAGGCCTCTGAGGCGCTGTGGTAGCTGGTACGCTTTGTGCTGTCAGCTTCATTTGCACAGAGACAACTTGTGTAGTACTGTTTGCTTCTCTCTGTGTGTGTGTGTGTGTGTCCCTATTTTTTCTATGCGAGGTGAACGCCAGAGTCACCCTCCTTAAAATAACAAGCTAGCCCTTTCCCCTAGGACAGCAGACAGCCATCCTGCAAGCAGCCTGATCCTGGGCTGCCCTAGTTCACTGCTCTATCCATCTCCCTCTTTCTCCTATACTTTCGCTTCATGTCTTCGTCTCACCCACACTCTCCATGAATCACACACATAGTCAGTGGTGGCCTAATAAGCAGGGCTTCTCTTCCCAACTTCTCTTCTTTTTCTCTCGCTGCCTCGTGTAACATGGTTGTGCTTCCCTCTGCGTGCACCCTGATGCACAGATGCAAAAAAACCGCACGCAAACACAAACTCCAGCCAAAACGATCAAACACGCAGAGACACAGCATACTAGAGACAAAAGACACACATCCTAACAAGGCGGACCACCTCCACCTCACACTAAGCTTAATGAGCTCTCCCCTGGCTAACTGGCCTAGAAAAGGCAGTGGTCAGCAGCTCAAAGCGCATCTATCCACCGAGCTCTAATTTTTATCAGCTTCTGCACTTCAGCAGCAGGGCCCTCAGCTCTGTCTCACAAGCTGTGCAGGGGAGCCTGGGAGAGAATAGGCCTCATTCACTCAATTATCAGCTCTCTGTGTGTATGAAATGATGCTGAAATGTACGCATTGCCAAAACTGGAAAGAGTTGAAAAATGAAAGCAGCAAATGGTTTTAAGGACTTAGCTGTGTCTAATTTGGCACTAAAATGGTTTTTCATTTCACATATAAATAATGATTGTAAAGTAATTTGTGACGAAGATGGGGGGAGAATACAGTAGGGGCAAAATCTCATTATACCCGGATGAATGTGTGTGTTGTTTGTACACTATGAGTGTGTGAGAGAGCAAACGCTCAAATTCCTCAGTGTGACAATCGTCTTTAATCTGCGTGTTTATACATATAGGAATGTATGTGCATGCCTGTGTTTATGCTTTCAATCCTGTGTGTGTGTGTGAGTGTGTGTGTGTTTTCCCATTGGTAAATGCAGATAGGAGCCAGGCAGCCCTGCAGGCTGCTGGGCTGTATGGAAATTAGGAGAAACACCGCTGAGAAGCAGGTGATGGAAGAGGGAATAGGCAGAGAGGTAGGAGGGGAAGGAAGGAAGGAAGGAAGAAGAAGAGAGTGGTGGAAGGTGGTTGGATAATGAGGACTGATGAGAAGGATGGAGAGCCCTGAATAGACATCTAAGAGATGGAGTGAGGTTAAAAAAAAAAGGAAGAAGACAGAGTGCCGAAAAGGGGTTATGAATGGACAGGAAAATGGGAAACAGCTGCCACTAGTGGCGGCCTGTGGTAATAAATAATAGATGTAGAAGAAGAGGAGGGAGGTGATGATAAAAGGAGGGCAGGAAAGTGAACAACAGAGAGAAAAGGTTTATTCTGAGGTAAAGGAAAAAGGGGCGTTTAGGTGAAATAATGAAAAAGATAGACTGTGATGAAATGTGGTTTCACTGAGATAAAGGGACCACAGGAGACAACAGGGATGTGACAAATTAAAGGAGGGGGGCAGGTAAAACTTCAACTAACAAAAAAGATGTGAGGATGAGAGGGCTGGGCAGAGTGGTCACAGGCATTAAATGAGAGGAAAACAAGACGAAAAAACAGCACGCTGGGGGACAGAGCTAAAGACGGAGTGATTTAGCCAAACCGCAGAAAAAGAGAGATGGGGAAAGCGCGTGAGCAGAGAGATAAAAACTATAAAAGGATGAGAGAGGAGGAAGAGGAAGCGGAGGGAGGAGGGGGGAGATGACAGACTAATACAGAGAAAAAAGGAGAGACAGAGATGAAGGAGGAGGAGGGTGGCGTTGGCAGTGGCAGGACACGGGTACAGGCGTGGAGACTGTGGCATGCAGCTCAAGTTGGCATGGTCTCTATCACTCAGTCTCAGGCCTGGGCACAGGGCCCTCAGTGGCAGAAACACACATACACACACACACAGATCTACATGCACAAGCAGATCAAACACAAGGACATTCGCTCTTTCTCCAAGTCTCTCTATTGCGCGCACACACACACACACACACACACACACACACAGCAGACAGAGACAGAGAATAACATTGAGCTCAGATACAGGCTGACGCACGCACACACTCAATTAGTCTCAGCCCCACACACAGACACACACACACACACGTGCAGGAAAAAAGACAAATTGATGAGCGTGTGCATGGAGGTGTGTGCATGTGTGTCTAATTGTGCCAGCGCTGCCAGAGCAGAATGAGGGATGGTGTCTCAGAGCTGCTGCTGCCGCTAATGGCCGCTGACTGGAGGTGACAGGCGCTCTCTCCCTCTCTCTCTCTCTCTCTTTCGTCGCTTTCCATCCAATCAGCACTCAGCACATCTGTCCTTCCCGCTTCTCTCCTCAGCCGAATTTGGTTCATCATCTCCCCTTTGTTTCTCCCGTCCTCTTATACCTCTCATATCCCTCCTTTGCCCTTTTACCCTCCCACCCCCACTTCCCCCTCGTGCTTTCATCTCCACTCCTTACCCCCTGCCACCTTTCATCACTTTCTCTCTCCTCCCCCCCATGCTCTATCCTTTCCAGCCAGTCCTGATGATACACAGGAGATGGTTCACGCATGAATGGTCGCATATGCGTGTTTGCACACACAAACATGGAAGGAAAGCAAGGGAAGGCGCGTGTGTGTGTGTGTGTTGATGGGCGCTTTATTTTGCATGCATTCATTCAACTGAGCATGCATGTTTGTGGGTGCACTGGCAAGAAAGTTATTATTCGTAGTGCACCGCAGCATTGCAGGCCCTGACAGAAAGATCAAACAAAGAAAACAGGATGAATACACGTTTGTGCATACACACGCACACAAACGCACACAAACAGACACACACATCTGTCTGCTCTCCTCCAATATGTTGCTGCCTTTTCATATCTCTGGCTTCTGCAGTTGCCTCACGTCTGGACTCTGTCCACAGAGAGACGCGAGAGAGCACTGCTCTGTTTTCTATCTGCACCAGGTTATTAGACACATGCAATTAGCGGGCTCGAGCAGGACAAATATGCCTGTTTGTGTGTGTGTGTGTGTGTGTGTTTAGGGGGTTGGAGCATTTGTGTGCAATCAGGGACAGATTGTATGGGATGCATCTGGATTGGCCTGATGTGGAGATGAAAAGGGGGGTTACGGTTGTTAATATTAAAAACGCAGCTTGGTGTCTGTGTGTGTTCGCTTGGCCATTTGAACTGGGCTATACAATGCTGAGCAGTAGGTGTGAATCACATCAAAACTTTATTTTTCTGGGGTTTGTGTGCGTAGTCGTCTTCATACGCTTCTTATGCTTGCTGTATGAGTGTTCAAGACACAAAGATGGATGAGGATATGTGTGTGTGTGTGTGTGTGTGCATGTGCACTGGAGGAGGAGGGATCTGCCGTGTGCCGTTCTTCCTAGAGGGAAAGAACAGGCCCCGTGGTGCGTACAAAAGAGGGTGCCTTGCTTCACAGCTGATCAGTTTTGCTCTGCAGAGGCAACCATCCATTGCCACCACGGCAATGACAACACCGCGGCAGAACCGAGTCAGGCAGCTGGAGAGGATAGATGAGCGGCGGGTACAAGCTACTTTGCTCTATTTATCCATTTTCTCTGTCTTTCTTTGCTTCTGTTTCTTTCTCCTGTTTGCCCCACGGTGCATCTGATCTTTTCTGTTATCTGTTCACTTTTACCTTTTCTCTGCCTCTCTGTCTGATATTTCACGTTAATGGGGCCTTAGCAGGAGCTCTCTAAGGTGTGACCTAAAGGGCGCGAAGAGAATTGAAAGAGGGAGGGCCAAAAAAGTGTGTGCGTGTGTCTGTGTATGTGTCAGAGAGAAAGAAAGGTTGCGGTCGCAGTTTCCTCCTGAAAGGGCTCTTTTTCATTTCTTTTCATCAGCCACCTCCTGCCTGCATATCTCGCCTCTCCTCCTCTTTTCTCCAGCACACAAATCCCTTTTCTCTTTAGCTCATATGTATGCAAATAAGGCATCCTATGCAAATGAGACAGGTAGGGATCGGCAGTGAAGAGGGAGAAGAAATGGGAGGGGGGGCGGACGGGGATGAGAAGAAGGGGCAATGGAGGATAGAGATGGGGTGAAAGAGGAAGTGATTCAATGCAATTTCTGGCTTTCACTTAACATACAGCTCAAACATTTCTGCACATAAAAAGGAACATGTATACTATGTCTAGCATTTTGGGCATTAATACACTTGATGCATTTATAATCCAAAGCTTTAGATCACCGAAACATAAACAAACAAAAACTCATTCATGGCAAAAGTTAAAAACAATGTCCACGTTTTCCATAAACCCCACTGCTTCCTGTCACAGAGAAGATGTGGCTACTTATCCTCCCCCCGTCTCCCTCCATATGCATTTGTTTTCTCTTTCATTTTACTGAAAAGGATAAACATCTTGGAAGGGATTTTTCTATCGGCCTTTCTCTCCTTCCACCATCTGCCATTGTGAGAAACTCTGAAATCTTTTTTTTTTGGGGGTTGGAAGAGACGCAAATTTCAGTATTGTGGTGTAAAGTAGTCCGGCACATTTTCTGTGAAACACAACCCTGTTGCACACATTGAAAGTGCAGCCAGTCTTCTCGGTGGTTTGTTAATCATAATCGTCCTAATGTTACTGCAGTGAGCTACACTGGCACAAGCTGTGTTGCCTTAGGTGTATAGGCACCTAAACGGATATATATAATATTAGGAGGCTAGCAATGAGTTGCCAAGGAAACAAGGGAGGCTTGGCACTAATTGGCTGTAGGTTGGTTGCTAGGTGATGGGTGGAGCAGATAACATTAACTTAAAACAATAGATAGAAGGTAAGCATGATTGGCTCCTCCATAAACTCCACCTCCTCCTCCACCTGGCCGCAGACATCATAGGTAATACAGGCATCAAACACCTCCCATATGTGTGTGTGTGTGTGTCCCTCTGCTGTACAGCTGTATGTGGGAGCGTTCTACTAAAGGACTCAGGAAAACGGCATCATTTGCTTTTCGTGCTTCACTGACTGTGTGTGTGTGTGTGTATTTGTGAGCACACTGTATATGTGTATACAGATGCATGTGGTCATGTCTGCAAAGCCAGAGGCAGACAACTAGCACACATCATGATCCATGCACGGAACGCGTGGGTAGTTGGAAATTTCTGTACATGTCCCTCTAGGTGTACATGTGTGTGTCCGTGTGTGTGTGGCATCAAAGGAGCACCATACAGAGGTGTCACTGCATCCACTGACCAAGCTGCTTTGTGTCACAGTGTCAAGCCTGCTGTCTCCCAAACAGACATCCCAAACACACACGCATACTGGCATCTTATGAGCTTAAGCCTAGAGATTTAGGCTACTTAACTAAATGCAAGCATTTGACAGATCACGGCTTTGACATGAGATCATCATGAAAGCCGATATCTGCTATCCGCCAAGTTACAGTAAACACAGGCTTTGAGAAAGGATGCAGTGCAGAACTAGCAGAGCCAAATTAGCCGAGTGTAGGCTGTGGATGTGCCCATGTAGGTCACGGCAAGAGTTTATGAATAGCCTTGGACTAAGCCTTTGTTTATCTTATATTCTCTCATTCGTTTATTTGGATTCTTCTCTTTTACTTTCTGTACTTTAGGTCTCATTCGTTCTGCATCTCCCACACATATAATCATTCTGCCTTCGTTTCCATGCAGCAGCCTCCGTTCATGCCCTCTAAGTCAGCCTCTCCTACTCCCAGTGCCCCTTCTGCTTGCAGGAGCAATGAAGTCACGCACCGCAGGCGTAGTGCAAATCCCTGTGCCCTCCCTGTACCCGCCACTCAGTCAGAAGCATATGGGTGCAACGTCGTGCCAATGCCCCTCCCAGAGCACCTGACTCTGTCTAGTCACGCATGGCGGGCAGTGCACACACACACACACACACACACACACACACACACACAGACAGGACAGGCACACCTACACTAAAACACACACCGCCAATCTTGCATGACGGGCATATCCTTGATTGTCCCCTGATGTTCCCCCACTGTGAGCTTCACCACCAACTGTGGGTAATATGCACTGTGAAGACACACTTCAACCGTAATACGAACAGCCTTGACAGTGACTGCGCTGGATGGAGTTACTCTCTCTTTTTTCTGGCTTGTGACTTAACTGCGCAGATGATAGAGCGAGGCACTAACATGCTCAGAGTTTAGGGCTTTTAATTCCCATTGGCACCAGCCAGGCTAAAAATATGTGCACTCACTGGTATCGTAAGGTAGTTAAGATAAAAGTGTTCAGCACATAGCGTATGCTCAGTTCCCTGGTCCTGCATTATAGCACTGCAGTATTTACTCAATTTCATCCTGGGATATTGGAGCACCAGTAGCAGCAGTTAATCTACAAAATGGGACCTCTATGATGGCTAATTCAGCTGATGTCCTTTACCACTTAGCACCTGTGTGTGGATTAAAGGAAAATTGCAGCCCTAAACACTATTCAGTACAGCTGGAACCTTGAAGTTCTGGGTCCTTTATGGAGATTTTAACATAAAGCTATCACACATCTCACAATATTGAGTGCATGACCGTTGCAAAAAAAGCGATTTTTTATATGCTAAACGCATGGCTGGATTACGCATACTATGTCTAATGGGCACTGGCCCAGAGGACCAAGAGGTCAGAGGAACCCTGGATAAAGATAGAATCCAATAGCTGGTTTCATGATACTTGCGAAAGAAGTGGAGAATGACGAGTCCTTTCCCTCAACATGTAACCAGTGTCCATGGTGTTAAAGTGGAAACTGCTACTCTGAGTGAACGACAGTGCCTCGCCTCAGCGTACCTGCTTTTTTACTGGATCGTGCATACAAACCATCAGCGCTCTATTTGCCTGATATTTACTGAGTTACAAATTTGACTTTTTACTCTTTTTCCTTTGTTGTTTGTACTTTAGCGTCTATGGCTACAAAGGCAACACAGCGTCCCGTGAAACAAATCCATTCACTCTCACAGCAAAAGGATTCACTTATCATATTACATTCAGATTCTGGACATTGATCAGAACTCCATTTCTACCCCTGAATCAGAGCCCTTAGTCGTTTTCAAAGTCATAGAAGTTTGTTTAAATATGTCAATTAAACTCAGAGAGATACTGAAGAAAGAGAAAGAGAAAATTTACCAAAAATGTACACAACAAAAGCACAAGGAGAACAAAAACTACTGGAAAACAATGACTAAAAAGAGACGCACAATTACTTAAATGAGAAAAAACCTTCACTTTTAGCCATATGTGTTGGTGCGGGGCTTTTTATCTATCGGTGTTCACCAGCCCACTTGCTCTGTCTGTCACTTTACAGACATTGAACAATCATAATGTGAGATGTCTGGAGAAAAAGAAGCATTAATGAAGTAGTTTAGAGTAAAAACAATGCAGCCATAAGCCACACTGTGTTTTTGCCGATTGGAAAGACTTTAGTCCTTGCTGTTGCAATTGATATCACTGCTGTGATTGCTCTCTTCTACAATATAGACTAAATGCAACAAGTTCTGGCACATTCTCAGAAAAAATCTGGGAAACACTTCATCTCAAAAATGAACATTTTCTTTCTTGCAAGGTTTTGAACATCATAGACTGACTTCAATGTTTCTGTGAAGGGATTTTCATTTTTTGACTACTTAAACCTGATAGCTGTCAGTGTTTCCTCTGAGAAATTAGCAAGTTTAGCAAGAACAATAGATTGAAATTTCAAAAAGCTACAATGCATTCAGAGAAACCACAAATTAGACAACATTTAAAGCAACATGTGAAATGTAAATCAAGTCACTCATTTGCAAGGCATAGCTAGAAATTTTTAATGTTTTATATAATTTCTGTGAAGTTAAATGTTCAACTGTGATGCTTATAAGTTTGTTTGCTGTAGTAACTGGTAAATCTTTTATCAAGATATTTTAGGTTTTGGGGGGGTTTTTTTATAGTGTTTTCACACAAACACACACACACACACACGAGCACGCGCACACACACGCACACGCACGCACACACACACACACCTGCACACAACCTGAGAGTCAGGCTTGGAAAGGGGCAGGTAGGAAAATGGTGGTAATTATCGTTAGTTCTTTGTGATTAACCACGTGACACACACACACCGACAGACTCATTTGATGCCCTCTGCTGTGTGGCACAAAATGGTGGCGTATGTGTGTGTGTGTCCAAGCAGAGGCTGTGCCTGTCAGAGAGAGATGGGAACGTGGCCAGGCAGAGGAGCATGCGAGGACTTGGCTAGCGTCAACTTTGTGTATGTGCGTGATAACATTCAGGTGAGACAGGCAACGTTGACCGGCTCAGAGAGTGAGGCCCCAGCCGACGGCTCCATTTACAGCTATAGTGACTCATTTTATACACAAACACACACACAAAAACAGCGCAGATGTAAACACGTATGTTCATATTAAGGCGCAAACACAAATCAATGGCAGAGGAGACAGAAAACACGGAAAACTGAGTTTTTTTTCCTTCTGCAGGTGAAGTGTGACCTTCACTCCACCTCCCCTTTCCTTCATCTGTCCATCTATGCCTCCCTCTCCTTCCTTCTCCCTCTCTCCCTGTGTCCCTGCAGTTCAGCTCTCACTTGCGTGGCAGGTAATTTGCGCACTATTGGAGATTAAAGTTTAATTAGTGAGCGAGGAGTCATTTGGGTCTTAGTTGAGTAGAATAAGGCTGCAGAATGAATGTATGTGTATGTGTGTGTGTGTGTGTGTGTGTGTGTTTGCGCACACGCACGCGCCTCGCTCGCTCACCCTAACACATCAGGGCTCATCACCTAGAGAGCAAGCGAGAGTGGGAGTAGAGGATCCGATTCCTCCTTTCATCTTCATCTCCTCCTCCTCCACTTCATTTCTCTCTGTCTTTCTCCATTCTTCATCTCCTCCTCCTTTCTTTCTTCCTGCTTCACCCAGCTCCCAAGCTCAGTTGGCAGAGTTCCACAGCCATATTCACACTTCCCTGGTCCCTGGCGGGACACACACACACACGCATCACCTCCACCATCAAACTGCGCCACATGCGGAAAAGCGAGGGATGAGGGGGAAGAGAGCAAAGCAGGGAGCTTAGTTTGTCTCGCTCCGTCTATTTGTGAGAAGTGACCAATAGATCTGTTACCTGAAGTGAGAGGCGCATCACCTGAGATATCATGATCATTTTATCTTGTTTTATCCTTCCCATCATTCACTCTGACACAGTCTGCTGGCTTCTCTCTCTCTCAATCTGTTTTTCCCTTCCTCCAATCTGCTTTTATCTGTCTTTCTCGCCCACAAAGCGTTCTAACTTTGTCATCTGTCTCTCTACTTTGTTTTTCTTCTTTTACTACACTCTGTCTTAATCATGTGGACATCAAACGTGCCATATGGTCACATCCCAACACGGACGCACGCCCGCACCGCACACTCTGGCATCTTGAGAGCTCTGTTTGCTAATGACAAGGGAGTCTGCTTCCCAGCACCGCTGTTATTTCACCGGCTCAAGACACTAACGCAAATCAATAGGCAGCACGGCCCCGCGATAACGATCTACGTTTCTCCTCTCCTCGCCACTGTACCCGTGCATCCCCTCCCTCCGTCCTCCTCCCTCCACCACCTCCCTCGCATCTGCCTTGATCTTGCAGCATCAATCTGTCTCTCCCTCTCCCTCCCACCCTTCCTCTCCTCTGTCTCTGCGCCTCGATCTCACATCTTCTCTCCATCCTCTTCTTTCTCTCCATCTCCCCTTCTCTATCCACATCTCAGTGCCTCTCTCCCATCTCCCTTGATCTCACAGCATCACTCCCTCGCTTTTTCGTTTTTGTCGCCTCTCTCCTGCTCTACACCCAGCTTCACATATCACCACTTACCTCCTCTCTCTCTCCCCCTCTCTCTTTCCTACTGTCTTTTTTCCTTCACCCTCTTCCTCTCTCATATCGAATTTCACTTTCACCCTTCCCGTCACTCCAATTTTTCTCACCTATCCCCCCCACTGGTCTTCCATTTCTTCCCAATCTCCCCTCATCTGCTCTACCCCAATCCTCTATATATGCCCTCCCTCATCTTTCTCACACTCACTTCTCCTCTTCCTTTCCAATAATCCTGCTCTTTTCAGCCCTGTTGGATCCTCGCTCTCTCGTCTCTGTCCTCTCATTTCACTTATCTGCCATCGGTGTATCAGTTGCTAGCCTCCTTTTAGTGCCGGTCTGTCTGCTTCTGCAGATGGGGTAAAGTATTCCCCAGTCTGGTTCTCAAGTAACAGCAGAGAGTAGTGGAGTGAAGAGAAGGAGAAGAAAAAGGAGAGCAGGCCATCAAGGACACCTTCTAGGATGGTGCTGGGAGGCACAAATACAGACATAGATCATTTAAAAAAAAAAAAAAAAAAAGATCCAGCACTAAATCCTGTCCTGTGAGGCGTAAAGATGCACGGGTACCAAACGTAAGACAAACACACAGTCACACACACAGGCTAGGACTATTGTTGCACCAGGTTAGAGATAAAGACACTTCATGAGCACAAACACACACAAAACGATGCTCCGTTTTGTCGTAGGCAGCTGTGCGGACCAGGTGTCTCAGACCTGCTGGTGACTCCATTAACTGGTGACCAATGCGTCGGCGGTTGCTCTAATTACGACAGCTGTGGAAAACAGAAAGAGACCATACCTGACCTCGTCTCTGTCGATTTGTCCGGTTTTCCCTACGTTATCAAAACTCTCATATTTGTCTTCTCACTCTTTTTTGGACTAAACGTGTAATAAGGAACGTTGCATGTCCGTTCCAAGCGACCGTTGAGACATGCGGAAAACGGTCACCAGTTGACGGTGTCACCAGTGGATCTGAAACACCACCTGTGGCGACACTGCTCAAAGATAATTTTATTTTTAATTTCCTCTCCGTGAAATACTTGCTAACATACATAATACAGATATTAGCAGATTCGTTGTGACTTACACTTTCCGAAGATATCCGGTGACCACTCGACAAACGTCAGTCCCCGCTTCCAAAGACGCTCCTTAAAACTCCAGAACTTGCCCAAGAATTTCCACGGTTTTATGATTTTCTCAGTAGTTAATACAGTTAATACAGGGACAGTTATCGGCACATACACGGGTACATCGAAAAGTACAATCGCCAATATCAAATTTGGCAAATTATACATGGTGCTGGTTTATCACCATATAAACAAATACAGGTTAAACGAGGCTAAAGGTGCCGTCGTCTAAGTAGCACCGTGGCTGCCTTACGTTTCCGGTGTCCGTCCCCCAAAGCAATATGTCAAATATGTTGCCAAAAAACAAACAAAACAAACAAGATAATAAATTTAATTGTTAAAAGACATTAATAAAGACTAATAAAAATACCTACTGTATAATCATTAATTGCAAATTGAAAAAAAAATTAATTATGTTGCTCAAAAAAACTTTAAATTACAATTTAATTTAAACACTTTAATTCAACTACAGGCTTCTATTTTCTCCGTCAGCCAGTTGGCTATTGTGTTAACACACGAGAATGTCAAAACTGTTGAAGGCTTTCAGCACATAAAACTAAACCTTGGAGAGCCGGGAAGATTGGATAAGTGCGTTTGTGTGTGTAAGCCTATGCTGGTGAGGGGTAACTATACACATACAGACAAATCAAACGTCATATAGAAGTACTGTATGAAAATGTCAAAGACATTAGTCACCACTGAATGCATAAGCAATAAAAGAAATCACCCTTCTGAATAAATAAATACATTTCCACTCATTGTTTAATATAGAAAAGTGGCAAATGTGAACAAAAAGGCACTCATTCTTATTTTTAGACAGACAAGCTACAGAGGACAACATCTGAGGCTGCTCGTCTCCACTGCAAATCTCTCCTTCAGGCTATGGGTTCAATGGGCCAGACCAAAGAGCTGCCTGCCCCGGTCTAACCTAAGACAAGGTCACACACACACACAAATGACAAACACACTCAGCACTGCCAGCAGCTGCACTGTGGCTACAGGGCAAGAAAGCGGTATGAAAGATAGAGGACAATAGAGGACAGTGTACAACTTAAGAGGACACAGAGAGAATGAGAACAGAGAGGAAGCGGTGCTATGTGTGTCTGCATGTGTGTGAGTTAGGGAGACAGTGACGCGGCACCATCAATTAGATGAACCAAAGTGGCACAAAGAGGGAGCAGGTGCAAATCAGTGTGTGTGTGTGTGTGTGTGTGTGTGTGTAGTCTGTGTATATTTGCACATGTAAGTACTTGTGTGTACGTGTAAATGAGTGGAAGGATCGAATACATGGGAGTGGAACACACCGTGAGCCCCAGCAGGGATGTCACACTAAACCTGCGTCTGCTTCAGTGGAGCACGCCACCTCATTACCTGGAAAAGGGCAGATGTTTGTGTGTGTGTGTGGTTGTGTGTGGTTGCGTGGCAGGAAGATATACTTTCCTGGACGGAACCAAAATGGGTCACTGCAAGATATGAGCCATTTAAACATCTGTTTTCCAGCATCAGAGATCTCTGCACCTTTGTTGAAAACAGCCAGGTACTGTACGTCTGTATATCTGCTTTCAGAATAAGCAGTGGTATTGGATTTCAGCCCGCAGTGTAAATGAGAACTTACCAGACACGCTCAGTTCTGATTGCATTGCTTTTGTCTTCTTCTCTCATCCCATCTTCCTCCTGCATCATTTCTCTCTTGTGCTCTACAGTCTCCCTCACTGGAGGATTCTGACGGAATACCAAGTAGCTCTGCGGCCCACTTTACAAGACCCCAACTCCCCTGTGTGTGTGTGTGAGTGTGTGCGCGCAGATGTTTGTGTGTATGAATACAGAAGGAGAACGAGACCTGTAGAAAGAAAACTAGTAAAAGTGTGTGGGCATGACTGAGGTTACCAATACTATGGGAACATGAACCCACATCTCTTTCTCTTGCTTTGTTCTTCTTCTGTGTCTGTGTATCTCACTCCCTCTGTGCACTGGAAGGTTAGCTGGAGTCCACCAATGCCCTCGCACCCTCTCTCTCTCCCTCTCTCACACACACACACACACACACACTGCGGGGGCGTTGCAGGCAGTCAAGTTTGATCATGAAAGCTCTCCTCAAGCCCTTCCCCCTCCCCCCCTCACACACACACACACACACACAAACACATTTTAGCAAGTGCTTGCACAAGCTGAAATTGATTCATGTTTGTAGTCACCTGCCTACACACAGACATTGACTCACTTGCACATAAGCACACAGAAACACAGGAGGTAATGAGCAATCAGTTTTATTTTTTCTGATCCTTGTCACATGGCCAGGTATCCACGGACAAACACAACCTGTGTGATGTGTATGTGCTTCATTCTGTGTTTGTCTGTCATTTTCTCTCACTCATCCCTCACTCCTGCTTTATATCCCCACCCGTCTCATCGCTCCGTTACCATGTCAACAAAGCCAGGTTTAGTCCTTCAAAGGGCAACGTTCGGCAGCTGCCCGCTGGAGGTGACCGCGCTGACAGACAGAGGGAGAGACAGAGAGGAAAGATGGATGGAAAAGGAGATAAAGGAGGGTTGTGCAGAGGTGCAGAACAAGGGAGGGACGAATGATTTGGGGTCAAGGCTGGAAGGCTGGAAACGAGAGAAAAAGACATTCAGAGAAATGGGTGCACATGATTTGTCCTTTCACAGCCCACATGCTCATTTTCTGCCCATTGTTCGGTAAGAAACTGAAGTGATTCAGTGTTATGCCCCAGAACGCCTATAAAAAGTGACATATGTAGAATGTGCAGCCTTAAATAAAAGCTTGTCAAATCAAAGGAGCCCACAATGCTGACTTCATGCAGCAGGTTTGAGTCTGGATTGTGAGGCAGCGATCACACGAGTCTCTCGCTTTCTGTTTCCTCTGTGGGACAAACAGATCAATATGTAGTTCTCAAAGACGCAATGAGGAATAAGAAAATCTCTACACATATGCTGTCAAAACAATACATACAGGCACGAGCTGTGCAGTGAGCTGTTAAAAGGCCCAATCTGCTCTAAAAGATGGTCGGAAAGCTGTGGCTGCAAAACAATAAAAAAAGGGAAGTCACAGCAGAGCATATATCTGAAATGTCAGCTTTTAAACAATCAGAGCTTTCTGGTTTTAAATCTGCGTAATTTCAGTTAATGACTTTCTGCTTTAATTTCTACACAGCTCTGAATTGATTTTACATGCATCAGTATTACCTCATCAACACGACAATAAAACAGGTTGATTTCTTTTTTGGTTGCATAGAACTGTATTTTATTTTGAATCTAATGTTTCTTGCCGTCTCTAATTCCCCGTGATGTATGGCAATGCCTGCTGCACGTGCCCACGTGTCTCCTTTGCCTAAAGCATCTCCCTCCTTACACGAATGAACTCATACTCCACAGTGTATTGCCATTGTTTACTTCTTGTGACTTTACTGTGACTTCTCTCATACCACATGCATACTCAAGGTTTTTCACTTGACTGAGAGACACTGCCGTTTCCGTGGTGACGATGGAGCCTGTTTTTTTTTTTTCTTGCTGATGTTGATTTCATGACGTAACACAGCTCAGTGTGAAGCTGTTCCTTTCAGAAAGGTCAGCGGACATCATCAGCCTGTTGGTGAATGAAGAACGATAGACACATATACTGTACAGTAGGTTCCCATCCAACCACCAGCACTCTTGATGAAGTGAATGTCTTGCTTCCTCATACCACAGACAGGGGAGCAAAAGAGAGAGGATGTCATTCTACAGCCTAGGGGGATAATGTTGCCTCGGCATCCTGCTTTTAGAGCTAAATAGAAACTCTAAACTGCAAAGCAGATAATTTTAGTGGTTGATGTATTCCTTCTCTGGTCACAGACAGACACAACTGCCTCCCTTTCTCTCCGTCTGACCTTTATTTATTCTTTTATGCGGAAGTTGCAGCAGTGTTTGTGTGTGTGTGTGTGTCTGTCTGTCTGTGTTTCTGCAATCAAGAGTTCCCTCTTCTCTGCTTCCAGGTTTCTGCATTTGAGTAATGTTGTGTGTAGAGTGTGAGCTTAGTGTTCGTGATTTTGTGTGTGCGTGCAGACATTTGTGTCTAGAGTGTCATCTTCATCAGAGATGGAATAGACAGCCATGTCTGTGAATGCCGATGAGTCATCCTAAACCCTGGAGACGAGACAGTTGCACCTCGCACACACATACACACACACATACGCGCGCACACAGACACACTCCACATTAACTGGCCTCCCTCACAAAACCAAAATGGTCTCCCATATCGACCTGGGCAAGGCTCAGTATCCTCACAGATGCCCTCCAATGAAAAAGAGTGGTGAATTTAATTAAGGGAAACAGAGAATTTTCTAGGAAAACACAAAGACTAGCTCATTTCCATTCAAATGCACTTGGCAATATTGTGTCTTTTTTTAAACTGTGACGCCAGTGTATCACATTTAGTTGGACTGAGGGAGGAAAACAGTGCAACAGATGGAAACGGTGGATAAGCACAGAGACAAAAGCATCAGTAGGTCTCTTTTTCTTACAAATTAAGGCCATCTTTCCACCATTTTATATTTATTTGATGTCCACTATTACATGTTGCACCTAAATGTACTGGCTGTTCATTAGATGCTTAGATACACACTGCTCCCTCTGTGACAGACCTAAGAAAGACTGTATTTGCTGCCTGTCCAGGAATCTCAAAGCGCCATCTGTCCATCTGTCTGTCTGTCTGTCTGCTTGTGAGCTTCAATAACAGGTCTCCACCCCCTCTACGTCCCTTTCTATATTCGGTGTGACTGGCTGATGGTGACCCTGCCATGACCTCCAGCTGTGTGTCATGACAATGGGACACTGACAAATGTCAGAGGAGATATTGGCTTCCTCCATTGCCTAAGCCTTTCCCTCGGGTAGGAAGCCACCCACACAGCCCAGCCAGACACTGCAGAGGAGATGAGGAGGAAAGAGAACCAAAACATGTGTGTCCACTTGTCCGGTCTGTCTGTCCGGTGTGTTGAACCTACGGTTATCAAGTAAAAGGGCAAAGTGTCCACTGAGCAGGGGAGGGTACAGACGGACAATGTGAGGAGTTAGAGTGATAGTTGGAGGCATCTGAGCACTCTCTGTTTCTTGTTGAAGTGTGTGTAATTAGGAAGGGGATAGCAGTGTGCTGATTGGGAGCAGCGACAGGGCGGGTTGCTGTGTTATTTTGGAGCACGCTGTGTTAAGCAGGGTGTTAAAGGCAGATGCGTTAGACATGAGCGTGTGTGGTGAGGCGGGGTGGTGGTTATTTTTGAGTGCGTTGTCGGGTTGTCAAGGAGCATGTGAGCTGAGCTTTGGTGTGTGTGTGTGTGTGTAGTGCTGGGTAGTGTTGTGATGAATTCGATGGTGGTGGAGGTTGTGAAGTGCCACTGTTTGTGAATATGTGTGATGGGGTGAGTGCGTGTGTGTGTTTCCTCCCAGGCCGCTCCACCTCGCCAGCAAACTGCCGCTGCATGCATAATTAACCAGGATGACTGGGGAGGTAAACACACAGGGAGGCGTTCCGTCCCTCCACTCTTTATTCCTCCATTTATGCGTGTGTCTGTCTATGTATACGTGTTTGCAGGTCTGTGTGTGCGCATTTGCATGTATGTGTTTGCGTGAAATAGAGAACAGGAAAAAGATTTGGAGCAAAAGTGCTTCAGAACCAGAGTTAATGGAATGAGAGAGCTGTCTGGTTCTCGCTTTGTGTGTGTCTACATGCGTGTGCCTGTGTCAAAACAGTGTGTATGCCTGTGAGTGTGTGTGTGTGTGTGTGTGTGTGTGTGTGTGTGTGTGTAGAGAGAGAAAAAGAGAAAGAAGATAAATCCCATCTCAAGCTGCCTCTGAAGATGATGTGATGAAAGAGAGAGAGAGCGGATAAAAAAAGAATGAAGGGGGGGCTGTAACCAGTCGCAGCTCTACGCATTATGAACCATCGAGTGGAACAATCAGATTCACCCTCCTCTCCATCTTCACTCCTCTCTCCTTCCCTTACACTCCTCCCCTCCTATCCTTCATGACAAAATTTTATGTACTCATCCTTGGGATCTGAGAACGTCTTCCCAGGCACTTTTTTCAAACACAAATAAAGGGGCAAACGTTCCCACTCTGGTGTCAATTTCAGGTTTACAAATCCACAATAACAGTGGGGCAGCTGCCTTGAGAAGTGGGCAAACCTCATGGTAATCAATCACACATCTAGCAGCTCATGTTTGTCTGTGGCTAATTATGGAACCCACAGCATTGTAGGCTTGCACTCAATCTACCATTTTGCATGCATGGGTCTCTGCGTGTGTATGTGTGTGTGTGTGTGCAGTGATTGCTGCAGCTCATATTTCCCAGGAGCCCAGGTTGTAAAGCCCACTCAGTAAATCATCTATCCTCCTCTGTCCTCTGCATCCTCCTCCTCCTCAAACTTATCATTCCATCAGTCTTCCCCTCCACTTGCATCCCCCAACCTTAATCTCTCCCCTAGCCTCAACTGACTCTTCCTCTCTCTCCTCCCATTAGACCCCCAATGCCTTGTTGTCTTTCCCCTCCATTTGCGTTGCTATTTTCCTCTCCAGTCACGGCACGGGGCCTAGAGAGAGATCTGAGAGAGAGGAAAAGGAGAAAAAGGAGAAAGGGGAGAGCCAAAAGACAAAGGTATCTTCTCGGCACTGATAATATTGTAATGAGAGACTAAAGCAGCCAGTCATTTTAGTGGAAAAAAGAAAGGGAAAATGAAAGAAGAAGAAGAAGAAGAGAGGGAGAATACACAGAAACAACACACACGTGCAAGAAAACAACAAGAAACAGCCAACACAGATGTGTGTGTGTGTGTGTGTGTGTGAACAATAAATGTGTTTGCTTCTCCTCCATCCCTCCTTCTTTGTGCTCAAGCAGCAGGAAAATCAATGCAAGCACTACCTGATAAACAGACTGACAGATAAAGAGAGAGGTTTCGACGATCTCAGCATGTATCCTCCGTCCTCTCTCCTCTCTGACCCCTACTGAGGCAGGGAGCAGTGCGACGTGACGTGGTGCATCCACAAATACAGCAGCTGGTTGGCTCCAAAACGTCAGTGCTCTGTGGAAGATAGAAGCAGAGGAGGAGGTGCAGCAAGGATGTGGAGAGCAGACGTGATTGGAATGTTGACCCCCCATTTCCTGCCCCCCCAGCTCACATACGCAGAAGCATGTATGTGCATTTGAACGAAAAGAGAAAAGACAGAAGAAGGGGTAAAGTAAATTGACTGGGGAGATGGATTCTTTGGTTGATTTCCTTTGTTTTTAGTTAGAGACACACAAACAGTGAAGCATCCAATTAATTATTGTTCAGAATAGGCTATTGTGGAGAAGAGCAGTGATGACAAACGCACAGATAGATGCATGGCACCACAAAAGCGGTGTTTGCCTCATTCTATTCTCTGTGCTGTGCTTGGCAACTTTGGCCTGGCAGAATCCCACCCTTCGTCCCCTATAAGCATCTTATGTAGGTCATTGTGTAAGCAAGTATTCTCACACACACACACACACACACACACACACACACACTCAGACACATCACACATATCACCGCGGGTGAAGCACTGGTAGGCTGCAAGCAACAGAGAAAGGAAGGTAGGAGGGAGGACAAAGAATCTCCAGGGGAATCTATAGGTGTGCGTGTGTGTGTGTGTGTTTGTGTGTGTTTGTGTGTTAACCATGAGTGTGTTGTTGTGTTTGTTGTATGTTTGTGTGCATACTTAAGGGACTGCCAAAAGCTGTGGACCCGCATACATAAACACAAATAGACCTACTGTCTCTCTCACACAAATACACACACCAACTGTGTGTTTCAAAGATGAATAATGCTACCGTGGGTCTGGTGGGATGCACCACTGTCCCTTGGGCGGGTTGAATGCAGGAATATTGTGCTGGAACTGGCTGACACGCACACACAAACACACATGAGAACACACACACACTCACACACACAGGCTCAGCGCTGTCTCCAGGTGACTCTGTTCCTTTTATAAGGCAAGAACCCCCCTTCTTCTCCTCCTTTATCTTTTGTATGAATGCATAAACACACACACAAACACGCGCACACACACACATATTCGAACAAACACGACACATACAAACACACTTTGTGACATCCCTACTGAAAACAAGCATGCAAACTCACACTCCAACACTTCCCACTTCCCCTTGGAGGAACTGGAGTTTGCAACTGTGCAGGAGAATACAGGGAGGAGAGAGAAGAAAACAAGGGTTCAGTTGAACCCATAAAACACTGCATAAAAGACGAACCAGAAAGAATCACTTTATAATATTTGTTTTGGTAATACGTTGTAATATCTTAGAATGGTGGGAAAAAGGGGGCTAACTCTGGGGATCATATTTGATCCAAAACAGTTATGAATAATTCATTGTACAAAACCAGCTAGAAAACGCTAAATAGCTGCAGTCATTCTTTGCGCAAACACAGAGTCTGTGCCACAACCAAACACGGATGCTCCACAGGTGTCATTTTATTCCTGTGGCCTGCAGTCTTTGACATATTCAGACACAGGGAGATAGGTGTGTAACTGTTCTGAATATTTATTTAATATATAGCATACAACTCTGCATTTTGTATTTTTACTCACTCTCTTAAAGCTGTCAATCCCCATCTTCAGAGGCTGAATATCCTGATCCTGGGGCCTGCACCACTGTGGGAACATTTACACACAAAAACCCCAAAATCTAGTTCTTGATTTTGTGACGTTTGAAATAAATTGAAAACATTTGTGAGTGAAAAATCTACACAATACTGCATCTACATTAGATGTGCACACGTATGTTTGTGTGTGTGCGTGTGAAAAATATCCTCAATGGTTCTTAGGGAAAAAAGTGAAACTATTTTGCTTTGACTCCAGGTGAATGTTAAAATGGAATTAGATATTGACAATGAGAAGTAAAAAGGCAGAGTGGATAAACCTCAGGCTGCACAGCACTAACCCTGGCAATTTCTGTCTCTTTATTCTTTCTTCCCCTTCGCTCCCTGTGTTCAGAACCCCTAACCCCCCTTCCCCCTTTCCCACCTCACCTCACCTCCCCCTCCCAGCTCTGGCTACAGACGAAGCGAGCTATGCAGTCCTTCCGTGAGCGGAGCGGCGGTTACCTCAGCAACCAACCCTGCTACCAGCAGGAACCCCATGAATTATCCCGTCTGGAGACCTACCGACAACATCCACACCATCCCCATCCCCAGCACCCTCACCCGGGCCCTGGTCCACATCCAGGCCCAGGCCCAGGGCATGTGAGGTCAGGCTATGAGACTCATTCACTGGCAAACCCCACAAGCATTCCACCAGCAGGTGGACCTGGAACTGCAGGAGTACCCAAGGACTGTTACAGCCAGCAAGCCTATGCTGGTTACCCAGGCAATAGTGGAGGGAATGGGAATGGAAATGGGGGCTCAGCACCATCACAGGGAAAGAAATCCTACAGAGGAAGCAAAATTCCCCCACCAAACCCCAGTCAGCACCTACAGGGTCCTGGGGGATATAGTAACCACATGGGTCCTGGGAATTACTCAGCTCAGTATATGAGTGAGGGCCACCTCCAGCAGAAGTGGGAAGACCCATCCCAGCTAGCACAGTATGACCCAGAGATGGTGGGGCGTATGGAGGCTGGTGGAACTCCTGCACCTGGCTCCTCCCAGTATATGGACCAGAGCATGCTGGGCCATTCCCAGACCCAGTGCCACCAGCCCTCAAACCCTGCTTATACCAGCCCGCACCACCAGCCCCACCCTCCTAACCCTGCTCCTTCCCCACTAATGTACCCCCAGAGTCACCTGCACTACCCCCAACACTCGCCATCTCCATCACCATACATGGAAAAGTGCAGCCCTATGCCCCACTGTTTTAAAGGTTACAACATGCCTCCGAACTCTCAGTTTGGCAGACAAATGGGCAGCCACAGCAATTTAAAGCAAGGAGGTTACAGGGCTGCTCAGAACAGTTATGGCTACCAGCAGCCTCCTTCCAGAGGTTATGAGCAGCAGCCAAATATACAGGCTATGGCCAACCCCCAAGAGTCCCACCCTAAATACCAACACTACAGCCAACCCCAGCAAAACTACTGTCTCTCAGAACTGTCTGTCAGATCACCAGAACAGTATTATCAGACTTGTAGCCCTTCTTCAAGCCATTCACCTGCACGCTCTGTAGGGCGTTCCCCCTCATATAGTTCCACCCCTTCACCACTAATGACGAATCCAGAGTCATTCCAGTATGGCCAACCTCCCATGACCCCTGGTGCAGCTTCTTCCTCATCCTCATCTTCAGCTGGTATGCAGGAGCAAGCCAGTACCAACACCATGTTGTTGCCCCCACGCTCACACCCCTCACCCAGTGTAACCCAAACAGCCTCCCACAGCTACACTACCACACCACAGGTCCCCACCATGAAAGAGCGCTTCTCAGAGAAGCTTTTGTCAAACCCCAGCTTGTGGAGTCTAAATGCCCTCACCACTCAGGTAGAGAACATCTCCAATAATGTCCAGCAGCTGCTGCTTTCAGAGGCCTTGGTGGCCAACAAGAAAGGCAGTAAACGCAGCAGTGGAGGGAGCAACAGCAGTGCTGGAAACGGAGCACCCTCCAAAAAGGGTGAAGAGTACAAAAGTCCCCCGTATCCAGATAGTGGTGGTGGTAATGTGGGTGGAGGTCCAATGCAGGACCCTTACTCTACCCCACAGCACCAGTCAATGCCCATGGAGCTCCATGAGGGGGGCTACTCCAGCAGTAGTGATGAACAACTGGAAAGAGGTTACTACTACTGTGGCCAGGGCAGAAGTCCAGCACAAGCCCTTAACAACACACAACTTAGTCTAGATACAGTCTCTTCATGCTCCATGACATCACCAGACGATATGTCCACCAGGTCTGGGGATTCAGGTCTGCACAACCTTACTGCTGACCTTATCAGATGTCCATCAGGACAAGCAGGGGATGGCATGAGTACTCCAGTGAAGAGCATCAATGAGGAGAGGTCTCCTACATGTGTTACAATCCCCAGTCCTATGAAACAAGAAACAGACTCCCCTTCAGGTATACAGCATGTCAATGAGCCTGTTAAAGAAAACTTTGAAGAATCGGCCTGGACAGAGAAATCAGTTGACAAAGAAGAGGCAACAACAGAAATATCTCCTGATTGTGAGAGAGATTTAGACACTAAACAGATTCAGACACTGAACACAAAATCAGCAGAGAAGCTGGAGAGATGGTCAGATGAAGAGAAATGTCCTGACCTCTACGGTAAAGTAAACAAAGAGGCGACAAGAAAAGGTTTTTGGGATGAAGACGGAGCATACCAAGGTGTACACACATTAGTTGAACAGTCTCCAGCAGCTCTCTCTGACCTCACCCACAAGGAACACTTTGGTCAAGAGATGAAATCAGAGGCATTCAAATCTGAGTCTCCAACTGCTTCTGAGAGCTCAGTAAAAACATTACCTTTCATTTCCAGGGGCGACCTTGAGCAGGATCAATATTCCACTGAGAAAAACAGCAGCTCAGAGAACACCTCTCCAACCCCCCAAGTTGAGGCACTGGATGACAGCAATTCAGACAAGAGGGAGAGCAGAGATGAGGATGATGATGAAGAGCAGGAAGGAGAGGAAGATGCCACTGAGGAGGAAGAAGACACAATACAGAAACAACAGCAACACTCTTGTTCCCCTGAACTGTCTGTAGAGGTTGTGGAGCAGCTAGAGGAGGAGGAGAAAGTGGGCCAATCATTGGCTGAGGAGCAGAAATTTACTGGAGATCTCTGCAGCAGGACAGACACTGAGCTCATCATTGACAATGAATTTGCAGGGGCACCGGTCCATCCAAATGCAGCAGTAGCATCGTCAGCAGCAGACACTTCTGCAAGGGAATCAGCCATTGGTGACACTGCTCCTCAGCCTCAGTCTGCCATGCCAGTCTTCTCAGCTCTCAATGACAAAACAACACCTACAGCTCAGGCCAGGGATCATATTGATCATAGTGATGCTAAAGTGCTGGAGCCAGACTCTCCTCAGCTACCAGGGAAGTCAATCCTTCCTTCAGCGCCCTCCTGGGCAGACACACCACCTTCCCCTAAAAAGGGTGATGAGGACATGGAGCCAGGCATCAGCTGCGCCAGTGCTGTGACCCCCTTGGCCAAGCCAGAGCCTGTGGCCCCATCTGCTCAGCCAAGGACGTTTGGACGTAAGCATGCCAGAGGCAGGAGGAGAATCATGCATTCAGGTGTAGGATTAAGACGACAGCTAAGTTTGGAGAGGGGAGGGGGGAAGGAAGAGGAAGGAGCTCCCTCACTTACACAAAAACCCTGTATGCCATCAAGCAAAACTGTGTTATTCTCAGATCAAATGGATCTAGCTCATCAGGAATCTATTGTAAGCCAGACACCCAAAATGGTAAATGATGGTTTTCGTTCAAGAATGTGCACTCGCTCATTCAATGCACCAGACTTGCCTGCCAAAGTTGAGCCGCATGTGAAAAGAAAACCAGGCCCAAAACCAGGATCAAAGCCTGGGCTCAAGCCAGGGCCAAAGCCTGGATCAAAACCAGGGCCAAAACCAGGAGCAAAGCCAGGACTAAAACAGGGGCCAAAGCCTGGTCTAAAGCCAGGACCAAAACCTGGGTCAAAACCTGGATCTAAACCAGGACTAAAACCTGTGTCAAGTGAGCCAGATTTGCCACCCAAAATCGAGACACCTGTGAAAAGAAAACCAGGCCCCAAACCAGGTTCAAAAACAGGGTCAAAACCTGGGCCAAAACCTGGACTAAAACCTGGTTCAAAGCCAGCTCTAAAGCCAGGTCCAAAATCAGGGCCTAAGCCTGGACCCAGACCTGCAGGTGTTTTGCACCCCACTGACAATGCACCCACAAAGGCTCCAGTAGGTCGTCCTAAAGGTTCCATTTCTAAAACAAAGCTGTTACAACAAGAAGAAATCATTGAACCTTTGACAACACTGCAAAGCAGGGGCAGGAAGAGCCTGAAAGCAACAATATCGCAAGTAAACCAGGACGTAAAACCAATAAACCAGGAAGAAAAACAAGCTAACCAGGAGGTAAAGACCCCAGAGAAAGAGAGTAAGAACATGGTCTTAAGATCCAGAAAGCCTTCACAAGAAAAACTGACAAAAGAAAAAGAAAACTTAGGGGAAGATATTTTACCCCACATCTTAACAGAAATAAAAGACAGTCATGATTCTCAAAAAGAAGAGGAACATGAAATAGTGGAACAAACTCTAATTCCTATTAATGATGCAGTTGAAATCACAGAGGTACCAGCGGACCCACCTGGAACAACTGCTCTACCAGTCCCAAATGAACAATCTGCAGAAAAGACATTACAACCAGTAAAACGCAAAACAAGCTCAGAATTTTCTACTACACCTGTAAAGAAAAAAAGGGGTCCAAAGCCAAAACCAAAGTCCTTACCACCTCAAGTCCCCCTGATGGAACAGGTTGACTCTATACCTAAAGAAGTCTGTGTACGAGGACCCAGAAGAAAGCGAGGGCCACCCAAGAAAGCCCTTGTGATCACTCCCCTAACCAAAGACACTCCTCCCAACATCAGTGAATCTGACATCACTAATGATGTGCCTGTTGTGCCACCTCAATGTCCCACTAAAACAAAAGTCCTCCCACCACGCAAAGGCAGAGGACAGAAATATGAGGCCATGGTGCAGAAGATTACATCTCCCAGCTCGAAGAAACACCTTCAGGTTCCCCAAACAGAAAGCAATCTAAGTGATGATGTGACAACCAAGGCTTTGTCTCAACATGTCTTAAAGGAAGGTGAAACATCGATGCACATAAATAGCACAGAGATGATGGAGGGAGAAGTGAAAAGTATAGCGTACAGACAAGAAGGAGTAAAAAAACATGAAGGGGCAGTGATTAAAGAGGAGGTGACACAAGAAAGAGAAAAGCATAACATAAGTCATGCAGTGTCCATGGCAGAGGAGGTGAGGCGAGGGGTGGAGGGAGAGATTGCAAATAAAGCGGAGACAAGACAGAAAATCATTAAACCAGAGGTGCAACAAGATGTTGTACCCAATAAGGTTTGGGGCACAGAGGAAGACCCAGTAGAAGTCAGCACTCCAGAAACGTGGCCACAACAGGCTTCCGAAGGCATATCTGCTGGTGCCAGTAAGTCTGGCAGAACTAAAAGGAAGCGATGGGCCATGGTGGAGAGTACAGATGCCTCAGTAGTGGCCTTAGAAACAGGGAGTCTAATAGTTACGACACCAAGGCTAGCCAAACAGAGGGCCATTAAAAACAACCATGAGATGCATCTGAAACAGAGAAGAAAGAAGAGAAAAGGCCAATGCTGTTTAGAAGAAGAGACAATGGAGGAGACGAATATTGAAACAGAGGAACAACAACAGAAAGAGGTAGAAGAGAAGGTAACCGCCACAGAGTCCACAGTACCTCTGTTAATCGACCCAGATGATATCACAGAAACCCTCCATGTTACTAGCACAGAACTTGCTCAGAAACCAAGGAGAGGTAGAAAACCAACAACTAATTCAACCAAGAGGAAGCGAGGCAAAGCCTCAGCAGAGCAGATTCCAGGCATGCCGGTAAAGGTACACAAAAAACCTGGACCAAAGCCTGGGATGAAAGATGCCATTGAGGTTATTGAGGCAGTGGTAAGGGCTGCAGGCTGTGAACAGGCCGAAAAGGAGGAGAGAGAAAAAGAAGAAAGGGAAAAAAGAGAAATGGAAAATAAGGACGAACATAAGACATGTATTGTGGGTCCTGTAGTGACGATATCAGAAAAACGGACTGAGACAATTTCTGTTAAAAGAATAAGGCGGAGACCAGTACATCAAAATTCAAAACTGTCTTTCTGTCCTTATGTGAGAATTAACAACTCCAGAGACTTTTCCTCTTGGTGTGCAATAGTCAATAAGCCTGAGGATGCAGTGATATTTCAGAGACGCAGAAAAAAGGGCATTCTCAGAATGAGGAATCCTTTCACAGTTGCAAAGATAGTGCCACACGCTGCTGCCATGCTACAGGGACCCTTAGTAAATAGGAATCTAATTGACAGGTGTCTTACATGTTGTCTGTGTGGAAAGCCACCGAACTACAGAGACTTAGGCGATTTGTGTGGACCCTACTACACAGAAGATACCATTCCACGGAAAATTTTGACGATCAGGCACAGAGAATCCCTCAGGGAAAAGTCAGAGGAGATCAATGACAACAACGGTAGCAGCAGTGAAGAACCAGGCAACTCAAAGAATGAGGCCGAGGACAACGCGGTAAAGGAGGGTCACGCAGAATCATCATCCACTCAAGAGAGCAGTAGTAGCAAGCACCACCATTGGCGCTATAGACGAGCAGAAAGAACAGGAAGGATGGTTCAGGAGGGTGGCCCACGAAGATTAACCCTCCGAGAGAGATTCAGAAAGATTAGGCACCTCCAGGCCAACTTGGGGGCCTCAGGTGACCAAGAGGGTAGCGACAGCACGTTCCAAAGGCTACAAGAAACAGCAGAGACTAAGGAGCACTGGGCCCATGAAAACTGTGCTATTTGGACAAAGGGGATAATTATGGTAGCTGGGAGGCTATATGGACTGAAGGAGGCTGCCAACAACTCGGCCAAAGCGGTAAGATAAAAATGAGAGAGGGTGTTCGGAAATGAATGTATGCATAGGAAAATTAAGAAAAATGCAATGTACTTTCAGAATCTGTGCAGGTTGCTAGAGAATTTGATGTTAACTTTTTTCCACTCTGTGTGCCTCTATCTGTCAATTTGTATGATTCTTTATTGGTCCGGGTCCATATGTCCGACTGTCTGACTAACCCCAGAGCTGCTACAAGTGCCAGATTGTGGGGGCGTCCCTCAGCTGCTGTTGGAGAGGCTGCTCTCATAAATACCACTATGTCTGCGCCAAAGAGATAGGTAAGAGACCGACAGCAAGAGAGGAAGACAGCAACAACAGATGAAAAGAGAAGAAAAGACAGGGAGAAGGAGGAGAAATGAGGAGGGAAATTGGGAAGGGGAAATTGAACGTGGGTTGAGAGGGCAATAGGAAAAGGAATAAATAGGGCAGGTTGAAAAAGTCGAAAAATGAAAGGTGACGGAAGAAAGAGGAGGGAGGGAAAGTGGATGTGGGCAAAATGAGCGAGGGAAAATGCATCGAGAAGTAACGTTATTGAGTGCAAGAAGAGACGTCTGAGAGGTGGGTGGGGTGGCGGTGGTGGTTAGGGAGCTTTGAATAAAGGGGATGATGAGAGGAAAGTGGGACCCTGGAGTGTGCAACAGAGGGGAGGAGGGGTGAGATCGAGGGAGGAGGATGTGTATGTGTGCATTATTGACCACAACCCCTGTGGCTCCATCCACTCTGCTGTCTGTGGACTGACTGTGTGTGTGTGCGTGTGTTTGCATGCATCTCTGTGTGCGCCGTGCCGCACACATTCTTGCCTAAATGCTTCCCCGTGTGAGTCTTGCAGCCATGTTGCTCGGGTGTGTTCGCTTCGCTGCTCGCGTGTTTGTGTGTGTCCCCGGTTGTTGATGTCAATATAAATGAGTGTCTGTGTGTCAGCACATGTCATGTATGGCTTCCCCTTACATTACCTCATGCCAGGGAGGTACAGTGTGAGGATTAGAAGGCCTGCCACGTCTGCCGAGCCAGCACAGGGAGCAGAGCGAGGCCTTTTTTAATCCTGCTGAGTGCACCAGCCATATCTGCCTGCCTGCCAGCCTGCATCGCATCTCATCCACTCAGCCTCTCTCCTTCCTCTGTTCCTATCTCTCTCTGCCTCTTTCTTGCTCATTTTTCATTTTAACCCCACCTATATGTTATGTAGCCTTTTTTTTTGGAAAGGGGGGGGTGTTATTGTCTATCCAACGCTTTAGCCTAATTTCTCACTTTTTCCCTCTCTTTCTGTTCAGGCTGCACATTCCACGAGGATGACTTCTCCATCAAATGTCCTAAACACGAGGTAAGACATCAAAAGCCTCGAAACGAGTCAGTCAATGTAAAGCCTAGGTGTACATGGGTTTGCATTCCCAACAGAACACTTAGAGCCTCTCTGCGCTGAGAACCACTGTGCATTTCGATTATTTTCCCGTCTACCCTCCTCCCCTCGCCTCCCTTCCCATCCAATTTTTTTCTTTCCCTCGACTCCCCCTCCACCCTTTATCCCTCTTTTCAGCGCAGGAGAAAAAAAGGGTTCACACATTGCTGTCACAAGCAGCAGTACCGCGGCTGGAAAGATGATACAGTGCAGAACAGAAAACACAATTGTCAGCTTTTGTAAAACACAGAAAGAATCAAAGGAGGGAGCATAAAGGCTTAGCCTGGTGGGGTTTTTTTTTTTTGTACAGTGGCATCAAGCACCCCATCTAGTTGGATGCCAGTATACTGTATAACCCAATGATGTCATCTTGTTCGAATATACCAACTGACATGGCCAGATAAACACATTAACACCAGCACTAACTTGTGTGTGTGTGTGTGTGTGCCTTGCTATTAACTGCTATGACCACAGACCACTGCAGTTGCGGTGGGTCACCGTTTTTGTGGAACAGTCCACAGTCACGTTACCTGAAAAACAGACGCCATCTGGTGGTGGCACATTTCCCCTGCAGCACAGAGGGGAAGGTCAAATTCGGAGAGGGGTGGGGGGCAGAGAGGGAGCAATGCTGACATTCAGCGGGGAGCAGCGGTGCATTGAGGCAGCAGTGGCAGTAGCCTCCCTCCCTCTCTCCATCTTTCCTTCCTGTTCTCCTCTGTGCCGACTGACAGGGATGAGGAGCTGCCTGCTGATCAAAACACCCCACCCACCATCGCTGCCTGCCTCCCTCCCCACGTGCTCTCACCACAATTCTCTCTCTAACTCTACTTCGTTCTCTTGTTAGTTCTCTTTCCTCCTCCTTTTTCCCCCTGCTCCCCTTATTTTGCCTCTGCGCCCCCCTGCTGTTCCAGCTCCCTCAGTCTCTCACTCTGGCTCACCTCTCATCTCCTGTGAGCTCCCTTTTCCATTTTCAGCCGTCCTCCCTTCATCCCTCCTCATCCCTTCCTCCCTCTTTCACTCCTCTCTCTCATCTCCTCTCTACTCCTCTCCCCGCCTCTCTTCACCTCAACTCCCACGTCTAGGCAGCAGAAATAGAGTGTGAGAAACAGAGAGAGAGAAGGAGAGCAAGACAGAGAGAGATTGTTGTTAGCGGGCTCAGGCAGAGCTGTCATCAGTTGAGGGATCTGAAGGTCTGTGTGTGGGTCTGCGCTGTGCCAATTTACGCTGAGCAGCCTAATCAAAGGGAAGAGCAGACACACATGTACACACACAAGCCTGCAACCACCCCACCCATGGGTCCCCTTCAGAAATGTTTCTCTGCTTATGTTCACAACACACATATCGATGAGACTGCAAAGACAATGCACATTCAGCTGAGGATTGTCTAGAGCTAAGGGACACACACTGTATGCGTCCACAGGTTACCTGTAAGCTCACACACATGTGCCCTCAGTGAGTGGGGCAGAGAGAGACGGGCAGAGAGAAAGGGAGAAGGAAAACAGACTGTTTTGAGCTGCAGCTGAGTGGGAACAAAAGACGAATGGGGGCAGTTACATCAGAGAGTGACAGAATAAAAGAGACAGAGGTGGAAAAAGAAAAGAAGGGCAACAAGAGAGACAGATAACAAAGGGAGAGACACTCAGAAATGGAGAAGTAGGGGAAACAAGTGGGACCAAAGGTGCAAGAGAATGAGAGTGACCCCAGGGAGGTGAACAGAAAGAGAGCGATCGAGGGAAGGGAACTTCAAAGAGGGAGAGAATGAAAGAAATAAAAAGATTGAAAGAGAAAGAGGGAGTGATAAAAGACAGAAATGCAATGCCGCTGATCCGAGTCCCAGAGACAGGGCTGGGCAACTGGCAGTTCAGAGAGAAAGACAGAGCGAGCGGAGAGATACCAGAGGTCTGCAGAGGGACGACAGAGGGAAAGAAAGCACTCCACCAACACCACCACACCAACGCAATTAGTAGGCGTTCCTGCTGTGTCTTTCACAGTGAAGCTGGTTCACCGGCCAGCTGCATCCATCTCCCCGCTCCTGCACACTGCAGCCGGCCTGCGTTTCATGTCTGCAGATCCGCACAGAAACACTCACATACATGACTCAGAGTAGCAACACAGCACACGTGGTTCCAGTCGCGGTATGTCTGAATGTACATCCAGCTTTTGTGTTGATGAACAGGCTTCACAGTTTTATCGGGTTTTACGTACAACATATAGGAGACTGAGGATGATCACTTACAAATTATATGTTCAAGTGTGTGACGTGAGTGCAGCTGTCACAGAGACTGGAGCTAATACTCCCTTTTCGTGTGTTTGTGATTTATATTTATGTCTCTTTATGTTTCTTTGGCCTTCCCCTATAGGACCTGTAAGATACACCAGTGTACCACCTCTACCACCACCATCTCTCAGCCAGGCAAGCACCACCTATTCAGAAAGGCAAAGGAAACCACTGTCCTAACAGCCACCTACACCTACAAAAATGGTGATGACTGATGGCAGACAGACACGTCAGCCAGTGGGGCAGGGGGAGGGTAATAGGTTACACTGAGGTGGAGCTAGGAGCAATACAAACCCCCAGAGATGGCCTCCACAGAGAAGAGCCGCTCCCTGACCCTGGCCTGGAAATGTGTTTTCTCAACTGAGCCCCTTACTGGACGGCAGAAGCACTGTTTAACAGAGGGATAGACTGCGCTTTGGAGACTGTGTGCCTAGGGCCCACGTGCACAGAGGGGCTGTTTGAAATGCAGAGCGAGGAAAGTGTGTGTGTGTATGCGTGTGTGTTCTGCCTTCGGATGGGTTGCTATCATATTCAGACACCTGGCGGACACTGATTGGACAGAAGCATCCCTCTGGCCACCTTGTATGTGGGCCAAGAAGTGTGTGTCTGCGAGCGTGAGTGTGTGATAATCATTGAATTGTCATTCTGCAGCCCCCATCATCTGTGTGTTTGTGCACGTGTCTGTGTGAGTGACGAAGTGCATCTCCAATTCAAGATGTCATGCATCTAAAAACAAACAAAAAACTAACAAAAAAAAAACAGCAGCCAACCACTGGATGTACTATCTCAATGTGTGCATTTGTGTTTAAAACAAGAGACAAGATGAAACAAAAAAGGAAATTGTACATGATCACGTGCTTTACAGGTTCTAAATATTCTGATATTGAAGAGTTAAGAAAAAATGGACGCAGTATTTTAATATAATGCTCTTATCTTCTGAGATGTATTTTGATGTGCATTATGACTATATGACATCATTGCGTCACCCCTTGGCATATGTCAGGCTTTGTGTTCTTCAGATATTAAAAAAGAAATATGAAAAAAGAAAAAAGATAACTCTGTTTAAGAGTCCATTCAACCGTGTGCACATTCAACATGTACAATAGGTGCCGCCATCATCACTTGACAAGTTAAAGATCAGGGCTCCCAGGGTTTAGCTGGGAGTGGGGTCATCTCGCTTCATCTCTATGTACAGTTCAGAAATATTACTGTTAAACATTGCCATGGTGTATGATTATTTCACCTACCACAGCTGTGTGGAAAGATGTACATTCATTTCAGAATTCATAACACGTCTGTGTATCTCAAATGTAGCCTCTTTCACTCTACTCATGTAACAACACCCTGTACAGGGCGTTCAAGTACTGGTCATATCAAAATGAGACATATTTAAGTATTAGAGCATAAAAGAAAGTGCAAAAACGCCACACCAAACTTTCTCTTTTATGAAGCTCATTATTTAATGGTGTATATAAGTATTTGATGCTGTTTAAATGTAAGATGTGATGTACTAATATAATTGTGTATAGTATTTCCTAGAGATGTTTATTTTCTATAAAATGGAATATGTTATTGCTTATAAAATGTTATTAAAAGAATCCATTGATGAAAAAAAAAGACCTTTTTTGGGAATGTCACTTGTTTTAAGTTGGAGCATGCCGTTTTATTGATTTTCATGTCTCTCTGTTTGGAATCGATGACACAGCATCACTTTGTTTGAAATGTTTTTTGTAACGCCAATGTTAAATATACCAGCACTTTTCAATGCTGCTACGACCAACGCCTGCTCTTTTTGTCTTCACCGAACATGCACTGACATTAACACACTGGAGGCACACTGTGATGCTCCGAGACACTGGGGTCAGCAATACGCCACAAGTGTGCACAAATTTAAAATTAAACAACTTATTTTAAACTATTACTCTGACATTTCGGCATAAAGATTAAAAAAAAACACATTACATCCACACTTAAAAGCTTCTAGTCTCACCTAGAAAACATTTCAATTATTTAAATTTAAAAAATAAATGCAGCCTCTGACAATCTATATTATTTATTGTACATTATGGACAACCACTTCCTTTTGGCCTCTGCTTTCAGAAATTGTGTTTGACAAATTATTTTATTTTCCACCCAAATAAATAGTTTTATTGGATTTCACATACTAGTCCATAACCTACTTGCATGATTCTGAGGTAAGTGGAGGGAGAACTAGCTGCTTTTTAATCATCTGGTATCAAACTCTATTGGCCTGCAGCAACTGAAACCACAAGAGGAAACACTAGTCTTCTTTACAAAATGTTTTAATATTTACAACAGAGAAGGATGAAAAAATGTCTGTTAGAAGGACATGGGAAGAATACCTTCAGACATGGCTGTGTCTCGTTCATCTCAATCTGGCCTCTTTCAGTATTTCAGATTGGCGACAATACAAAAAAAACACACTAGTCCTAGGACAAAGACACATGCCAAAGTGTTTCTTTAACAATCCCCTTAAAAAAATAGACAAGAAATGGTGGCTCTCTTTGAGCAAGTATGAAAAGAGCAAGTATTGCTCTTTACGACAGGAGATGATTTACTACAGGCCCTCTTTTGAAAAAAATAAATCTGCAATGAGCGATTATCAATTATTTTAAAACTTTATGACTTATGTAACTTGATGGAAAAGTGCCTAAGGTTCACATTAGAGTTTGACATGTCAGTTGGCGATGCCCAAGTTGGGCGCTGCCAACTTTTATTATCATAGTTGCATACGTGTGCAACAGTGCAAAAGGTCAGTTGAGTCAGACGACGTGACGCAAATGTCACCTTGTTAACTCAGTGCTGTCTGTATTTTGGCTCTCGCTGCCACGGCAATACAGTACAGTAACTACATTATTTGGGCCTCTGTCCAAAGATACCAAATAAAATACAATTCAGGGAAGAAAATAAGCAATTTTTCACTCTGCTTATGCAAAATACTGCTTAATCAAAGTTCATACAGATTATAAATACATTTTAAAATATGTACACAGCAAAACTGAAAATAACCTCATAAAGCCATTTTATTACTTATCATTGAAATCCGCCTCGGAGGGCTAGTGCACATAGACACAGAGCGTAGCATAGTGGGTCACCACACCACAGATTATGAGTGAAAAGAGACTCAAACTAACCTCAGCACTATATCAATAACCTGCATTGTGGCTTCCCACTGAACAAAGCCCACGGTCAGACCAATTCCGATTTGGTCATTTTCCTACCACGAACAAGAGACACGCCACTCCGCAGCCAATCAGAGCAGCCCGCCACATCAACCCACTGAGCACTCCTGCTCGTAGAAGAGCATCTGTGTAAAAATGACCGGAGGTGGGACTGTACTGAGCGAATATGTTTCATGCTTCACACGCACACACATCACTCCATGAGGCGGACATGGTGGCTCCTCTCTGTGGACAAACTGTGGCACTGCGATTTATTCTCGCAGGAAAAAACGGTTTCTATGTTCTGATATTAATTAATAGCAACAAGTGCAAATTCTACAAGAGCCTTCTCATGTGGGGTTGAGCTGGTGAGAGGGGAAGTGCATAAAGAAAATTCTGGCAATTTGATATTCATTTTAAATAATTTAATAATCTGTGTGATGACTCCACATCTAAACCCCAGACTGCATATGTCTGTGGGAGCATGTTTCTTTCCTGCCTGTGTGTTCTGCTGTATGTCAGAGATGTTACTATATACAGTGTCCATGCATGTCTCTCAGGTCCCCCACCCTTCCCTTCTCTCTAGCTGTTTGTGACGGTAGTGCCGCTGCCCAACTTGATGATCATTTGCTGGCAGTCGTGGAGGGTCCTCTTGTCTCCCAGCTTCTCCAGGGTGCGGGCTGCATCTGCCAGCATGCCCACTCTTTGGCCGGGAGCTGACAGAAAGGAGGGAGGAAGGTAGCGGCACGCCAGCATCACGGCCTCCGCCTGCTCCCGCTGGCCAGGCCGCGTCTCGCACTCCTCTGCACAAAATAACAACAACAAAATAAATACAGTTGTTACTATGGTATTTTGGATGAGCTCTTTGATGTCATCAGCAGCCAATCAGACTTTAAATGATTCTTGTTTAATTACTGATGGGATTTAGTGCAGTGAACAATTGGGCAAAATAGATGAGAAGCTGATTAGAGCCACTGATTAAAGCCAATCAGTGTCTTTTGAGAAAAAAAAAAAAATCTAAAAAGCAATCTGTGATTGAGGTTTACCAGTGAGCTTGAGATTTGTCATAATTTTTCTGTCCTCTATTTAACAAGAGCACCGTACAGAAAAAGCACAAACTTGTAGCAACTTGTCTGTCAGAAATGATATACAGTATCTAATCGAAGAGGTTTGAAAAGCAACGCAAAAAAAGGCAAATGCAGCAATCACTAGGTGTTCACTTGAAGCGACCAAGTGTAAAAAACACGTTTGTGCAGAATTAAAGTATACAGTAGCCACACACACACACACACACACACCTGTCTTGGCTCCAGGCGTTGCTCTGCGTCGCAGCGAGCGATCCAGAAGCTGATGTGTGCGGGTGGGACTTGCCCCCGCCATCAGCCTGGCTGTAGCTTCATGGAGGAACAACTGGAACGAGACGGTGGGGAAAGAGATGAGAGAAGAGGAGGAGGAGGCATGAGAGCGAGTATGGATGACTCATACTGAATGTTCAGCTCTACCTCAGAGACTTTTGAAGCCTTGTGAATAATGCTGCTAAACACTTGACTCTGGTGTGTGTGTGTGTGTGTGTGTGTGTGCTGCAACACCTAAATAATTTCCAAAGAGAACTGTACTGTAGACTGCCTTAAAATGTCCACATTTACAATCGGAACACCCAAGCTCGAGTCAG
This sequence comes from Channa striata, assembly GCA_033026295.1. Classification (NCBI taxonomy): domain Eukaryota; kingdom Metazoa; phylum Chordata; class Actinopteri; order Anabantiformes; family Channidae; genus Channa; species Channa striata. The sequence continues at coordinate 17,495,996 of CM065180.1, read as the reverse complement.
CACTCTGCAGTGTCACCGACTTTACTCTACAAAACTACATTATATAGGAATTAAAGGCTCCACCTTGAACAGATAAAAGCACATTGTTCTGATAATACCTTTCTTTCACTCTCCATTTATAAGAACAAAAGGTTTTTTGCAGGACTAATGTGTCTCTGCAGTGTAATAGCTGGCCCTGGTGCTCCCAATTCACTAACTCTGCTCCTGTTCTGAGCACTCTGAAACCAAAAATGTCTGATTTCAGATTTAATTTCTGAACAGACCCATAACAATCAGCTTGCTGATGGTAAATTCCAAGATAAAAAACAGATGCAAAGTCACAGCCATTGATGTATTAAAGGTTGTGCAATATATCCTTTCCTGTCAGCATAAAGTGCAGAGGGGTTGACCTTTTCTGATTAGGTAGAAGGGTTGGGAACTCAATATCTCTGTACTGATCTCAGTGCCAGAGGAGGCAACGACAATACCTCTCCATAACAGGGTGAGTTTGGAGCACAAAACATATTTAAAATGAAGTTACATACTGTAGCTTTGAATGTCAGTGTACAATGTGTAGAGACTCATATGGTTTCACATACTCTTCGCATCGCAGGTCTAAAGCTGTGTGCCAGTTTGCGTAGGGAGCTGAGATCTTGCTGAAAACCTTGGAGCTCAGGTGGGGAGGCCTGGTGGACCCCTGCCGGCCCACTGCTACCCACTGACCCCGACCCCACGGGACTGGCTCCTTGTTGCTGCAGACGCCACACATTGGTCCTCATCACCAAAAGCAAATCACATAGAAGCAACTGGACAACCTAGAACACAGTTAGCAGAGGCAGGACGTGTTTTACTGCAAGTTTATTCTTAGGTGTCTACCATCAGTGTACTCTTCATAGGTGCCATGGTTTGTAAGATATTATGCGTCTTCCTTGTACACCTCATATAAAAAGGGAGAAAAAGTATTTTTTTCTACTAAAATTGTTACTCTACTTAGAGCAAACTGATCTTAGACAAAGCAAATGACTTAACAAAAATAGCAGCTGAATATTCTAAAGTACAGTAGAAAAATGACAAAACTACATTCAATATCGTAGAAATCGCAGGCCTTTTCTATTAAATTCTAAACGAATTTCTTACTGGAAATGAACCCAAGTAAGATTATGTGTGTAATGCTAGCAGATAAACAGGAATATTTCCCACCATTAGCTACAACAAAGGCATTTCCAACATTCACTGTGTGTGTTTTGCTGTTAGTGGCCCAGCTCTGTGTTGCACTGCAGGTACATTGCACTCTGCTGAGACACACATGCAATGCAACTACAATGCACCGCAGCTCTGGCCATAGACATACACACACTGTGAGCTACCTATCCACCAGCATCACCATCTGCTGAATGCCAGAGGGTAGGACACAGTGGTATCACAGAGGGAAGCTGCTGTGGGGGATTCACTGTCTGTAGTAAAGTGTGAGGCTTTGTACTGTGAAAAGAGACTCTGTGTGTGTGTTTGTGAGTGATTATGTGTGGGCAAAATCCTGTGTTTACAATTTTATGCACGCACGTGTGGGCACATCTGTCACTGTGTTCATTCATGTGTGTGTGCGTTTTTAAGAGTTTTAATGCAGATGCTGTCGCCTTCATAAAATCTCCCTCACAGGAATAATAAACATCAAGTTGAGCACAAATCTGTGACTGCTTGTGTCTAAGCGTGTCTATGTGTACCTTGTCTAAACTGGAGCTGTGGCAGTGTGGTCCTAGGTTGAGGCTGTCTCGAAGCAGGGCGCTGGCCTTGTCGCTGTAACTCAAACTCAGCTGGCAGTTTTCTGGCTTGGACAGCAGCGCCCGCACTGCCCTGAATGTGTTCAGACAGGCCTTGGGCAGAAGACTCCTGACAGAGTGAAGGGGAGAAAAGAGACAGAGGACACAGGTTAAAGTAGTGGAAAGTGTGTATGTGTGGGTTATGCAACATACTCTTAGGCCGGCTGTCATTGTGTTTGTATTCAACTTACTCTGCGTTCTGCAGACTGCGGGGCAGGTGCTCAACGGTCGGATACAGTCTCTCTGCTGCAGCGTCATCTCCTTGGAGCCAGTTGATAATCACCACGGCAACAGAGGACCACCACTTGGAGTGAGGGTCACAGCCTGTAAATAGGGACAAAACTGTCATAGACGAGACAGGCGCAGACAAACATGCAAATATATGAACCCCCTGCCGCCACTACATTTACATTCAACATCCATCATGAGACACACACACGCAGAGCATTTGTCTACCTCTAAATCAATGAGTTTTTCTCCTCTACTACAGTCACAACATGCTAAGAGAAACAGCCATTTTGATGAGTCCCTCTTTAGGAAAATTACTCTACTTACCATTCAGCAGCACACACAAAAGCTCAAACATACACACACACACACACACTCTACTGTGTGTGAGCAACCTGAAGCTCTGCCAAGTGCTGCACAGCCTTCCTCCCCCTCCCTCCTCAAGGTGATCACCGATTTGACAGTGCTGAAGATAAATGAAGCAATCTAGCGGATGCCTCCCTTTCACATAGCCCCCCTCTCTCTCAGATCAGTGATCAGTGAGGACAAAGGAAAGTAGTGGGAGGGTGGAAGTCAGTGCAGTGCAAATCAAGCTACTCGATCTCAATAGTGTAAAAATGAACTTTATTTCACAGCTTTGTATTTTGCGAGCACAGGAAGGAAATTAAAGTCATGGCGGGTGAAGGAAAGACGCTGCAAACAACTCTCCCAAAAAAGACAAGTAGTAATGAAGTAAGGCACTTAAATGTGCTGATGTAGTCAAACAACAGAAGTAGTTTAAAGTTTCAGTCAGCAAATGTTAGCAAATTGCCAAGGCAGTACCAGTTTTTGCATGCAGGTTTTGGGTAGAATTTCAAAAATTGCTGTCGTTAATTAGCACTGATATTAAATGATCACAAATTGAGTTGTCTACAATAATGTAATTTAGGATAAGTGTCCTTATTTACATCTTTTAGATTTACATCTTCTGATGCATGTTGACAGAAAAGTGAGTTGTCATAGCAACATACCTGTCAAAGTTGCCATGTTGGAGCCGATGGCAAAACACTGGGATGTAGCACCAGCCGCATCTGACGCACTAATCAACAGCTGGAGATACTGCAGGGCATCAGCATACTCCCTGGGGACAAACCGACCAAATGGTTAGTTTTGCTGCCATGTCACCATACAGCGTACGTGTTGTATTTTTAGTTCATTATATTAGTGCTGCTGCTGTTCCCTCTTTATCTCCATCTATTCAGACCAAATTGGGTCACACAGAAAGATCCAGAAGGATCCAGCAGGATCCCTGGATTGGACCAGCAAATGGTGATGATTATTTGAAAGTGTGCCTTATTTCCTTACCCCTCGCCCCGGCTGGGATTTTTCTCCTCATGAGGTTGAGCCACACAGTACAAAGCCTTCTCCAAAAGGTGCTCTCTAAATGCCTGAGTCACCTGGGCAAGAGGATCCACTGTAGGAACACCCACAAGTCAAGAACAGGAAAAAGCACAAGTTTAATCTTCAGTATCCACAGCTTTGAACTTTGCGTGACTAATTTCTTTTTCAAAGTAATTGTACAAATTGTGCTTATACTGACCAGTATTGCCAGCCTGACTGTAAATGCTTTCTTTAGGAGTGCTGCGAATAGCCCAGTCCCCATCTACAAAAAAGCGGTGACCTAGTGGGTGACAGAGCCACTGCATGGCTGGAGGCACGCTGCCGCTGGATGACAAGCATGCCTGGCGGGCACTGCTGAGAAATACACGCTATTGGGGAAAAAAGATAAATAAAGAGTTAGGCATATGAATATCAACTTAAACTGTTTGAATTTATATCATCTGAACTTTTACCAAACAACATAATGGCCCATTCTGATAGAGCAGAGACAGTGCTTTAATGTGAATGACCAAGCATGACAATTGCACTCGTGTAAGCACGGTAAGGGACCTACAGAGGTGAAATGAAGGATCCTTGGCAAGCTGGCTTTGACCCGTAAAGCTGCAGAGACGTAGACTTCAGCCAGAGTGGCAACAGGAAGACAGGAGCCAGCACACTCTGCCAGGTTCACTGCACTCAAAGCCATGTGAACAGCTGACAGTTGGCTGCCATTTAGTTTACCTGTATGCACAAAGAGAAGCCAAGAAAATTGCTCTTATTTTTAAACATATTTAACAAGGTAATGTGGTAATTTCTCTAGCCAAATGATTTTGTAGCACTCCTCAATCTATTTATACACCTGAGTTTTTTCACAAAATGACACCAAGTGGTCAGTCTATCACACCGATTTAATTTGGAAACACTTTTTCTCAAAAATCGAACCTGTCATGTGAAGCTGGTGTAGGCGGTGGTAAACCAGGGAGGCGTCGCGGCTGCTTTTGCAGGCATCTTCCTGCAGGGGGCGGTCAGGTCGCAGCCCTCCAGCCCTGGCAGCCAGCCAGCGGCCCACCCATAGGCGCTGTAGGCAGAACCTAAGGAGGGACCACAATGCAGCACAGGCAAGGTCCAACTGGGAGGTGGGTAAAGGACGGCCTAGAGCCTTTAAACAGGTCCACAAGTTCTGACTGGCCTGGGCAAAGTCCCCCTGGAAAAGGTAGAAATTGGTAAGGATGAAATAAGATGAACTGATGTCGCTACGACACACTGACTAGAAAGGCAATGGCCAGGAAGGACAATGATCTTTTTTTTTCTTAAAAACTTAAAAACAACAACAACAAAACCAACATACTCGAGCTAGATCCAAGTCAGCCTGCTTGCGGTGCCTCCAGAACAAAACTGAAGATCCAGAGTGCGGCCGGGTTACAGGTTCTCCATATACCAAGAGACGAATCAGAACTCCAGATACCAGGATACCATTTAGGAGCCATACCAGAATAGTTGGCAGCATCCAGTCCATCCAGCTCCATGATTCCACTATAAATATCACAGATTTTTGTGATTAAACAGTAAAAGTTTTACACTATGTAGCTGTTCTATTATAGAAAACATTACACAGACATGAAGCCCAAAATCAGTCCTTAGTATTTTTTGTTGAACCCAAACTGATTTTGGATTTTGTCTCCTTCCAGTATTTAGTCAGTACATACCTGCACTATCTATGCCCAGAACACTTCTGCCGGCATGATGGGTGTTGGTGGCAGCAGCACTTCCAGTTGAGCTACTGCCGGATGAACAGAGCAGGGTTGCCAGTGGGTTGAGGGAGAGGAAGAGAAAAGTGAAGGCGCACAGTGCCATGCGGGAACGGTCCAACATGCCACCAGCACTGCCACCCGATGACGATCTGTCCAACAAGCCCACATTTGGCTGTTCCACATAAAGAAAAAAAAAAAAAGGATTAAGGTTAACTAGATTCAAAGAGCCTCCACTTACAAAGCATCACTGATTTAATGGCAGTAAACATTTTTTAAACAGATAAGTTGCAGTGGTTGTTGTAACCTACTTATTGTCAATACGTTGTGAATTTATTCTCTGCCTTAAATGAATCTTGATTTTATTTTTAATTTAGTTGCACTAGATTGCAGAATTTAACAGACTTTTAAATCTCAAGCAAGGTGATTCAACAGGCACAATTCAACAAGGTAACCAAAGTTTACTGACATAAAACGTGGACCTATCACCTTATCTAATGTGAAACACTGAATATCATCAAGCTCTCAGTACCAAGACTGTAGTTTAGCAGTTTCATTGACAGTTGAATACCTTGGTGTCTTCTCCCATTGGACTATCAGGCTCTGAGTCACTGCCACACTGGGAGAAAGAAGTCGGAGAGCCTACGTCAGATGCTGGCGGGGTGGGAAGCTCACTCTTCACATCATTCTGTCCATCCACTTCCATGGCAACCAGGTCTTTGAGAGACTCTAGAAACAGACAAAAGTGAAGTAGAGAAAACAAATTTTTGTCCTTAGACTTACTCCACTTAATTTGAGGCTACAGAAGACCTTTTTGATTTTTGACATTTCATGAAAAGTAGCTTTCAATAAACCTCATTACAACTACAGACAAACTCATAGGAAAAAGAAAACAGAAGCATTACAGCACATACTGTTTTTCTGGGCTGCCATTTTAAGAGCCATGTTCTCCTGTTTGAGTTTCTGGTTAGCCTGCTGCAGGTAACGGATGTAGTCAATGGCTTTTCTCAGCACTGCAGACTTGTTGAGCTAAGAAAGAAAACAGAAAAGGGACTGACTGAATTGTTATAGGAGGGAATTGTAAAGTTAAAATTTTAGATCTATAGTAGGTCTCATTTTTGAATTAGCAAAAAAGACTTGACATAAACAGACAACATAACACATAAGAGTAATTTAATTTAATTTTGCCTCAGGTAAGCAATCTATTTCTTACCTTTGCCTCAGTACCAGCCACCAGGTCCTTGAGCTCCACAATTTTGTCATTAATGGAGGAGCGGTAGCGCTTCTCAATGGCATTGTGTGCTGTGCGCTTCTCCCCTTTGTGAGGCTGACCAGCCGGCTTTCCACTGATGGCTATACGATTGATAGGCAACTTCTCAGCATCCACCATGACAGGTACTGTGGTCAGGATGGTGCCCCCACCCATGAATGCCTGGAGAAGTAAAGTTAACAGTCAACTCAGTAAAACCCCGTTGTCCACCATTGTTTGATACTCTATGTGCAGCCTAAATTCAGTATAAAGTGTCTACCTGCAGTGATGTGCTCTGTACTGGGGTGGTGGTAGCCAAGGATGTAGGAGAAGCCACAGTAGTAACTATGCAGGGGTCATGCTTCAGAGTGGTCAGCAGCAGAGACTCAGCTTTGATAAACTGGGGCTGCAGCAACACCTGAAAAACACATACAAGGAGCACAAGATTTACACTTCTAATTCTTGTTCCACAACACCGTGAAGTGCACAGCATTTATTTAGCTCCAAGCTTAAGTCGGCCTATCACCATCACACACTTACAGGTACTTGCTGTACATGCTGTGCAATGGTTTGAGCAGGGGGGCTTGCTGTCGTGGCCAGTAGAGGAGAGGTGGCAGTTAGACCTTGAAGTGACGTCTGAATAGCTACTTGCTGAACGCTTGCAGATGTGGATGGCAAACTTGTAGCTGGTTGGTTCACACCGCTAGGGCTGCCAGCTGCTAAATTAGATATTCAACAAACAAGTTAAACAGGAAATTCTACAGAGTGTGAAGTAATCCTCGAATTGTTTCTTAACAACTAATGAAGCGAGTCCAAATTACAATTCTTAATATATACCTGTATCGTTTTAAACAGGCTGTGGCTCCCTGAGAATCATCTTACAAACATAACCTTGATCTAGCAGTTAGGTTCCTCTACAATTTGCATACCAACTCCATTCAAACACTATTACAGTTATTCATTGTTACGTCGAAAGAAACTACTGACGCCGCGAAATACATCTGTATGTGTATCCACAAATAACCATTTTAGAAAACAACATAAAATTCAACAAGTTCAATATTAAATGCAATATCGTATTAAAAGTAGTAATTATCAAACAATTAATTGAAACTGCTTGCAATCACTATTATCTGTGAGTTTGTAGGGAAAGAAATGAACTTTAACCTCATCAGTAATAAATAAAAGCAACATTCATCGGTCACTTCAAGTTTCTTATCAGCTCCAACTGGACGAGCCGTTGCAATCACCAATCACTATCAAGCCTGGGGAATTTTTTCAAGGAGTAATAAAAGTGTAGGGCATCTGATTACATTTAATTCAATTTAACAGCTGTTTTACTACAATATTTTATCTTAAGAGTATGCCCTCAGTGGACATTGTCTGTCTCTGGAACTGCAAACACTTACATATAGTAGACCACACTCACTCAATCTCAACTGAATAGCCAACCCTAAACAAAACCTAATTCTAACCCTGACCCTAAAACCCGAGGACCGGCCAAAATACCCTCACTTTACAAAAATGTCTTCACCCTGTTGTTAAAAAACGAAGTTTGGACCTCACTAAGTAATATCTACAGGAACACACACACACACTGCTGAGCAAAGTCTGTTAGATTAGAACTTGGATATGAGATCAGCTGTCCATGAACAGCCTTCTGCACTACAGTATTAGTTTACAATTTAAAACCTTTATTTATTTGGCTAGTTAACAATGAGCAGACATAAGGAAAAAAGTAAAGACATGTGGTAGCCTTTTAGTGCAGGCTTTCTATGTTCTTCTTGTGCACTGGCCTTGGTGACTCTAAACTACCCAAAGTTACAAACATAACATTCATTTTTGTTCCTGACTGCAAACATTTCCTTCCTTTTTCTGAAGAGAAGTCACTCCCATTCTTATATTTGTTTCTGTATAACAGTATGTGATTGCCCGTTTGGAAAATAAGTAAACCATTGCAAATGGAACATAACGAAAACAGGACTTAACACCTTGCATCTGAAGTTTCAATATCACAGCCATATGCATGCAAGAAGACTTTCTATAAATCATCACAGATCACCACTAAATTTTACATTTCTCAAAAACGTGGCATTAACAAGCACAGAATGAGATACAAAAATAAAAAATAAAGCTCTGTAAATGAAAAGTAACTGTATTCCTCAGTGAACCATATGCATCACATAATGGACACTGGGTTTCTTTAGTGCCACTCAAAGCCAGGATACGCGTCACTTCATTAGATTTGACAGTAAAACAAATGAAAATATCACAATACAATATATAATTTTAAAAAGGATCGGCAGATACCCTATACCACTTACAAAAAGGCAGCCCATCAACATCAAAGAGTACTTACTTGTGTAGCTGTTCGGGACGCTGTAGTTGGTCCGGGCTTGTTGGGACTGGGACTGAGCCTGAAGCTGTGTCTGCGTCTGTGGTTGTGATTGTGGCTGAGGAGGAGTCTGGGGTGCAGGGGAAGTGAAGAGGGCCTGGGGTGTGGAGCTGAATGCTGGGTTGGGTCCGGGTGAACAACTAGGTGAAGATGCCTGGGCTGGGGTAGACTGGCTGACAATTGGTTGTGGTTGTTCTACCTGTGGCTGCCTGAGGCTTTGAGCCTGCTGTGGGGAGGCTGGTTGCTGCCTCGGGGTGGAGCTGGGTACCTGGGCCAAGGGGGATTGTTGAAAAGTGGGAGGCTGAAAGGTCTTGTCTGGGGTGGAGGAGCTACGGGTAATGGGAGGGCCAAGGAGTGCATCCAGGTGGGGGCTACTGCTTAGAATAGAGGAGGAAGAAGAGGCTGGGGGTGTGGTGGTGGTGGTTGGAGGGGCAGTTGAGGTGATGGACTGAGTCAAACCAGGAAGCTCTTGGGTTGGAGCAGGCCCACCATACAGTGCATTATCAAAAAGTCCGCCAAACTCCATGTCCTGGTTGTTGATGAGCTGTAGCATGTCTGAAGATAGAGAGAAATCATAAATCATTATCACTGTTATTCACCCAGTGAAGAAGAGATATGAATTTTTCAAGATGGCTCTTCACAAATTCATCTCTCTTCTTGACTTTTTCACCAAGATAGGCCTGGCTATCAAATGTAGTTTTTATCTGAGACAGAAGTTTAGACAGAATAAATCAAGCAAATCAAGCAAAATAGGCTTGAAATGTGAAAGTATTATTGGATAAAAACTAAGGTAATGCAATGATGGACTGCTTCTAACCAATTAATTATAGCATGAAAAAAATTACAAGAGTGCAGCTAATGTTAAGTCATGAAGCTAAGATAAAACAATTATTTTTTATTTAAATAAGGTAGAGATAATGTTTATGCTATTTTAAAGTTCCTGTTTGTTTTATTTTAAGTGACTGAATTTTGATCTTAATAATAATAATAATAATAATGACTAAATTAATTAACAAAACCCACATCTCAGTGTACATGGACATACAATACAAACAACAAAGCCTTGCATTGAAAACACACTAACACACTAAGCACCAGGCGTAAACTCTACATTCAAAATTAACTATTTGTGCTGCTGTGGAACAATGTGTGACAAAGAATATGCAGGCAACTGTGACAAACATATGAACAAGCCATAAACCAACTCCAACTACTGTTTTATTTGTTCCCATTATAGCATGATCTTTGAGTATTAGATCAAAACGTTCCAAAATGTACAATTTCTATACCATACTGTAGTTAAATGTAAAAGTAATATTACAAATACACTATAACAATAGTTCTAAATAGATGTGTCAACAGTGTTTATTCTGGGTGCTGTTCTATTCCACTCTGGAAAAATACAAATTGACAAATAATTTTGATGTGATAAGGAACACAAGGAATACACACAAAAAAGACACACTCTCAGAGAACATGTTGTGTCTGCAGAGAGGCAGCAGCCTGGATTTGTAAACCAGTGTTTTGTATGAGGTGATCGCTCTTGACCAATCAGAGCGCGGCTCAGAGACTTGCTATTCCGATCAGCCCAAGACAGGAAAGAGAGGGAGAGCTGTCTGTAGCCTCACACACACACACACACACACACACGGGGTTACTATCGAGCAGCATCACCGAGGGTTACTGTCGGACACTTTCAGCAAGATGGCGAGCACGACTGCACAATTTGCATTACTTTCCACCTTTCCCTTATTTCATAAATACAGGCTGGCAATGATCATAAAACACATTTTAACCATTGTAGGAATTGTTTTGTTCAAAGTGACACCAATGATTAATGTTAAAATGTAACCTACTATCTTTATGTTTGCAACATCAGATAAAAATTAGAAGAGAATATGATTTTAATAACCTTACTTAAATGTGATAATTTAACAGAAACACTAGAGTTGATGCCGGTTCGGTCAACTGCGGCTCAGTGAACCCAGCAAAGAGGAATGAACGACAGTTACCTCTGGATGTGGTGAAGGCTGGGGGCGGGGCGCACTTACGACCATTTAGCAGCATGTTAGCTTCGCCTATTAGTTTACAAAAGCCGCTTTAATAATCCATTAGTTTTGTTGTACACCAAGTTCTGGCTCTGCATGAAACCTCGTCTAATAAGACGGTTTAGCCAGCGCTGGTTTACCTCCAAACAACATAAGCGCATGGGTTTCCTTGCTGGTATGGCTAAATGGTTAATGATGACTGATGTCAGGTGAACTACTTTCGGAAGCTAAACCTTTATGCTAGTCGCTGCAGGTGCTGTGTGTTAATAGCTGAGATGTAGCCAAAGCATCCGAATTCAAAATAATAGGTGAAACACACACATGGGATATACAAGGTAACGTTAACCCAAGTTAGAATCGAGTGTTAGCTAACGCTAGGCTAGCAGTTCAGCTAGCTAACGCTGCAGTTATAACGTTATTTTCTTACCATCGATGTCGCTTAAGAGGGCCGTGTCGATCTCGCTCGGGTCGTTAAGCGACAGCGTTGGATCTAGATTATCCAACGATGGGTCGTCAAAAGACAAGGTATTCATCTTTTATTTTCGTGTCGGGCGTTCCAATGTAGACTGGACAGGTTGTCGAAACGTTTAGGTAGAAAAATCGGTAACTTCTCACGTCCCTACATTTGCCAAAGCGACAGGTCCCAAGTGTAGCTAAAACACGCGCAAAGTGAGCTGCAACTTTCTATTGATGTGTCAACTAACTACACACTCCTGCCCCCATGATCGTCCAGGGAAACTTGTCAAACCAAGCCAAACACTGGAGCTCATTCAGTGCGAACGTGCTTACAGCGGCAGCCGAGCGAACCCACCCAGCCGATGATGACTGATAGGTCCTCCAACCAATGGCAGCATTTGAACTAGATTCTCACGTTCTTATTTCTCAGGGTTGTTATGATTGCTTGACTGAACAGGCGCCAGCAATAAGGAGCATATGGCATAATTACTGACAGGAACATGTAAAACGAGACATGATCAATAATGTGCTAAACACACTGCCTCATAATGCATGTATGGATTAATTTGAAAAGTGCCATAAAAAGTTTACTGAGCACAAATGTTATACGATAGAGGCTAAGTTATAATTAGTGTTACTTATTTCGATTCTGAACTTCTGTATTATTGTCGAGCACATATTTCCCCAATTAATATGCAATTATAAAGTAATTACATTTACTATAAAGAAAACAGCATGGACGTGTTTATGTGGGCTTGCCCACCACAGCCAATGAGAACCGAGCGAGGGCGGGCAAGAGAAAGCCAAGTTTGTTTGACGCGAAGCAGCGCCTCCTCCTGTAGAACCAGAGAAATGATCCAATGGGAAGCCGAGAAACCGAGTGGGGTGATCTGACGTCACACCTCAGAGTCTAGTGATTACATCATGTGTTTCGTGAAATTGTGGTGGCAGCCGCAGCAGCAAGAGCCGAGAAATAAATTTGAGGCACATAGACGATTAAAAAGGAGGCAGATGGCTGTTATTGGTCATTGAAATCTAAAGAGAAAATATCTAATGTAATCTAAATATATAAATACCTCAGTACAGTTATACACTTAATTTAGCTTTAAAAACTAAGGCAGCTAAATGACTAATAACAGACAGACAGTTTTTGCAGAGATGCAACAGCTTTAGTAAAACTATAATGAGATCCCATAAAACAGGTGGGAGCCCCACAAAGGCAAGAGTGGGGAAATAGGTCAGCGACCTCGAGTGGCACTGAACGTTGTTGACAGTGAACGCTTGGTATTGTTGGTGGTTGGGCGTTTGTATAGAGGTGCAGATCTAATTCCCTTCATTGCTTGCTTTTGGAAACTTGCCATTCATGCCCCACAGGTAGAGCCACAGGGGGAAATGAATAACATAAAAACTGTGAGAACACGATTTGTTTACATTTTCCATGCGTTAAGATGTTGGAGCAGAGTAATTGGTGTCCATGTAGCACTATTTGGGAGGGGTTGAGAGATACACGTGACAATGGGCATCCAGTGCAGTGCAAGACTGACACCAGGTTGCATCAGTAAATGTGTGATGAAGAGTCAGGAAATTGTCGCACAACCGTTAACAGTAAATAACCACAAACAGATGTGAGGTAGAGGTCACACATTGCTAGTGTTTTATTGGGCAGTTACATACGTGCATTAGGTCAAATAAAAATCTGACCATTAGTTATGGCAGCGGACGGCACAGCCAAACAGACATGGGACACCCACCAGCAGAAATCAAAGCTTCTCTTCCATGTCTGCAACCCATCTACAAAATGTTGTCTCTTCAGTAACAAAAAGACATTCAGTAGCCAACGTAACCAGGACTTAAGCTTCATAAAAGCATGTAACACAACACACTCATAGATCCAGAGATAGTCAACACACAATTACAGATAAGTTCCCATTTAATCTCAGGTTCAGCCTGCACTGTAATAGGTTTTCAAAATTAACACAATGGTTGACTGTGAATTCAACAATATTATCTCAGATACCTGACAACCATATTAAACCTATATAACCACATAGCATTTAAAAAAGTTAAAGCTCATTAATATTCCTCAACTAAATTACATATAAATATTTAATTGTAATGATTACATAGACACAAGCAGTTTTTCAATGTCAGCATTGCATATATGATATGTTAACAAGTTCACAAATAATGAATAAATTTCCCTCTATACAGACAACAGATAGATTAAAACGTTTGATGCATGGTTAGGCTTTTACAGCTTGAGAGGGGGTTTAAATAGGCTGTCTCTGATTGACAGGGCTTTTGGTCATATATTGACTAAAAAGAAAAAAATATTAAGAGCAGTGTTAAAACTAACTACAACTCCAGGAAAGAGGCGGAAAGAAGGCAGGACTGTTTTTTGCCTTAAAGGTTGATCTTAGGTACATCAAAGACAAACTCTTGTCAGAGCTTTTTTGCCGAAATCACATCAGTCAATCACAGAAATGCTTGGCAGCAGCTCCAACAAGTGCGCCCGAATCAAACCAAAATGAAAATGCACCAAGAATGAAAATATTTCTTTGACTGCACATATCAAAGTAAGTAAAATAATGTTTGTTGTTTGCTGCACGTTTCAGCCTAAACACCAAAAAGATCAATTAAAGAAAAAATACAAACTTTTCTTTCTTACACTAACTATAAAAACACAGTGGGATAAAATAATACATAAGCCTATGTGCCTTTTGAATATTAAGCCAATACATTTTTAACCAGATACAGAAACTATATTCCTGTATTTTGAGGTATATAGATTACATAGTATAGAGCAATTGAAGATCTACCTAAATTAATACATACATACTTTAAAACAGCGCATTAATTTAAGCTGTAGGTTTTGTCTTTTAGTCAATCATGGTGCCAATCATTTAAATGCCATATTTGTCTTAGATCTTTACATATTGCCTTGCAGTGACACCCTTGGAAAAGTTATGTGCAAAATTAAGTTCTAAATATCTAAAGACCACTCCCCACCCCCTAGAAAAATAGTGACCATCTTGTAAACTCAATGGACAAAATACAGATTTGTTTTTGCTTCAAAGTGCATGGACATTAATTATAGCAGGAGAAGGAAAATGTTCATTATCCCTTTACCTTTAGAAGTCACAAACCTTAATATTTTTGAAAGGTATAATAAAATCAACTGCCAGTTGGTCATTAAAGCCTTAATAGTCTTTGGAATGGTTAAATGTGCTTGCAATTGTTCAAGAGCACGTTTTAAGTGAATATGGTGAAGCTTTTCAGAGAATTGAAAAGATGAATGGTAATTATTCAATGGCCATGTTCCTTTTCTTACCCACATGAAATACATAACAGAGAATCCAAACTAGTTCTTTTTAGACCATTTATGTTTTTATTCCCTTTGAAAAGGAAAAGGGAAATTGGCAAATGCCCATCATGACTAGCTATGATTTCGCTACTATATTCGTAGTATATAGCCTGTTGACATACGATAAGTCTTCTGTATGCTGCTTCAGGCAAACCTGATTATAAAACCAGGTCCCATTCCACATTTTTATAATCTGTATTAAAATATGACTAGGACCCTACCTTGAGTGTTTCTTGCAAAAGAAATTACTGGATAGACCATAACCACAGCGCTAGTACATACTAACATTAAAACAATAAACGCATAAATTAGCAATTAGCTCCGTGTAGTAAAACAACACAATATAGTCCTAATTTAATGCTTCCATACTGACTCAATGCATGGACCTGCAATGACATTTTCCATTGATCTTGCAGTAATATACCACATTTAACCATATCAGACAACTTAGGTCGTCTTCCTTTGGTGGAGCATTAAGAATGAGATGCAGGGCAGCAGGTAGTACATCCCACACTAAGAGATTAATACATCCATTTATAGTAAAATGCAACACAGCTGTGCGCAGTAAACATATTGGACCTCTGTATGTTAGAGCAACACTGTGGCTTGAGAACGACAAGAAGGTGGAGATTACTTACTACACCACTACCGTCAGCGATGTAATGGGGCCGTAAGGATTATTGGGGGAATCGTATAGGTCAAGAACCTTCAGCTGCCCTGCCGAGACACGGGGGTTCCAGGAGAACAGTCTTACAAGGCAAAGAGGGCATCTTCTGTTTGTTCGGCTTTCTTGTTGGAACCACCAGAGGCACGGGCTGGGTTGGCTGGGGCTGCTCCTGGCGGAGACGGCAGAGTGTCTGATGCCTTCGCTCGCTCCTCCAGGAACTTATCAAACTCTGAAAAAAACAAATGGATTAGTCTCAAAGTAAAAGAAAATTGAGGTTTGTCAAGGTTAAATTAATGTCAATGAATAAATTAAAAGAAGAGAGCAAACTAATAAAACATTACACATGATATGAGCTAGTGGAAGATATGCAATTGTTTATATTTACTGCGATCAGAAGCTGTACCTTCACTGGTCACCCCTTCCTCAGCACCATCCCCTTTCTAGTAAGAAGAAAATGAATACATTTTGGTCTATGGAACAATAAAACTGATAAACAAACAACGTCATAATGTACACCTCCAATGTCTGTAAAATTGCATAGAAACTAAGACAAATCCATACAAAGTCACTCATGAGGGTTCTATCAATCCGGCTTCCTTTACAAATATTCTACAGGTGAATGCCACAAGAAGCCTTGTGGAACCTGAATCCACAACCTCCACATGCATGCTGTATGTGAAGTAAGATCACATCAACTGTTAATAACACAATGTTAGAACATAGAAGTCAGACCTCCCAGTTAACGGTTTTCTGTCAGTCATTGGTGGAAATAAATTAGTTTACAGTGAATGAAAGAACGTAAAGTTAAAGGAAACTGAAATTAAATGCATCAAGTCATATAAGATGGATGAGTCTAAGAAAACAAACAAAACCAAAGAAAATCGAGGGTAGAAGAGACGGAGAAAGAAGAGAAGAATATATAAATCAAGGTAAAGAAGTCTCACCACGTCAGTACAGAGCCACTCCTCTATGTCATCCATGACAGAGGACTGCGATACGGGGATCTATGGAGCAAAGCCATGGACAAACCGAGGGGCAGCACCAAAGCCACAACAGAAAGGCAACCAACCCCAACAACAGGAACAGAAATTGTAACACACACATACACACACACACACAAACAAATAAAAAGAATAAGAGTCACCAAAGGCCCAGAGGGGAAGATGATAAAAATCAAAAGGAGAACAAAAAGAAAATTCTCTGACAACACACAACCCCTCTTGACTCTGTGCCCTTCCTGTTTTATCACATGCAACAATCTGCTATACAGCTGTCTTCTATGAAGATAGGAGTTCCCAGGTTGTGTATTGTTCTCATTAGTTCTGTAGTGCTGACACGGCTTAACAGCTGCCGACTAATGTCACACAGCAGTTTTAATTATTCCACATCATTAGTTAATTAGCCAATCGCTTGAATGTGATTAAGAGATTGATTGGGTGGGAAAAACTGAAAGCACAGGGACCATCGAGAGGCAGCTCAATCCCATGGCACACACACACCACACAGGGCACACAGAGCATGAACAGCGGTGCGTGGCGGGCGGTGACAGTCGTGATGGAAGCAATGTCACAGTGGATGGTGTGCGTTTGTGTATATGTACAGTAGATGTACCAAAGGAAAGCAAATCAGGACGGCTAGGAAAGTGGGCAGCATCATGGGAAAAAGTTGTTCCCGTCCATCCACAAGAAGAAATAATTGGGGGGACTTCAAAAGCTGAGTTCATGCCTTTTGTTTAGAAATGCAAAGACATTGAGTTCATTCACAAAACATATACTTGGTCATACACATCGTTTCAATGCCTGTGTAATGACCCAGAGTCCTTTTTCAAAGTCAATATCAAAACAAAAACAAATTTCCTGAGGCCCTTCTATATACTGGTGGCAATTCAAGGAAAAAGAAATAAAAACCAAAATTAAAACTAAAAACATGCATCAGTGTGAAAAAGGAAAAAAGTTGTGGTCGATAGGAAGTCTGTCCTTATCCTGGACTCACAGGAAATAAATACATATAAGCTGAAAATGCAATGTTTTCATTTTTAAACATTTAGTAAGAACTCGTTACATGTTACAAATCAAACCACTAGTGATTGATCTGTTAGTGAGATGTGAGGTTGTCATTAAAACATCTAGTTTTATGTAAGATTGAAGGGCTGTTAGAAAACAGCTGACAAATACTTAACACTACACAGCAGAACATCATCCGTTTACTTATTTTTCAATGCTTGGGTACCAGTATCTTAACACGGTTGGTTGCTGCTGTGTAGCAGAAGTATCCGTACCACTCCTATGTTTTAATAGGTTTAAAGAATAACTGTCAGAGCTAGATCAAGCTAATGGAAGCTCCTGTGAACCAGTTAGGCTCATTATTTCATCTAACAGAGAGGGTATATTAATGGTTAATGCGTAGATAATAGATATATGGTTTAGTGCCTATATCAATAAAATACAATAGAGCTGAGCAATATGACTAAAATCTTATTTCACAGTCCTTTGACAACATGTGCTTGATTTAATATGTAATTGAACTGCCAAACAAAATAACTGAAAATTCAAGTCTATTCTTGGCTTATTTAGAGAAATAATTAAAACATTAGTCATGATTCGTCATCATGCAAAAATCCAGTAAAATGTCACAAACCTGTTGTATTTTTTGATATGAAACACTGCCTACAATGATTAAATAGAACCAATAAAACAGAAAAAAAACACTGCCACAACCGAAACAGTGAAATGAGTCCTGAAATCTTTAGAATCTCATAGTATAGTCACATTGCCCAACACTAGAGTACAATATTTTTACTTGCCATAGAGATGGATGTTCTTAATGGGAAAGAATTTGTTGGTACGGGGCTCGTTTGAGCATTCCAGGGCAGTGCAGTGAGATGATAATGAAAATGAAGTGCAGCTTATGAGGATTAATGATGCTGGAGGAGGTTGAGTACGTGGGTGGTGGTGGTCATAAGGGAGGGTTAAAGGAGGACACACTGAGGATGGAGTCCTCACCATTCCTTGGGTAATA
This sequence comes from Channa striata, assembly GCA_033026295.1. NCBI lineage: Eukaryota > Metazoa > Chordata > Actinopteri > Anabantiformes > Channidae > Channa > Channa striata. The sequence continues at coordinate 17,477,668 of CM065180.1, read as the reverse complement.
AGCCAGCTGTCTATGGGCAGCTCCTGATCTGCTGGGTTATCATCCCCTTTTACCCTCAGCTGAATCAACAACAGAACAACACCTTACACAAGAGAAGAAAGGCAGCAGGCCCCCACCACAGCAAAGCATACAGTGCAGAAAGAGAGAGACAGAGGAGAAGTCACATATGCAAAAGACGATTTTCATTTAAAAGGAGGAAAAATTAAAGAGAAAAGGGAAATGGCGAAAGGTTCATTCCATAAAGATGAAAATGAGGAAAATAAAAAAGGGGAACACGTTTCTTTGAACTCCCTCAAGTAAAAGTACTGTAGGAGGAACAGGGTAACTGAGGTGATTTGAAAAGGGGATGGTATGTGCAATCACCACTGTGTGTATGCTCATGTGTCTGCATGTGTGTATGGCGGTTCAGATTTCAAAATCGTCTGTGTACTTAGTAATAACCATGCAAACATATTGCAATGTGTGCTCAGACAGCGAGGATGGCTAAGAACAAATCTTGATTTTCTCTGCAATCTGAATGTGACGATAAACACAACTTGGATTAATAAAAACTGACATCTATATGCAAAATTAATAGGAAACCAAATTTCATGTTTTTCAGTGACTGGTAAAACTATAGAAGACCCATATCTGTGCTTATTACCTAAACAGCAACTACAATGTTACATATTTTTCCCTTAAATACAGAGAGTTTAAACCAGATGCTTCAGTATATACTCACCCCTCCTGCATTCTGTTGTCTCACATCTAAGGCTGAAGCCAGGCCACCCAGAGCCTGCGGGTCCTCATACTTCACACTGCGCATGAAAACATGGTCAAGATATAGTGCTGAAGCAAAAGAATGCGAATTTTAAAATACATAACAAATGAAGGAAAAAAATTCTGACATCAATATTTGTAATTTCTGACAAACTTTAAATAAAAGGCTTATAATTTGGTCAATTTCAACACTAGATAAGTGGGTTTCATATGAGTGAAACCCACATATCTAGTGGCTGGCCAGACTCAAGCCAGTGATGTTGCAGTTATGTGGTACAGACACACGAGCAACCAGACACCATAATACATCACTTTTCAGTTTGCAAAAACATTCACCAACAATAGGAACATATCCAAAGTAAATAAAATTAATATTAAAGCAATTTAGTAAGAGACACAAAAGTACATTTATTACTAGAAAAGGTGTTGGCAAAATACCACATTAACATTGATTCTAGGAAATGCAGCAGGACATTATTTACTTAAGAAGGTCTAGTAAGGGCAGGATATTATACAGAAATCTTTGCACGGTATAACAGTCTTTACTCATAAAAATGCATGTCATTTAACGTGCTGGAACTAACCAACGCAACAGAATTTTATTCTAAAAATGTTCTCATGAATAGCTATCCAAAATATTATTAATAAATACCAATTTGAAAAATGGCCTACCACAAAAGTAAAATGAAACCTACACTTACTTTTTGCGTTGTTCAGCCAGAGAGCTACTCCTGGTCTGGGCGAACATGTCAAAGTCGTCCTGGTTGTGTCCTGAAAGAGAGGACAGTGTGCCGCTCACACTGTCTGAACCCACATCTGGACCAAGACGGCAACAGAAAAGAGTAGAAAAGACATGTAGGATTATGAAAAAAGGCTTTAAATGCTACTTTGTGGCTATCAACGATTTTATAATACATCAAAACTCTAACCAGAATTTGACACTATGCGGAGACTTATTAGAGAACATCATGGGAGCAACCTGTGAGACTGTAGCAATGACTTATGGTGCTGGGCTAATAGCTGCGAGATAGACCTGTTTTTTTAAACTCTGTTTATTTTCTGATGCCCGGTCTGTAGAGACCAGTAAAAGTGATTGTGTGCTGTAAGATAGCTGGAATTAGTAAAGGATGTGACAATCAGCATGCTTTTTCCCATAATAAAGCATTTAATTCTCTTTTTACCAAGGCCAGCTAGTGCAGTGGAGAGTGAGGCTGTAGCTGGGTTATGTGCTGGGGAAGCAGTGGCCCCAGCAGTGGACTGGGGTGGAGGGCTGGATGTGATCCTGGGCGTAACAACAGAAGGGGAGCCTGGACCGAGGTCTATCAGGTTGTCCTCTGTGGCCTCATTCAACATCTGAAAAGGAACAAAGCCAGAGAAAAAGGGAGAAAATAACATAAGATACCTTTTGCAGCAGAGTCCAACAAACAAAGAGAGATTAAGGAAGACTGTATGTTTGTTGAGGAAATGATATTCAAGTGTTTGCCCTTTGTTTACCCAGGGGAAATTCTTTGTAGCTACTGAAATTCTACGGGTCTGACTACACAATTTGAGACAACATTGTCAACCAGACTGAGGATTGGAAGCTTTGCACAGAACAATAGTGGAGCTTGAATTTAATGTTGCACAAGACTGAAGTGTGAGAGACAGAAGGCAAGAAGGAGGGAAGAGAAGGGCATATAGTATCTAATTTCACACTGACACAAATGTTGACAAGTCATGTGTGTCTAAGCATTAGCTCCACATAGCAAATGTGTTAACATTCATGGCTCTGTTCATCCCTGTACAAGCACAATGGTTTGGCTAGAATGTGGTACTGGTGTCATACTTGCCTCCGTCAGCTGGCCACAACACAAACAGACAGAGCACACACAAAAATCAACCGAATGCAAACATAAACAGCTATGTGGGATGCAGCGAGAGACGCCCCAGTCCTCTGGCAAGTCACCGATACTGGCAAATGTACACATTAAATAACAGACTGAAGCTTGTTCTGGTTTGCTCGTCCAATTTTACAAAGCTAAAAATGCAATCAATTTTAATTAAATATTAATGTTCCAGTGGAATGTAATAGCGTTAAATGAATAGTAATTATGAACATAGTAAAACAAGGACAACAAGTGGCTATGTTGAATGATTTATGTTTGCAACGAACACGACAGTACTCTTAATGCTCGACAAAGGGCTACCGACAAAGTAAGAGTAAAAAAAGGTTCTTTAAAAAAAAAAACTTGTTATAACTAAATTTAAAGCATAAAAAACCAAAGACATGTTTTTAGGCATTTTATTTCTGCATTTTGCAAGCGGAGCTTCAGTAAAAGGTACTCACCCCATTGTTCTGCGCAGCTCTACCTGACCTGTACCTCTCATACCTGTGAACAACACAAAGAAACCCTCTGAAATGTTTTACCACAAGCTTTGTGAGAATCAAATGCTAACACATGTTTTAACATCAGAAAAGCCATGAAAGAGACATTTTGGCAGTCTGAAGCCACAAATTGTTTTGCAAAGAATGAGATCACACAGTGCTTCAAAGGAGACTGCTCACCTCTAGTAATGTTTGGACTGAAAACGTAAAGTACATCCCAAATCTGTGCTGTGTACGCTTTTCTCAAAAAAACATCAATATACTTTGGTATAATCAAATCTTTAATGTAATGATTTGGGTTATAAACACAGAACACATCAAATCCATTCAATCCATTGGCCTAGGACTTGATCTTACACACTGAGTCTCAGCAAAAACAAGTTCAGCTCTTAGATGCTTAGACATCTCTCGTAACAAAAGATAACGTGAAGTAGCAAAACAAATAAATTTATATTAATATGGTCAGTTGTTTTGACACTCACACCACCATTGTCGAGGTGGTCTGACTGGTGTGACCTCTGACTGCCTTGACAAGCACATCTTGTCTGCTCTTGTCATGCTAAACAAATAAATTCTGATTGACGACTTGATTGATTGTACCTTTCATATCGGAGGAAAATGTTGTTGAGGTCATCATTGACATGTAGTAGCTCTTCAGTCACTTCCTCGTTAGAGACACGTGAAATCAGTTCAACCACTCTCTGCTGCATAGCTCTGCATGTTCTGTTTAGCTCCTAAAAAGATTGGTATTTTAACAGATGGATCATTTGATTAAATTAGTAAAATAGAAATGGAAGACAAGAAAAGGATATATCGTAAGCTATAGCATACAAAGAAAGACAAACAAACAGGTGATTGTATGGGGTCTCAGCACTATATTACCAAATCATTTTGCCAGATGCATGCTGCGTTATATGGCTCAATTTTGACATGAATTCTGTAAATGTCTTTTTTTCTCATGACAGCTAAAAAAACAAAGAAGGCAAAACAAAAAAAGTCATACTACAAAATTCATTAACATTATATCACAGCACAGGTTAATATTCTTAGTACTTTAACTTTTATTTAGCCTGAGTAGTATTCCACTGAGCAAGCTCTTTTCCAGGGGAGATCTAGCCAGCTCTTTGCAGCTGACACACATACTTGGGTGGATTTTGCCTGCAGAGATTAAAGTCATGATTTTCTATACCACATGCTAATTGCCAGTTCCAGGAATGTTAACACAGCCAACTGCTTCTTGATAAGCTGTGGGTGAGTTGTGCATTTACTCTAAAAACTAAAGACTCTACTCCCCCTGGTGGTGGCTTATTGTTACAACAAATCAAAAAATTGACAAGTCCTATGATGTAGATTTGTTCAGCGTTTTGTACTGAATTATAATAGAGCAGCCAAATCTACGGTTCTTACAGCATAATGGCTCTTGTTTCTATTTTATGACAAATATGCAGTAACGTGTGTACCCTGTCATACAGTAACATTAAAGCATGACAGCACAGCACCACAGTTTTATATTTTGAAAAGGCAGCAGCAGTTTATTTTCAGTGTTTTATTTAGCTTTAGTGGAGGTGCTGGTACGATCTATCGATCTATCTATCATCCTTCCACATAATGAAAGACGAGAAAAGAACTCATGGTTTAGTCATTTCACCTGCAGCAGTTCAAGGTCAGAGGCATCTTCCTGACCGGGGACCAGCTCTGTGAGCATCTCTGACATAACTTTGATGTTTCCTCTCACAACGTCCAGCTCACTTCGCAGCCGAGCGATCTGAAAGCACAGGAGGTCCAAGGTCAATAAAAAAAAAAGGACATTCACAGATTATTCAGTGTCAGCATGCATCAGGTTTCCTTGAAGGAAGTGGACGGAATATTCACAAAATATAAAAATAATTTAATATGCTTAAAATCATGCACTTCGTTATTAAACTCCAGATAAATAAATAAAGCTGAAGTAGCAAGTTATTATTAATAGTCGGCCAATATTGTTAAAAGTCAATGCCCATGGCACACAATGCTTGTTTTATTTATTTTTTCTTTCTCTCTTTTTGCATCACAAAGAAATACAATTTAATAAGTGAGTGACAAATAAGATCAATTTAAACAAATATTTGATAAATACTGAAAATATGGGAATTGTTACAGCAATTGAAAACTGAAATTTGCACTGGTAACTAAATAAATTCTGAAGCATATTAGAATTAATTTATATTTAAAATATTATTTGTAGAGCAGCAACAACAATATCTAAACAAACTACTATTGTGTTTTCAATTCTTCATACTCAGTTGGGTGGGTAAACATAGCTGAATCTCATCCACTCCCCAGTTCAAGAAGGTGACAATATTTGCTTATTTAACACTATGAATCATACTTGTTTGATGCTGTGGACACTTTTTGTGTTCTATTAACCGTAGTTTCTATTATTAATTTTACCACATCAGTGTGTATGTAAATAACAAAACTGGGCTTAGTACTGAATAATCTGTTTGTATGACATAGTTCAACAACAGCATCTTTTTTAGCAGTTAAATCAACTCTTCTAAAACATTTCCCTTTACATGGACATAAAAATCTGTGTGTGTCTCTCTTTCTGTCTCTCTCTCTAGCAGGGAGCCTAGTAACAGCAGAGGAAGGGCTGGGCCTTACTTTGCGGCCTGCTATCACACAGAAACTTGCTAAACTTCAAGATGTAATAAACAGCTTTTGCTTATCCATTAGCCAACAGGCTCACTGTCATTTCTGCAAGGTTCGATTAGAGATTGCAGGCAGAGCTGACATTACAATTCTAATAGTTTTACTTGTTCAACATATGTGTCAACATGTTAGCTGACATATTGTTGTCTCATTTATATTCACTTACATACCTACAGCGATGTACAGTCTTTAACTACAGCGATGTACAGTCTGACCTCACCTGGGCTCTCTCCTTCCTCGTCCTCTCTGTTCTGGGCTTGAGGAACAGCTTGGCTCCGCCCTCGCTCACAGAGAGCAAACAGACTTATAAGTTCTGGTCCACTAATCTCACACAGTGCCCTATTCAAGTGTCAATAAAGCTACTGACACCAATGCCCTCAAATAAACGTATCCGTCATCCTGCCCTAATTTTCAGTCACATATGTGAGTAAAATGGTGACAGCGTAGCCTGCAGATGTTTCTGCAGACCTTCTTTTATTGGTCGGCAGAGTGAACGCGGAGCCAATCAAAGAAATGTCAAAGACTGGCCCAATTAATGGCTAAACCACTAGCTAATTTCATTGGTCAAAGGTTGCTCTCATTTTCCCACACCTGTTCAGGGGTTGGTGTGATGGGGCTGGCAACATGAGAGACCTGCGTGGCAGAGGCAGGGGTTGGGGCAGGTTTAGGAGTCCCTGTAGCAGGTGAGGAAGGGGCTAGGTACTTGATCATGGCTGGGTCCACCTCTGGTGTACCCTAAAAAAAAGAAAAACTCTTTAGAATGTTGCTGTGTGAAAATACATCTGTAAGTGCACTGTGTACTTCTTTCTCCTCACCCGCTGTGGTGTGTGGATGGGAGACAACGCATCCAGGTCTGCCATTGGGAACTCAATGCCTCTCCTCTTCAGCTCCTCATAAATGTGGACCACCCCAGTTAGATCAGGGCTACTTCTGAAGGCATCTGCCCAGGCCTGCGACAATGAACACACACCAAACATTATTTTATATTGTATTATACAGCCACTTACTGTGCTCTAAACTGAGAACTTCTTTGCAACTAAACTTTGCAACTAAAACAATGAGAATTTGATACCTGTATGAGGGAAAGTACTTTGTCTTGAACGATGGTTGGGGGATTGGTTTTTGGGGAGATGATTTTGACCAACACACCATCAATGAAATCTCTGTTGGCCACCTGAACATGAAATCTGTGGCCGCAGTTCTTCACACAGGTTTCCAAAACCTGCAGAAATTGAACGGATTAATGAGATAAAGAAGGATAAAAAATAAAAGTATAAAATGCATAGGAAGAAAATTTGCATGTAAGAGGTGGTGGAGAAATGAGAAGTCTTTGCACTCTAGTGTTAACTAAAGATCTCACTCAGAATCCTTTCATCACACAGAGGGGATTTCAACAAACAGAGCTATCAAAACTGTGGGTGGATGTGAACGTAGCTGAAAAGTCAGGGCTGTCATATACAAAACAAAACATGAGCAATGCCTGGAGAAGGAAAACAAAGGAATAGAATCACTAAGAACACAAGATCAGGAGAAGTCAAATTTTATGTGGGGTGCAACCTTTTACATTTACATTTAGTCATTTGGCAGACGCTTCCTCCAAGGCGATTTACAAAGTAAAGGGACCAGGGATCAAGCCACTGACCCTGTGGACTACTGCCTTACCTACTGAGCTACAGCCGCCCACCTTTCAATGTGGTATACACAGTAAAAAGCAACAACAACATGGTTGCCACCTAAACACTAAACCTGCCAAAATTCAAAGCCATTTTCATAACACAATGTGTAATGATATGCTCTTGCAATATAATAATCCATGTAAAAGTAAGAACTCCTCACCGTTAACGCCAGCATCACTTCCCGGTAGTTCTTGTTCCCACCAAGTCTCTTCTTCAGTGCCCGCATGGCATCTCTCGGCCTGAAGGGAAACAGCATAGAAGAAACAGCTGCATAAATCACCCCAGCTGAGAGTAGACATAACGTCTTTGACTTTGTTGGAATAAAAGATTTTATGTGCCACAATAACAGATGCTAGCCAGCCTGTCAGTGCAACTTGACTAAGACAGAGAAGGACCGTCACACCATCTGCTTCTCTCTTTTCTTTCTGCTTGACTATGTGTTTTCTCCCAAGGCAAGATCAAAACTGTCCATCCATGAACAGTTCAGGTTGGCTCTCTGCCTCAAACTGCCCATCTCTTCACCACAGATGGGATATAATAAGCTTTTATGAACTCCTTCATGAGCTATGGTACATTTAGTATGTGGAAGAACTGGAACAAATAGAAATGGATGGAGACTGAGCAGATCCGAGCGTAACCTTCCAATGGATATCGCTCTGTATGTGTGCTTTTCCAGTGCGCCCAGCATGTGTCAGATTATTTGTTATAATCAAATTCTCTTGCTTGTGTTGGTTTGTTTTTGGATGATGCATCTGCAGAATATAGACTTCAGTACTCACCTATGGTGGCAGGTATATGATATAAAAAAACTAAGGAATTTTCTCCAAATGACTTCAATCACTCTTGTTGGAAACCTTTAATAATTCTGTAGTCATTTAGGTCATGTTTCTAATTGAAACACAACTGACTTATGCTCTTCACAGATCCTGAAAACTTCCTAAATAAGCTAGGATGAAGTAGGACTACATTTAGGGACTATGTTCAGTTTCCCGTTTGACAGAAAAAAACAGGAGTCTTCAATGAACTGTGCTATGTTAACACATGCATGCACTGCGACTTCCAACTTGCTCCAACATACCAAACATAACAGAATCTCCTGAATAAGTCTGTGACTGGAATTAACCACTTCCTTGCTGAGCCTCCTAAAGACACATTTTTTTGTGACAGTCCCCATCTAGTTCTGGACTGTCTGTGTCTGTCTTTAAGGACTCATGTCCAACACAATGAGTCTGTGTAGGCATTAAGAATGTGAAAACTCAGGAAAATGGAACTCTCTGAGGGGAAAATTGAATAAGGCACATTCCTTAAAGCCATTTTAAAAATGATTACCCAAAAATACTTTTCAAACAACGGGACTGTCTGCTCAACTGTTTTCAACTGTTGTGATATATAACATTTGTAGATTCTGTTTGGTCAATCAATGTAGGCTTTGCATTTTTAATGTTGGAGGCTGATATTAGAATGTAATTCATTTCATTCAGTCAGTCAGTGTAACCTAATAAAAACAAAAGGCTTTCTGTATTACGGTGTCTGCTGGTGAAGAAGAGTAGTCAGTGTATTTGTTTCCTTGAATCACTGAGTCAGTGTGTGATAAAACCCTGAAGATTCAACTGAGCTGTGCGAACCACCACCACAGAGAGCAGAAGTCTTTCTGACCCGAACACTAAAGATGTTAAGTTTATTATGCATATGCAATAAGTGCAACAACTCACCCTTCGTCTGTCTCATTTATGATATCACAGATTTCCATGTTAAGAGTCCAGTCTTCATTCTGCAGGCCTCCATCTGTTGCCCTCTCTGAAAAAAAAAAAAAAATATATATATATATACATTTTATTTTTTTCATATTATTACTGTCATGATTATATATAAACACAGAGCTTCAGGTTTGTTGCACATAGACAAATTGTCCACGGCAATGTCGGGTAAAACCAGACAATTGTATCATTGTCTATTTACAGTTCAGGATCATTTCTGCGGGGTCACATCATATGTAAGTATGATTGATTTGTGAGTCCTAGTTACTCATTGCCCCAATTGGAACTAGCAGTAAAATTTTTGTTGTGATTATTTGCACACCACCAGTTGTTTCCCCTACCAGTAAACATGATACTGTATTTTAGTCTGACCCGGGCTTCATCTGTGCATTAAAAAGTCAGCAAGTAGTGACATACTTTTACGGATACAAACAAAAGAAAAGTGTAGTTTCAAAACAGTACCCTTCATATCAGTTAAACAGTCTGAATATAAAGGCAGTGGCAACTTAGTTTTAGATGATATGAGGAATTATATTTTATATTTATTTTTATAAAAATCTTAGGGATATTTTAGGGAACTTTAGGAATATTTTCTTTTAGTTCTGTTGGGGTAATCTTCAAGGCAAGTAATTGTTTCAGGCAAAGCACAACTGAGAAATTAGCATAGCAATGAATGGCCACTAAGTTTTCAGAATACTTCAAAGCTATTGCTACTTTCATTGTCATCATTGTCTTCATTATATCATCTTGGTAACTATTTTCTTTCCACATGACGAGATGTAAAAACAATCCTACTTTAGCTGTTTGCTACTGCAATTATAAACTCAAATTAATGTTTTTTTTTTACTTTATATTTCCCTTTTGATGTGTGAATATCAAAAATCAAGATTCATTAAAAGGCTGACTGGGAATAAATCTATCTTTGTTTCATGAATTGCAAGGATCAGGAGACAGACTATTACAATTCTTAATTACTTTTAGTTTTCATAACCTTGTTTCCACAAGAAACCCTCATGTGCAATTAAAATACAGTCCACCACCTGTCACTCCGATGCCTCCAACTCAAGGAAAATAATTGAAAGAGCAAACCAGTCAGACGAAAAGAGGGAAGCTGACATTTCAGGAGAAAGTCAAGCTGACTGCGGGTGTGATGCATTGGAGTCCTGAATCATAACTGGCATAACAGCTGGGGAAAAAAGCCACAGAGACATAGTCTTCCCTTCACACTCCACCTTGCCATTTAATAGCATTTTGGCTACAGCCAGGAAATAATGTGATTCAGACTGTGAGCAGATATAGCGACAAACTGGTGCAGCAGTTGTCACTGCGATCCTTGTTCTGTCTCCTCCTAACGTCCCCTGAATCTATCCTTCATGTCTGTGAATGCTGATATCTTTCAGGATTGCAGTCTCATGGGGTGAGATTTACAGAAAAACAGATTTTCTACTGAAGCAAGCTGTGTCCATTTTCCTATGACTGACACTCAATAGATTCTCATTAGACTTTACGTGAGCTTGGGCAGGAGAGCTCCTCTCTCTGAAGCCCAGAGGCCCTGAGCAGGCTGTCATGCCCAAGCCAAGAGCCTCTCACTGGGCCGTGTTGCCTTCCTTATGGGTAGCTCAACATTGGACAAGCCTGACAGCCATGACTTATTCATGCTCTACCCCTCCTCTCTAATCAACTTGTCACAGATCGCACAACTGCCGAGAGACAGGCATCTTTTTAGGGGAAACTTTGAGTCCCACTGACAAACACGCTTATCTACAAAAATAGAGAAACAAGAAGAAATTTGGCATGAGCAGCATGTCTGAGCAACTGTGTGCTGTTGAAACACAGCTTATAGAAAATAAGTCTGGGAGAAGTAACCAACTAATGCCATATCCCACGTAATCTCCTCAAGTGGATTGTCAGGTTGAGGTAGGACATGGCACGGGTGGCAGAGGAGAGACAAAAAATGAAAAACTTCAACATGAACTGTTCATGTGAAATGAGTTAGAACAAAAAAGAACATTCAGAGCCTTACTAATTAATTTAAAGCCCCCACCTCCCCGGTCCTGGGAACTGACACTGCACTAGTGAAGCCAGTCAATCACATGTCTAGAACAGTGGCAGGCCGTGCCACACACTAGGAGCAAAGCCACATATATCTGACTCTCACTGTTGGACAGCATTGGGTCCATCTCCCTGTGGTTTGTCTTTTTAAGACTCATCCTGTCTCTTCCCTCTTGTCGTTATCTTTAAGGTTTGCTTAGCTTCTATTCTTACTACTTACTTACTAGCAGTAGTACAAGCTAAAAGTGAATCACGTACCCTAATTGGCAGAAATACACTGGGCTCTTTCGCATACATGAATGTAATTTACTACTATTCACTGGAACTTTGCCATGTTAGTGTGGAGAAGTTCCTAAATCTTCACTTTTTTATGATATTCAGACAGAGGGTAATAATGGTGTATAAAAAGATGACATGGCAACCTAACCTATAGGCCTACCGACAAAGCTGACAGATGCTGATTGGTCACTGCTTTTTTTTAAAAAAAGAGAAGAACCTGTTTAATGTAATTTCTCTATTAATTTATCCCTGGTGCATTATTAATACTTCCAACGGAGTAAATCTGTCAATACAGTTTGACCTGCCTTGAGCTATAACATAAAACGTTTAAAAAATATCCTTAAAACAGAGCTGGAATATCCCCTTATGTTAAAGGAAAATAAAACAATTTGCACATACAACTGCATGCATCATTCACCACTTCAGTCACTTAGGAAATTAATGATGCCTTATGCGTTCCTCAGCAGCTGCTCTCATTCTCTCCTTCATTCTTGCAGGTAAGTGGATCCTTTGCCCTCCTACTGTGGTTGTATGGTACCTGGTCATCTTCACAGTTTGTGCATTGAGGGCTATTTTGAATGATATGGCACACCGCAGCTCACAAGTGGGTGTCGTGCAACACTCATTAAAACAACTCTCTTCCTCCCAACAGTTTCCATCCAATTGCAACAATGTGATTGATTAAAACACTGCATGTTTATACTTTCTATAGTAGATAGCCAGATTTGGTAAGAACATGGCAAAGTGTAACATCTGCACACATTGGCAATATGTATATGAGCAGCTTGCTGCACCATGACTAACAGCACAAAAATATGAAGGCTCCACCTTTGTTTTGCAAAGATTCAACTATATATGGAAGGCTGCACAAAGTCATTTGGGCTGTTTGCGCAACTTTACAATCACTGGCATTGGAAATCAAGTCAAACCTGATTACACATAAAAAGGTTAAATGTTACGAATGTCAAGTCAGTGTAGGGAATGAGCTGCAGCTACGAAGATGGCAGTCTCTCTATAAACAGTGACACTGCAGTAACAGTGCTGTTGTGGAACAGTGTAATTTGTAATAGGTGACATTTGGGCAATAAAAAAAGATACTCCTCACCAATGACACTTGCTAGATTTCATTAAAACCACTGGGTTTGCAAAATCACCAATTATCAAACCTTCTCTCATTAAAAAGATATTTCTAGGGTTTGCTGGCAGCTGACCACGTTTGACCCAGTTTCATTATCTCTCGGTTTTGCAACTAACAAGCAAACGCAAGAAAAGATGCAAGTACACCACAAGGATGTGGTAGGCCACATGTCTTTCTTCTCCAAGCTGGATAACGAATAAAACACTTCACAGAAGAAAAAACTGCTAATGCTACATTGACTTAGCACTGTGGTCAACTTTTGCAAGGGACTATTTTAACACTGAACTTCAACTTGGCTAAAGCTCTGCAAGCCACTTAAATCCGTGTGACTACACTAAAGCCGTCTAATTTCATGTCCTTAAATACTGCCATGCGAAGTCTACACAGATACAGAGTGATTTACCAAACCGACCTTTGATTACAGCGGGCTAAATCTGATTTACTGGCTAGCATTAGCTAAAAAGCTCATTCCAAGACGATGACGTTTGCTGCGATGATGCTTGCTAGCTCCCCTTTTTCCACTGGCGCACCCTATAGGCACCGCAAATCCTGGTAGAAAACACACAATGTTTGACCACGCTAAAATTCTGCATAATGAAGAAAGTATGAAGCCTATGACACGTTACTCCAAAGCTAACGTACCTATACATTGACCCACGGGAGTGCTGTACGGATTACCAAGTAGGAACTCCATTTTGACAACAAAACAATCCGCTAGGGAATGACTGAGGCTGAGGCCCGGAGGCGGTGGTATAAAGTCCCGCCCACACATCAATTCAATTGGACGAACAACAAAAACGCTCAATCTGAATGGCTGGAATTAATGTCAGTTATAATTAGGAAAAAATGGTACGTTCACTATAATTTTTTATAGTGAACACATACACGAATGTATTAGAATTGATAGTCTGAATTTTTTTATGAAAACAAATACAAATTCACCTAAATATCAATCTTGTGAAATATTAATAAAATATATTGGATATTGAATTGAATTTAGTGTATATGGAGAACTCATATTTTGCTTAAACTGTAAGAAAGATGTTTAGCCAAAGGAAAACAGCTGTTGACAAAATATTGTTATCATGGCTAATGTTCCTTGTATGTGTGTGTTTGTTTGCGATGTGTATGTTATGATAGTTATTATTGTGAAGACAGAGACTTATTTTAACAGGACTGTTTAAGCGTACTTGAACGCAGCATTAGTGCACCCAGTTGCTATGTGTCGGTGTGTAAACATGAGAGTTGGATGGTTCCAGTTACGGATGCTGAAACTTATAAATAATCTAAGGAGGTAAGTTTTGCGGTTTTCACTGGCAGATTATTGTTAACGCCGGTTAATATCTAGCTGCACTGAAATCTAACGCTGTCATTCATGTTAGCAAACGAGTAAAACAGGAGTTACCGTTAACGAAGATTCTACTGGCGAAAGCTAGCAGAGTCAGTTTGTTTTACATTTTTTATTTTTTAATTGCATTATAGTTTATCGGCGACTTTGGGTCCGAATTAACCAAATATGATTTAATGTTACTTATTAAAAACAGGATAAAGTGAATCCAAGTGCTCCAACTCCACTCAGACAGCATGAGCGAGTATTTTGGTGAACCTGAGTCCACTGTACTGGATGAGCAGTTTCTGAAGAAAGTCGCTAAACTGCAGACTCCTCAAAATCTGGCTGGCATTGTCAAGAGAGAAGGAATCCACTTTGACGAAGTCCTTGATCTAACTCTAGAATGCAGAAGTGAGAACAATCAAACAATGAATACTCAGTGTATGAATATAAGTTGGATTTATGTATGTGAGAGTGTGTGTGTTTTTTTTCCAAAGACATTGCAGTGATCGAAAACTTACGAGAATTCACATCCCTGGCAAAGCTTTATTTGAACAACAACCTCATAGAGAAAATTGAGGGACTGGACTGTCTGATTAATCTGACGTGTCTTAGTAAGACCAAGTTTTATTTCTGTTCTGCTCAAGCCTTATGAAATTATTTTGCAGCTATTGGCAAACATGAAACAGCATATTTAAATATAAATATGAGAGAATGTTTTTTTTTTTTAGATTTGTCATTCAACAAAATACAGAAGATTGAAGGTCTGGAGTCTTTACAGAAGCTTGAAGTGTTGAATTTGTCCAACAACAAAATTGCTGTCATTGAAAACATGGATAAACTTGAAAAACTCTCTCATTTCTGCATTGCAAACAACCTCATTGAACAGCTGGACAACGTAATTTTTTTCTTTTCTTTCATAAATCTGTCACATAATAAAACCTAACTTTCTGCACTTTCATTGCAAGTACTGATTACATTTGTGTACTACTTCAGAGTATAACATTACAGAATGTTTACATGTAGCCTAATGCAAATCTTATGTCAAAGGTGCTCTACATGAGGAAGTTTAAGAACCTGTTCACCCTCACTCTATCTGGAAATCCTGTCTCGAAAGTGGATGATTACAAATTGTTTATTGCTGCCTACTTTCCAAATTTGATGTGCCTAGACTACAAAATACTAAATGAAAATACAGTAAGTATGAACAGCCTATTTTGACACAAATCCAATTTGTAAGAGTGGCAAGAAAAAGTATATTAGTAGTATAGTAGATAAACAAACATCATGTGCTTAAGCCAAAAAGCTGTTTCAGGGTTTGATACGAGGCTGTCCTCATAAGTATAATTTGCCATGGTTAAGGTACAAAATGAAATCACATGTATCAATCAATGTGTGCAGAAAAATGATGCATCTATCAAATACCAGTATGCTCTTGAGGAAATGAGACGTGAAGAGCTTCAGGAACAACAAGCCATTAATGCTGACAAAAGCCAGGAAGCTGAACTCCAATTACACACAGTAATATAGACCTCCTGTTTTTTGAAGCAGTCTTTGCAAAATGAGCTCTCAAATTTAAAATCTATCATCCGGACAACTTATAAATTCTGCTCTTTCCTACAGGATGCCTTTGTGGAGTTTCTCAATGGGTCTTATCTATTTAAGAGCATGTTCAAAGATGATCCAGAGGTAGAGACACTGCACTGTGTTCCTGAAGTGCCTGAACTGCTTCAAACATATCCTTTGTGTACTGGCTTTTGAATCTGTGCTTTTACATTGATAGTAACTCATAATTTGAATAAATAATTTCCTTGACCTCACGCTCACATTCGAGGATGAAATGGTGGATCTGTGTATGCAGTTATTTCAAATAGGCTTGGCTGAGCACAAACAAAGAGAGACAGAGGTGAAGTCTTTCTTCAGTGGTCAGGCTAAGACTGTGGCTGACTGTCAGCAGAAAGCCTCACAAATACTGGCGCATTTTGAGCGTCAACACCAACAGGTAAGCTTATGTTTTCAAATTCTCCACTGGGTTTTTCTCATTGAGTAAAAATCTTCATCTTTTTTTAGAGGATTGATGAGCTGGAGCAGTTGTCAGACCCAGACGAAATAAAGGAAAAGATCAACCAGTGCAATGATGAAATCAAACAACTCTGTAAAAGCTTCATGTCACTAGAGTTTCAGCTGGTCAGTCAGTTAGAGGTATGTACTGTGTATGTAAAATATTTTACCTTCTATTTGCATGTGAAAAATATTTGCTCATAGTTTTATTTATAATTTCAGGAAATCACTACAAAGTTGGACACGAGCATCTCAAACATGGTTGGCAACTTCAGTGATAATGCTCAAAGGATATATCTTTTCTCATGGCACATCAGCTTAGGAATGCCAAATCATTCATATTAACAATGTTATAACTGTTCTAAATGGTTCTGCATACTAGTTTTTATATGTGATTTTGAGAGAACCTCATTGCAATGCTAGATAAACAGCCAGAGAATAATTATGTTTGTGCGAGGTTTACCTACATTTGTGGACAAGATCGTATGAGATTTCCTTACGTTAAACATTTGGTCATCAATATCCAGTTCTTTTATAAATCACTTCTTTGACACAATCATACATTTGCCCTGTGTCGGGATCTTGAGCAGAATTTTTTTCAAAATGTACGGAACATCGCTGTTGCAACTCTGGAGAAAGTTGCCAATGACGACCTGGAGGAGAACATGTCAGATGAAGTTAGAATGGTAAGTGTTATCCCTTTTGAACCAAACTGGCTACCTAAATTATTTGTACATATATAAATTTAAGAAAATTGAACATAGATGTGCAGAGCTTGGGATACAGCGGCTCAGTATATTATTTTCTGCACACTAATAATGACACGTCGTATAATATAACCTCTACTTTTAAAGGCCTGGCAGTCCATTGCTCATATATGTAAGGGTATAGCTCAATAGTTTTAAGTGAACTCTGAAGACGGATATTAACTTGAATGGTTGGATAAAGTGAGCAAATGGTTCATATCCAGTGTCACTGCCTCCAAACCTTTCACACCTGTGTCTTCTAAGTGTAGCTTTTCACAGACAAAGACACAGTGATGAGTGCTCTGACCGCTGGTCATGATAACCACGTGATGAAGATCAATGACCGAGAAACTCTGATGGCTACACGAGTAAATGCCTGGAAAGTGGTCCTTATTAACGAGGTATGAGATCTAAAATTGTCTTAAAACAAACACCTCATTTTATATTTTGTACAGGAGGGAACCTTGCTTTCACAAATCACAGTCGTTTTTTCTTTGTGGTGTGTTTTAATGGGTTATTACAGATTCAAGACAAACAGCTGAAGCAGCACCGCATGCGCATCTCAGACCTCCACAGATATGCAGACTATTTGAGGGAACAACTGGCAAAATTTTTGGAGTGACTGCTCTCTCGAACCTTGCACAGTTTTTTACCTAGCAGGTGTTTTGTTTCAACATCTTTCTGTGAACACGGACTAAATCCATATTCTAGGCAATGTGATGTCTATACCACCTTTGTTGTTGCAGAATTTAAGAATTTTGGCTAAAAGTGGGGGCTTGTTGTCATGCTGAAAGATTTGAATTGACAGTAAGATTTTGATGTGTGGAGTTGACCCTGAAGAAAATGCCCTCAGTGACTAATTGAATTATTCATTGTAGTGTGCCTAAAAGTCAGATTATACTACGTTAAAAAGGGGTTGTGTTTCTCGTTATTGCAGTGTAATAATATTTACATTGAAAACTATGTGCATTTCACTACAGTCTTAATATTACTAATGTCTATTGTAAGTAATTCAATTTCACAAAGGAAGGGCAAGCCCTTGTCTTGTGATTATTGTGATCACAAGACAAGGGCTTATGATCACAAGATTGACAATGACTAACAAAGATCATCTTGTGATCTTTGTCTTGTGCCAAGATCAGGTTTACATTTTGTTTACATTTTGCAACAAAAATTGCAAAATGTAAACATAGTGCCCAAAAACAAGTCCAAGTTGAAGCTCACAATGCAACTTTCTGGATGGCACAACACGTGCTTCTCACGATTATTAACACTTTTAACATGTTTAACAACATGTTTAATAATTTCTCAAGATGTGTAAAAAAGTTGTGGGGGTTATTAATTTGTCTCTGTTTAAGATGACAATGGCATCAAGGTTTAGGATAACCTCGTTAAATTCTTACTTCTCAATTTGATTTAGTCTTTAGCAATTTAAAGACTGAATGCGATCTTAAATATCAATTTGCGTGCTACATTTTCCATATAGTATTTTATAAAATGTCACATCAAAACAATCAAGACTTCACTGCCGTGACCCACGTCTACAGGACACAGGTTGCCATGGATACCGATAGTCACACCGTCGGCTGCAACTTGAATCTCGCTTTAAAGCCTAAAGGAGGCTCAGTTTATAGCCGATTTGTTGACATTTCGGTAAGCTATGTTCACCTAATTATCCATCGACAGTTCTGTTTTACTGTAAACGTTTAGAAAAATTGCAAACTGTCACTTTAATGTGATACTGAAGACATCTTAAAAACCAGATTATTCTAAGACAAGTTCTGAAACGTTCTTATATTTATGAGAACCCTAATTTATACTTAAGAAATTCGTAATTACGAGATCCGTTTATCGTAATTACGGGATAAGGTTTCTATATATTTTCTCTTGTGAATGAAACGCGCCGCAGTAATGAATACAACTCCCAAACTACGTTTCGGCTCATCATCCAATCAGATTCTTATTTAAACCGAGCGCCAGATTCCAGCCAATGAAATTCAGGGAGGCTAGATTCTGAAATCAGACGTGTAACGTTACCGTAGCTCGTCCGTAGGCAGTTCGCAGCATTGAGAGAAGTTTTACATCTGGGGATTATTTTTTTTTATGAACAGCTGGCAGAAGCTCGTCTGTCAGTAAAATTTCTCTGTCCGGCTGCAGCGTGCTTAGTCGCAAAGTTCATGACGGTTGCTGACGGTGACGCCTTAGCGCTCATCATGCCTGTCCGAGCAGAGTGCTGCAGCTCCAGCGGCTCGGCCTGCCCGTCCTCGGCCTCTCTTGTTCCGCCTGCCCCGATCAACACCTACCAGCCGGGAGTGGCCACCTCGCTGCTGTACAGCGGCTCGCAGTTTCGGGGATACCAAAAGAGCAAAGGCAACGCCTACGACGTTGAGGTTGTGTTGCAGGTAAAATGTGTCATTAACGTGCGATGATGCTGTTATCTTGTCTTTACACTCACTGCTTGGTTTCTTGTCACTGGGCACATCTGTAGCTCCTGTTGCTAAGTTAGCAGACGTTAGCTCCTGCAGCTTTATTTGGCTGTCAAACACCACTGACACGTTGACCTAAATGTGAGCTACGGTAGCCGAGTTGTTTCTACTCCTAAAATGTGGGAATGAGACCAAGTTAAAATAAATAATGTCCAGCTCCAATTTAGCAGTAAGGTTACACAGTCTGCACAAACACGTTTGCATGTTTCTGCTAGCTGCCAGAATGAGTGGAATGAATTCAGATACGAGCGATGACAGTGACGCCAATGTCAGGAGACGTACAAATGGGACAGTCACTGTCTCGTCTGTCTTCACGCCACCCTCTCATATGTTTGCATTCTAAAAACTGAAGTGGAACAGTTTTGATTTCAGCCACTGTAAAGTCATCATCTGTTCTCTATCTGCTTTTCTTGGCAGCATGTGACTGTGGAGGACTCGTATTTGTGTGGATACCTCAAGATCAAAGGCCTAACTGAGGTACAGCTTGAAACTAGGATGGATGAAGTCCGACTGACCTGTATCCTGTCCAAGACTAAACACAAACTGGTTCGCTTGTTTAAGCAAGCGGACTGTTTTACTTGTTGGATGCACGTTGAATTGTGCAGATGAATGGGAGGTTGTTAGGTTTCAGCTCAACTAGACCCACCTAGACTCGAGGTCTCTAGTCTAGTCTGTAGCTCAAGTGTGTCAACTGTATTGCCATTACATTATGCAACATGTGGAGTAGGAAACGTCAGTGGACGTGGAGTGAAAAATAAGTTGCCAGGCTATGTCTCAAAATAACCAGTGAGTAACACATATGAGTAATATGACCACGTGCTGATGAGAAAATGCACAAAGTAAGAGTTTCTTACATTTCCATGTTTGAAACTTGTCCCAGAGTGCACTTCCTTGTTTGAGTAGGACTACAGGCAAATTTAATGTATGATTTATATAATTTTAAAAGGCTCAACAGGTGTAGCCTGATAATCACAAATATTTAGTACGACTGATGGGCATTAGAAATATTTTTGAAGTTTAATAATCAAGGCAATCAAAGTTGATTATTTGAATAACTGTGATTTCTGCTGGTAGAAACATGGAAAGATAACTTTCTCCTATATAATAAACACTTAGTATTGTCATCAACTTAGTAGAATAATGCCTCACTTTTATTTTCTATCTTCCGCTGACGTATCTGACCCCTGCCCATGCACTGTGTGTGTATTGGATGGGAAAACAGTGTTTTAACGTTAATTCTGCTTCACTGTAAAAAAAAATATATTTTTGAGTATTAATATTAAGGTATTGTGCTACACTGAAAAACTCAAATAATTGTTTATTAATAGACATCCCTAATTAGGAGATAGGAAAATGCTATTAAATTTGTCATAAAGGTGACTAATTTCACTCTCATTTTTTTGTGTGACAGGAGTATCCCACTCTCACAACGTTTTTTGCTGGTGAAATCATCAGTCGTAAGAGGCCATTTTTAACTAGGAAGTGGGATGCAGATGAGGATGTGGACAGAAAGCACTGGGTAGGTCCTGTTTATGTAACTGTTATTTTGCCTTGTTGCAGGTAGGGCTGCTAATAATTAATTAATGACTGATGAAATAAGACTTTGATTTTAAATATATTTTGACCTACATTTCATATAATTGGTGGAGCATCATTTCTGCATTCTTGTTATATTGTTTTCAAACCCATTAATGTTTTCAGCGGCTTCACGTGTTTCATTCTAATAGTCAGAATAATTGAACTGTACAACTCACAATCAACCATGAGGCAAATGGCAGGAATGACAGGAGAGACACAAAGTTATTGTTTAACTTTAGACGTGTTGGACGTTTTAACCTAAATTTCAGTAGGCACTTATTGCCTGCTGCTCTTTGCCTCATAAGTTATCTGTCATTGCCTATGTTTAGTTCGTGCTTATGTCTACAGTAAAAGCCTCTACGGTGCAGAAATATGTTTCGTTTTGTCATCTACCCTAGTTTCGGTTCTTTAACCAGTATTCAATTAACTCTCCTCAGGGCAAATTTCAGCCTTTTTACAAATATGCCAAAAACTTCAACTCAGATGACTTTGACTATGAAGCACTGGACAACAGTGATTATATCTTCATGAGGTGGAAGGTTAGTAAATTATCTTGCTTGTCCCCTCTGTCCCTCTCCTCTTTTTTAGCTTTAAACTCTAACCACCTCATTTTCCTACCCTCGCAGGAGCAGTTTCTAGTTCCTGACCACACTATCAAAGACATCAGTGGTGCCTCTTTTGCAGGCTTCTACTATATTTGCTTCCAGAAGTCCACAGCCACTATTGAGGGGTACTATTACCATAGGAGCTCCGAATGGTAACCACCTCTGCCGTCTATGACTTACCAGCTTTACAAATCAAATTGAGTTGCTATTAAAACAGTACTGTTTTAGGCTGATATAATTTTTTTCTTTACCTAAATCTGCAGGTACCAGTCTCTAAACCTAAACCATGTTCGAGAGCATAGTATGCCTATCTATGAATTTCGGTGATGCAAACACGCAGAAAGGTTGAGTGACAACGGACAGTTCATAACGCCCTGCATTTAAGTGGGACGGGGACGACAGAGCCCTATAATGCCAAGGACAAGGGGGGATCTGTTTTCTTCACTGTGGATAAATAAACATGTGGTCAGACACTCTTCTGGTGGACTGAGAAAGCGATGGCACAGAGGGAGAGGAGTTGCATGGAAGATTAGTGGTTGTAGATGTAAAGTTCTCACATTTGCTGTGGAACTGATATTTGGCTCAGATTTTATTTTCAATTTAGATTTGTCTTTTTTGGGCTTTTTTTTTTCAAGTTTCTTATGCAACTCTTTTTTTTTTTTTTTTTGCACTCTCATAGGAGCTGTCTCCACAATGTTAGACATCAAAGTAAGGTTCCTGTTTTCCTTCAGTGGCGGCAGTAAACATACTTGCCTGTCAGTTAAGTTGCAAAAGAGGAATTAATTTAAACAGTGAGTGAAGAATAATTGATTCTTATCTCTTTTTTTTTTTTTGTAATTCAATATCACCTTGATGCTCCAATCACTGATGCACAATGCAAAAGTGGGTTCTTACCAAAAGAAGCAGTTTTATGTGCCATGACCTGCATTTAATGCCAGTTCTATGTGCAAGTGAGGGTCTATTGATCATGGGTAGAAACTGAAAATGGAATAGAGAGAGTTCACAGCTACATCCACTTTGTACCAGACAATAACCAATTGTTTGAAGGCTGCGGCTTTTCCAAAAGTTCTCTAGACCCGTCTCAACTGAACAAAAATCTGCAACAAATGTCTATGCAAAAAAAAGCTCACTGATAAGTAGGATTTAGAAGTAAGTTATTCTCAGATTATTTCTAAGTAATTTATTTTTGATAAACCCATAAGAGAATTAAGAATTATAGATAAAATAGGAAGGATTATTTAATTACAGTGTCCTGCATTTGAAGCTCAGCTATGTTACAGTATATTCCTACTCATTAGTGTGAAAAATAACATTTCAGATTTGCTCTCAAGTGAAAGGAGTTTCTGTGGAACTTGGAGCTTGAGTAACTGCAAAAAATGCAACACTGTGATGATTTCAGTGTTAATATTGATACAGTCTACAGAGAAAATCTTAGTTTTCTTCAGGTCCATTTTTCTTCATTATTTCCATGTTTGGAAGCAGTTAAACGTGGTTGCATTTGCACTTCCCTTTCAAAAAACACACGAAAGTGGGACATAATGTCGAGCTTTAAGTAATATGCCTAATTACAGTGTGTTAGTCCTTAATGATCAGTATTATGTTTAAAAAATAGCACTTTGTGTGACTTGCGTGTTTAGGATGGAAATATTGATGCTTTAGGCAAAACCTGCTGCCTTACATTTTTAAATGTTTGTAAAGCCCTTCTTTTAAAAAAGGAAAATTAGGATAGTATCATTTTATTTGAAAGAAACCATGAAAGTGTACTTCTGATCTCTTGTGAGAGTGCACACAGTCTATCTGCTTCTTTGTTGCTCATAGACTTTCCGCTTGCTTTGCCATCTGCAGCATGACGTGAAGTTCATAGGTTGCTTTGGGTTTACTGTTATTGGCACTATATACATTTTTTTTTTACCCAAGTATTGGGATTTAAAATGTTATAATCTGATTGACCTCAGAATAATTTACATTTTTAATAAAACTATCGTATGAAAAATAACCAAAACAATGTTTATTTGGAAATGTAATTAAAAGTGCTGATTTAAGGTTGGTGTAATGAAGATGATAAATCTGAGAGAAAGGAGAAATAAAGAGAACTATACATATTTTTACATTTTTGACATTTGTTTTATGAGTGACACAAACACTGATCAGGTATACCATTATGAGCACCAGTGCAATTTAATGCAATCC
Organism: Channa striata; assembly: GCA_033026295.1. Lineage (NCBI taxonomy): Eukaryota > Metazoa > Chordata > Actinopteri > Anabantiformes > Channidae > Channa > Channa striata. The sequence goes on along the minus strand of CM065180.1, from coordinate 17,453,955 downwards.
CATTAAGTGACTTTGCCATAAATTCTCATGATACAAAGAGGTGTCTCTAAAGTTTTTGGCCACCCCATTAAAAATGAATGAGGTGGCCAAAAAATTACAACTGCCTCCTCTTGTAATACATTGCAATATGACTCCACTACCAACTTTGACTTCAATAATCCAATAATGTCCGATCAGTGAAAAATTAAGCCATTGAGCAACTGGAAGGTTGGGCCACCTTCACAGGAATGTTCAGGCTTTAGGTGGCAGTAGTGTTCATGGAAAGGTTTCACCTCTGGGCATTCCCATAAATTGCTGTTTATGTGCATGCATTAAGTAATGTCTGATCTGATGTGTGTTGTTTTCAACTTACTGTAGGGGCTGAAATGTAAAAAACAATTAGGGTAAAAAGAAATCTTTTGTCTGAAACAAGAATAATTCTAAGAGATTGTACATCCACTGTTACACGTTTATTACTGAATCTAATTCACACGGAACAGCAGTTTAACATGCCGGGTTCTAAATTCTTTGGTCATTTTAATACCAAATGTATAATTTTTTGACAGTGACTTTGCCCTGTTAGTCAACTGGTGATTGATTGTGACTGAAAAATTTAGTAAACAATAAGGTTTTATGTACATACTGCCCTGTGGGGGAAAATCTGACGGAGGTGAGAAGGAAACTATTTTTCTGTGAAAAGAAAAGAGGTGGAAAATGGCTTAGACAGCTGCTGCCTCATCTGGCTTCAACAATGCAGGCTACTATAGAAACAACGTTCCCTCTCTACAGAGCTATTTCTAAAAATAAGTTTGTTGCCAGTAAATTAGACACACCTTTTTACTTGGTGATTTGTTGCCCAACTCTGAATATGAAAGAGAAAAAAGAAATGTATCATAGTCATAAATACACATACATATTTTGTGGGTGACTGTGGTGCAGTTGGTAGTTACTACAGTTGTTGGTTCAATCCCTAACATGTCAAAGTGTCTTTGAGCAAGACACTGAACCCCTGCTTAGTTTCTCCCAGTGAGTGTCTCCCCCATTGGTGTGTGAATGGGTAGATAAGAAGCAGTATAAAGTGCTTTGAATAGCAACAGGTAGAAAAGTGCTATATAAGTGCAGACTATTTACCATTTAGAATGTACGTAATTAGGAGTTTTTAAGAGGCGACTGAATACAAGTATTCTGACAATCAGCAAAACATGTTAATGTGACACATTTGATTACACTACAAATGAAAACCTACATTGAATCATATCTATGAATCCACAGTCATTGGTGACAACATTTGGTTTATGGTGAATCGCTTCCTTCCTCTAGGCTGGTTCCTAGAGATAAGACACATCTGTAAGGATAAAAGATGGATGACCTTTAACATGGGTGGTTCAGTTTGTTTCACACAGCAAAGTTCACCTTTCATTAGAAAAAATGTCATTCAACTGTGCGTGTGTGTGTGTGTGTGTGTGTGTGTGGATGGATGGATGAATGACATGTCCCTGGTGTTAAAGGGTCAGGGGCCCCATGGACCAGAGTCTCTAAAGTGAGCACATGCTTCTTCTTTGATAGAGGTCACACAAAACACACAAAATGACCAACAACCACAAAATGTCGCAAAATAAGTCAAAAATGACCGCAAACTAAAATTCCAACAAATATTCACAAAATGTCCAAAAACAGAGAACGTCTGAAAATCTGTATTAATAGCAAATCAAAATGACCAGGAAAAAACAAATGTGGCGGGACAGTCCTCTGTGTGTGCGCTGGTCCATTTTCTCGTATCATAATTAATAACCAGGGAAAATAATGTCACTTTAATTGCAAAGAAATTCTTTTTAAAGGGAAGTGGAAACTCAGCCGCTGAATTTCTTTTTGCAAAAAAAATTGCAGTACGTGATGCAAGGCTCGCACACGTGGCCTAAAAATAGAACATTCAAGCAAATTTTATGACACAAAAGACCCAAACGTGTGTGATATGGGAGACTGATATTTTCCACCTGTGAGGAAAGCGGCCACACCTGCGGAGGACGTCCAGTATAAGTTCACCTGCGGCGTGTCGCGGCTTCAGTCCGACACTGGACCTACCGAGCTGAGACGCGTCTCTTGCACCTTCCAACCCAACTGGACCAGTCAGCACAATTTCTGTACCGGTTCCATCATGGAGGCCCAGCGGTTTCCCGTCAGCGTCCGTTTAACTGGAGTGATGCACAAGGAGAAGAACAAGGTGAGGAAAGGTTTTTCTCTTCGGAGCTCTGCGCACAGAATCCGTGGGTCTCATTCGGTTTTTTTTTCCTCTTCCCTGTTGCAGATGTACATGGCCTCTGTGGTTTGGTCGGATCACAATGAGATCGTCATCTACAGAACCTTTCGGGATTTCAAGCAAATGCACGTGAGTGTAAACGCACGGACCCAAACCCGCCTGCGACACGTGTTGTTGGGTTCTGTGTCCTAACAGGTCCGTTCTCTCCGTTTGCTTTCACAGAAACAAATGAAGAAACAGTTTCCCTCCACGAACAAACTGAAAAAATCGGGCAGGATCATCCCCAAGTTTGGAGGTAACCGGGGGCTCGTCACGGTGTCAGTACCGCGATGTGCAGATTCAGGCTGTTGGACGGTCTGACTCGATGTGTCTCATTCGTTTTTAGACAAGACGCAGCAGAGAGGTTCGAGGAAGGCTCCCACCAAATCCCTCGTATGTCTGAAGCTCTTGCAAAAATACTGCGATGATCTTTTAAGCTGCGACCCGCGGGTCTGTCAGTGCCCAGACCTCATCCAGTTCTTCCACCCCAAAGACCAGGACCTGCAGTCTGAGTTCCCTAAGAACAGGTAGACTTAACATCTGGGTTTAAATCATTTTTGTGCAAGGATGCAAATAGTTGTGGATTTTAACAAGCCTTGTCATTTAAATTAAATAATAAATAATTAAAAGCGTAATATTAAAGCAGTGCTTTCTGCTGACTTGATTAAAATGTGCACAAATACAAACAGATGTGGACATGAAAGTGAAAATACGTCTTCTGACTGACATTTAGTCATATTTGTGTCATCAGCTTTGAGTTGAGCAGATGCCTAATTCACCCAGCTCAGATAGTAGCCTGACACCAAACAATGTGCAATAAATTTAACATTAACAAAAAATGTTTTATATATGAGGCAGAGGAAATAATGGCTTTTCTTTACCTTTAGCATCCTGATCATGCCAACAGACATTGAAAGTGGAGGACACAGTCCCAGCGGCAACGTGACGCAGCCGTTTGTCTCGGAGACATACAGGTGTGTGGCCCAATACGAAACCAAAGACACCAAGAACAGACCTTTCAAAGTGGCAGTTGATGAAAACGTGGACGTCCTTATTAAAGACAAAGCAGGTGAGTGAACAAACCGGTCGTGTTATTGGTTCTGGTCCAAATACGCTGTAAGTATCTGGTTTAACATGCGTTTGCTTGGTTCAGGGTGGTGGCTTGTGGAGAAGGACGACAAGCGGATCGCCTGGTTCCCTGCCCCCTACCTGAAGAAGCTAGATGATGATGAAGACGGAGATGAGGATGACATAGACGAGACTTTTGAGAGAGGTAAATGCTTAGATGCTGTTGCCTTATAAGTAGTGTATAACGTCACATCAGCACCTTATTAACGTAGACAGTAGCATGTACATATGTTTAAAATTGTTTATTCTTCTCCCAGGAATGCGGTACAGTGCAGTCAAGAGCTATAAGGCCACCAAAGATGACGAGATCACCGTCAACATCGGTGCAGTGGTGGAGCTCCTGCAGAAGTCTGACAGTGGCTGGTGGCTCGTCAGGTATTTTACACATTTCACTTTAGGGTCAAAATCAGCTAGGGGAATGCTAACAGACAACAGAAGATGGTGACAGAATATGATAACTTGCTGACTCGGAAAAAATGAGAGGTCTTCAACAGGTTCAGTGAGGATCCCTCTCATATACACAAGATAAATCTATTGTTACGAACATCAGGTTTCAAAATGAGTTCCCAAAGCACAGGAGGCAATACTGGTAAATACCTGTTAACAATGGGTGAACACTGCAACACATTTGCAGTTACAGTTCAAAAATTCATATTCCCAACCTAATCCATATGAAGTAACACATTCCTGTCTGTTGTATGTCCAACAGATACAACGGTAAAGCAGGATACATTCCTGCCATGTACCTGCAACCTTACAACTACCCGCATATCCTCATGACAGCCAACCTTCAGAATCGCCGTGGATCCGCTCCCCTCCAGCTCCCCTCCGCTGACCTGCAGCAGTCTAACAAGCTCAACCTCTCGCAGGGACATCTGCTGCAACTTCCTCTCGAGAGGTCCTCCTCACCCAGCCTGCACCAAGCAGGCACAAAGCAGAGGTCACGTTCTCTTACCATCCTGTCTGAACAACCTCCTGCTTGGCCCGCTGCTCAGCCTGGAGCAAGTACCTCTGCCACCAACATCGCCACCTCACCTACCTCTCCCAAACATGCTCCTCCACCCATTATCAAGGTGGAGATAGCTGGAGAAGAGAAACAACATGGCAGCTGTCTGCCAGACAGCGACGGAAGCCTGGAGAGCGACAGCGACGTCAGCCTCGGTGATGAGCTGGGTTGCTCCTTGACAAGCTCGTGCTTCAACCTGAGCCACAGCGCTAACGAAGCGCAGCTGCGTCTCAGCCGTACGCCTCCGCCCACGGTCAGCGGCAGCCTCAGCCCAACAAGCTGCCAAGAGAAAAAAATAATGCCCAGTGTTTCCGATCCCAACCTCTACAAGGGGCCCACAGCACCTAAGGTGCCACCCAGGCCTCGGTGTCAGGATATCCTCACCCGCTGCTCGAGTATCACTCGCAAGAATGCAGCCAAGGGCAACCGGTCACCCACACAAACTGAGATTCTGAGTCGATAAATAACCTCTAGCCATATTTTCATGATTAAATAAGACACTCATCTATTCTAGGGTGCAAATATAGGTTCAAGTGAAATGATGGACTTGACTATAGACTGTTTTCATTAAAAGTCCCAAGTCACTACAATAGTTGCGTTTAGATGGCAAGTTGTGTGCTTTGATGACACCGATATTAAGATTTCTCTTGGCATATTAGAAAACTGGCAATAAGTTTGCATTAAATGTACAATGTGTTCACAGCCTTAAGAAAATCAGCGGCATTTATTTAGTGTATAGGGATATAAGCAATTAATCAAGCTGCCTTAAACATTCAAAACCCCCCTTTCTCCAATGAATTTAAATTGATTTATTTTCCATACTGGAAACCTTTGCATTGTGCCTTATATGCATTTTGAGTGTCAAGTGCACATTGTGTGCGAGTAACTGGTTTATTGTGTGCACAGATAAATTAAACCTGAAATATGCATGTGTGCTGGCTGACTTATTACATGCTAAAACATGATTACAGGAAACTCTGCATAAAGGTCTGTGTATATTTCACACTAATTATAAACTCTGGGTGTCTTTGTGTTACTTGAAACAGAGACTCTGTTTTGTATTATCAAATCTACTAATAACATTTGGTGTTACCATTTATTGTTGTGAATGGATTGACATAAATCACTTTACATAAAACACCTGACATCAGCAAAAAAGTAAAATCATGGTTATATAATGAGCTTTTGGTGTTGTGGTTAAGCAGGATGATCAGGACTCTGCAATGTTGCAGATCTAGACAATAGGTCCCGGTATTTGCAACAGAGGGAGATAACCCTGGCTCAAAACCAGACCAGCTCTTTTCGTGTTTTTTCTTCCGTCTCATCATGTCTGATGAAATGAGGCTTGTTACGTGTCCTCTACTGCTGTGAAGGAATGCACAGGGAAAACTTTTACTTGTGTTATCATTCGACATCTGTCTTTTCTAGTGGACTATTCCAGCCAATAGTCCAAAGAAAGACGATCCCTAGTTTTATTTTCTCCAGAATTGAGTCATTTGTGTTGAGCTTGGTGACACCTGTCAGCTGGCTAAAGTCTGGCACAGAGGAGGGGAAGAAACTGAAAGACGTTTAACCATTTTAATTTCATTCTTCTCATCTTGCATCTCTTCGTCCTCTGAGCTCTCCTCACTTTCAGAGTGGTGGCGGACGTTTATTTTGTTGCTCTCTCTGTTCCTTGAGGCTTTATTAGCAATGCTGACCTCGTGGTCCTCTTCCTGTTCTTCAGTGGAGCAATTTAGATCCTCTTGTTCACTATCGCTGTCCTCCTCGTCATCTTCCCTCTCCTCAGCGCTGCCCCTTCGTTTCCCTTTGTCAGTTGTAAAGAAAGGCTGAGTCTTTGCAAGAGGAGTGGTGTCCATTTCTTCATCTTGGCTCATGCTAGAAAGAGAATACCAAAATAGATTAGATTCTTTAGTCCTGTCGCTTACACTAGTTCAAGATATGTGAAACCAACATTTTACAAGCAACTTTGCAGGATCTGGCACAGTATCCATTTCAGATGTCTACGCTATGATCAGAGCGATCACAGACTTTATGGCATATTTGACAAAAAAAGAGTTAGTGGTCAAAGATGAGTCTCACCTTGATGGTGCTCCAGCTACTCTCATCTTCTGCCACATGTAGTTCAAGAACATGGACGCCTGCAATAAACGTCCAATCCTCTGCATGTGTCTCTCTGTGGAAGACAGAAGAGGAAAAAACAGTTAATCCAAGTTTAGTAAAGTTATCAAGTTTATGCACTGCACAATAACAATTGCACCTCAAGTAGTATATGCAGTTTCTATTTCAGTTTTTATACCACCCACTTTACCTTTATTTTATATTCCATGTTCAGGTATTTTACACATTTATTTGCAGTTGTTTTGCAGGATTGTGCCAATTTGTTCCTGATGTTGGTCCATCTCAATCCATTTAACTGTGTTAGTGTACAGATACGTGTAGTCTCTTCCTACTGTACTACTTTGTGTGTCTTAAATTACCCCTGGTGACAAATAAAATGTTTTTGAATTTGAAGTTGAACTTCACAGTTTATGTTGAGACATGATACCAAAGACCAAATCTGGCAGTCTGGGTCTTAGGACTGACACCTGTCTTCTTCATCATCATGTAAACCTAAACGAGGTGACTCACCGATTTACTCAAGGGGCTGAAATGGAAATATGTGTGACACCAGAGATTTTTCTTACTGTTGTAACTTTGTTTGTGGGTATGCACAGTAATTAAAGAGGCATCTTTACAACTTGTTTCTATGACACCATCATCATAATTGTATTTTGTATGTGTGTGTGTATTTTGCAATACTAACACGCTGAACGCCTTTGTTTTGAGAAGACTTGTTGTTTTTAGTTCCATATATTTGACCTTTCTTTTACCTGTATATGGGATGAGTCCCTCCAGGTGTGTCCGGGCCCCCTGGTACTGCAGCAGCTCCTCGGGGGGCAGGTGTGTGAGGAGCACCTGGAGGATGGCCTGGGCATCCAGACAGTTTCGGGCGTTGGTGTTCCATGCCACACAGTAGCGCAGGAGTGACTCTGATTAGGAGCGAAGCCATAACAGGGTAGAGTGTGGAGCAGCGGCCAGCAGTGAAGGTGGAAAAGATGGGAAGGAAAGAAGAGACCATTAATTTCTCTGACGGCATTCTTTCCATTGTCTGATTATGTTTCAGTTATCTGAAAGAATGCAAAGATCAAGGTCAAAGTGGTGTCATTCTTCAGTGTGCTTGTGGCATTCCAGCAATGTCTATTTAGCTCTCAAACATTTTAAGGCCTCACCTACTTTCGGCTTAATAAAAGGCATCGCATCTGCTACTGAGGTACCTCACAACCAATGGGTTTATTTAATGACATTTCTTTACATTTTGGAAAATATGCAAGAGTCTAAATTCTTGTAAGTTTTTACTTCCCAATTATTAGACTTGTTACCTTTCTGATCCTGTCGAAGTTTCAGTACCGTCTTCTCCAACAGCTCTAGTCTGTCCTCCGCCTGACGGATGGCTATGAGCAACAGAAAACAATAGCTCAAATACTGCAGACAGTGAATGGTTGAAGCACATCTCTTCATGTTAAGTTTGTTTGTGTGTAAATTATGATTTATGTAATTCACAGATGACAGTGTATACTGAATACAAGTCTGCTCATAACTTTCTTTGGATAAAATATAAATTGTGTCCATATACAAGAACTGTTAAAAAGACAGTTGTGTGTTGCTGTTTTATGGTTTATGATTCAGAGCTGCAGAGAAAATGAAAGAGTCCCTTTAGTCATACATTATGATATTTAAAAATGACTCCACTTTGAGCAATACACTGTTTTTTGCTTTTTCACAAACAATTCATTGTAGCTCCTTAAAAAAATACAAAACACATTATTATTATTTATTATTATTTACTTTTATTATTATTATTATTATTAGTATTTGTTATAATTGGCCTGACAAGAGCTCTTTAAAATTTATTGTTACCATTTTTTTATAATGGTCTTTTAGCATTACTTTAGCCATAAAATAGCATAATAAACAGTTATTACTTACTATTATTGTATTAGTACTATATTATCTTACCTTAAGCAAGCACAAAAACTATAAACAAGCTGTGCTTTGACCTACAACCCTTTCTTGAGTCATCCTCAACATGTTCCTCAAATACTGCAGGATATCACAGTTACTAATCTTCAGAAATGTCACTGCTGTTATGTGTTTTGTATGTTTTTCCTGAGTAGCACGAAGAGCTTTTGCGCTGACTGAACATTACACCTTGGATGCTCAAAGGCTGAGTAGCCGTTCACAATGAGAGATGACAGATTGACAAGACAACAGCGTGTCAAAGTAACTATAGGTTGAAAAGGTGAAAGAGACGAGTTTGTGCCTCAAGATCTGAGAACCACAAAGGAATGAAAACGTTGTACGTGCACATAATCAATAAAGATCAGGTCAAAGAAAGGGTGGAAAAGAGCTGCAGAATGAGTTACCTTTGATAACAGTGAGCACAGTGTGAGGCTGGTCAAGTGAGATTGCAAGGCCAAGAGCCTTCAGGTATTTCTTCTCATGAAGCAGGTTTGACAACTCCTGCTGCCTTTAGACACAATAAACATAGAAATGGGTTCACGCTCAGATATGCATCATGTAACCATTTTCAAGAATTTGTAAAACGTTTACTGGCTAAAAACAATTATGTAATTATCATATCAGCTACTTAAAACAACTAATTTTGATAAAATCTTGCAACCCAGGATTTATCCAGGACTGAGTGATTCATCTAGAAATTCTGACTTTTGACAAAGGTCAGAGCCTGTGTTCGCCTACCATATCAGTTTGAGTGCACAGATGGGAGATGGAGGTGGGGGGTTGATAGGTTTGCAAATCTAAAAGATAATGTTGTGTGCAGCTTACTTAAGTATCTGATCCTCCTGTTTGGCCTGCTCCTCTGCCAGCTCCACTTCAGTGACATCCTGGAGAAAGAACAAGACAACATGTGTGATAACCTGGTAATCCAGGCAAGTGGAAATTCTTTTTCCCAGTAAGAGGACAGAGGTCAGTTGGAGTCAAAGTTCAGGTGAATATAATCAGGAAGTTCTAATTTTGACATTTTGCAAAAGAACTTTTTAAAGAACTTGCAACTGAAGTCACCTGGCTAGGTGCTTGATCTAAATATGGACTGCACAAGCCCAGGGCTTACTGTTTCTGACTTCTAAGCAGTTTTAAATGTACTCGTGTTACAGAATTCTAGTTTTATAAAAGCAACTTATAACACTACTGAAAATACAGGAAAAACTTTTTTTCTGAATCAGGAAATCAAAGCCTGATTTTGATAACCTACCAATGCATCATAAACGTCTCTTCATATCCTTTACTCAACAGGTAACTTATCAGTCACATGCTACTTACCACCCAGACTGTGACGTTAGAGTCTGCTGACCCGGTCACCATTTTGTCATCTTTGCGGCTGGCGTGTAAACCCCACACTTTGTCCTGGTGGGCGTCCAGCGTCTTCACACACTCATTGGTCTTTATAGTCCATAGCTTTACCAAACCGTCTGAGCCACTAATAAAAAGAGCATGATTTTGGGCAGTGAATTAAAGAAATTACATGATTAACAGGAATTTTCAAGTAGGTGAATTCACAGTGGTGCAGATAAATGGGAAACCAAAAGTAAAGTAAGTAAAGTAGTGACTTAAAATTCCGACACTTAAGTACCTCGAACTGCAAGCGTAACTGTCATTTTAAAAGGCAAAGTTGCTCACGTGAAATACTGCTTTATTTTCTGTATGTACATCATTTTGTATGAAATGCTTTTCTTTCTGAAAGCACTTTCAATCTTCTGTTCAATGACATGTACATGAGTAAAAGTGTTTGTATACAAAACCTGTAATTGCGTTCATATCATATGTTTAGAATAACTGTTACAGGTGAGTTAGTGCAGGTTGGGTTACCTTGTGAGCAGCTGGGTACCTCGGCTTACAAAGATGACCTTTAAAACTGATGCATCGTGTCCCTCAAATGTCTAAAACAACAAACACATTATTTCTACATCACTTCTAAAAAAAAGTAAAAATTTGCCCTAACAAAATGTTATATATTATATTTATAATATCTTTCTCTTCTATCTTATCTCAAAGTAGTTACTTGGCTGCGACAAGTAAAGAGTCACTAAATTCCTGTGATGCATTCACACTCAACCCCACCTTAAGGCAGCTGAAGTCTTGCAGGCTCCACAGCTTTGTGGTGCCATCTGCAGAAGACGTGGCTAGCACCTGGTCTACAGGAGAGAAACAGACGGCCCAGATGCCGCGCCGGTGGCCCCGAAACACCCCCAGCAGGCCCAGGTTCCCCTCCCCCACCAGTGACCACAGCTTGGCTGTGCGGTCCTGGGAGCCCGAGGCCAACAGCTTGTCATTGGGTGATACTGCAACGCTGTTAACATCCTGGAGAAATGACAAAAGAGTGTTAAATGACTGATAACTTTCATCATGAAGAAAGAAGATGTTAATGTAAAAAAAGCAATTTTGCAACAGATTCTACACTCCCTCCGTCATTGCCCTACTGCATTGTGTTTTGATCTGACATTACACAATCAAATTTACGCCTGAAAATAAAAAAAATGTAACCAGGACTTTGATGGAGAGATATCTATTGTTGTATTTTACATTCTGACTGAGGAGTGTGCAGGCGTAAGAGGAAATTATGTTCTGCAGAAATTTTCTCCCCATCTATTAACACCAAGTTAACCAGTGTTTTCTTACACTTCCTTGTGGTAAGAAAGGACCTTTTATATAACTATTTACAAAGAGATAAGTCGAGACTGACTCACAGATGTGTGTGTGCCTGTGGGAAAACAATTTTGCAATCATGACACTGGTGGAAGAAGTATTTACACTCAGCCACTTTATTTGGTACACCTTCCTACAACCAGGTTGGAGCCCCTTTTGCCTCCAAAACTGCTTTAATTGTTTGTGGCGTGAACTGTGGTCATGAAGGGATGGACATGGAAAGCAACAATACGCAGGTAGGCTAAGGCATTTAAACAATGCTCAATTGTGAAAAGTTTGCAAGAAAATATCCCCACAACTTTACACCACCACTTCCAACCATAATAAATAAAGTGAAAGTAAAATTGTTTTTTTTTAAAAAGAAATTGTAAAGAACGTCCATCACAGAGTAGTACAGGGACATCTTCAAAAGGTCTTTCTTGTTGAACTTTTAGTCCAACGCTTTAAAAATTCTTAGCTTGCTGTTATTTAAGACCCGGTAACAACAAATTCTTAGGAAACATATAAAGCAATCGAAAAAGGATCATTACTAAATTACCAATTAGTTACTAATTAATTAAAGAAAAACATTACTTTCTAACAAGTGGCATATATGTTAAATCTTCATATCTGTTAAATCTTCATATCTGTGTGTAGAATTCTAATTTGTATCATTTATTACAAAATGTGATGTATTTTATAAATGTATAAAGGGTAAAATATAAATATCTCTACGGGTACTTGAGTAAATGTGGAGTTCAAACAGGTTTTGTAACATGTTTTAAACTGAAAGTCTTAAAGTAAACAGTTGCAAGACCAGACCTCAGACTAAACTGGAAACTGACAATAAAATAAGGGATTATAGTTTTTAAGGAGAACCACAGTAGGAAATTTTCACATTCACGTCTTTGTTCTTCATCATCGGAACAAGCTATTCCAACAAACAAACAAACAAAAATGATTCTCAGGTAAGTGAAATTATTACTACACCACATTTCAGAGGAAGACAGATTAACCCACACATGTGAGACATTGTTAACACAGTTGGCAAAAGAAACAAACACGTCATGTGTCCACTTCCTTTCTTGAGAAAAGCTATCAAATACATCCCCCCTCCCAATATGAACCAAAATGAATCAGCGCGTGTTATTTCTGATCAGCCAAAATGGACACAACCTACAACAATTTTCAGACGTCTGCACTGGCTTCCACTAGCTGCCTGTGGTCAAAGCTCCAACTCTCCCTCATTACTGAAAATAAGCTGTGAGAAATGGAATTTTATGATACTTAAACATTTTGTTAAACAATAGTTTTAACACATAAACTATATTTTTGTGACATGTGAAGCCTAAATACAGTTGAAAGAGGTAAAAAGCATTTGTTGGGGTAGAAATGAACAACACCAGGGTCGGATAAACTTTCAATATGTAATTTCATTTTACCTCTACTACAGAGGCCTTTCTTCTTAGAGTGAACTGCTAAAACTAGTGAGTGACAAACTGAACAGTTTGGTTGGTAAGGCAAGCTGTCCATGGATCACTGGGTTCGATCCCCAGTCCCTGCTTGCTACGTGTTGACGTTTCCTTGGGCAAGACACCACACCCCTAGTTGCTCCCAGTGGTGATGAGCACCATGCGTGGCAGCCATCACCACTGTGTATGTATGTACCAAATTACTCTGTAAGTCGCTTTGGATAAAAGCGTCTGCTAAATGACGAAATGTAAATATTTTTTATCAGTTCAAGTGAAGTTACACCCTGAACTTTTTTTGTGGAACAGTTCTCAGGAATTTGTTTTATTTTTGTTTCCACTGAATTTAATGTTGTTTTATATTGCGTGTGTCTTTGTGTTAATACATCTTAGTTTTTGTGACATGATCATGTAAATCCAAAAGGATGTTACTTATCCTTTGCAAAAAATTTTGAAGTGCTTTACAACACTTCTAATCTCTTACTAATGAAAACAAATATCTGCTTGTGCATCCATATGGACACCTGAAATATTTTACCTTATCATGTGCCTTCTCTGTGGAGCGGGCCATGAGCTGGTGTATGCCTGTCTCCGCTGTGGACAAGTCTGCTGGAAGATCCCACACCTTCACAGTACAGTCCTGACTACCCGAAACTATGAAAGACGCTTTCATCCTGGACACGACACAAAGATGAAGAATTACTACTGTCACGTAAATTCACAAGCACTCATCGTACACCTGCAAACCAATGCATACATGTGATTAGAAAAGACATGAAGCTGCAGGAATGTAGAGTGTTACCTGGAGCAGCTGATGGAGCCTACAGCATTAGTATGACTGAAGCCCTGAGCCACACATCGAACCTGACCACTGTCACTGTCAATGTGCCACACACGCACTGACCTGTCCTGAAAACGGAGACACATCAAACACACAAATGTTATTGTTCACATAAATCAGATTTAATAGTCCTTCGAAATTTACAGGTGCTACTTTGGCTCTGCTTTATGCGAAGATCAATGCATGGCCCAAAAACAGAACAGAACTCTTTCAGTGTGTTCCTTTGTGTCCTTACCTTTGCACAACTTGCAAAGTGAGAGCCTTTTTTGAACACGTCCAATGAAAGGACAGTATCTGTGTAAGGTAAACAGAGAACAGGAGAAAGATAAATATCAGAATACCTGTTCATCAAGTCACTTTTTAACTACAAGTCTGAGAAAACATGATTGTAATTCAGGGTGTTCTCCTGACAGCTGTTTTTTCCACTAATCCCGCCACTGTTTATGGAAACTTTTGCGTTTGACAATTATGCTATGAAAGATTCATTTGAATTTCATTTGTACATAATATGTGTTTATCACTTTTTAATCTCATTCTTGTCTTTCGTCTTGATCAATAATATGGGCCACTTTCACTTGCATCGTTTTGGAGCAGACTGCCCTCTACAGTGAGCACATTCTTGATAGAGAGCATTTTATGTCTGATCATTACCAGTGTTGTTATACTTGTATAACTGTATTAATGATTTAATTTCCAGTCAAATACATATTGCAAAAACAGAAATGTCCTTGTTTATCTAGTTGAGACACATTGCGTTGTTCTGCTAAATGACTTAATGAGCAACGGCAGTAACAAAGAAATTTTCTGTTCTCCTCTGAATGAATACATATGTGGCCTATGCTGCCCTCTGTTGGTGACTGACCTGTGTGTCCATAGAGGATCTGGCAGCTGTTGGTGAGCAACTCAAACACCTTCAGCTGGCAGCTGTTGGTGGCCACCACAATGTGGCTGTCACCTTTACCCAGAAACTTCACGTCCAGCACCTCATCATTGTAACCAACAAACTGTGAGAGGGTAAACAGAGTGAGAGAGGGAACATCTATTAATTCTCCTTACTGGCAAAAAAAGGCAACACGAAGATCTAAAATTAACTGTTTATAGAAGAAAAACCCCAAAGTATATCACACCAGCTGAAATTTGAATAACTGCATATTTATACAGGATCGTGTAAAACAATTTTGTAATAACATTCTGGCCCATTGTGCAATCTGTTGTTTTATTTTTAAATAATAAGTACCAAAACCTATCTGTTCCCAATACCTACCTGCTGCTGTGTGGTGAGTTCAGGCAACTGGTAGAGCAGTATGTTGTGTTCTGCTGAGACTGTGGCCAGTCTGGAGGAGGTGGGCAGGTAAAGCAATTGAATTAGACTGCGAGGGTCATCGTCCCTCTCTTCCTCTCCCTCAGAGACAAGGTCGAGAGTAGAGGTGAGAGTCTGGGTGTGGACGCACCGTGCTGTGCTGGCATTCCACACCCTCAAAACACCTACAGGGAGTAAAGCAGAAGAAGGAAGTTGGGGAAACACTTAGTGACGATGTAAAACAAGAGTTTGGACTGCTGGTTATGACCGTGCACATAGTGAACCTTTGCTGCCAGCTGTGATGAAGTGTAACTCATTGCTTTTCACTCCAATCTGAGAGAAGTCCTTATTCTCAGGCAGCAGCACAACACCCTCCGCAGCCTGGATGCAAAGACAACATTTATCATGCAACATATCAACAGATATAAAGCTGCAGCACGGTTTCTCACATGCGGAGTGTTTTCAAAAGCCTACTATCCACTTCAGCACAATGTTTTCACAGCCTTACCTCATAGACAGGTACAGTCCTCTTGGGTTTCCGAGTCTTTAGGTCCCACACTGTACAGATCTTATCTCTACCTGAACTGCAAAGAAAGATTAGCAAACAATTACAGCCAAGAATCATGCAACATTAAACATTACTAAAGCTATCTGTTACATGGCTGGGTCTGCAGTACCTGACCATGGTGCCACCATCAGAACTGAAGCTGAGGGAGGTGACAGCACTGTAGTGGCTCTGCAGCACACACATACACTGACTGGAACGCAAGTCCCAGAGCCGAATGCCACAGTCCAGAGAGGAGGAGAAGAGCTGCAGACGGCTGATATCTGGGTGGAACTGGACTAAGCTGCAGATATATACAGATAGAAGTTAGAAGAGTTTTTTACTGTCTCTAAACCAGTGCCGTCCATTTACACCTGGCACCTGTAACTGGTGAACTCTGCAACAAACAACTTTTTTTCTGTTTTCCAAGGGAGTGTTTTTGGATTTGCAATCACCTAAAACGAGATTCAAAAAGGCTTTTCTTTTTCTTGTTTCTATGATGTGATTGTTCCAATCAGCATGTAGTGGGTTTATCCATTTTGAATTTGTGTGGTACACACGGCCCCTTGTTGTGCTGTATTACATTATACAGCTCATATTTGCTCAGGTGTTACCAGAGTTTTCCCCAGAACACAAAGGTTTAGTTGTAAAAATTGTTGCAGAGCTCCTGAATCGAACCATTTAGGTTATATATCAGGATGAAAACAAAAACAACGTTAAGAGTTCAATGCATTGACAAAATAAAAAGCAAGGTATCTGTAAAAGAAAGGCAACATTGCAAAAGGAATAAGCACCAAAGAACAATCAGGGTTTAAATGAGATCTTTGTGAGATTGGTGTGTGACAGATAGTTTTTTCAGAAGATAGTTTTACTTACTGTACGACGCCAGATGACCCTTTTAGGTTGTGAGTGCAGTACTGCTTCACCACGTCCCAAAGTTTAATGGTGCCATCACAGCCACCTGCAGGAGAAAAGCACCGAACTCTGTAAACTGTCTGTGTAGCACAAATCAAACAATTTCATTCGCAACCACATTATAACTCCAACTACATAATAACTGATTCTCAACTGACCTGTGGCCAGGAGCGTAGAGGTGGAGTCAAAAGTCATGCTGGCTACAGGAACAGTGTGAATGGCCTTCCAGGAGCGAGTGCACTGAGCTTGCCTCCAGTCCCACTGCTTCAGCAGCAGAGCCCTGCTAGCTGTTACCAGCAGCTGTAGTGGAAGAAGATGCAGAGGCATTCTGAGTACAAGCCACATATCTATATGTAGATATTAGAAAATGCTGGAACCTGGTGTAATTTTCATTTAAGGTTGAGAAGGAGTTGGTTACCTCATCATCACAGCTGAGTGCAAATGATGTGATGTCCTCTTGATCATCCTGCAAGCAAAATTATGAACAGACATACCATTACTGGGATCAGGATATATCTAATTATGTTATAAACAGCTCAATATATTAATCATATTAAACCACAAAAATCAATTCATCAAGTAAAACTACAACAAGCTAAGGAATACCTTTACAAAACTATACTTTTATATCTTCTACAAACAATCATTTGACCTTAGTTTTTAGAGCGAAAAAGTTTTTTTTTTCAAAAAACAATTAACAGTCAGCAACAGCAGATGTAGCCTGAATACCACAAGTTATTTCATACTCTGGAAGCAATCTTTAAGATCCCATGGGCTTTATTATAAATGTATGGTGCTGCTATTCAACAGTAAGCACTGATACTGGACTCACATGTTCAACACTATGAACGATCTTCCCTGTGCTGATCTCCAACACATTAACCCGGGTTTCACATGTGCAAAAGATGTATTTCTCATCTTTACTCATCTGAAAAACAAACACAAAGATTGGGTTAAGCGTGAGACGGACTCTCTTACTGTCAAAGTCAGATATGGCAGCCTGTGTTGTATATTGTATTTAAGTTATTCAAAGTCATATTTTGGATCTTTCGTAAAGACAGAACAGACACTCTCCGCACAAAAGACAAAGCCGAAAACTCACCTGCACTTTTCCTCCTTTGTAAAAAGGTTCAATCTTGCTGGAAACAGCATAGCTGTAGGGAACGACAGAGATGTTTCTGAAAGCTGCATCAAAACTTTAGCTTAGCTTGTGTAAGCTAGCTAGCAATGCTTGCCTGGACGCATCAGTTGGAAAAAAAAACTTACTTTGTTTTAAACTGAAGGTTGGTGTTTGCCATCTTTCCCAAGAGAAATTCCAAAGCATCAATATTTTTGGAGCTGCAACGATGTAGATTGCTGATTTCTCACTTCACACGTTGGCTACAGTCAACATCCCCATGCCGCATGTTGATAGCCGAGTCGCTCACGTTTGACGTCATCTGAGCGCACCGACCTGCGGTTGGCCGGATGTTTTTGCCCACATTAGAATCACATTTCCATTGTTAACGGATAAAAAAAGAGACAAAAAGCTAAACACAAATGTATGATCTGACAATATCACTAAAACTCAATTTGCTATTTCACAAGTACAATGAGGGAACGTTATGGGTTCACGGTGCAACTTGATTAAATTAACAATTTCCGCTGAAACTATTCATTTTAAAAAGTCCATGTCTGACATGTGGAGCTGTGATGCTAGAAATGCAGGGAAAAGACGGGCTTTGTAACGAGCCCCATTATTATTATGATTTTCTGTTTTCATTTGTGTGCACAAAGAAACACACGGTCCCTCCTTCATGTTTTGTCAGGAATGTTCATGTGTGTGTTGCATTGATAACACGGGTGTGTGTTCTGTGTGTGACATGAGCGAGAATCGATATAGTGTAAAACCGGCGCCGGGAATGGACACACGGTGAGGATAAGAGGTTATCATGGTGAGTAGACAGCTTCGGTTTATTGTTATAATCTGTGTTTTATTTCTCACTTCCTTTGACAGATGTTTGAAGTTGGTTATGAAAACTACTTACTTAATAATGACTGATGACAAACTAAGGCGACAACTACGTCCAGTTTATTTTTGGTGAAGTCTAAAATTAGCTTTCCTTTTGTTTTTAATATTTTCGAATAAACTAAAATTATTTGTAAGCCTATCATTATTGACCTATTAGGTTTTGTCTTAGGAATAAAGAGATTTTGCAAAACTTTTTTCGTAATCATGTGGTCAGTCATGTGACTTTCCAGAACAATTCTGTTTTGTTGTCTCTTGTCTTTGTGATGAAAACACTGTGGACATGTGGCAGACAACTGCAGGCCTACAGAAAATACCTGTAGATGCTTAAGAGGACACAGTTTGTCCATCTTCTCAGCTGCCACAGTATTTATCACTTATGTAGTAATTTAATACTTTTCTCTAAAAACACACAAAAGCCAACAATGATAGGCCAAAATAAAGTAGTGTTTATGTTGGCCACATCCAGGCAGACCCAGAGGTATCAACACAAAGTGGGGGCTATGATGTGGAGCTGTTTGTGGAAACTCCAGACTACGATTTGATCTGCACCATATGTCAAGGAGTCCTCAGGTGTCCAGTGAGAGCTGCATGCCATCACATCTTCTGCAAGAAATGCATCTTGCAATGGCTCAAGAGGTACTAAACACAAAATGGATCTATACCACCAGACAAAGACACTGTAATATCATGTTAGATTGCACTTATTGATGTAGTATCCATAGAGTAATACAATACTGTTTTTTATTCTATTTAGACAGGAGACTTGTCCCTGCTGTAGAAAGCCTGTTAACCCAAATTTGATCTTTGTCATGTTCAAACTGAGCAAATCTATTGGGCGCATGAAGATTAAGGTAGGAAACTGAAATTAAATTATAGTAATCAGGTAAAAATGTGCTGTAACAATGTTTTAGTTATCGATTGACTTTAAGACAAAACTTAAATGAGGACATTGCCTAAAAAGAGGCTTGTCACTATGTCTTGAAAGTCTGGGGAGTGGGTGGGGGCGTCTGTGTAGGGGGCCATCCTACATGTTTATTCTGCATGTTTATCTGGGTTTGAGAATTCGTTCACAGGGTATATTCATGTTGATTATACCAGGTTGTCACTCTGTCCCTTTCAATGTTTATTATTTGCAACAATAGGAGTACAAGTAGCATAATTTTTGCTAGCCATTGATTAAAAATCCAACGAATTAATATGTTATAGTGATATAAGTAAGTAATATTTTACTATAAAATAGAATAAAATTGTTAATTAAAGTTAAAATAGTTCAAAATACTCTAAGATTTAAGTTATCTACATTTCTTTCATTCTGCAGACATATGTGAACGTATGTCTTTAATGTACTCATTACTTTATATTTCAATGTTGTTGGCATCTTACAGTGCAAGAATGAGATCCGTGGTTGTCCAGAGACCTTCCCCCTCTCAGAGCAGTACTGCCACAGTATGAACTGTCTGTTCGAGCTCGTTCCCTGTCCATACCAGGGCTGTCGAGCGCAGCTCCTCCGAAGGGACCTGGACACCCACGCGCGACACTGTGAACACTGGCGCCAGCCCTGCCACATGGGATGTGGAACGATACTCTCCCACCGCACCCAGGCTCAACACAACTGCTACAAGCAGCTGAAGCAGGAGTACGAAGCCAGACAGAGGAACCACAGGGCCATCGCCACTGCCCTGCAGAGGAAGATGAGGCGGATGCAGAGCACCATGGCCTTCATGAAGCGGCAGATAGGGCTCATATGTGAGAGCCTGGAGGTGATGGATGATCTCCATGAGGCGGAGGAGGAGGAGGATCTCGGAGAGAGCAGCGGCAGCTCTAGTGGGACTTCAAGTATCAACAACAGCAACTGCTGAGGGACGAGAGCTTTCCTGCTGCTGATGGCTGTACATTTCTGCATGTGTTTATTTCTTTGAGCATGCATGCTTTTTGAACAAGTCGTTAGGTCTATGATTGAAAGGGGTGAATTTGTAAAAGGTTTGTGCTGTATAATTTCACAGATTTTGTAAATAAAAAACATTGTTATCATACCTGCGCCATGTGAGTAAATCTTTGTTGAGAACTGCTGAATAACCCACCCAAACTACCATGCAAAAATTATTTTCATTATCAATATTTTTTTATGACTGATTGTTTAGGATGATTCCTAAAATCATATTTATGTGTGGTAAGTTAATTTAACCAAAAAAATAATAGTATTACTATATTCATTTACCAGCCTCATGCTGCAGTCATTCAAGCAGCCAACAGGTGGCGTGCTTTGTTAGTGCGACTTTAAACGAAATATCGCGATAACACGTGGAATAAAACCCGCCGGAACTTTTATCGGCCCTTCTTCCTGTTAAATAGATCACGTAAGTTGGCTGCTGTTGGTGTCTTTCCGATTAAAATCCTTCATTATCACATGCATCATTCAACTAAATACGTTGTATTTGCTCATGAAAATACATTTGAACGTGTTGTTTGAAATACTTAACATATTTATTGACTTAATGAAGCCAAATTCGAGATATGTAGTTTGTTGGGACGGTTCTTAGGAAATATGGCGGCGATACTCGTGTGGACTGAGATAAAACAAAACACCATATACACCCGTGTGGGATAGAAAGTAAAATATGTATTAATGTAGTGTATTTGTTTGTGTAGCAAATGGCGGACGACGCCGGTGGTAGAGGAGGTTTTCGCGGAGGTTTTGGCGCCGGTGGCCGCGGTCGGGGCCGTGGACGCGGCAGAGGCCGTGGCAGGGGCCGCGGGGCTCGTGGAGGCAAGTCCGAGGACAAGGAAGTGAGTATCACATTCAACGTTTTATCCTAATTTTGTGCTTTTGGGAGTCGATGCTAAAGCAGTGTTTCTCTTGTCAGTGGGTGCCCGTCACCAAGCTGGGCCGCCTGGTAAAGGACATGAAGATCAAGTCCCTGGAGGAGATCTATCTGTACTCTCTGCCTATCAAGGTAAGCAGCATGTGAGAGTGGTAGTAAACGAATGCATTAATATGGACATTACTAATGTGTGAAATGATATCCGCTATGCCACTTTATCTTTAGTGTCATTTGTGCTTTCTACCATTATGTTCCCATTATGGAGCTAAAAATAATGTCTTCTGAACGGCTGATGATGATGCTTTTTGACAATCAAATTGGTTCTGTGTGTTTCAGACTTCTTTCAGAATTCAAAGCTCTTTACATTCTCAGAAACAAACTAAACTCTAAAACAAAATGATTTTTGTCTGCCAAATGACGTAGATGTAAAGTCTATACCGTAACTCTGTAGGTGGATGACTCCATTCTTTGCTTACAGCATAAACAGTTCCAGATTATTTTAGAAAGAGACCCCCAATAAAGGTTTTCTTCAAAGCTGGACTTTTCATCTCATGTTCAAATCTACTTTTATTTTCTGCAGGAGTCTGAGATCATTGATTTCTTCCTGGGTTCTGGTCTGAAAGATGAGGTGCTGAAGATCATGCCTGTGCAGAAGCAGACTAGGGCTGGTCAGCGCACCAGGTTCAAGGTGAGCTTTATCAGCAGAGTTGTATTAAGGCAAATTCTGACTTTCTGCACCTGTGTGCCCTCTACAGTATCATTAGAATTTGCCAGCTGTTAGTTTGTAGCCCAAAAGCCTATTCAGGTTGTGTGCTGTGCCAGAGAAGGAAAACAGATGCAGATTTTTAAATTCTGTCCCTTGTCTTTTGTTTTAATAATAGTTTTACCACTTTTTCATGTTTCTAATAAAACAAGCACTTGGCTGGTTGCCATTGGTAATGTCCAGAGTTGCCATTGTGCTTTGTAGTTTGCGTGTGGGGAACTCGTCCGGGTATTCATTGTAAGTTGTAGCATATGTAGAAGTGTGTGTAGGATAAGCAGAAAGTATGAATTAGGGTTAAGATTTTTCCTGGGCAGTTCAGGTTATCACCTTAAAATAAGTGTCACAAATCTAACCCTATTGGCCCTTGGCTTTGTTTACAGGCCTTTGTTGCCATTGGTGACTACAACGGCCATGTGGGTCTGGGTGTGAAATGCTCCAAAGAGGTGGCTACTGCTATCCGTGGGGCCATCATCCTGGCCAAACTGTCCATTGTTCCTGTCAGAAGGGGTTACTGGGGTAACAAGATCGGTAAGCCCCACACCGTGCCCTGCAAGGTGACCGGTCGCTGCGGCTCTGTCCTGGTGCGTCTCATCCCTGCCCCCCGTGGTACTGGTATTGTGTCTGCCCCTGTGCCCAAGAAGCTGCTGATGATGGCTGGTATTGATGACTGCTACACATCAGCCAGGGGCTGCACCGCCACCCTCGGCAACTTTGGTACGTTTTTTCTGATGTGTATTCCGTGTATCTTATTTCGGTTATCTCCTTGCTCTGCTCAGCTTCACCTCTGCAGTGGTGTAGTTGTCGTTATCAGGAGAGAAAGGAACGAGTATTGTAATGCACGGCAGAGGGACTTGTAGTGGTCTTTTCTGTTCCCCCTTTCAGTGCTCAACAATTAAATATCACAAGGCTACTGTACTGTTTGGTATTGAGCAATATCATAAGCTTTTTTTCCCCCTCTTCAGCAAAGGCCACCTTTGATGCCATCTCCAAGACTTACAGCTACCTGACCCCTGATCTCTGGAAGGAAACTGTCTTCACAAAGTCTCCTTACCAGGTCAGTATGGCACTTTTTTTTTTCCGTTGTCAAAACTGGAAATATTATGTTAAATGTATGTATTAATGATATTTCTACTTTGTTTCAGGAGTTCACTGACCATCTGGCAAAGACTCACACGAGGGTGTCTGTGCAGAGGGGACAGGCTGTTCAGGCAGCTACCTCCTAATTTTTTTATGTACAGAAGTCGTTGAATAAACGTTCTGAAACACCATGTTATGTGAATTGAGCCTTGTGTTGCATGTGCAGTTATTGAAGCAGGTATACATTGCTAAACATGAATTAAGCTAGATGTTATCCTGTTAAATTCAAACAAAGGTTTATGGAAAATGAAACTTAACCAAATACATAACTAAAAGTCTATCAAGCTATAACTACTCATTTTCACTGAACTTCAACACAACAGGTCATAGCGTTTAAATTCATAAAATCATTTGAGCTACAGATTTTGCGTGTAGTTAGGTGACTTATTTCTAGGAAAACTTCATCCCTCAACACAGTTGTGGCCAGGAGTCAAATGTAAATGGAAAAATGGCTTTGAATCAGAGGTTGCTGCTGACAAATTTTCTTGCACAATTATTCTATACACTGCTAAAAATCTGGTAAAGTGAGAACTTCAAAGACAACACAATATCACTTATTTTTTTTATTTTACAATATTACATTGGATAGGATTGGATAAAACTGTTAATTGGCACTCTGGGCTTGAGCTGCCATCATTCGTTCTTTTTGCTTCATCAAACATTTCCTTCCACTGCCGTATGCTCCCAGGTCTCCATCTGTAAGAATGAAGGTTTATAATTACATGCTGCAAGTAAAAATTAACACAAATGAAACTTTTTAACCACAATGTAGATGTTGAGTATATTATCACATCTCTCATAAGATTTGACAGTTATACTTAGCATATATGACAGGATTTCTGAGCTGATGCTTCTTGGAAAACAAGAAACCCTGCCTCCAGTTTATTTTTTTTAAAAAGCTCGGTACTTACAGCGTGACTGGTAGTTCTTGGTCACCTCGTTGAACTGCTGTATTTCGTTGGCACAGTTCTGCTGGTAGCTGTGTCCTTCCCTCTGCTGACAGGCTCTCATACGCTCCTGGACAACCTTCACAATCTCCTGATCCACTTTACTGAGGAATGAAAAACAACACATTATTAGTTGCATATTCACTACACGATGGTGTAGTAGTTATTGCTTCCGTCTAACTGTTAGAAGGTCCTTTCTACTTGGAGTTTGCATGGATTTCCTCTGGATAATCCAGTTTACCCTCACAGTCCAAAGACATGGATGTTTGCTTGACTGGTGACTAGATTAACCCATAGAAGTGAATGGGAGCATTAAATATTGTCTGTGTATGTATCTTTGTGTTGGCCCTGAAATGGACTGAGCGATCCAGGGTGTAGCCTGGCTAACAAATCAGTGTTGCATTAGGTTTGGGTGGCAGCTTAGCCTGGCCAGGATTTTTCCTTACAAAACGAGAAACAGTTTGTGTATGGATCAAACATCAAATGGGAATAAAAGCCCATGTTACCAAATGGTTGTTATGTCTAGCTTACATATTCTGAAAAATGTGTTTCAGCCATAATTGATGTAAAACTGATGTCACATTAAAAATACTGCATAAAAATGATTTTAAAGGCTCCAAGGAAGTTTGCTCTGTGCAAGAATAATACAAGTTCATTTGAACACAGGGATCCAACCACAATACAGAGCTTCAGGATTACAGTGTGCGGATTACAACTTGCCAGAGTGGCCTTCCAGCACTTTACCAATTTATGAGGGTCAAAATTGCATTAATCATATAAATACTGTTTAACTCTGCTACAAGTAACAGTGTAGAGTTTTTAACATTTTCCACATTGCACAGTTGGTCTGTTCATACAGTGTGGACTGTTCATTTTCTTACAAAGCAGACTATGTATAGTAGTTTTTAATACAGTATCTAACTATGCAGAGATTACTGAGCATCTTAAGCACATGAATGTCCCTTGGCACTGATGAATCTTATGTTACTTTGTGTTGTGAGAATTTACTCACTAGTCTCTCCTCCATTGCATCTCTGCCTCATAGTAGCAGACATAATCCCCCTCTTGGCATTCAGTCAGGTCAGAGACACGGCGGAACTTCTGGTGGTAGTATACGGACTTGTTCTTAGCCCGAACGTTGTCCACAACATCTGGATGGGGTAGAAAACACAGTCCAGAGTCTGGTTGAACCTGAACAAGGCCATGTTCGCTGTACTGACTTAAACTACCATAGCACAGATAGCTAATCTTTTAAAAAAGTATGAGGACTGGTGCCACAAACCAGGGAACTGTAATTAGTATGATACAGTGTTTTGCAAAGCAGGAGCTGATTTATGTGTTAAGATGTGACAATACTTGCAGGTTTTGTCTAAGTTACACGGCTTCCTCCTCTCCTGATAGTGGTAATGTTGTGCTAACAGTTAGCGCTAGCTCCGTTAGCTTCGCTTACCTCTAAATGTGGTGACAGGCAGGTCCACGGAATAATAGAAGAGTTTAGAAAGGATCACTGCCGGATTTGGCAGTGATGTCTGTTTGTCAACAACCGGAGTCTTCCGAGGAGGCTCGGGATACGCTTCCTTATCAAAGTCCGCAGGCATTTCGCTTTATTTCGAGCAAGAATAAAGAAATCCTACAGTTCGACCTCAACAGCTCTCCTTTGCAGGAGGCGCATGCGCAGAAGACCTCACGCAATGGCGAGAAAATATTAACAAATGTAAATGTGTAACGTTACTCTTTTTATTTCTATTAATATGAAATTATCATTATATACAACTATCATATACATCACGGGCCGTAGCACAAATCAAACAGTACTTTCAAAAACACGAAGGTCGAAGGGCAAAGGTTACAGGTGAAGCGGTCGTACCAGTTACAGGCAGCAGGTGACGGTGCAGAGCTTCACTCCCTCTCAGGGTCAGAGCATTCAAATGAAGAACGTGCAAATGGTCAAGGGCGGTATAAAAACACGTTTTCGTCCCCGTTGATGATTTAAATTGTCTTAAAGAATTTCTGGGTAAATAAATGTATAATATTTCACGAACCTTCATACCAGCTGAATGTATGTATACATTTTATATGGATATAAAATAATTGTTTTTGCTTTACTCTTTTTTCCAATGTACAAATGGGATGCAAACTTGTAAAATATACATATATCAAATATATTCTTTTTGGTCTTTAAAACAAGAGTGGAAAATGTGTCAGTCCTTGAACACACCAGGTGATTGTTGGCAACATGACAAGGAAAACTATATTTTTCCTTTCTTCCTCCTTTCTTGGTTATGAGGTTCCTGTCCACTAGTCTTCTCCACCACCTCAGACCTCTGACTTTTCCCTTTTCCGTCCTCCCATCTTCGGTCACAGCTTGGCAGAGATTGCCTTGTTTGAAAGCTAATACGACTTCTCAACATGGGCCAAACACCAAATAGAGCTCTTACACTGTGTATCATCTTATGTATGACCCTAGCATCCATACTGGTTTCTCTCTCTTTCTGCCCCTCGACTGGACAGTGCGCGGACATGGTCAGTGCTCCTCGTGTTTTTGATTCCTTTTTTACTTTAAAGGATGATGCACAGCTTTGTCTCTTTTATCTTTTACATGTAAATATGTTTGTGTGAACTTGTTTGGCCATCTGGATTTATCAGGAGAGATGAAATATTTTGTGAAGAGCTCTAGAAATGGTTGCCTTTGGCAAGGCTACATGAAATCCTGAAATGAACTTTATTTTTCAGAGAACTAATATAATGTCCATTGAGTGTTCTTTATTGTTTGGGTTTAGTGAAATGCAATAAATATGACAAAAGAAAATACATAAAATACAAACACATGGTTTGACAGGCTGAATATTATTACGGGACTTGGCAGGAGGGTATTCATTTATAGTCCTACTTAGTAATCATAATATCTTAATTTGAGAGGAAAAATTTGGGAAAATGTGTCCAAAAACAGAAGTTGTAGTTAAATCAATTCAGGGTTATAAACCTTTAAACCATGCAGACCATAGTACTGTATCTCCCGGTACTGGTGCTATTAAAATGTGTACAAATACAATTTGATATAAATTTTTTTTACTTTGTTATACATTTTATCGAAAGTTAATACCCTGTCAGTATATAAAGCTGTTTGCAGTTTTCAGTCATGTAAAATTAGTTTGAAATAAATATTTTCTGCTTTTATAACCAATGTGTAGCCATTTGCTTTTTTGTTTCTTCTAAGTTAATGGTAATTTTCTGGAACCAATGTGGATCCAGCATGTTATCAGCGGCATTGTTTTTAATAACTCAAAGATATGTAGGCCCAGAGATAATAGTTACTCAGCTTAGTACTTTTACTGTTGTACTAAAGTAAATAGTAAAAGTATATGTATGTTCTTAGTACTTCAACTTGAGTAAAACATGTAGTATAGTAGTAGTATATAAGTATCACATGTTCTTACAGTGGAGTTTTAGGCAAGTGCCTGAATTTTTACCTGAGTATTGTTCTTGTGTGATGCTGTCAGCTATGCACTGTAAAAATTAGCAAGAATCGCTGTATGTCTAATTTTAACATTTACGATACGTTCACAACAGTTTCATGTTAAAACTAGCTGTTTTTTTTCTTTCTAAGTCTCATCGGAAGTTCCACGCACCCCGACATGGACACATGGGGTTCCTGCCCCACAGGCGCAGTAAGAAACACAGAGGGAAGGTACGGACATGGCCCAAAGACGACGCCAGCCAACCTGTCCACCTCACAGCCTTCCTGGGATACAAAGCGGGAATGACCCATACCCTCAGGGAGGTGCACCGCACTGGCCTCAGTATGCATTTGAACTTTAAGCATCATTAATGTATGGGAGGCTTTTGGATAAACATAAACTGCACGTGATTTTGCTAGGTAGATGGTGGTTATTACTGGCTAATGTGTCTTAAAATGTATAAAAAAGGACTAAGAATATGGGGGGTGTTTGTTTCCTCATATTTGTTTTTTTCTGATGCATACTTTGCCGAACACTGACACTTGAACATCTTAGCAGATGAATACTTTTAATGTTTCTCCCACAGAGCAATCTAAACGAGAGGAGGTAGAAGCGGTCACCATCATCGACACGCCCCCGGTCATTGTGGTTGGAATCGTTGGGTACATTCAGACCGTCCGCGGCTTACGTTCACTTAAAACCATCTTTGCTGAGCATCTCAATGACGAGTGCAAGCGCAGATTCTATAAAAACTGGTGTGTGTGATTATACACTGTTTCACTATATGTGTTGGCACTGTTTTTTTTTTTCAAAAATATCTGAATATCTAGCTTTTCTGTCTTTTAGGTACAAGAGCAAGAAGAAGGCCTTCACCAAGTACAGTAAAAAGTGGCAGGATGAGACAGGAAAGAAACAATTGGACAAGGATTTTGCTGTGATGAAGAAATACTGCTCAGTCATTAGAGTAATTGTTCACTCCCAGGTAGGCCAATTACAACAACAGTTGTCCCAAATCAGGTTTCAATTACTGGGCTGCAGTAGCTGACAGCTTTTCACCACATCCACTTCTTTTGAGACTTCCTCTGCAGTAGGCACAGAGGTGTCCGATTTATCCAAGTGACCGCATGTGACAGACAGAAAAGTTGCCACATCCTAAAACCTCTTCACTGCCAAGAGCCAAACAACTCTGGCCACTGACACACTCTGTTTATGAGGAGCACTGAAGTGTCCCCTTTCAAATAGCAGTTTAAAAATAATTTTGGGATCAGAACCTGGCTGCTCACCCAAGCTTTGCCAAGGGAAAGCCTTTATGTTGGCAGTGGGCGATTGGAACATTAACGTTGCTGAAATTCAGGCTTCAGCCTCAGTAGTAAGAATAAAGTCAAAACATTCTTGTGAATTTTAGTGTTCTGGTAGTTCATGTTTCTTGAGTGTAAACATGAGCTCACTGAGGAGACCTCACACTAGGTTCACAGCCTGATACTTCACAGCTCAAAGGTTTTGCAGGTTATTGTTCTATGTTTCAGATGCGATTGCTACCAATAAAACAGAAAAAGGCTCACATCATGGAGGTGCAGCTAAATGGGGGTAGCATCTCTGACAAGGTGGACTGGGCAAAGGAGCATCTGGAGAAAGCTGTGCCCGTCTCTGCTGTCTTCTACCAGGATGAGATGATAGATGTCATTGGTGTCACCAAGGGTCATGGCTTTAAAGGTAAGGGACATGCTGCTAGCTGTACTCGTGCAAACACTCGCAAGCTATACGCTCTGATTTTTTGCTTTCTGCGTTGATAGGTGTCACAAGTCGCTGGCATGCAAAGAAGCTGCCCAGGAAAACTCACAAGGGGCTGAGAAAGGTGGCCTGCATTGGAGCCTGGCATCCCGCCCGTGTAGGCTACACTATCGCACGTGCTGGTCAGAAGGGCTATCACCACCGCACTGAGCTCAACAAGAAGGTTAAACCACATTTAAGGGTCCAATGTCACTCAGCTATTCTTAAGAAAAGTAGCTTTTGCTGACCATCATGTCTTTAATAAGTATATATAGATAGATATATAGACCGTACGTCCATGCTGGAGGTCCCCATGTCTTTTCCAGATCTATCGAATTGGTCAGGGTGTTCACATCCAGGATGGAAAGGTGGTCCGGAATAATGCTTCCACAAACTATGACACCAGCCAGAAGAGCATCACTCCCTTGGTAAATTATGTAGTGACATGCACTAAAGAAAGGGACAAATAGGTCTTTGTTTTCTGATAATTCTGTCATTTAAGTCCATATCCATAGTGTATGCTAGTATTATTATAATTTATTGATATGATTTTAGAGGGCTTTAGAAGTTTTAAGGCGTTTTCGACACTCTGATTATGATGGGACCTTCATAAAACGTGTTTTCCTGCTAAATGGTACTAAAACGTTTTCCCTTTTTATGATTACTTCCCTGTTATGTCTGATTTGTCACCATAGGGAGGCTTCCCCCACTATGGTGACGTGAATAATGACTTTGTCATGGTGAAAGGTTGTGTGGTCGGGGCTAAGAAACGTGTCCTCACCCTCAGAAAGGTCAGGTGTGATTACAAAAGTGCAACTTCAGCTGTCATACTTTCAAAGATTTTACTGTCTAATAATAAGTGGAGCCTCTTATGAGATATGTATGGTAACTGTACATATTTGTGCGTATTTAGTCTTTGCTCGTGCACACATCTCGCAAGTCCAAGGAGGCTATTGAGCTCAAGTTCATTGATACCACTTCCAAATTCGGTCATGGCCGTTTCCAGACTGCCCAGGAGAAGAGGGCATTTATGGTGAGTGTGAGAAACAGAAGAACACATTGGAATCTGAATACTAGGAAGTGAGAAGAATGATTTGTGCATTTAAATGAGTAAAGCCAATAGTTGTACAATAGAAGTTTATTTTTTCTCTTTCTGCTATGCGGACGTACTCACCCCTCAATCATTATGCACTATTTTAACTTTATACTTTTGGTTTTCCTGCAGGGGCCACTGAAGAAGGATGCCCAGAAGACATTGCCAGAACCTCAATCAGAGGAAGCCTAAAAACGGAATTATATTCATTATATTCAATTATAATAACAAACCAAAGTTCCAAATACTTTGTGTTGTTCTAAGTAAATTATCTTTGGTGATTAATAATTGCAACAGTTGTTTGTGTGTGTTTAAACTCGAAACCTATATATTTGAAGCAGAGACAGAGCCACAGATGTGGTCTGGTGTGGCACTGGCCAGGTACCTGCTGTAGATCCTTTAGCATAAGGAGATTCAAATCTGATCAAATATGAAGCTGAAATAAATCACTATTATTATAAATAAATAATATTTTATTATATACAAGTAAAATGTTTTTTTTTAAAGAATTTATTGTTCACTGGATCAGATGTAACATGCACCATTCATGGTGGGTTCGCTGAACAAAACTGAATCACTTATCACACGGTCTTCTCCTAAACATGGCCAGCAGATTAGAAAATGGATGGATTGACGAATAGTTTGTTTAAATTACATTCCTACAAAACTGTGTCCATCAATAGCAGCAGTGACGTCAACGTTTTCAGTCCGGCATCAGCATTTTTGAAAATCTGCCATGCAAGGTGCTGTCAGGGACAGTGCAGATCAAACATCTTCACAGCAGAGGGCGTTGGATCTACTTTGTCCTCTACTAGTTACAGCAAAGTCACTCAGGACAAACACTAAGTTGGTACCCAACTACAGCAGCCCGAGAATCCATTACAGATTCACGACAACAGCTGCATAGTAAGTATGTTTGTGACAAGAATGTTCCATCTGTGGCCTTAAAGGAACACTACTCTGACTGATACTCCTGGGACTCCATGGAGGACTGCTGTGACGTGGATTGGACTGAAGAATAGTGGGATGCAGCAGGTGGGTTTTCCAGGCCAGATGTCATCAATGGGAGATACAGATCATCCATATTGGGCATGACAAACACTTTCTGTTGAACAAAGAACAACAAAGGCATTCTTAATAATCAGTCAGGCCAATCATTATAGAGTTAGGAGACTTTACTGTATTTAGCGTATAGATTAATCAATAGACTGACCTGGAACTCGCACTGCAGTTTTCTTTCTATCCATTCAGTGACATGGGTGAAGGTGACCTCTCTCTCCCCAAGCATAGGACGCACGTGAAGGTCTAACCTGGGAGGCACCCGGAAACTGTACCTGAAAGAATGGAGAAAAAAAATTACTGATCTGACACTAAACTTTGAAGCTGTGGTAGAAAATGACAGTACCATATCCTGTCAGTAGGAGGAGGGGGGATGTTGATTGCCAGAGTTCCAGAGAGCTCCAGGACCTCCACGCTCAGCATCAGAGGCATGTTGGACACCTCAGCTATCTTCTTCCGGATGTACTCATTCTCTGTGGCTTTCTGGAAGTACTTGGACTTTGCAATCTTGTCAACAAATCTCAGGATTTTTCTACTGGTGCTGCCACCTGTATGTCTGGGGAAAAACCAAAACAAAGGGACAGATGTGGTGTTGTGGGTCTGAAAATGACCCTGATTCATGCATTGAATATTAAAAACTTTTCATTATGTATGACTTATCACTTATTTAATAAAGTAGTGTTTATAAAGTGTTGTGACCTATAATTTGTGGCATATTTGATGTATATAATTGAAAACACTAAGAAAGTTTTTAATTCACCCATCAGCTGCTACCGGCACGGTCTTATCGCCCACAGATCCCTGTGGCTCGGACAAAGGGACTTCCTCCTCATCAGATGAGCCTGCACTAGATGACTCTTCATCACTGTCAGCCAGTATACACAGCCTGGGTTTAGAGCTGAAAAACACACCGGCAATACACTTACTGCAAAGCCTAGAAAATACATTTCTACTTATTATCAACATCTTTCTCTCTTGTGCTGAATTGACAATAAATCTATATAAATATTCTATTCTCAAATGCTTAATTATGCTTTGTCTCAGTTTACATAGCCTAAAACTGGGTCAGCAGTACTCTTTCCTTTTTCTTTAAATGTTTTTATGCACTCTTTGGTTAAGGTAAGATAAGTTTTATTTGTCATATGCAGGGTTATACATAGTACAATGTACAGTGAAATGCGCTGATGTACCTCCATCTATTTATAAGGTAGGACAAGAACAGAAACAGAATCAAAAACAAAAAAAAAAAAACAGAATAGAAACCGATTGGAGGTTAGGACAAAAACAGAATATCAAAAGTCAGAGTTAGAGTCAACAATGTTGAGAGATATGCAGGATATCCGTATAAACATGCATGTACCCATGCTTACATACACACATTTATCTACATATACCCTTATATGTATATATAAAGTATTATATCTAAATGACACAATCAAGCAAGTTTTCCTGTGAAGTGTGCATCTGTATCTGTGCAAACAATCAAAGAAAATGACTTGGTCCTGACAGGCATGCTCACATTCACTCTCTCTCCTTATCTACTGAGAAAACGAGATGGGCCTCACCCTACTTGCTGAGTTTCTGGAATGTTGTGAGCTTCATCCTCGGCCTCCTTACCCAACTTACACAGGTTCATCTTAGTCTCCAGGGTCATCTGAAGACAGCCTGTGTACATCACCTCCAGCTCCAGCCACAGCCCTTGAAGAAACAGAGAGAGAAATAAAGAAAGGGGGATTTAAATCTGATTTAAAATTGTTCAAATACACATTAATCTAAGGCATATCAAACTCTTTTTGATCTGGCCTGGCAGAATGTTGCAGAACATTAGACCAACAGAGGTAAGCTCAGGTATGTTGTTGTTGGTGAACTTAGTCACGGCTAAGAGGATTGTTAATCGCTTCAGCAGAAGACAAAGCTTTTAGAGTGGGCAACACAACAACGCTGTAATTAAATAAAAGAGATCATGGCTTGAGCTGACTACAGGATTGTGACTGACAGAGAGATCTGGGGAGTGACCTGACTGAGACTGGTCCACATGTACAGTGGTACAGAAAAGAGCAGAGACGAGTGCAGCACAAACGTATGGCATACAAACACATCCTGTACCTCTGCGGTCCAGTGTGGGTTTGGAGGTGCTGAGAACCTGAGGTAGGCAGGTGCCCATGTCCAGATCCGCCAGAGTCAGCTCATTCATGAAGTATGGCAACTGTAATCAGAGAAACAACACCTTTACTTATTTCACATTTATTTAAAGGATAAACCACTTGAGATGCATCATTCTCAACAAAGAACCCAAAATAATATGTGTGTGTATGTTACTCAATATAATATTCATTCTAACAATTAAACAACGCAAACTCACAAAACATAAAAACATACACAAAAACTGAACCTACAATCTTACAAAATCACAGATTAAAACCATAAAAAAATACTAACAAAACATTACATTGCTAACATTGTACCATTATATATAACTCCGATCAAATACAAGAAAAATACATTTAAGGTTATTAAACTGTTAACCATGCTCCATTCATGTCATGCACAAAAACATTAAAAATAAACCCAACATATAGACCAGCAGTGGTCCTCAAACAAATGTCTAAGAAATACAAGAAAACGTGTGTGTGTGTGTGTGTGAAGGACTGTACAAAAGATTGTGTGTATCAAAGAGGAGAGTATGAAGCGAGTAATGGAATGCTGAGGCTGCCGTGCCATCAGTTCTTCTGAATTCCCTCCCACACCCTGCCTTTGGAAGTAAGTGCAATATCAGCACTCTCTCATCAGACAGATACACACACACACACACACAGACAGACACAGACACACACACCCCCAAAGAGAAAAAGAGAGAGAGCTGCAGTGCTGCTGTGCACAATGTTTCTCTTTTGACCCTGCGCACAAACCAGTACTGTGGTCAGAGCTCTGACCTGCTGCTATGCTCACTGTTGCTTCGCCATGTCATTAGTCATTATGACGCTGATGAAGCTGTTAATTAAGGTTGGAATATGAAGATAAATGTGATTATTAAAACAGCAATAAGGAGCATCAGCACTTTGTCTGGCAAGAACTTCAGTTTCTCACTTTGAAAACTAAGTTACCATCAAACGCTCTCACCTTGATCTTGCTGAGTTTCTTCTGGATCTTGTGCGCCACCTGATCGGCCCAGTACTTCTCCCGAAGAAAGTCCCAGAAGATCCTTCCCACTAGGGCGTTCACCCAGGTGGAATGAATATCCACAGAAGATCCTGCAGAGGACCCGGAAACAGCACCGGGCTCGGCTCCAGCTCGACCTCCAGATTTATGCTCTTCATTGTAACTCTGCAGACATTTTCACAAAGATAAGTCATAGGGAGGCGCAAGCATTTTTCAAAGATTATGAAGCCTGAAAAAACCCAGATAAAGATACATCTTGTATGTTCTTTCTGTGCTAATCTATAATCAAGCTCCTGGATCACTCTGTGATTCTGGGTCTCTTGGTGTGATGCCACACCACTCAACCTAAGATTAGCAAATATTTTGGAGACCCTCCTATTAGTGTCATTACGGCCAGGTGACATCTGATATTTCTACACGCTGACATCTGGTGAAGTCAGCAGGGATGTGTTGGCCTGAGCCAGGTTCCTGGAAAAGACTTTTCTCAGCACAGAGCAGAACAGTAGAACAGAGGACCCTGACTGGCACAGATCAGCGGAAATCAAGTGGTACAGTGTTGGCAGGACATGCAAGTCGGAGAAGCAAAGTTGTGATATCTGCTCAGGACAGATAGAGCTGCTTCAAACGCAATGTAATACACTGTGCAGGAAAGAATTTATATCAGTTTTATTCCCACCACTGCTGTATTGCCAAAGGATGCTGCATCAAAAAGCTAAATGAAAGTCCGGTTTGACCTTCTTGTGGGGTGTTGGGCTGCCTTTGTCACTGTGGCACGGGCTTGGGATTGGACTGCAGCTCTCTGTCCCCATCAGCCGAGTCATGTAGTTGCTGTAGTCTAGTAGCGTTCTCGTCTTCGTAGCTCCTGGTAAGTCATGCAGGTCCTCCGTGTTTTCTTTAACGGCATCACCACCGCACTGCGTTTCTGAGTTACAGAGAGACGATGAGGCGGGTCATGCTGTATTTGCACCTGTTTGGTTTCTCTAAATCACAGTAAAACCGTGACACCTTCTGACCTGTGTTCTCCTCACTCCTCACACCGGAGGCAGACAGGAAATGCTGAAACCACTCCTCCTTCTCTCTTCCTGTGCGACCAAACAGGTAGAGGGTGACAGGAAGCTGGTGGTCCACCACAGTGTGCCTCTCTCCCCTCTCGTCGTCCTCCTGCCCTTCCACCAAACTCTCTTCCACTACCTCCCCCTCAGCTAGAGTAATGCAGATTGGGTACTTCTTGTTCCACACCCTTTTACGAGCCAAACCAGGAGGCAATAGAGACACCTAGGATGCAAATAAACAGCAAAGGGTGAGCATTGTTTAAAATCTACATACAGTATATATATTTTATTGTACAAATGCAGACCGACAGAAATTCTGTTGACAGATTACTATGAAGCCATTAAGTCTATTGTAGCCTGCCTCAGTATAAACCTGAAATAGTAGTGGGGTCAAATTTATTCAGAGCATCATCACTTCAGCTTTAATCCTTCTGGCCTTTCCCCTCCGTGTTAGATGACAAACTGGGTGCAGAGAGATACGAGCGGAGAGTTCAGATCAGAGGTCACCTTGCCTCTCTCTTTCTAACTCCCCTCTGAAGGATGTGCCTCCTCTCCCTGGACCCAGGAATTATATTCAATTTCGCAGACACACTGACCTTACAGTTAGCAAGCCGATAAGTGCGTGATCGCAACAATACAGCCTCATGTTGTGTCTCATCAAATGCTGCCCATCGGGGAACTTTGGCACGTGGGTACGCCAGGCACAGCTGGCTGCCCTCCAGTGTGACATAGACAGAATGTGTGATGGAGGGATGGAAGGTCTCAGGGTCGTAGCTGTGTGTTTCATTCATCCAGCCCTGGAAGAAAATGAGAAAAGCAGCAGCACAGTCTGTCACAAATCCCTTCGCAATTTCCTTTTCAGACTTGAATTATACTAAAAGCTCTGTTGTGGTTAGGGTTTATCTGACCAACTGTTAATATCCATATATCTATCAGCAGTTTGTACTTAGCCAAATTAATTTCACAGTCGGTGGTGCAAACTGTGACAACAGAGCTCAGCAGGAGGGGAAACATGAGCCATAGCACAATATGTCTCATTTAACACTGTTGAAATGTCGTTGAAATAGCCTGCAGCCTCGTATTAGTGACTTCTCTATCCCCATAAACGTCTTTATATTTGAACCGGCTAATTCTGCATTTGTCGAAGCAGCTGAGAGGGCTATGATCAAAATAAGTCTCTGTTCAGCTGCAGAACCTGCTGAGTCTGAGAGTAGTTTTTACATAGAAATTACCTCAGCACTAATGCATTAAGCTCTGCTGAAATCATTCTTTATCTTTAGTGCTACCCAGTGTCTGACGTTGCTCATGGTGTTTGCTGTTCTCATCTCTTACCCTGCAGAAAAAAACATTATAAAGCTTGAAGGTAATTTCCATGTAGCCACATCAGTCTCAACAGAAATCTACAGCCATGCTAGTGGCTCTGAGAGCCTGTGGTCACTGCACACAAAGTGCTTTCACTCACCGGCCAATGACAACGCTGAAGCAGGTATGTTTAATCTCAAGTTTGGTGATTATACTAAATTCAAAGATAAGTGGTCACTGATGGGAATGTCATTTGTTGCTGGTTTGAACCGAGAATGGCAGAAGGAGAAAAGTAAAGTAAATCACCACCAATGTTGCAATCAGTCCTTGGAAAAACACAAAAGCTTCTTACATATGCTTATATCCATAAAAGAAACAAAAACAAACAAACTCCCCACCCTCATCTATGGTATCTATGGAACACACCTGATCCAGGAAAGCCCCCCTGGGTAGGACTAGTTTAAAAAGTTAGAAAACAAGCAGTGAAGGAGGCCTTGAGGACCAGGTCTGAAAATCACTGCCTTAAAAACAAAAGATAGGGTCCACGTGTAGATATTGTTGGTCTTTATGTTCTTTAGAATGACATTTTACGAAGAAAAAAGATTCTGAGCTTTAATATTTTACACCAAATTTCAAATTATATGGGAGATTCAAATGTAATGTCCCTCTTTGTCTACCTACTGTATTTTACTAAATTTTACCTCCAGGACTTGTGGATCTGTGAGATTTCCATCCAGCTGATGCACATTCTGGGCTGTGGACTTGTTGAAATGAGAGGCCTTGTGGCTTCTGGCTCTTGATCGTTGTGGGGCAAACATAAAGACCACCACCAGGCCCAGTATGAAGCCACACGCAATCCCTACAGACAAACCAGTCACATATGGAGGCAGGGGCAGCACAAACAGCCCATAAGCCAGGAGGCCCACCGGGAAGAGCCAGTGAAGGGGCACTGATGAGCCTGGGATTGTGCGGCTCGATTGGGTGCATGTTTTGTGTCTTGTCCCTCTGGATCCACCCTGCAGCTCCACCACCTGAATCATATCTCCATATGTGCAGATCTCAAAATGGCTGTCTCTGTTGTGGGTATGACATTCTGGTGGGACATGGCTTTTTATTATTGGACCCTTTTGGGGTTTTCTTAAGGGAGTGTCACACACTCCTCTGGTCTCTCCATCAGTCCTTCGCCGGCACTTAAGTTCTATGTCCTCGCTGCTCCCTTCTCTGTCACAGCTGCTCTGGGAATCCCCACAAGTCCTTCCTTGCTTCGGGCTTCCAGAGCCTTCGTCCCCCATGATCTTACTCAGCATGCTCAGAGGATCCTGCATGGCCTCGGAGAACTTCCTCCTTGTGTCCTCCAGCTCAGCAATCAGTGAGGTTCCCCGAGGTTCAGTGGGAGACATGCGGCCTGTGGAAGGAGGCGATGCCCAGTCATCATTCTCATTCAGTTCTCCTGCTTCAGGCCTGGCCTCAGGGATCTTTGGCTGGGTAAGCTGTTTCCAGGGATGCAAATGCAGCTTGGAGTCGGACTTGGACAGATTGACCTCTGGTTCGACCCGGCGGGAGATTTCTGTGCTCAGGGACTTGACCAGGCTGAGGAGAGGTTTGCTTCTTAGGGAGCTGTTCTCCTTTGGCTCAAGATCTGTGGAGGAGGATTTCACTAGGTTGGTGCCGACAAGCAGGTCTGCTGATGATGCTGACAAATCAGCTAAAGAGCCTGGGGAGGAAGGGGAGTGAGGCAAGAAGGTGGGCTGAGAGCGGTGATTTTGGCTCAGGTCCAAATCAATTCCCAGACCGAGGTCAGACCGGGTTTCCCAGGCTTGTGGTTTGTCTTTGGAGAAAGCCACAGTGGGACCCTCATCGTGGCAGTCCAAGCTGAAGATGAGCTTGCTGTCCTCCATCCTGACATCAACCAGGGGTTACGGTGAGAATGTGGTCACACCCAAACCTTGTAGAGGCATGTCCTTCGATAGCTTAGATCCTGGAAACATGTAAAAATGTGGTTGTTTAAATAGTTTCAGCAAAGTAACATCATTATTTCGACAGCATAACATTTGCTCTAAACCTGAGTCGCTCCAATATGTTCCCTCCTCTCTGTAACTTTTCTAATTTTCTCATTGCATTTACCTTCAGATCAGTCTTTCACATCTTCTATGTGAGCCTCAATTTGTCGTTTTTACTGTTGATCTGCAGATATTCAGTAAATCGGTGTTACTCTGTATGCTGTCAATTCATGCACAGTCTGACGTTCAGTAGGAGTGAATCACAACTTTGTTTCTGGAATCATCTAAGGAGCCCTTGGCAAATACAGTCACAGCGAATCCAAAATTAGATGCAATCATCCATTATGCTGCTTATGCCAGTTTCACACACGTTTGGTCTTTGAATCTAATGAGTCCCAAACCACATCTAGTACAACAAAGCTCTTCTCGTCTTCATAAATATTGGTGAAATTTTCTTCTCCTGTGGCACTGTCATCCTTACAATGATGACGAAAATGATGGTTTCACACAGTAAATTTTCAAACACAAGCTTATTTCTCCGAACTCATTGCTACCTATTTATGATTGAAGTGAAGCACAGATGGAAAGGCTGTGAAGGCTTCCACTCATGTCTGTGATGAAAGGGACAGAGTGCTGTTTCCTGTTTCTAAAACATCCCATTTAAAGACACACACCTACACAAACACCTAACAAAGATCCACATGTAAATATACTGTAGAGATCGACATCTTTCTTTAAAGTCCATGTGTGTTTTCCCAGCAAGGTTTTCACTCTTTCACAATTAAAACAGCTGACTCCAGTCAGATAACACAAGATTTGCTACTAAGAGTAAGAGCTCAGTTACAATAATAAAAGTTAAGACGCAGATCAGTTCACTGAGAATCATCAGCCATGGGACGATCCAGACTGACTATAATCTCCCATTTTAAAGAGGCTTTTATGACGCAAAAATTAAGCCAGTATTCGGAAAAAAATTAAGACAATAGTTGAATTAAATCTGATAATCAGTCTCTTGTGTTAGTTGTAGGACACATACACACTGTAATGTGGGGTTCTCTTCACAAGCTGGTTTATGGACAATACTGTCTCTGAAAAATAATGCATGAGAAAGTACAATAGTTTACTATTTATGATGCACCAGCACAGCAAAAATATTCATTTTTGTTAGCAGTGAAAGGTTATTTTTAAACTTGTGGTGCATTTAAAGCTACAGAAGATGCTAGTAAGTGGAGCTTGAATAACTATGAATTTATAACGTAGCTCATTTTTTTCTTTTTATCACCTTGTTTTCAAAGTAACTGCTGCAGCCTGAGACTGAAAAATGACTGGTCATTGACCTGGTTAATATAATAATTTGTTACCATGTAGTGCATATTTTAACTTTCATATCTACCTTATGCTTCCCCTTTTCTCTACTCTGTTCATAAAGAGAAATATTACTGAATTAACAGCACGAACCTTCTGGGCTGCTGGTCAGATCTAATGACTAAACTTGCTGCTCCGCCAGTGCTTAACCTTTTCCAGAGCCCTGCATTATCTTAATCGATTTCTGTTTCTGAGTTAATTTGGATGAGTTCATGCTGACGGGGAAAAACCTTTGCTGCTTAATGAAATGTGGACTCTGCAGAACTTCAAAGCTTTTCCAGCTGGGACTGTGAATAAGAGAACCTACTGTAACCACCAGAGCTCTCAAGAGTTCAGTTTGTGGTTTGTCCACTGAGATAAGAGCACGTTACTGTTTTTATATTTATATTTTATTTCAACTTGTGTTAGGTGGAGGTGGAAGAGTAACAATAGGAAGAAAAACAAAACTGTAATCAGACGAGTTAAAATTTTACATTGCATGTGATGATTGTTTTTTTATTGACCTCTCTACTAAAAGAATTCAATTCTCAGAGCCAAAAGTGACAAAACCAGCAAATTGTCACATGTGAAGGGTAGAAATCTAAGAAGGATCTGTGTTAATGCCTTAAAAAATCGAAGAATGTTTATCAAGACCATAAGGAAGAAAAGGGTCCATGGATTTACAGTAAATGAGGCATGACACCTTTGAGACTATTGTGAAAAAGCTCTTTCCTGTCCACAAATGGTTTAATTCCTGAAATTATTATAGACTTAGTAAAAAAAAACTGTAAGCCTTGTGACATACTCACTGTCAGGCTCCCACATTACTAAAATTGCATAGGCCTTATGAAAAAGTGATTTAAGAGTCAGTGCCATAAAGTAGAAAAGCATTAAATAGAGAAGTGAAAATCCCATTTGATCCCTGACAGCTGGATTGAATCCTGCCAAAAATCATTTTTTCCTCACTCTGTCCTGCTATTGACCTTTCCATCTCAGCTTAGCAGGGACAATTAAAAGTGATGTTTTTGTCTTCCTGTAAACGCAGTTGCAGTGTTAGACCTGTCCACACAGGCTTGGATCAGGACATTTGTTTCCACGGTTCTCCTGCGCTTAATCCTGTCCTCAAACAACCATTTCACCCTGATTGACTGACACATTTGGCACCGAGCTGTGTGTTTGTCTGGGTATCACATGGGCCATGCTGCTGAAGCTGGATGAGGTTCACTGACTTCATTATGGGCAAGTGACAATAAACTTTTTTCCCTAAGATGATGCATAGTGCAGTTTTAATAGACACCACATCCATGAATCCATTGTCAATGTGCGCACTTTCTGACCTGCTTTCATAAATGCAGCTATTCTACGACACATGCACTTTAGAAAAAAAAAGTGCTGCAATCAGAAAAAACAGCAACACTCACTTGAACCTGTCATGCTCGACCAGCTGCTCCTGCATTGATATCCGATTATGGGAGACGTTCAAAACCACCGATATGTTGAGAAATGGGCTTCAGGCTGCGGTGTGGATCATGGATGCTGCATTGTGCG
Source organism: Channa striata (assembly GCA_033026295.1). Taxonomy (NCBI): domain Eukaryota; kingdom Metazoa; phylum Chordata; class Actinopteri; order Anabantiformes; family Channidae; genus Channa; species Channa striata. The sequence continues at coordinate 17,412,268 of CM065180.1, read as the reverse complement.
GAGATGCGCACCGTCCTCCGGCCGACAGCAGGCGGAACACGCCGAGCTCCGGCCGGATCACGGATCGTAGCTCTGCTTCGGGTCTTTGCCGCAAAATCGCCAAAGTCCGTAACAGCTGCGAGTCAAAAGCAATAGTTTCTATGTTCGGTCAACGCGTCGGTAACGTTGCCATCGTTTGACATCCTCACTTCCGCTTGAAGAGGCGTCAGCCAAATGCAGAATAATGTGATTACTGAAGTCCCATCTGTAGACTGGAGCAAACTCTAATCCAGATTAGATGCGGGAGGCCAACGGTCGACGGAGTCCGTCCTCCTCCGGGCTCTGACACCGCAGTCCTGGACGCGCACTTATGTAATGGCACGACCTGGAAAAGTCCCGACAGACCAACATCTGATCCAAAGGCCAAAAAGGTAATTTTCACTGGCATTAAGGATTATGTAGTTTATGTTAGGTTATTGAGCTTCCTCCTGAATCCACAAGCTGCATCTCACCTAAACAAAACTGGTGGTCATGTTTTATTAGATAAATATGATCGATGCTTGACAGTAATAAATGCACAGATAGTTGTTATATTCTGTACATTTGAGGCAAAAACAACCTTGATACAAAGGTATGCACACTCTAAAAAACCAAATCATAATTATGTACTTAAAAAATGCTGAGGGAATAAAGTGAAAAGTAAAACAAGTAAAATATATTGGAAACAAGTAAGGACAGAATAACTAATAAATTATAACAAATACTTGATGTTAGGTAACACTCCAGAGCTTTCTCAGAACCTAATAATAAACACTGTCTGGCCACTTTATTAGGTACACCAGTACAATCTAATACAATCCAGTACAGCAGCTCTGCCATCAATTCTACTATTGCAATATTATAATTTCTCAGTTTTTAAGTTAAAACTGTCAGAAAGACTCTAAAGATTTGAGCACCCTTTAAAATAAATGAGGGGGCCAAAACTTTACTCCAGTACAGATGCATTTCCCACTGCAACCTCAATAATAAACAGAGTGGAATTATCATCTCTGTGTACGTGGCCAGTGAGTGTATATTCATAAAAAAACATGTTAATAAAGTATTTGTGGATCTCAGGGTTACATATATGACACATGACAGAAACTTACTTACTCTCGTGAACCTGTTAAGCTTTTTTTAACATCAATCCAATGTGGTCAAAACCGAAATGCCCCGGTCCATCTAACATCTAAGTGTCATGAATCAGGCAGGAAACGGAATGAACGAAAAACTAAAAAGGTTTAAGTGAAATTTACGAAGGTTTTAGCTCTTTGGTTTTCCCTACTGAACTCATTACTCAACAAACAAACAAATAAAAATAAGTAAATACACATATATATCCAAACTGGATGATTTAATCAAAATAGTAGACTAGCTCCTCTTCTTTTACTATGTAAAATGTAAACAGATTTTTTTATTACTTCACTACAATCGATTTTTTTTACAGTGTAGGCTGCACACTTTCTCCAGGGCAGGCATTATTTTGGACATGTTTATACATGTGGATCCCCGGTAGCATGAGCTGCAATAATTCCTGCAAACAGGTAGAGGTTAACAATATAATTCTTTGTTTGAAAAATAATTTATTTTCACATTAAATTAATAGGCTTGTGTACTGTAAAATGGATTAAACAAATAGTAGAAAATGTCACAATATTCCTACAATTTATTGTGGTCGTAGAGGGTAATTCATTTGCTGTAAACTAATATTTCTAACACACGACTTTTCCACTGGGAGTAAACTTCACACTGAAGGGAATCCTAGTTGTCCGAGTATCAAAACACATTAGACTGGACCCAGAAGACTGGAACTGCCTGCTGCAGTAGTGTGTGCAGGTGTGAGACGGTTATTACGTGCATATTTTTATCTGTGTACTGTGTGCACTTGAATCACACGCATAAATAATGACTTCACAGGTACTGGCTGCCATCTGTTGGTAAAACCACTGAAGAAGAAATTATGCTTTTACTGTAACTATGATGATAAGAAAAACCTATCTTGTATGTGTTGATAAAATGTATATTGGAGGGAATAAAATTAGTTTTGATGTCTGATTTTTAGTTAGATCTTGGTAAGCTTCTCTGTCTCTTTAACTTCCTCAAAGCCTCATTAAGATGCTACATTAAATCAGAATGAACACACACTGAAAATTAATTTAATACAACACTGACATTAACAATAATTAAGGAAAACAAATTGAATTGCACTACTTTATAGATGCTTCCCCAGTTTGTGGCAGTTAAAATCACTTTTCGCATTACTGTATTAATTTGTTTTATCCAATTTTACTGAACGTGGTCTGTTTATGCAAACTCGTGAACATAACGTATGAGTGGATGTTTGGCTCTTCATGAGCTCTAATCCCACCTCAGTTAAAATTTAAACTCAGCAATATACTCCAGCTCCTTACAATTACACTGATACGAGAGCCAGTAGTGACAAAAAAGTGCAGTCAGACATTACAAACTTCTACTGTATTTAAGAAACTCATCACTTCTGTCAGTTGTTTAAAATGAAAATATTAGCAATATGTTTAAAGATTAATTAAAAAAATATGTACAGCTGATATACCACATTTTTTAACATTGCTTTCACCATCAAGAATCAAGATCTAAGCATCTGTGAGTCTTGTAAGAAGTTGGCACTGACATTATAAGACTGTTTTCACAGGCTTGATTTTAATGACAACTCTGACTCACTGACATCAGTGTAACTTTAAACACAAAGTCACCACCATAGAAATCACAGGAGCAGGGTGTTTTTTTTTTTACTGAACTTTAAACTTTATTTTCCGCTATATGGAAAATTGGTTTTACCATAAGAACACACAACACCATACAAAAATACGTACATGAGAACACAAGCAGAAGAGCTTGAGAGGCATTGCTCTGTGACATGATCATGAAAGTGAGACTGGTTTTACGTACAATTCAGTCAACATCTTGATCAGTGTCAACACACTTAGGCAGACAAGAATCAAACATTTCTGATGACATGTAAATGGGATCTCTGGACTTTTTCTTTAAATTCTGTCAGAGAAACATTTAAATAGCCACAGATGTGTCTGTGTGATAACTAGGAATAAAAATGCTTTCTTAGTAAACACAACGCATAGACTTGATAAAATGACCGTCCGTAAAGATGAGTTGCACCTGTCACCCATAGCAACATAGTTGTTTTCACTATTTGCCTGATTATAATCAGGACTCAAACATAAGATAACTTCCCTCAGGTATTTAAAAGTGCCAAATACATGTAAATAGTTTTTTAGTTATCATGGTGTCAGTTCAAGCCAGTAACTACATGATATACACCCCAAATCTTAAGGCATGTTTTTAGAAATGCCTCATAGTGATTATAACTGCACTATAAGTTATAGCAATCTGAAGCAAACATGTTATGGGATGCATATAAAGCGTTGCGGCCTAACTCACACACAAACTTTCTCATTAATTTACCCGTCTTCACTTACTGGCTATCTTCTCATGGGTTTGCAGGTGTACCTTAAGATTGGGTGCAAACCTGTATCTCATGCCACAAATATGACAGGCATATGGCCTGTCTCCTGTATGCGTGGTCTTGTGTCTTGTCATCTGTCCACTCTGGCGGAAACGTTTACCACAAATATCACACGGGTATGGTTTTTCTCCTGAATGGTACCTCATGTGTGTCTTGAGGTGACTGCTTGTGTTAAAGAGTTTGCCACACAGGTCACAGCGGTACGGTCTCTCCCCCGAGTGACTTCTTTTATGAATTGTAAGGTTCTGGCTCTGACTGAATGCTTTTCCACAGATCTCACAGTGATATGGTTTCTCCCCAGAATGGGTCCTCACGTGCACAACAAGATGCTCTTTGCGGTAAAAGGTTTTGCCACACTCTTGACACACAAACTCTTTTATGCCTGTGTGAATTTTTTTATGCAGCCGGAGACAACGGTTACTGGAAAAAGTTTTGCCGCAAACATCACAAAAATTATTTTTTTTGTGGTTACTCTGCAAGTGAGTTATCAGCTCCCTTGTACACTGATGTGTCATCCCACAGATGGTGCAGTCAGTTAGGCTCTCATGTGCTTTTATATGCTTCATCAATGAGCCGATATACTGAAATGCCTTGCCACATAAATGGCAAAAACTGCGATCCTTTTGATATTTAGCAGAGCAATTCTCGAAAGGCAATGCTGTTTGATCCTTGTTATCACCGTTGCCAAACTCCTCATCACTGCCATTATTGTCACTCTGAGCTGAAGAGCAGTCTGAAGAAATCGGTTGCATTTCATATAACACTTCTGTCTCCGGTTGTTTTTGTTCATTTTTTACAATTTCAAAAGAAGGGAAAACAATCCCCGGTGTTTGACTTTCGCCCATTAGTTCCTCATGCTCCTCTTTTATCCCAGGAATCTTGAAGTCTGTTTCAGCCTGGCAGTAGTTCCATTGTTTATTGTCCAAATTGTCACTGCTCTGAGACGGCCCTGGGGTCTCGGTCCTCGGACTGAAGTTAGGGTCATCTGGTGCTGAGCATCCCGCGTTCTCCTGCAGCGGTGGGGTGACACAGTTGTCTCTCAGGTCCACAGTGCTGCTCGTTCTTGGAGTTTCTGCAGCTGCAGAGGAGACACACATAAAGTTTAGCCAACATCCTGCAATGTTTCAGTTTCAGGTAAAGAGATTTTTTTAAAGTTTCATTTAACACAGAAACTCCAACACGCGTGGGCGTTCTCTCCTACCTCTCCTCACAGTTTCTAGTTAAAAAAAAAAAGTTATCCTCACGCACAACACAGCAGCTGTCCAGAATACAAATATCTCTACTTGCTGCAGCAAAGCTCTCACAGCACTGCTGAGTGGACCGTGCGTGTGCGCATGCGTAAACGACGAGCTGCTACTTTAGCAACCACCATAACTGAACAGAAGCCCCGAAAAGCCACTGAGCCCCAAACCTGGTTTTTGTCGCAGAAGCTCCAGCTGATGTCGTAGACTTTCGACCTCCTCCTTGGATCGACTGACTTCGGCTTCGTACAAAGCTAACGTGATGGTTTTCTCCACCTCTCCGAGGATCTCCTCTGCAGCCGCGTACAGCCGCTGGTGAACAAACGACCTCAGCTGGAACATTGTGGTCTCCATGTCTGTGGCTCGGCGCCAACAACATCAACGACAGCGGGACGACATCAACAGGATAAAGTCAGAAATCTGGTCCACCAGGATCCAGCCTGTCCGCCGCAGCCGAAGGTCTTCCGCTAACTGCCACTATACCACTTCCGGCTTTAGTTATTAACAATAAAAGCGTAAAAAAAGGGACAAAACGTGATTTAGATAAAAACTTTATTCATCCCACCAAAAAAAATCAATGCAAAATTCAAAATATTAACCTGAAATAATTCGAATAAATTCAAAACATTCAATTCAAAATACTCGATATATACTGTATAGTATTTTGAAAAAACGTCTAATAATATGCTGGATTTTGGTTGACCAAGTAACAACGATGACGCAATTTTTTTTCTTGTAGTTTTGATTCTCAATTATTGGAAGAGCAAATTATACTTTAACTTGCATGATAGCCACTGAACTGAAGTGGTCCCAAACTATGGTTTAAAATTAAAAATTATTAAACTTTATAGTGTTGGATTTTTTTCTGTAAATGGGCTATTTTTTTATTTTTGTTCTAAGATACAAATCCTCTTGTACCTGCTTCTTGTCAATAGCTCAAACAGTACTACTTTGTCCCCAAATCTATGTTAAAATCGTGCTTATTGTAATCTAATGAATGCATACCTTTAAAGTCATTATTAGACCGAACAGTCATAATTCTTCCCTCCTCGTGTTATTGTGAAGGGGAAACGCTGAAACCGGAAGTGTTCTTGCAACAGTTGTAGCTGACGACGCTGAGCGGAGGCGCAGGTCAAACACACTGACTTCTCTCAAACGCCGGGATGTCGTTTTGTTCTTTCTTCGGGGGAGAGGTCTATAAAGACAATTTTAAACCAGGTACCTACACGACCAGGACGTCTGTCTAGCTTGTTACTGCTAGTTTCCGACGTTTAGCGACTGTTAAGCAGAAGTTAGTCCCGGCATTAGCTAGCCATTCGTAGCTAACTGGTCATTGTAGCGCTGAATAACTTGAGGAGCAGTTTTTTCGGGTCACACTGAATTATCTACACGTCCCATTAAAATTTAGCTACACTGTTTCCAGCACAACTGTTTGGTTAGTCCTGACGTGATGGAAAGCTTGTGATAGGGTTCGCTTAACAACAATATGTATTTTCAATTTTTTTTCACGTTCCTCGTTTTTCTCTTCAGGGATTTATGTTTGTTCCAAGTGTGACCACCAGCTCTTCTCCAGCCGGACCAAGTATGAGCATTCCTCACCCTGGCCAGCTTTCACAGAGACCATACGTGAGGACAGCGTGTCCAAACATAAGGAGGGACCTGGAGCATATAAGGTTCCATAATATACTTTGTTTATTAATTAAATCCTGCAGAGAAAGTGAAGAGTAAACACACACGCACACATATATGTCTATACAGGAAATCATAGTTATAGCTGGTTGTAAACAAAGTATAATCCTCTGCACATATAAAAACCTGAATCATAAGTGTAATTTGTTCTTCTAGGTGCTGTGTGGGAAGTGTGGAAATGGACTTGGCCATGAGTTTGTGAATGATGGTCCCTCCAAAGGACTCTCACGTTTCTGAATATTCAGCAGCTCACTGAAGTTCATCCCTAAAGGTAAGAACAATCAGATTATAACACAGCAGTGGGCTGCATCGGTTGTCACTGTCTTGTGTTGGTGAGGCTAACACTTTATGCGTAAACTTCTTTAAACTTCTTTTTATACAGTGATATTTCAGTTGTAAGTTTGTCATGTCTCAGTTTCCATCTCTCTAATGTGTGTAAACATTCTAGGAGAAGCGTTGTTTCAATTGCTAAAAATGTGCCTAATAAAAAAAAAGTCTGTTTAGAGATTACACCCAAGATGAAAATTTGAAAAAAAGTGTTTGCTTGAAATTGATTGCTGCACACCCCCACATCTGTCTTTGCTTTATACAGATAAGGTTGATGGACAGTAAGGTGAGTTGTGAGAGGGAAGTATTGCTGCACTAGAAGTTTCTTTGAGCTGCTGAAGGTGTGGTCAGTGAATGAAGCGTTCTGGGAAAAAGCCCAGCCTGGGAGCACCAGGACTCTGATGAGAAGTGGCCATACTGAACAGAAAAGAAGATCTGGTGTCGGCACCTTTAATATGCAATCATCACAAGACCAGTAACCTCAGCAATCAGTCTCATTACTTTTATATTCACAGAGACAATCTCATGTGGCGAATCGATCGGTTATGATTGTGTTGGCTGTTTCTTTGTACTTGTTTGTTTAGTTTTACTGCTTCCTGGAACAGTCAAAGTAAAGAAACAAATATATAAGACAGCAATAGCTTACAAAATTGTAGCTACAGATGACTCTAGTTTTCTAAAATCTTTTATTGACAATGTCCTCTGCTACATGAATAAATTGCTAATAAGTTATTTTTGAATGTAAAAAAGCTAATTTATGGTACATCATAAATAATATGCAAATTAATCACAATCAGTGATGTGTAAAGAATCTTAATAAATTTATTTTAAATTAAAAATATAATATTGTCATGAATTACTATTTTCAAAAATCCTAAAAGAATGTGAATGTGGTATGTTTTTTTTTCCTGATATAAAGAATAAACAAATTGCTGTAACCCCACTCACATCTTTTTGTCCTCCAGTTAGCAGACATGAGAAGGGCTTCACTTTACACTGACTCCTGCTCAACATTTGGAGTACACGACAGACAGGCTGTTGGCACTGACACTTGCACATACAAACTTTTTTAAGCTTGAGCTGTGTGACTTTGTGTGAACATACATTTTTAAAGTAAGAGAAACTACTTTTGGTTTTAAAAAATTGAGACATTTGACATGGATTTTTTTCCACTCGTGAAAAATACAAAAATCGCTTCAAGCCTGGTGAGACCAAATAAGGCATGAAGCTGCTTGTGAAAGGCAACAAGTGTCACTAAAGTAGAAACAAAAGTGCATGGCCCTTTTTTCCCTTTTAAGGTATATATGTGTGTTCTGTATGTTGACACAAAATATTTTCCAGCACATCAAAGTCTGATCACTCTTCGCCTTGGCCAGCTTTCTCAGAGACGATTCTTGAAGACAGTGTCTCCAAACAGCCTGAGGCATGTGGACCAATAAAAATATATTACCTTCGCAAAAGCGACACACCTAAATGTTAATAACAGAATCGATCAAGCTGCACTTCAGACTTGAATTCAGTTCACACTTGACACAACCTGTCGAATTCTGCTATTTCTATAGATTGTGATTTAAATTCTTCGGATTTTAATTTGCCAGGTTTTCTGTGGGAAGTGTGGCAATAGGCTGGAAAGAAAAGGTTCATGGACACAAAAGTAAACTCTGAAAGAAGAGGCATTCTGCTGCTGAAGTCGTGTACGCTGGATGACATGCTTTGGGACAAATCCTAGTGGATCTCCCAGGCACAAATTGATAATTGCCTCAGTGGGCAGACACATGAGTGAAAGAATGATTTTCTAATTTGCTGCTCTGGCAAAGAGTTTAATGTTTAACAGTTCTGAGTTCAAGTCTTAGTGTTGATGTTTCACATTGATAATGCGCCTTCACACAAATTCATTTACTGCTCAGGATCCATGAAAAATAGTTTAATGCTGCAGTTGCACAATCCCATCAGTTGATGGCGCTGTCTGCCCCATGGATTTTATGAACTCACCTTCAGTAGGTAAGGTAATTTAAGATGAGCCACATAAGGCATTGCACACAGTTTGTTTTTTGTGCAAAGAATGCAAATGCACTGATGTGTAAAATCTATAGCTCCTAAAAGTAAAGTTTTTATTTTTTCGCTTTCACAATTATATCATAAATACTTTATGTTTCTGGCTTTAGCCACTTTTAATGACTCTAATGTTATGATCAGGTCAGCGCTCTGTGGGGAGTCATACTGTCTTTTGCAGGATCTCTTGTTCTTGTTACTGAAGATATTTCTCTGGCTGCATGTTTGTCGTTATAGTGTCACACTGCAAAATGGATATGATGTCCCTCTGATGATAATGAATGGTAAAAATCAAAATTTTACCTGGAACTTTTACACAGTAAAGTATGTCATGAATAAAGGAGAATATCTTAACAACCATAATTCCATATTCAACAACAGCATGATTACCACAGTATTGTTAAAGTGCTCCTTTCAATTACTGTCAATTCACTTGTGTAAATTATCCCTTTCACCTAAATTCATTTATTGATTAATTACAGATTATGCCTAAATAATGCCTGCAAACTCTTTTATAATAGAAAAGCTTTTCAAAATTTTACATTCTTCATTAACTCACCAGGATCAACTGATAAAAATCACTGAGTTACAAGAGATAACTAAGATCAGGCCTTTGTGCACCAGTGTAATTACAAATTTGGGGACATTCTGTGTATCTAGATAACTCAGTAACCTGTTTCTTGACCAGCAGAGTGATGGAATTCTAAACAAAGTGAGGATGTGGGGGAATGATCAACAGCTCTTGTGCTGTTTAAGTGTCTGGGATGAGCAGGTGTGGAGCTGATCATTTCAAAGGCTGGGAGATCAGAGGGGGAGATGAAAGCGTGTGTATCAGCCAGAGGATTAAGAAAGGAAGTGCAAACATTCGTAGATCGTAAAGAATTTAAAGCACAGACTATATTGTACATTTGATGTTATGATGGTTTAAAATTCCTTAATTCACTTGCAAGACAGCCAGTGATACAAATATGCGTTTGTGCCTTGTATTTAGTTAGTTGTTAGTTATTAGTTTGAGTGCTTTACTTTAAGCCATGTCCAGTCTGTAGATATGGACACCGCATCAGAACAAAGCTCCTGACTGTGACCTCCGGTTCAAATGTTGCCTCGGACCTCCCAACCTTACTCAGTTTAGAAGTACTGTCCTTGTGATTAAATAGATTATGCCATTGTGTATCCTCTGTTGTATTATCTCACAGACTAAACTGTCCCCTGGGGTGAACTCTGGAAGAGGAAAAGACGAGTTTGAGAAGGGATGAGCGACAAGCTCAATAACAAACAGACAGACAGATGAAAACACAGAGATAAACCAGATGTGAGAGAGAGAGAGATGCAGAGGAAAAGGAAATTGCTAAAAAACAGAGGGCTGTAATTAACATGTCCTATCTTGGAGAAGGCTCTTTCTGGCTGGCATCGGAACACAGCTGTATGGCCAAGAGGAAGCAAACAGGAAGGAGGAAGTGGTAATCCAGTGATAGAATCACGAGAGAGACTTCGATTGCAACCGCACTTTTCTCCCACCCACCTCTGGGACTCATCCTGCTCGTAAGCAAACATAATCCTTAATTACATTAAACCACTACTTCTACAAAGCATTCCCCACTCCCAAAGGCCGAGCCTGGGGGCCCAACTGAACACGTGTGTGCCACAGACTCATTGACGGGACATGCTGCTTTCATTTGAATGCATATGAGCCTGTTGCTTGGTTATGGATGTTTACGGGCCCTGCACCTGCTTCTGTTTTCGAGCCATAAAGAATAAGTGTCTTATTCTGCATCCACACACCGCGGCATTTTATCGAATTTCATCAAGGTAATGTTCCCTAAAAACATCTGTCATCCAGTGGCTCTGGTTCACACACCACAGAACCTGTGATCACTTTGTGGGAGGAATAAAGCTCCTGAATGCGTGACTGTAACCGAAAAAGAGAAAACTACTTTCATCAGTGAGTAATATCTGCAGCATGTGCATGAAGCCACTATAGATGATGTCTCCATCTATAGATGGTGGGGCTGCCATCCACATGTTTCAAACATGCACGTGTCGGCCAAATATTGTTCTCCCAGTGTGTGAAGAAAGAAAGGATAAACACAACGTTTATACACTGGAATGTGATTTCCGCTCTGCATCCAATGACAGTTCTGCAAAATCGAGGCCCTCCAGCTTGGGCATTGTTGTAATTCTGTCAGGATCGCATGTGTTTGAAAGAGACTAAGCTTATGAAAGCAAAATGAGAATATTCTTGCCTGTCCTTTGTGAAAGGCCCAGCAGTGAACCACAACAAGAAATGATGTGTAGTTCACTGAGTGTGTGAAGAGATTTTATGTGGTCCGGGTCTGAGAAATGCATATCGTGACAGGCTGCGTTGTCAATAAACACTGCAAAATGTGGAGTTAGGAGTAATAAAAATAGGAAGAATCAAAAGGAATCCTCGAAGTTCTGCTCGTTCCAACAAAATGTCAACAGTGTAAATGTGAGTGATCAGTTTGCAGAATGCCCAGCAAAGCCAAAAATCTTTGTAAAATCCAGAGTATGAGGGCTCCCACTGAGAAAATAAACAGTATGTGAAATTTCAATGGCTTCCGCTGCTTTATTGTCATATTTATCACACGATCACATTCCTCTTTCAGAGCGCCACCAGCTTCAATAACATTGGGAGGCTTTGGGCATTTATGTATTTGCAAACATCACTCCCTATCTGCACTCCGATCTGTTTCAGGGAGACAGGACCCCGAGACAACAGCACAGGCTGGTCTGAGAGCTTCAAAGGAATACTTGAGGTGTGTGGCACTGGTGTTGTTTGCACGGATCAGGGTAAAGGGTCCTTATTTTAGGGGGGACGTCGGATTGACGGCGGGATAAGAGAGAAGGCATAAAGCTGGCTGAGAGTGTGCCCACATGTCAACTTTGATCCTGTCTTTATCTGTGACTACAGGGGGTGTGAGAGGCTCCAAAGGTGGGCGCAGAAGTCCAGAGAGAAACTGTGGACAAGCTTTGTGCATCATGTTAAACAACTATTCTCTTCTCCGTGGTGTTTGCTGTGTGTGGGTTTAGGAGCCAGGGGCTGGTAAAAAGTGATGAAATGGGGCCTCAGATAAAAGTGTGCCAGAGGGCAAGAAACATTTATCAAACTCACTGTCTTAAGAGTTTGGAAATATCAGGACGGATTTGGATTTCAGCTGGATGATTTAAAAAGGCGGCTCGGGTCACGGATTCTCAAAGCAGCGATTGACTGTGGAAAATGCTGTATTTGTGTCCAGAAATGTCAGAGGCCTTTGACATCTTGAAGGGTTTATGGCACTCCAGGAACAGACAGAGACTGAGCACTACTACAGAGAATACAATAATTACCTCAGTCTTTCCCTGGTTACGGTGCCACAGACTATTCAAGGAACCACGGTTTCTTCCCACCCACCTACCCAGCTAACGTCAGCTCCCTGCAATTTGTGGCTGATCATCCTCTGTCATCTTGGGTAGTTTGCTTCATTTGAGATCCAGGTCATGCTATAGAGAACGAGGCTGCATACAACTGCGGGTGTGTTTGTGTCAAAGAGAAGACAATTGTGAACGTGTTTGAGCATAACTTTCGCCTTACATTATCCTACAGTTTTGCGAACCCTGCAACCCCCCCCAAACACACACAGACACACACCAGGCCCCAGATGGGTTGTCGTAATAGTCAGAATTGCTCGTTTTGTCATGCTGATTACTAACTTCTGTGCAGAAAATGTTGAGACCGTTCCCAGTATAATGAGATAGTTTGGGAGGTGTTCTGATATGTTGCAATAAATTTAATGGAGGTGAAGTTACTGTCTTTTAGTAAAGATCAACAAAGAGGACGGCATTCTTATAGGGACAGAGGCTTCTGTGTTACTTTTATGAATCTATTAGTGTTTGCGTGTTTATATATGTACAGCATGTGTTGTGCCTCAGCATTAAACCAGTACTTTGGTCATGTCTTGTTTTGTCTGGTTGTGGTCACTTTGTGTTTCCATGTAGTTGTGTTTGCATCTGTCTGTGGTCATTTTGCATCTCTTTCTAGTCATTATGCATTTGTTGGTTGCTGTGCAGTGATTGGTTATAATGTCTTGTTTTGCATCTCTCCGTAGTTGATTGATTGACTTCCCAACAAGACATTTCACTTCAGAATGACACATGCCAATATTTAAAAGTTTCCACATCTAGGCAAAAAGTCAACAATTCAAAGACGTAGTCCAGGACAAACCCCAGTTAAAGAGTGAGCAGATGTTTTTACGTTAGGTTTTTTAAAAATATTAAATGACAGGTACTTTTTTATTTGTGAGCTTAATATTAAACTGCTTATTTAACCTACCACCACAAAAGCAAATGGGCAAATGTCAGACCATTCTATTAAAGCAAATCGAGCTTCTGTAATGCTGCGTTTGACTCAGAAGATTTAGAATTATGGCATTAAATAAAGCATTTAACACGTGTGTGTGTATTTGTGTGATCACATCTGGATCTCCCTCAGTGAATGAGGGAAAGTCCATATAACTATACAGTACAGATTTATGTTCTTTTGGAACACACACACACACACACTGGCGCTTCAGAGAAACTCTTTAAAGTGCATTGGAGCCAAACATTTTTCTGGAGTTTTGGCTCATTGCTGACATTTATATATCAAAAATAATCTTTGAAGAGTAATATTTCTTCAGAATCAACTTTTGCCTCGCATAAACTTTAATTCTCCACATTTTATACTTTTACATTTGTGCCATAATAACATGCAGTCCAATCTAGAGGGACAGTAGTGGCCTAATGGTTAGAGAAATAACCTGTGACGGGAATGTTACTGGTTCATATTCTCCAAACTGACATCAATGTACAAGGCCTTTAATCCCTTTAGCTCAGTGTGTGTGTGTTTGTTATCAGGGCGTTCCTGCAAAAGCAAGCACCCTCTTGGTGAAACTGCTCTAAATAAATAATGGTAAAAAATCTTGTCTGTCAGCTGCTCTTTATCACTTGTTTCTCCCTCCCAACAGAGAACTTTGTTACACCAGCACTCGAAACACAGTTAAGGCTGAGGGTGCATTTTGTGTTTCCGTCCATATGTATCTGTAACAATTGCTGGAGGAAGCAAAGGACTGCTCGGTCAAAACAGAATCCAAATTCATTTTAAAAGTTTTTTGGAGAAGTCCACAGAAAAGCCGTCTTGCTGTCATCTGGATCAGCAGCTCTGTAGTGTCCCCAACAACATAAACCTCAAAACCTAAAGTGAGACCAGATGAGAGCTACAGGAAGGAGAGGAAGATCTGAGTATGTGTGTGTGGGTAAAGTTTTTTTTTTTTTTAAAGAAGAGGTCAAAAACTCATTCCCACAGGAATGAGGCTCACAGACAACCCCAAATGATTATCAGCTTTACGGCAACGTGAGGGTGTGGTGGTGGTGTTTTAAAGAAAGACCACGAATATCCAGCTTTACCATGAAGTGTTGATCAAAACACTCTCTTCTCTGAACGTAAAGTTAAAAGCATACTCGACTTGTGGGGAAATTGTGGGTTGGGGATGTTCCTTATCATTGTCCTCTCATACTAGGACACAGCTAGTTAGCTTAGCATTGACTGAAAACCGGGTGAAACCGTAGGCATATCTCTGTCCAAATGTAAATTCACACGGCATCACTTTTAAAGCTCAAATGAATATAGAAACTTTCAATTTGTACAGATAACAAAAGAAAAATGGAATTCACTGTAATATGAAGAACACCCCCCCAAAAAGATAATTGTTTTCACACTTTCATTGTTGTAAAATTACATACACTCACTGGCCACTTTATTAGGTACACCTGCGTTATAAGGAGAGATGGTTTTAATATTTTGGTCATCCTATTTAACGTGAATGCGGTCAGCAAGACTTTAGAGCCACCTCTTCTTATAAATCACAACTCCACCGCCCCCTATGAGCTCAATTATAAACAGAGAATAGAATTATCACCTTTGTGACATTTTCAGATCAGATTGTACAGGTGTACCTGCTGAAGTGACACATTGTGTTAATTGGTGACATTTACAGGTGCTGGCAAGGACATATTGTCACTTTTGGACTAACCAAGGATTAGTCTTTTGTGTTAGGCTAAATTAGTTACTGCTGACTGTAACCGATATGCGGCTGATGATCTAATCATTTGCCGCCTCATCTATCATCTAAGAGGCCCGTATTTTTTCCGTGAAGGTCACACGTGTGGTTCGCTCTGTCCCCCACGGCCACAACAATTGTCAGCACCTTAAGTGAGGGTTTGTATGTTTTAGTTGCACATTATTTTGCATTCTTATGAAATGCTGACTGACCCCCCAGGTAGAAGGATCTCCTGTTTCTGCAGCGTGAAATCATATGACACACACACACACACACACACACACACACTGCCCTGCAGGATTCCACGGGACAGGTGATACTATTTTAAAAGACTAGACGATACAGTGGACAGAGCATTTTTCTTTTTTTTTCTTTTTTTGAGGATGACAGCTCTCTTTTCTCACAACCGATGTGACAAGCTGGAATTCCGAAATCATGGGAAACTCCAGAGAGCGGAGAGACAAACTGCTGTGGTTGTACACCAGTAATTACGGCAAGTTAACACCCATTTGATGACAGTTTGTGTTTTTATTTACAGAGACTGACCAGGTTTGATTTGTTCAACGTAAATGAACACACGGTTAAACAATGCACCTCATTAAAACCAATCCTTATAGGCCTTCCCGTTGTTTCAGGAAAGCCGAGTGAGTGTGAAAATTAACGAGCAATGTCCATTTGGGTGGCGAGTGGCGGTTCTGATCCACTCACAGTAGCACAGTGTTTAATCCAACTGTCCGTGTCAGAGATTTGCTAAAATGAAAAGAAAGTTGTTTTTCACACACTGGGCGGAAATAGATGTTGACAGTGACACATAAGAGGCACTAGTGTGGTTTGGAGCTGACGTCATGGCAATCAGCATTTAGGAAGACGAGGTCTCTCAATGAAAGAAAGCCACACGGAGCAGCCCACAAGTATTTCAGTAAGTAACGGTTTGGGACTGGGTACCACAAATGGTACATGTAAACGCAGAGTGGAACAATAGGGCTCGACGGGCACATGGCTGCATCCACACGCTTCACATATACAGTCAGAAACGTATTGCAATTCAAAATGTTTCACCTTTGTCACATTTGCAGCTGCGCATCTTGAGCCAATCCTCAAGTGTGAGCTTGAAGGCATGAAACCATACACCGAACTAATCACAGTTGTCTCTTTTTAACCTGTTTCTCAGTATTTCTCTCCTCCTCACACTCTTCGCCGTGTATAACGCGCAGACACAAACATATATAGACGCATGCATGCTCCCCCTCACACCCTGCTCTCCCTGTGCCCACACCCTTTCCAACAGACCAAATTTCACTTAGGAGCCAACCACCAGATCCCACTTTTTCACCGCAGAGCTGTGGATTAGAAAAGAAGGCATTTCCCAAATGGTCTGCGGCTGGTGTGATGACATGATTGTCCTTCAGTTTAATTCTCTCTGTACTCTTCAGATTCCTGCTCACTGGGTTCTAGTGCTACAATAAAGCACCCGAAGAAGGTAAATAAGAGTTTTAAAAAAACACCAGGCTCCTGTAGAGACTTGCTCCCTGGAAAGGTATTTAGGTTTTATTGCCAGGATGAAAGACACATTGAAAATTGTTCTGTGCAGCTGTTTTCTAGCGGTTGAGGACAGCTCTTATGTTTTTCTGTGGGCTCACATTTCTATACATTTATATTTGTTACATAATTGAACCTTTTGGCTTTGGTTGCTGATCAAATCTAAACCTCATGAAGTTGGACTGAATCGCAGAGAACTCTTAGTCAGATAGAAATTACTCCCATGTTGAACTTGAGGCATTATGTGGATCTAACACTGTCTAATACATTCAAGGCCAGAGAGGATGTTGCATAAGCTGTAAACACTTCTCGTCTCAGATCTTTAGAACGTCTTTTTGCTTTCAGTGAAATCTGCTGTGAAGCTGCCAGGCAAGTCTGGAAGTTTGAAAGCTCTGCTGGAGGCAACAAAAAAAAGAGTGATGCACCTGTGTGAAAGTGGCCAGACATGAGGGATGAAAGGCAGGAAGACAACAGGAAGATGTGGGGACAGAAGACCAGGTCTGGCTGTAGAGATCAGAGTCGTTTTGTCCAGTCCTCCTTCTCCTTATCCATCTATCATTCTTATTACTGTCACTTGCATTTGCAGGATGAAAGTGCGAAAGGCTCCAGAAGAAAGGTGGAGCTTCACCGTTGCTTTGTTGTTGCCTTTGTACTCAGTCATCATCCCTACCTGAGGGTACAGCATCGAACATATAGCAGAGAGCGTGTGTGTGTGTGTGGGTTTGTGTTTCTTCAAAGGAGCTGCACTTCAGACACTTCTACATGGTCATCAAGCTGAATTGTTCTGTGATAATACCCCTTTATTCTAACCACATCACTGCAACGGAAATCAGATGAAAAGTGGATTTGTGTAGTCGTCATAATAGCTACGTCGATTCCAAAACAGTAGGAAAATCTTAAATCTGGAGTTCATTACTAGTGAACATGTTGATATTGGTTCCAGATGCAATTAAAAACATCAGGTTTATTTGTAGGAAACGACACCACGCCTCTGCACCAGTAAATGACTATCTCCTGGGCGGTGGTTTCAAAGATCAGTCAGGATGGCTTTCAGGATTCTGCTGGGTATCTTGCGGCTATCGCAAATGGCCAACAGCTTCTTCCTCACACTGGAAATTACAAAATGAGAAAGGAACGTTCTGCTTTTGCTGGTGAGGATTTGTAATTTTCTGTAATGGCTGACATATGTACCCACCATCCCTGGGCCTTTGGCTATGGAAATCTTTATCACTGGCACATACACAGGGATGCAGCAACAGCACACACCTGCAGGCTCAACAGTTGGACATGTAGTGTGTGCTGCACACATGCACCAGTAAATGCCTTCACATGAATGTGAGACATATGCACACAAACACGTCACGTTATCGAGGCTCCGTCCCACAACCTGCAGGTCCTATTTGTTTCCTCCACACCACTGCTGCTGTTTGTGTCTTTAGTCTCACTTGTTTATGTTTCTGGGTCCAAACCGTCAGTAAAATCCAGCTAGAGCAATTAGTATGAGGACAAAGCAAATAAAACGTCCCGATGAAAGCGAAGCCTGGGTCCTGACCTCATTCTGACTAAATCTGCCACTCGCCAGCAGACAGTCATTTCCAAAGCTGTGAATTCCTCAGTGCCACTCCGGCCTCTCTCTGGATGGATTTACAATGGCTGTTTGTGCTTCACAACATATCATTATTCTATATTTGCCTGGGTCATGTCAGTATCCGCAAAGACCTTTGTTTGAGCCCTGTTTTCTCAAACTGCTTTTGCATCTCAGAAGGTGGAAATGGCAGGCTTTGTGATGCTTAGCTTTGAATGGTTTATGAATTCCTTGAAGGGAAAGCTTAACGTTTTGGGACACACAGCTGTTCACGATTTTGTGGAGTGTTTGATCAGAAGATTGATAACTGTGTGCTAATGTCACTTACAGGCACGACTAGTTAGCTCAGCTTAACAGACAGACTAAGTTAAAATGGAGGGAAACTGCTACCATGGTGACAGCATCTTTACTTCCTGTTTACCAAAGTATACGGCAATCATCATCTGCATCAACTGTTCACATACTACCTTGTGTAGTTTGTGTGTGTCGGACAATCATTTAAACATCCCTGACCGACAACATTTTCTTTCTCATTAACGTCTGTTTTTCTACAACACACACAGGAATTTTTAAAAATTTTTTTATTTGAATTTTTTAAAAT
Organism: Channa striata; assembly: GCA_033026295.1. Lineage (NCBI taxonomy): Eukaryota > Metazoa > Chordata > Actinopteri > Anabantiformes > Channidae > Channa > Channa striata. The sequence goes on along the minus strand of CM065180.1, from coordinate 17,393,601 downwards.
GCATTTGCCAAATGTGCCACCCTGCTTTCAGAGTATGTTAAAGTCTGGACACCCCAATTAATTTTTTTTGTTGCGCCCCTGAAAAGTGCTGTGTTCACAACCTTCGAACCAAAAAAAAAACTATTTATCATTTTATCCTTCAATGGCTAATTTAAAAGAAAAGGTAACGTGCTAATAAGTGAGTTTTATGGATGCTGGTAGGCAGGTTTTGTCACCTTCAGACAGATTTTTTGTGCTAAGCTACGTTAGCAGGCACCCAACAAGAAAGCAAATCAAATGGCATGTCTTCTTCAATTAGACAGGAATCTGTTTTCTCTGAGGATACTGGTGAAGAGTGCAGAATAAGGGTGAGATACAAAATCCTCAATTAACCACCCCAGCGTTTGCCAAAGTCATTTATCTCTGTCTGAAAATGAGTCCTCAGGGCTGTGCGTGTTTGTGAGTGTGTTCACCTCCTTCTCAGACAGATTGTCGACGTCAGTTCCCCTTTACCTTTCGTACCGCTCTCTTCGCTCACTCAGAGCCGACCCTTGGTGTGTTCTTCAGGTTCAAAGACTGAACTCCATCTCTTTGCCAGAGGAAACCCAATACCTGCTGCAGCTTCACAGAATCACAGGGGCATCCCAGTGCTGATCCTTCCTGTGCAGCCCCACAGGTGACGCACTCAGATACTGTATTTATGAGAAGGAGACAGAGCAGGGGCCCCTCCTCGCTTCAGGCCTATTGTTTTGGAAGGTTTGTGTCGGGAGACTTGTCACTATGTTGGCTGTGCGTTCAGCTCAGTTTTGAGTCTCAGGGTGCAGGGACAGTACAAGAGGTTTTAAATAGACATCCTCGGGGCTTCTCTTATTCACAGGGCTGTCTGAGACATCTATCATACGGGTTCAAAGGGGCAAGAAGGATTTTCCTCTGTGGGCTCAGCTTACACGACTGGAACACTGATGTACTCGAGGTTCGTTTCATGTCACAGTTCCACCAAACACAACAACAATTTTGCAGAAATCTCTGGAAACTGTAAAGTTGCAGACAAACTACAAAGACAAAGTTTCTTTTTGGGGAGTTTTAATATGCACCAAGTGGTTTCATAAGATAATGTTATTTACTTTGTGAATAAACAATATTTGGAAGATTTTGGCATTTGCAAATAAACAAAGGTTACAACCAGATCCTGTGCAGTATATGGGGCTTATTTATGAGGCACGTTAATCCTGTTGCTTGAGAAGCGAAGGGTGGAGACTTAAAAAAAAAACAGGCGTAGGAGGAGAGGACAAGCCTTGAATGAGAGAGCTGAGAGCGCACAGCAGAGTGCATGTGGAAGACAGATGCTAAATGACAAAACTTTTCGACTCAGGACTCATTTCAGCTTATTCTTTTCTGAAAAACACAACAGGTGAAAGTACGATGATTATTTCGGATGAATCGACGATGCGGGTCCGCTGCTGACGGGAGCCCAGTGTGATGCCTCAAGTTTGCGCAACAGGTTCTGCGAGATCAGCTCCGGTCCATGCAGGCAGACGAAGCATGCTGTCCCCGTTCTGGCACTTTGGCATCGAGCAGGAGATCAACTCATGGGATGTAGCGGATGCAGAGTCCGGTTCAACTTCGGAAAGGTGCTGTCCAAAGTCTTCGTGTTTCTTACCATGGTCCTGATCTTCACCTACTTCTTCTACTGCCTCACCGGAATCTGCCATTCGGCTCCGAGAACTTTATACAGCCAACGACAGGCTTTAGACGGGGACTATGACGTTTTGGACGATCGTAGCCGCGTTTTGGACAACGCGCGACCGGCGCCGCGTCTCTTCCCTGACGCGCCGTCCAACCAGAGCCGCACAGGCTCCGCGGACACGGAGCAGGTGGACGCGCCGGTGCAGCTGCCCAGTCACACGTGGGACAGCACAAAGGAGGGGACCCCGAGCAGCGGCATGTCCGTGTCCAACACGTTCGGAACCAAACGGTTCCCGCAAGCGATTATCATCGGCGTGAAGAAAGGAGGGACGCGCGCACTGCTGGAGTTTCTGCGCATCCACCCCGACGTGAGAGCGGTCGGCGCAGAGCCGCACTTCTTCGACAGGTTCTATGATAAAGGCCTGGAGTGGTACAGGTAAATCACACACACACAGACACAGACACACACACACACACACACACACACACAGTGTTAAGGTTGACTCAGGTTTGGCAACAAGATAAATGCGCCTCGAGGGCAATGACAATGACTTTCTGCACGTTACGCGACCAGATATGGATTCCTAAAAAAATGAGTGGTAATTTATCAAATATATCAATTTTAAATTCACCAGATGATGTCACAGTCTAGGCATATGACAAGTTCTTAAATCTTTGCCATTGGGGTTTGGATGGCATGTCGGATGATGGATGGCGCCAGGGTCAGATGAGCAGCAGTGACGCCCCCGCTGACATCCGTTCACCTGCGCACAAGTGCTGATGCCGCTCGTCCATAGACAGAACAGCCACACGCTGAAAGGCTGATGCATTTGCATCTTCTTTAGCCAATATTCATCGTGCACTGTAGCTCAAAAAGCTGGAGAGGGCCCCAGGGAGCAGTTCATCATCTCGACAGTCATCTTAACGCCACTTAAACACTTCAAGACCACGTTTTCACCTTGTTCCAAAGTGCTCTGCAGAAAAAGCCACTTCATTGTTTTAATGTTTTTCTAAATATCTAAATCTGATTAATACAGTTATGTCACATGTGTAGACCTTTGTTCAGTGTCACAATGTCACACTTCTATAGATGGATGAACATCAAAGGTTCATTGGCTACTGTACAGCTGATGTGGGGTGACCAGGCTGACCACACCTATCATTTGTGTGTAGTTAAAGTCCTGAAGAAGGATTTAGGACTGACTGTTCCTGATCATGTGCAGATGTTCCTATCAACAGAAACTTAGAGTCAGTGCCCGAATATTATCTGGACGTGTGTCATTATAGCATTAAAGGTGCAACAGGGAGAGAGCGAGACTCGACACAGCACTTTTGATAGAAGGATGGTGTGAAAACCGAACTCTATGAAGTAATTTAACCTTCTCAACTTTTTTTTCTTGAGCCCCTAGCTGTGTTTTAACAGGGAACACAAGGACACATGGAAACACTTTCACCACTGATAATTTTAGCTTGTTGCTAAATGTCTTCTCTCCTGTTCTCTGTGTGCACACAAAGAGCAAAGAACCACATGACCAATATTTCTGCACTCAATAAGAAGATTCAGGTGGTTTTGCAAACAAGGTCAAACTTCCTCTTCTGACAGTGAAACACACTAGTCATCATGCAACTAGCAGATCAATATGTACGTTAAGTGCAGAGTAAAACTTTCTCAGCAGACTTTTTGTCTACTTCTCATCTTTAAACCCACTTACGACATTTTCTCTCACTCATGTTGTTCTTCTCCTCCTACCTTTAGTGTAGAGCAGCTCTTTATGTGAAAATACTTGTGGCAGACCTGCTGTTTCCAGGGCATATTTTATGTGTTTGTGTGTTTAATTAGCCTGACTGGTGCTGTGAAGCCGCTATATTGTAAGGCTATAAAGTTTCTAGCAAATTTTTATTTTTTGAATATTCAACATTTTGCTTTAATAGGAACAAACATAATTATTTTAGATTGCATGTTATAGATTGAAGGAAATCTGGAAACTAATTTTATTCTGAGGCTGTGTTTTCGTCATAAACCAATACTTTAGCACTTATAACTGTTGATTTTTCAAATGCATTTATTTGCATATGAGAGTCAAAGTCACATAGGGAAGTTGTCATGCAATTTAGTTTCAGTTCTGTTAGATATGACCCACTATGACCAGTATTTTTGCAGATCTTTGGCTATTTTGGACAGAGCTAAACCAGGCTGAAAGCCAAGGCAGATAAAAGTTTGATTGATTAGTACAACAGGGGAGACAGAAGCAAGAAAATCCTGGATGAAATACCTGAACAGTGATTCACCTGTTGTCAAGGAATTTCAGATAGCTGGAAAATTTGTTTGCTGTCAACTGCTCTGATCCGCAGGGAAACAGAGAAACCGCTGGAGGTTCTAGAGTGCAGCAGTGTGTGTGTGTGTGTGTGTGTGTGTGCATGTCTTTATAGCCTCCTGTGGACAAGTTTTGTTTCAGTGCCGTTGTTGTGAGGACATTTTGGTGCTGTGAGGTCATTTTAGCTGGTCCACACAACTTCAAAATACTTTTTGAGGGTTGAGACTGTGGTTTAGGGTTAGGGTTAGGCATTCAGTTGTGATGGTTAGGGTTAGGGTAGGGGGCTAGGGAATGTATTATACAACATGCATGCGTGTGTTAGCATGCACACGTTTTCGTTTCTGTGTCAGTGACAGAAACAGCTCACTGTCACATCTGGAAGCACACACTCTCATATACTCAACGCAAGTACAGAGAAAAACACACTTTGTGGATGTTGTGGGTGACAGGCTCTAAATACCATCACCTGACTTTTTATTTAGTTAAATCTGTATCTGCAGTTTTCAGTTCAACAGCCTGATATTTGTAACATCAGTGACACAGGTCTTACAGCTTTTCTCATGATTTGCGTATTGTGGTAGTTTGCTTGGTTCCACCTGTCTAGGGTTGTGAACTAAGCACAACCTGCAAATGAATGGAACTTGTGCAGTCATTGAGTGTCTGGTGTCTGATGTTGGATGAAACCAGAGGTTCTACGCTTTTGGAGATACTTCACAGAAGCCGCAGAGCTCTGCCCTGCGTGTTGTTCGAGCGTCATTGTCTTCTGTGAGACTAACTTAGGTCTCATTCATGCACATTTTCCATTGCTTTTATCTGAGCGAACCACTCAGTCTCCCCTCTCTTTCCTCTACACCCACTCTGTCTCTCCATCCTCTCGTTTGCATGTGTGCATATGAGGCCATTACGGGAAAGTTAAAGCCACAAATAGTGGATTCACAATGAAGCAAAAATTTAACGATTTTCTGTGTTGTTTTACGGCTTTAAGGGGACTTCATGGAGTGATGGGTTTCATATGGAGCTTAAGAGCCACCGCAGAAAACTGAAAAACCTCAACGTTCCATGGTACAATTGTTCTGATTGTCACGACTTTGTCACCGTGACGTGGCCTGGAATGGGTAACAAAAAATGATCTTTTTTGTATTTTCAGCTCCTTGATGACTTGGAATGTTTCTGTTGTCTTGTAGCAGAAAATGAAGTTGGAGTTTCAGAACAGATAAAGACTGTGCTTGCAAGAACAGTTGCACAACATTTGCATCAAAGAGCTAAAATAATATCCTAGAAAGTGAACAGTTATGTAATCCTGTATGCACTGCTATTTGAGGAAAAACTCCAAGTCTCATCAATATTTTTGAAACTTGTCAATTGCCTGACCTACAGTCTTGACACTAAAGGCCATGCCTGATTGGATTGCTATTATATTATAGTATGAATCCTTTAAAGACAGTAATACAATGACAAATGGAAATGTCAGCACTGTTGAAGAGTATATTGGTTCTTAAAAAGACAAAGATGTATGTAAATAAGAGCATTTAGTCGTTATAATAGGAGGAAATTATTATGCTTCTATTTATTATAAAATCTAGATCAGAAAGATCTGATCTTTGAGGTTAACAAAGTAAAATACATTTACCTCCTATATTTGTTTTGGAATCTGTCACAAAATATGTAGAACAGACTTTTTAGGTTTATTTCTAAATAAATCCACAAGAGTTTGACATAAAAAAAATCATTAAGAAGATTTTAAGATTGCTGCCTTATGTTGTATAACATATTGAATACTAATGTACTAACTAATGAACTAATGATCAATTTGCTGCTGTTAAGTAAAGGTAAAACCAAATATTTTTAAATAATTTTTTTGTGGTAACAACTTTTTGCCTGGTAGCTGAGGCTGTGCAGTGTTTCTCCTCCTCATACAACTGTATTCATGCATGTTTATCATTTAAATACTTATGTCAATCTGAATTTTTGACAGTTAAAGTGGTAAAAGTGGGTTTTAATGTGCATGGGGCAACATTTTCCAGAACAGGGGTGATTATGCCGACACCTCATCTTGTGTTAAACCCTTAGGCCATTAGTGACAGAAACCAAAACTGGCTGATTGGTCTAACAGACCAGGAAGTCGTCTCTGTAGTGCTGGGTTGTAGTGTGTTTTAATGGGTAGTGGAAGGGTTTGAATTGTGTCTAGGTGGCGTTAGAAGGATTGAAAAGGCTCGCACTCACACCCCATATGTTGGAAATTAGAATGATTTGAGGTGCTCAGTGAAGCATATTTGGACGCTTGTAAAATCCAGAGGAAATTTCAGTTTTGTCATTTTAGTGCCATGCTGTAAAATATTCTGTGTGCCTGTCTTGAGCGGTTGGACTGAGTGGAAAGCAGGGATGAAGTAACAAAAATAAACTTGCAGAAAAGAATAACATCAGGTTGAAAATAGGCTGGAATATCCAATGGAAATACAGGTTAAATGATATTACCCCTGACAAAAACAATCACATGGTTGGCAATTCAATTGATCCAGATCCATGACAGGTTGAAGACCAAGTCTGCGATAAATTGTAATAAATTATCCAAAGAACAGCAATCATTATCATTAGCATCAGTAAAAGGACGTGGTATCAAACTCTAACACTATCTGATCACATCTTGGAATGCTGATGAGCAGGTGTGCTGGTCACCATTTTCTCAATGTCATTCAATGTCAGCGGAATTCAGTTGTTTTATAACGCACCAGTTTTCAACAGAAATATTCTCACACTTTATTCACTAGTAACCCATCAAATTCCCTTTGAGCCAGCACAGAGGAGAAACATCTTTTCTGGAAGAAACATCTGACGGAACCAGAGTCAGGGTGGGAGGCCGTCTGCCCCGAGTGAGTGAAGAGTGGTTAGAGAAAAGAAAGGCAACAAGAAGCCAAAGACAAAGCACTGGGTCGGTCGGTGGGGCCACTAACTTTACAATGGAAACACACAGCTCCGAATGGACATTACATAATATAATTTGCACCACAGTTCTTACAATATGAGGGATGAGTTGAATAAAGAACTTCAAATGCCTATTTTGTTAAAAAGAAAAGAGTTATGTAGAAAATTCTGTATTTTTAATGTGAATACCCTCAAAGTGCTATCACTACTTTCATGTGCCAAATGTTGAAGCCATTACTTAACTCCCAAGCGTGTTACGACCTCTAATTATGGCCTGGATGCTCTGATACTTGTCACTAATTAGCAATTGACCACCAAAACGTATTTATTTCTTTATAGAAAAGCCACCCCTACACACACACACACACACACACACACACACGTGCATAGTTTTCCCCCTACACACACACACACACACACACACACACACGTGCATAGTTTTACCCCCTACACACACACACACACACACACACACACACTCATTGTAATGGCATCGTGCCGTAAAAGATGAAAATGTAAAACACTGTAGAAGCACAGCGCTTCGGCTAACCTCCTGTGGAGAAAACCCTCCTCCAACTCGATTACCGCATCATTAGACACAGGGAAAATAATCATCTGATAGCAACACATTTCAAATCTGTGGGTGGCAACATGTGGCTTCCCAGAGGGACCTAACTTCCACTTCCCCTCACCCCCTACGGAGGGAGGTGATGGGCGAAAGGAAATTCACCTCCATGCTGTGAGTTGTGTCACACACACTGCATCATGTGTTTGTGTGTCTTAAAATATGACTTACACCTTTATACGCAATATTTCGCTGTCTCTGTTTGGGATCTTGTTCACTGGTGTTTCGGACCAACTTTCATCACTGAATCCCGTCTGTCCATCAAATATGACGCTAACGCAGCAGTTGGTTAGCGCAGCGTAGCTTAGCTTAGCGTAAAGACTGGAAACAGCTAGCTGCATGTCTGCCTACATGTAACAAAATTCAAACATTAAAACATTATAGATTATATATGTAGTCTTTACAAACACCAAAGTGTAAAAACTACAAGTTTATTTTCAGTTAAAGGCTGAATCTTACTGTCAGGCAGTCAGAGAACCAGCTGAGAAATCAGCACATTTAGAAATGTGAAACAATCCAACACAGAATCCTAAGAACCTGGACGATACGTTGAGGCGATGTAGCTGGATTATCTTGTTGGGCATTTCTTCCTGTCTCTTCTGTTGTCCAGTATTTTTGCTAAGCTAAGCTAAATAGCAGTTAGCTGTAGCCACACATGCCTTCTATACGTCATGCACAGCATCAACCTTCTTCTCTAACTCTCAGCTGCAAAGAAAAAAATGTGAATTTTGCAAAAAGTCTTTATTTTCTGCTTGTTGGATTTCTGGATTTCTTTTGTTGTTGTCTAGTCTGGAGCGAGGCAGCATTTTTTACACAGTAGGTTATCCTGGCCTGGAGGCTTAAATGGTTCCTGCAATCATCTTCTTAGGCTGATGGGCCTCTGAGCACACACACGCACACACACACACACACACACTCACACACACACACTCTGCAGGGAAATTCTTTTCCTGCAGTTTGTTGTTTACGTCTCGTTTTTACAGGCCGGATTTTCCATTGCCTCTTTAATTGGGGCTCCATTAAGAAAGCGCTTGGATATAGTGACGCCTGCCAGCGCACAGGGCTCCTCAATTCAGGAGTTTCAGTAACTGAATACAATAATCCATTGAATTTTAGCTCTGTTTGAACAATTGTAATGATAATTTGGATCATTTGATTTTTAGTTTATTTATTTATTTATTTATTTTAATTTGCCCCACGTCAGCCCCACGTTCTGTGCCGCATTTTGTCAGAGCGCTACAGGCGACGTAGCTGCAGCACGACAGCAGGAGATCCCATAATCGTGGGGGCAGGAAGTCTCTTGGCCATATCCTTGTTGCCAGAGTTAGTATTTAATCTTCTGATCCAGACTGGCTTGAACATATCAGTCGTGTAATCAGCACCGTAGCACTTCAGGGAGGAGAAGAACTACACTACCTCCTTTTAACATCAGGGAGCTCCAGACTAATGTGACTAGCCAGCCAGGCTTTCCAGCACTGGGCTAAATAGAAAGCATCTTCATGCCCTGAGAGAATCTATCTGCACACTTCGATGTTAAATAAAAGATCTGCATGTGCTGTGTTTCTTAAAACACATATAGATTTAAATGCACGTGGAAATTGACAAGGAATGAATCATCCCTGATCTGTTTACAGTTTGTTCTGACAGGTTTATGGTAAAAAATGGCTATTATTGATTCTCTGGTAATGAGACAGATTGTGAAGAGGGAGATAAGGACTCAGGGAGAGAGAAGGGAAAACCACAACTCATTAACTATTCATGAGTATGGAAAGAAAACTTATGGTCAATTACTGAAGAGACACTTATGAGAAGGAGTGAAGGACGAATCCAGGACAATGGATGAGAAAGGAGAGAAGAGAGAGAGTGAGATGAATGCTCAGTTCCTCATCAGTAAACACTGACACCTCTGTGGATGTGCTCACACACACTCCCATACACACTCCCACACACACACACACACACACGTGACAATGAACAATCTGTCATATGGAGACAGACATATTGATCAGACAAAGATGAACAGGGACAGACAGGCAGTGAAGGACCATTTACAGTTCGTGTAGGTGGGTAAGAATCAATTAATGGTCTTTTATTAAGGGGATCATTTGATGAGGAAGCATTGAAAGGCTTAACTGTAAGTAAAGGAGTGAAACTTAAAACTTACTCTGGAAAAACTCCAGTCCAGACAAGTCTTGTTTTCCTCCTTCATGCTCGTTGTAAAGGGACTCCACATGCTTTTCTCTTAGAAGGTTTCAACACACTTGGTTCATCAAGTGTCTATTTTAAAATCATCTTTTTCAACATAGTGTCACATATGGGAAATGTGTAGAAGGATCTAGCTAATGAATGATTCCCTGAAAAGCTACTTATTGTTTAGCGATTTTTATAGATACAATGCTGCATTTGACCAAAGTAACAGTTGAGTCCATGTTGGTCAGTGTTAAGTCTTGTTTTTTGTAAAATAAAATAAAATAACTAAATGGTAGCAGCAGATTTAATGTCTATTGGTCTTTTTGCATGGGAAACAATGTGTGTTTCTCTTTTAAATCAACAGTTAAATAGACTGACTTGAGGGCATAAAGCGAGAGGGCCTCAAGCGGCCAATCGTTATTTTTATATCAAAATTTGCAAGCAAACGATGGGACTAATGAACCGCTCAATTATTATTTAACATTTTTTAAATTATGCTCATCAATGTTTGACTGCAGACTAATAATTTCCTATGGAAAGCTATGTATGTCATCTATTTGTGAATGGAGACTTCATTAGTTGTTTATTTTACAGGAGGCCACATGAAAGCTCTCTGTTTCCAGTAACACACTATGAGATTTGTTGATTAAATGAGCTACAGACAAACCATTTGCTGTTTCAAACATTGCTCATCATCCGGTTTTAATCCAAAACAATTACATTTCTGAAATCTCTGAAGTCCACTAAAACTCTGCCTCACGCAGTCTGTCATTGTCAAATGTAGACACACAAACAAATGCTGGATGTTGCCCACAGTGTCTGTTTGCCAGATACTGCCGAAATTGAAGCAGTCTGTGCATGAGGCAGCGTAAGCCGCTTTGAACAGCGAGGAGATGCTGCTCAAATAAATCAGTACAAATTTGTTTATAGGGAAACAGGTGCAGCCACTTTTGGAAATAAGAACCAATCATAACTTTAAATGTTCAACATAACAATATGAGTGATTTGGGGATTAGTTGCAAATTAGTTTAAATTGGATTATTGTGCAAATTTTATCTCTGCAATATGGTGACCCATAATTACAACGTGCCTTGACACTGCTTTATTGTACACCCATCTCTCATTGCAGCCATATGTGTGACACACATGCTGAGCTCAGCGACTTCCCGGCCTGGTCACACTTCCTGCAGACTTTGGTCTGTTTGGTCTGTTTGGGTCCTTGCAGGAACCCGTAGGGGGGGATACTTTGCAGGAAGAAGGGGGCTGCTTGGAAATCTGTAGGAAATAGCTGTTAAGTGGTTCTTGAGGCTTTGTGGTTTTGACTCATCAGGCTCATAGTGGTCCTGTTGTACAGACCTTACAGTAAGGTTCAGGGGGCTCTCAGGGGCCTTCGTACTGTACGTAAACACAGAACAGTGTTTGAAGCTTTAATCACACAGATTTGGGGATGCTTTAAAGTTTGAATGTGTTCAGTGTGTTTACATTAGGCCTTGATGTGAAAGTGGCCACTTATAATCATAGATTATGAGACAATGTTTCCTCTTTGTTGTCATTTTGTGTCTTAACTGAGCTCTTTACATAAAAAATATGAACTTCAGAGTCTCTGTCCCATTGGCTTCCCTCACCTCTGGGGGTCCATGAGTCTTGGCCCAGTAGGTTCATTCTGTATTTCATCTACAATGACCCCTTTCTTTTATCCGTTTAGGAACCTGATGCCTCGGACGCTGGATGGCCAGATCACCATGGAGAAGACACCCAGCTACTTTGTCACCAAGGAGGCTCCAAGCCGTGTCTGCACCATGAACTGCAAAGCAAAGCTCATTGTGGTGGTCAGGGATCCTGTGACACGGGCTGTATCTGACTACACCCAGACACTCTCCAAGAATCCAGGCCTTCCATCTTTCCAGAGCTTAGCCTTGAAAAACTCTTCCACGGGTCTGATTGACACAACGTGGAGCGCAGTGCGCATTGGCCTCTATGCCAAACATCTGGAGAACTGGCTCCAGCACTTTCCCTTGTCTCACTTTCTGTTTGTTAGTGGTGAGCGATTGGTGTCTGATCCGGCAGGGGAGATGGGCCGAGTTCAAGACTTCCTGGGTCTAAAAAGAGTTGTTTCAGACAAACATTTTTACTTTAACCAAACCAAAGGTTTTCCCTGCTTGAAGAAGCCGGAGGGGAGTAGCAGACCTCGCTGCCTTGGAAAATCTAAGGGCAGACCCCATCCCCAGATTCCCTCTGAGGTCCTGCAGAGACTCCGGGATTTCTATAAGCCTTTTAACCACCATTTCTACCAGATGAGTGGGCAGAACTTTGGCTGGGACTAACAGAGGAGGATCATAGCCCAGATAAAAACATTCTCTTACAATTCTGTGACTATTTAATGCTATACAGTGACAACGTTCTCAGGGATGGGGCAGGTCCACAAACGGGGACTCTTCTGGACTTTTCTGCCTCAGTGGAATTAACATGACATGCAGCACTCATGAACTCTCTCCGTTATGTTAAAGTGTAGATGACATGGGCTCAGTGCTGCCAATATGCAAGTCACGTGTATAGTTTAATGATTAAACCATTTTTATAGTCGTATCTTAATATTGTATAGAAGATAGAAGCAAGCAAGGTACCAAAGGAAACGTAATTGCTTTGTTTTGTCTATAAAATAAGCTTTAATTTATAGTTCCTGTTGATTTAAATACAGCAGTTACAGATTTTATGAAATATTTGTATTTATTACATGACAAGGCAAGACATAAAACTGACCACATGTTTTTTTGACAGGACATAAGAAATGAAAATGTCACAATAACCACTATTTCTTTTTAATTATTAGCAGCCTTACTGTTACTGCATTTGTATTGTCGTCACATTTTGCTGTTTCCAAATGGGTTAGTTTGATGTTGCTGTATATTTGCCCAGCCATTACAATAAATGTACCATTAATACCTCATTTGTAAATACTAAATGTGTAACATATTCAACACATCCGAACATGTCTGGGACAGTTAGCCTGTTACTCACTTACGATAAATTACTATTTTTGTTACATGACTGATTACTTTTGAGTCTATATATCAAAAGCACCGTTGGACATGTAAAGCCTTTCTTTACAAATGACTATCCATGTTGTGCGGTTTTGTCTGATAATAATATTCACGGTGTTTCAACCTGTTCTTGAAAAGAAGTGACTCAAAACTGCATAGAAGGATTTGACTTTCAAAAGTGAATCCTGGTAACAAACGTAATAAATGTAGCTGGAACTCATGTCTTTCTGTTCTTTATCTGTTGAAGCATCGACCACCATTCACTGTTCACTACACTCTCATAGGATGTTAAACTTTTCGGTTTTCACTGCAACATGCTTCAGGCAGGTGAAGTCAGACCAAAATAGTCATTGTAAACCTGGGTACATATCATAAGACAAAACACAAATAATAATAACTTAGCGTGTAGTTCATCTTTAGCTCTTTCACAAGCTCTAATTTTCTCTCCTACTGTCACCAGAGAGAAATCTCACTGTGCTTCTTCCCCTCTCCTCTTCAGGCTCTCACACTGCTATTTCTCTTACCACTTCCACAAAGTGCGACCACATGTACAGTCTGAGGCCTGCGTGTGCTGTGGCCTTTAATTATGGGACATGTCATCTCACTCAAAAGCCCCCTCATTCCTCAATCTGCTCAGAAGTCGCAGCAGAGCGCTTCCCTTTCATGGTATGCTATCCTGGAGGGGGGTGGGCAGGGTGGTGGTGAGGCATCAGCACTGGTGGAACAACCAAAAAAATGGGGGACCCACTTAAGAACTGGAATACGCACCGAGCTGCAGATGTTTTTCTCTAACAATGCATGGAAATTCCTGTTGCCTGACCAATCAAATTGGTTCAATCAAATCGATTATTACTGAGCTTTGTTTGTGGAAACATCGGCGGTTTGTCATGAAGAATTGCAAGCCTGCACACATGCACACACACACATACGCGCACACCACTCTGGCTCTCTCCCTATATCTTGCCTCCTCTAATACCAGTCAGTATTTCTGTCACATTCCCCTCTGGTTTTTATGTCTGGCATTAGTTTTTAGTTGGCCTCACTAAAGCTCTCAATGTGCCTGGCTCGCTTAATCTGTGCCAACTTTTATTATTCTGTTTTAGCAGTCAGACTGATAGCTGCCTTTTTGTGGTACCAACTCTGCTGCAGGCATTAAAGATAACTGATTTCCCATTCTGCCATCTGGCAAAGATGTTAGTATCAGTGTTCACAGGGCTAACCCACTCATTAAGCTCCATTAAATCAGCAGGACATTCAGCATAATCTGTAGTTGTCACTAAGTGCTGGTAATGATGTGAGAAATTATTAAGTGTACATTGCTTTAAAGTTGGGATATAAAAGTATGAATGTCTACTGGAGATTTACATTTAATAAACCATAACTTCCTCCAACTCTAGGATCTGAGCAAACAAATATTACAGTGTTGCCTCTGGTCTGTGTTTGCACATATGAGCTCACATATGATCTCATTTAACGCCAACCTCTATATGTGGCTGCCAGAAGAATCTGTAGATTTTATTCATGTTTTATGAGTCTGTCATTAACATTTTAGGTGTACAGCAAATCAGACGACAGGTTATCGAAGGGCACAAGTCAGAGGATGGAGACAGGAAAACGCCACAGTCACTGAATCTTGGAGGGGAGTTGAATCAATCAAAGAAATGTAATCAAAGAAAGAAACATGGCAAAGGAGACAGATAAGTGAGGACAATGGACATTTGAGCAGTTCATGGGATATGGAGGAAGCTACCCCTCAATGTGACCGTGCATCCACAGTCTGTTTCAACGACAGTAAGAATATAAAGGAGCTTTAACCTCCCTTTAAAATAGGTTAATGGGATGGTTGGGAGGGGCTAGTCAGTTGTGTCATCTGTCATGGGGAGTGATTGCTCCTTTTTTCTAACGTCTTCGAAATATGTGATATTCTAGGTTACAATTGGTCAAAACAACTCAAAGACAATAAAACTCCAAATCCTCTGTTCTCATGGGCATAGTAATTTGTATAGCTTTGGCTGCCACGCAGCTTCCAAGAATTTAAGCCCACAATTTAATGCATGCCATCAATTCCTACCATGGTGATTTCTCCTTTGCATGAGTGAAGATTGCCAAATGTGGATTGCGTTACAGACCACTGTGACTATTTGAGATTAGGCACAATGAGGGATGTGAATTTTGGATGTTGGCTCCTATTTGGGAATAAAGTGAACATGACAGATTGAACAGAAACACTCGATGGGAGGGATGAACCACTGAAGTCAAGAAGACAAGAGGACTGATTTATACACAGAAAATAAAAAAGTAGGATTAGAGAGTAAAAGTGGTTTCGTTGTAGCCATGAATGAAGACGGTTCACGCTAAGGACTCCACACATTTTCCCCCCACACCACAGTCTCCTTCAATTCAGAGAATAAGTGCTCGGGGATTTTCTCTCTTCTCTGCGGTTTAGGCTTCACAGTACTGTAGCTTGTTAAATTATGACTTCAGCTTTAATTGATGAGAGAGTAATTTGGGTTATGGAGATTTCAAATAGCCATGGTAGTTCAACGCAATTTAGGAAACTTTTTAGCAACGTGGGATTAGGAGTTTTTACAATAGGATTTTATAAGATTGTTTTTTTGGACTAGTTTCAACACATACTTCTGGACTCCTTCTTGGGCCTTGATTGGAAAACTTCAACAATTAAAGTTTATAGAGAGGCGAACACTCTGTTGATGAGGTATGAGCGAAGACACTGCTGCCAAATGGATGAAAACCTGTCACACTGCATTATTAAAGTAAAAATACAACTTTTGTGGATGAGGGTTTATTTTTATTTGGCCTACAGAAATTCAAACATATGGAGGAAGCATGCCCACATCAAATGCCACGTTTCATTGTAAATCCCACATTCTGCTCCATAGTACAGAACCCATTTTGGTTTCCACTTGCATCTTCAAACACAGTGTTAACACACTGGGAGTGGACATTCACTCTGAACAGAAAATACTCACACCTGGCCTTTATGCATTTGCCAAAAAAAGCCATTCATTATTTTGCAAGGATAAATTATAGCCCCATGGTTTGGATTACAAAAACCCCACAAATAGGTTCTTGATTTGCTCCGTGGCCTAATTAATCCCAAGCAGCAACTCATGAATGGGAGAGACAATGTAATGAAATGTAGTGTAATTGTTGGCACACACGGGAAGCCGTCAAAATGAAATAAGATCCATTTCCCGGCCATGTGAGGTCATGTCTTTTTGGTGTGATATGTCATATACAGTACATGCTTTCTGACTCAGACCTTCCAATGGTTGCATGTGATGGTGGTTTATTTCTAAGAATGGCTACACCACAGGACAGTCTGGTGACATAGCACACAGCACGCAACGTGAGGCATCACGAATGGTCATTTTCTGAAAACACATATGGCTGTAAAACATTTTCACATGTTGCACCGCCTTCCAATAAATTTCACCTCAAGAGATGGTTCTGTCATCTGCCAAACAGGTCAATGCAGCAAAGGCTTTCCAAATGATCACATCGCTTTCAGTCATCAAAGGAGGAAATTAAGGATTATTTTTCCATGTGCTAGTTTTTAAATGTTTCAAACAAAATTGTATGTTTCGCGTTGTAAAGACTCTATTGCTACTGTAAAAAAAGCTATAAAATTGAACTTCTCTTAAGGATCCATAACAAACATGAATAAATTTTCAAACCAGGATTTATGTTCATGTGAACTTGGGATATTTGATCCAGTCACCTCCAGCAAGATTCATTTAGTCGACTGGTAGCAACGATCTGTGGTAAAATTGCACATGTGGGACGTTGTAGTTGTTGGTCCTGTAGCCCATCTAGTCATTTCAGGAAAAATATATCGGCTTACAGCAGACAACCGTAGACATCACAGCAAAGTGTACTGTACACCAAGACTAGAACTATGACCATGTTCCCAATGACAGTGCTAACAAGTAGCAGAGCTGGTCTCTATCACAGCACAGTGCTGCCATGCTTATTTCTTTACAACTAAACCCAATGCGGAAAAAATGTGAAATTATATTTCATTTTGCATTTCAGAAACCATAATACTGGACTAAAAGTTAGTGCACCACTAGATATTCAGAAGAGGACAAGAAGAAAAAACAACATTGTCATTCAACATGTTTCCGACTTCCAGCTCAACTGGGACATGACGTCACTGTTAGTCATTTTCAGGAGACTGGGGTCTCCGTGTAATCCCTTCTGCCTTAGAACATCAGATATTCATTCTCAGGCTCCTGCTTAGATGACAACCGCTTCATGTGGCAAACGCTAAGCCAGAGCTGAGCTTGTGCTTTGAAGCCATTGTTAAAACCTGTGAGGGTGTAATACCTTCAGTCACATGGGGACAATGAATAGTATGATTCATATCTAATTAAAAAAAAAAAAAAAACGACACCTGCGAGCATATCCTACATGCTGAAATAACTCTGTTCTAACGTTTTAGAGAAACAGGCCAAAACTCCATTTCCCAGGTCCCGAATCTAATTAAATCTGTCATAACTGTTATGATGATTGAAACACATAACTCTAAAGTCTCCCCGAGGGTCAGTGTACTGTCAGTTGTGGATAACATGCCCTACAACTACAGGTGTGGGAAGATGATGTACACAGACTCAGGTTACAACAGACTGGCCTGGGACAGGTTGATGGAGGCTTTGATTGATCCTGAAAACAGAGAAGCCTGTGGGAGAATTGTACTGTAATTGAACCTGGAACAGATGTTAAACAGGCCAGCAAGAATGTGGATATGGTGAAGGCACATGGCCTTATAGTTAAAAAATGAAAATGATTACCACATTTACTATTGTTTTATTAAAAGCTTCTGGCAAAGGGCATCTTATTTGGTGTTAAAGATAACACCAAAGTGTGCAGTTACAATATTTCAAACCTTCGTTCCATGTGGCAGTTTGCAAGGAAAGCTTGCAGAAATACATTCCAGTGCCCCCATCTAATCTTCTGAAGAAAACACTTATCGAAATTTCAGAGGACCCACAGAAAGCCAGTGCCAAACATTAAGCCCTCTGAACCCCCTCACCAACACAATGATTTTAGATTGTGAACGATGCAGCGCACAAATGCAGGATGTGATTATTAATGTTACAATTTTGGTTACAATTAGTGGCATCACAATCTGTTATTTTATTATCTCTAACTAGAATCATACATATTCATTTCTTAGTCTGCACGGCTTTTAATGCTAGTTTTTCTCAACCCAAAGGAAGTTCCAACTTTGAATGTGAATTTACTGCTTTGGCAAATATATGATCTGAAAGTACATTTATTAGCAAAGTACTTAGAATTTTGAAGTACCTGTGTTTAATTGGTATTTGCATTTTAAATATATATATATATGAACAACATGACAATGTTGCAGAAGTAGATTCAGACTCCTAATACAACATACAGTAATATGCCCAAGTAAATTACCTTCCATTCCATTGTAATACATGTATTAGTATAGATAGAAAATTGTTTAATACTGCATATTAAAGTACCACTTACACATATTCATATTATTTTTATATTTTACTGAGTAATAAAACCATTTAATTTTTAGTTTTGGTCCTTTGCTTGCATTACCTTTTGTCTTGTTTGCCGCCACTGATAATGAAACAATGACAGTGCCAGTTTGTGCAGAATGATTTTCATATTACTGATTTTACAAAAAAAAACTATAAGGTAGCACCACACTGCCATCTGCTGATACAGGCACAGGTTGAAAAGAGTCTTTGTACTCTGAAGCTAATGGTGACAGAGTCACAGGGTTCCCGCTCATGATGGACCCCCGTCTCCTGGGGTGAGGAAGTCACACAGGAATCGATTACAAGTATGACTTTATCGTTTTCAATCTTTGTGGAGGAATCTTCTCAACAACATTGAGGTTTTATTCATTTTAGGGTTCATTTTAATAGCAGATGAAACTTGAATAAAACTTTACGACGTGTTGAGTCAAACTAGAATACACTGTTACACAGTTAGTGTGCCCTCACTTACAATGAAACCACAAGGGAATCTTTTATTGTTCAGAATGGTACCGATGTGAGCTGGAAACCCTTTTACGTTCTGGGCAGCATGGCCTTCAGTGCTCTGGGAGCTGCCACTGGGACCACCATTGCTGTAAGCATCTCCCTGTCCACAGCGGACATCACCAAAAGGACAAGGAGGCTCATGGAGTGGAGAAAGTGTGTGTCTGTTTACCCGACCAAGTGTAAAAGGACCAAGGGAGTCAAAAAATGATCAAATTAACACCTCAACTACTTTCATGACCAGCCTGATATATGAGAGGAACTGGTCCAGGCTAGATTTTAGACACAATGGCAACATGACACCAAGGACCAGCTCCAGCCTAATACAAATATAAGTGCACCAATTTTCTCTCCAACAACGCTACAAAACAAACTTTCCCACAATAGAAAAACCAGACTTTTGCTCCACACTTGTCTCTCGTCTGCTGCCGTTCTGCACTGCACAGACCCAGAAGGCAAAGCTACTTCACAATAAACCAGTTTAAACTAGGCAGAAAGGGCAGCGATCCTTTTAAACACTGTTATACAATCCCATTTTTTTTCATCCCAAATACAATAAAATGTATGTGTGTCACTTTTCACAAATTTCACAAATTCAGAGCTCAAAAATACAAACTTTGAAGAACCCTTTATGGTGACAGGGTTACACTAGCTGACCTTTACACTTATGCTTTCTCTTTGTTAAGGGATTTCTGCGTTCTCACATTATTCCTAGCTCTCTGGACATTTTCTTTGTGGTTGTATTATTATTTTTTTTTGAGTTACAGTTCATATACTTCTGTAGACGGTTACTGTAACTGTGTCTGGAAATCTTCTGGTCAAGTAACCAAAGCAACCTCAACCCATCATTTATGCCTTTCACCATTAAATGGTGAAAGGCATAAATGATGGGTTGAGGTTGCTTTGGTCCTGTAAATATTCCTGTAAATATTCCTAACCTCAGGACTAGACACAGGCCATTTGTCTGAGTGGATAAGTGAAGCCACAAGCTTACTCCCAGTGTCTGACCTTCTGGTGTTTTCCTGTCAGCACAGTGCACATTTTTGGAATTGCCTTTTCTAGTTACATTGTGAATTAGTACCAAAACATTTTAGATACATTTTGAACACAGGTCCTTTGCTTGCGTTGTTTTTCCCCATTACAATATTGCATTTTGTGTAAGTTCGTAATATGTCTCCCAGCACTGATAATAAATCAAAGACAGCGACAGTTTGTGCCGAATGATTTTCATAATACAGATTTTAATTAAATATTATATAAAATATTTTACAGATGTTACTAAAATCAGCTGATGTAATATCTCCATTACCATTTTGATTGCGCCACACTACCATCTGCTGATATATGCATATATTGAAAAGAATATAAAAAAGAACAACTCAATAAAGCCAGTGTCTGATCATGAATATCATGATTATTTCTTTGGCCTCATGAGCTTAACTACTGATTCTGTCTTTGCACTCTGAAGCTAATGGTGACAACGTCCTCGATCCCAGCCTGCAGCTCATCGTGTTCCTGCACGGCGGAGACTCCTTTGGGGGTCCCGGTCAGGATGAGATCCCCCTCCTCCAGCGTGATGAAGTCGCTGATGTAGCTGATGAGATAAGGGATGGAGAAAATCATCTGAGAGGTGGAGCCGCTCTGCTTCAGCTGGTCATTCACCTTCAGCCACAGCTTGACGTTACTCGGGTCAGGGATCCGCTCTTTGGGGATGAAGTCGCTGACCGGACAGGAAGTGTTGAAAGCTTTGGCCAAAGTCCACGGCAGACCCTTGGACTTGCACTCGTCCTGGATGTCCCGAGCTGTCATGTCCAAGCACAAAGCGTAACCTGCAACGTGCTCCATGGCTGAGGTCTGGGAGATGGCGTTGCCCCCCTTCCCGATCACCACCCCCAGCTCCACCTCATGGTGCAGGTTGCTGGTGTACAGCGGTACCACGATGGGGGATCCCTCCTTCACGTAGGCGGAGGGGGGTTTCAGGAACAGCACGGGCTCTGTGGGAACCGCGTTTTTCAGCTCTTTGGCGTGATCCGCATAGTTCCTGCCGACACAAATGATCTTCCTCCCCCATTCCCAAAACCGAGATATATTTCTTGCTGTCATTGCGGAGAAATGTGACGGTTTTCCGCCGCGTTGACCCCGTCAGCGCCCGCTCTCACTGGACTTTGATCATTTACCTACGGCAAGCCTGAAGGGTCATAAAATCCAATCAACCATTAACAACAAAAAGGCAATAAATCGATGTTTGTGAAAACTCATCAAGCTGAGATGGTAAAATATTTACTCCCACTTTTCTATATTTTCTATAGCTCGTGTATTTGTGTTTGTTTCACGTGATTACTTACGATCCACTCACTCACGCTTGATTGGTGGAGCCTGAGCGGATGACGTCAGGAGGGGGCGGTGGCGGAAAGAACTAGAACCAAACTTTTCTGCATAAACGAATATGATAAGGCCACATCTGCTGTTGTTATGTTATTGAAGTCACTAGTGGGGAGTGCCTGCACTCTTATAGGAGCAGCAACTGCCCTAAAATTGGGTACGTGCACACCGATCCACCTTGAACATCTAAGCACTTCTGCTTGGATGCTCGTTAGCTCGATGGTGTCCATGAATATTTAGAGACTGTTATCAGGTTGATCATTTGTCGTGTCTTGGGAGAGAAGAGCTGCCAGATAAACACAGATGGCCTGTCTGAGCAAACACCTCTGCACTGTTACATAATCTCATCGGTGACAGTGTAGCAGGTTAATGCTGGGCCAGTCAGCACGTTGCTAACCCAGTGAATGAGCGTTTGCAGGTAGCATCGAAGCTAACGTTGCTAAGTTGTAAGTTTGTGACGTGCTCGCTCAAGTTTAGCCAGTTTGTCCGGTGTCGCAGCGCATGAAAAACACGTTTTTTAGATGGGAACCGTGTCTGTCACAGACACTTTCTGTGATGTTACAAAGAGTTTTGCAACAGTAACAGTTGAGTGTCCTCATGCTAGTCAGACATTAAGATCTGTCAAATATTGACGTAACCTGTGTCCCCCTCTCACGTCAGCACCGGTAGAAGTGAAGGTCCAAGCAGCTGCTCTTCTCCACGGCGCAGCGAGGAAACCGTGTGTGGTGCAACAAGCGAACATGAGGGTCGAACTGCTGCCAGCGCTCACCGACAACTACATGTACCTCCTGATCGACGTGGACTCCAAAGAAGCAGCGATCGTGGACCCCGTGGAGCCCATTAAGGTGTGTGTATGTTATGTTACACCTAGTTTTGTTTTTTTAAATATCAGAAATTTTCCAGTGTACTTTACTACATTTTATTAAGACCAATAATTACCTGTCAATGTACTCGTTATTACTTTGTTACTTACAAAATGCAAATGGTCATCTAAAATATATTGTAATATAAAATATGCTGAGAAAATGATTATTCTGTTTATTCTAACTAATCAACACCTGCATATTCAGTATGCATCAATAAATAAATAACTGCATTCTCTCAGTATTTATGTTGTTGTATTTATTATAATAGATTTAATTTACAATTTCAGCCTCAGTCAGCTGCTACATTAAAATGTTGCTCTCAAAGTATTGTATTAAAAGTAACAATAATTCACTAATGCAATGTTTACATTACAAAACTGTGAATGGGACTTATGTAAAACAAGCACCTACACCTTACGTTTAATTGTGTTATCCTGATATTTTGTGAGGGTTTAAGCAAAGCACAACAGTTTTTTTTTTATTATTTTCAACAGGTTGTGGAGGCTGTTAGAAAACATGGTGTAAAACTGACAACAATTCTGACCACCCATCATCACTGGTATGTGACCATTTTTATTTAAATAAACGTACACCACATGCATACTAGTCTTAGGATGGGCTTGTATAAACAAGGATCAAAAATTCTACTATGTAAAGAAATGGCTTTATCTCTATGAAACTACCGATCTGCTGAATCAATAGTTGTAGCGACACTGGTAATCTTCTGTTCATAGGGATCATGCTAGTGGAAATGAGAAGATGGTGAAGCTAATGCCAGGCCTAAAAGTATATGGAGGAGATGACAGAGTTGATGCTCTTACAAAGAAAGTTTCTCATTCACACAATTTCAAAGTAAGAAACTGATATGTCCTTTAATCCAAGAGTACCATCAGAGCTAAATAATTTTCTCACCAGTGTCATTCTCTTCCCAGCTTGGATCACTGAATGTCAAATGTCTGTTTACACCATGTCACACAACTGGTCACATCTGCTATTATGTGACAAAAGAAAACAGCACTGAGCCACCAGCTGTTTTTACAGGTATGGGTTTTTTAGATGAGCTGAACTGCACAAATAGCACATAGCAAATAGCAATAGCTTTCAAATTAGCACTGAGTGACTGTTTTATGTATTTATCATGATTTGTTTTCCATATGCTGTTGCTTGCTATTGGGATTCATTTTCTCCAGGCAGGGTCCCCTTTCTTCCTCTTCATCTAACCCCATCTTTTTAAATCTGATCAACTTTTTAGCCAAACAAAATATGTTCCCCACTGTAACCAATGTAGCAGGCAAAGGTAAAAAGACAGCATACCTCACAAGATGGCACCCTCATCCCCCAACAGTTACTATAGTTTGATGTAAATTTAGATTCTCTATTAGTTCTGCCTTTTTAACTAGTCAGTCTTTTGTCAAATGTGACTTTTAATGCTCTATGGTCATTTCTCTTTTTTTCCATATAGGGGAC
This sequence comes from Channa striata, assembly GCA_033026295.1. Taxonomy (NCBI): domain Eukaryota; kingdom Metazoa; phylum Chordata; class Actinopteri; order Anabantiformes; family Channidae; genus Channa; species Channa striata. The sequence continues at coordinate 17,370,081 of CM065180.1, read as the reverse complement.
ACACTGTTTGTGGCTGGCTGTGGTAAATTTTTTGAGGGTACCGCAGAGCAGATGTACAAAGCCTTGATAGAAATTTTGGGACGCCTGCCTCCTGAAACAGTAAATATATAGAAATACAGAAAAACAAACTGAAGACATGAATGCTTGTGTTTGACAAAACATTTGACAAGCTAAAAAAAGTTTACAGTTAATATAAGATAGATTTTAGACTTTTGAGATGAACCCTTAAAGATTGTCTAACTGTGGTGTTTGTGTTTAAGCGTGTCTACTGCGGTCATGAGTACACTGTCAGCAATCTGAAATTTGCACGTCATGTGGAACCGGACAATGAAGTCATTCAAAAGAAACTAGCATGGGCAAAGGTATTAATTTGATGTCTCATTCCAGCAATTGTTGTCTCAATCAATTGATCAGCAATTGATAACAAAACAACTCTGCATCTGTGTATTTGTATTTTCATAGGAAAAATGCAGCAATGGGGAACCTACCATTCCGTCCACTTTGGCTGATGAATTCACATTTAATCCCTTTATGAGAGTAAAGTATGTGGTTTTTATAGAAAATTTTCCTATGTGTGGAACTGGTTACAGTTAAAGAGATACTGGACTTACTCATACTTTTGGCATTTTATTTTAGAGAGAAGTCTGTCCAAGATCATGTAAAGCAGACAGACCCAGTTGAAACCATGAGAAGTCTCCGGAAACAGAAGGACGGTTTCCGGGTGCCCAAGGAGTGATGCCCCGTCCACTTATACCGTCCATTTCTGAACAACTACTTACAACTCTGCAAGCTGTCAATAGTATACTAAACATATCTGCATCCCATTTTCAAAGCCATTTGAAATAAAACTACTACATTCACTCTTAGTCAAGGTACGATTTTTTTATCGCTGTTGAGCCCTGATATGGCTGTTTTAGTTGTATGTGGTTTGTTCGGCCATTTTGGTTTGACAGTCTTAAAAAAATATATGACCATGGATTGAATGCTTTAAATGAGAAATATGTTTGTTCATCTGAATTTTAGATTCTATTTAGTTTTATGTTATATATGTACAAACTACTGCTCCATCCAGTGTTGACATTTGACACCTTTAACCAGGTAAGAAGCCACTTGAACAACAGAAAATATGTGTAAATGTTTCTGTAAATTGAAAAACCCTTTGTTCAGCTTTTTATTATTTTTTTTCTGAGATGGAATCTGTCACCGTACATTTCTTTTCATACTTGCTTGCACCTTATTGTTTACTTAATGATGTGTAGCATTATATTTTAGATACTACAAATGCTCTTGCATGTGAAGTACAATCTGAAAAAGAATGTTGCATGATATTCTTTGGGAAAAGCAATAAAAAAAACACATTCATTGTAAGTTTTGCATTCAAAAATTCAAGTGTCAAAAATGAAAAGGAAAAGGTGTGAACGAGAACCAACAAATTTAACTCTCACATAAGCAGCTGACATTTTTATGTAACTGGTCAATGTGGAGTTTGTAGTGCCCACACAAAATGGTCAATGTGGAGTTTATAGTGCCCACACAACCATTAATATTTTCATTTATTCTGGCCAATGAGAAATTCCAAGTTCTATTGGTATTACCAAAAATCACGAAACCTACAAGAATTCCAAGAGTAAATATTCACACATGACACTGACCCACAAAAATCTAAGCACAATTGTTATAATGTAAATAAGTGAAAATACTTCTGTAGGTTGTACCAAAACTAAATGTGCCAAACATGTAGTGGAGGCAAAAACAAATAATGTTTTAAATGCGCTGATATGTAGTGAGACTGATCAATTCAAGCACTTGAGACTTAATTGTAGTTCTTAATACTAGGTGAGTTTTAGATTCAATTTTTGTAAATACCCATAACACAGTGTCCTCCACAACCTTTCAACGAAACGTTATTTACATTTCATCCACGAGGGTAAAACTTCCTGATGTTTTCATCATAGATCAATGATGAAATGTTGAATGAATGTTGCAGGCTCGATTAAAATGTCTTGCATTTGACATGTTGCTTTAAAGATGTCGCGATAACTTCCTGTTCCGAGCACAGGAGCGTGAATTATTACTTTCTCCAGCCCAACGCAGGCTGACAAGTGAAAGCATCCAAATCGAAATCACAGAGGTAACAGCGTTTTTGTTTTCTGGTTTTTACTTGACTTGTGTCTTAAGCTTCGTGACAGCAGAGTCAGAAATAATCTGCAGGCATGTGCAGCTAACAGCAGCGCGCTTTGATTAGCAAGTTAATGCTGCGTAATATCAGCGACGAGGACGACAGCTGATGCGGACAACAGCTGGACAGCTGTCGTTGACTGGTCAAACCTGTTTCTGAAGTGTGTGCGCATGCGTGTGTGGGGGGACCATGAAGGTGAAGGTGATTTCCATCCTGGAAGACAACTACATGTACCTGGTGATCGAGGAGCAGAGCAAACTGGCCGTAGCGGTGGATCCTGCTGTACCGCACCGGGTGAGACACACGCCTTTCTTTTGTGATGCACATCTAAAACCAGGGTGATCCCTCACGAACAGCTGATCTTTCACACATGAGACGACAAGAACGGATTGAAAACATTGTGCAGTTCACCACTAGCTGTTTCTTGGATCGGTCACTTTCTCAGTGAGTTATGTCATATATAACATGCCAGGTAATAGTGACAAATGTCTGTTACAGTTTCCTATTGTCAAAGGAATGTCATCAAGTTAATTGTTTTGTTCAACAGTCCATAACTTTATCAAAACTTTACGGCATAAGAAAAAGCCCTGCAGCAAATTTATGCTGCTTCAAAGCCAAAATTAAAGAATGGAAGTCCACCTTAAAGCTTCATTGTTGTAAAAACTGACATATCAGCCAAACACAACTTTGACAATTTTCTTCCATCTTTTTAACAAACACTGCCCAAACTTCTTTGAATTCTGAATTTTATTGCACATTCTCAAGATGTCTAATACTAATTCATGCTGCAGGCAAACTAAACATAAGTAGAAAAGATTCAGTGTTGGTTTTAGTATCTCTGTGGTAATTCAAAAAAATGACTGAAATTATCCATTAAACGTTAGTTTTTTTTTTTTTTTTTGGACAGCTGCTAGAAATAGTGAAGAGAGAAGGCTTGTCTCTGACAGCTGTTCTCACCACACACCATCACTGGTAAGAAACTAACATTTCTGCAAGAATTATATTATATCAGTTATACCCAAAACGTCACGGCTGAATACTTGTTTTCACATATCAGGGACCATGCTCGGGGGAATGAGGCTCTGCTGAAGGAGGTTCCCGGCTTGAGAGTCTATGGGGGAGATGATCGTATTGGAGGTCTGACGGACAAAGTCACCAACTCTCAGGAACTCAAGGTTACTATGAGAGTCGCAGAATGCTTTACATCAACATGTGAATTATAGAAAAATGCAATATTTTTTATGTTTCTGCCATGTTGTCTTTTGATATTGTGCTTTCTTCAATTGCAGTTTAACTCCATCAATGTGAGGTGCCTGTTCACTCCCTGCCATACCTCTGGTCACATGTGCTACTTTGTTTGGGAGGATGAGTGCACAGATGCCCCTGCTGTGTTCTCAGGTCTTTGTCGTTTAACATAACAAGCGAGTGAGCCATTTGAAATGTGACACGTAATGTTTCTCCATACATCTTACACCCGTGCAGTAAACTCGCTGCGTGAAGGCAAAAATGCACTTTGTGTTTTTAGGCAAATATGTTTAGTTTGTTTTGAGTGGCTAGAGATATGAATCCCCTTTGACTTGTCTATTGTTCTTGTTGGGTGGGATGACAGAAACTGACCACCGCCATCCGTGTCATTTTTGTTTTGGTATTTAGGGGATACACTCTTTATTGGTGGATGCGGGCGGTTTCTTGAGGGTACGGCAGAACAGATGTATCATAATCTCACCCATGTGCTGGGATCCCTACCTCAAGATACGGTTAGTTTATTAAGCGAGATCTGTCATGGTTACAGGCTTAATGTTCGCAAACACGACCTCAGATAAGAGCTGGTGTATTCCTGAGTCACACTGAATAAACACACAAAAAAGGGATCAAGTGCAGCCTGACTCACTACCTCCTTTCACTCCAGTCCCTTTCCTTCAGTATTTCCTTCAGCATCTCAAACATGGCACAAGGCCAAGAATGACCAAAAAAACTCAGTCTACTGTCACATATGTGAGGTCATAAAAGATCTCTCCTACAGAATGTGATCTACTGTATTCCTAAACTTAAATTCTGCCTTGTTCCTCTGTAGAAGGTGTTCTGTGGACACGAGTACACCATCAAGAATCTGAAGTTTGCAATGCTGGTCGAGCCAGAGAACGAGAAGGTTAAAGAGATGCTGAGCTGGGCAAGGGTGAGAAATGCAACAAACACTGTCAGAAATCAATATTTTTGTTATCGTCAACGGAAAACCAAAACCTTAGCAATGTATAAGTCTGTGGTTTCCCACCTCAGGCCTATTGATTCTTACTAAAGACATACATTTCTGATTGGTCAAAAGTGTAGAGACTGGCTGAATTATTCTCTTAACAGCTGTCACTGTAGTCAACAAACATATTTCAAAAAGAAGTAAGTTGTGCATTTTGGGTTGTTTTGCTGCGGATTAATACATTTTTGGTGTTTTAATGACTCTGGCACCAGGACATTAATTAGCTACAGTATAGTGGACCACATTAGAAGTCTATTATACTTTGGAAATACACTGTTTCCTGCTTAAGCTATCGTTTCTTATCTTATTATTTTATGACTAAATATTCTAAAAAAAAAAAGTCTTATTCTATAAATACACAAGAAATATTATAAGTTTTTTGGATTTGTGTCTGCAGGCAAGAGATGATGACGACAAACCCACGGTGCCGTCTACCCTAATGGAGGAGTTTGAATACAACCCTTTTCTTCGCCTCTCGTAAGTTTGGATATTTTTATACATTTGCAGCATAAACCAATCAGCCGAAACTTTAATATGGTCTTAATGTTATGGAGGACAAGTGTCTACATGGCGCTATGCAGCTACACAGCCCCATACTCAGACAAATTTGATAGACTCTGTTCACAGGTGGAAGGCTAACTTTTACTCGAGTAAAAGTACTAAGCAGAGTATATACATTTTACTTAAAGTACAAAAGTAAAAGTATTGACCTAAGTAAAATAAAATATAAAAAACAACAGGTGGTTTTTATGAGGTGCCTGATTATGTATATAAACAATAAAAGACTGAACCAAGTAAAAAACATCTCCAGCCATCTGGAGACTAACAAAAGTTACCTTTAAAATAGCCAGTTATTTGTACCTGTATTATTAGCTGTTGTCAGGGACCGAGTTACACACAGGAATTAAATTTATCCATAGTTTTTTTAATTCAAATTTTATTTACCCAAAATATTATACAAAGAAATTTTAATTATTAGCAAAATTGGGCTCTAAATGAGGTGGACACAAGATAGCTAAACTTAAACCATTAGAAACTGAACTACGACACAAGTTCTAACCAGAAACCAAAGAAAACTGACCTAACCTGACTCATACAAAGGGGTGCACTTATATAGCAGAATGGTAACTCAAGGAAAAGAGAAATTAAATCGATACATCTAAAGTGATACTTAAAATGTTGACAAAATATTAAAAAGTATTAAATGTGCATGCTACATAAACCAATTGTCTATGTCAAAGAAATAAACCTAATACTTAAATCAAATGTGCTGTACTGTAGATGATTAAAAACTGATTTAGGCCGAGGCTGCAACCCTCACAGAACTATTTAAAAGGATAAAGATAGTTTGTATATAAAAATTGTGATAATGTAAGAAATGCACTAATTGTTTTGCATACTGGTTATTTTTTTGGACATAAGACATAACTTTCTTTTCAACTCCTCTTGCTTTGCAATAGGGAGGAAGGTGTGCAAAAGTTCACAGGAAAGACCGACCCGATCGAGGTGCTGAGGGTCCTGCGCAAGGAGAAAGACAAATTTAAAAAGCCCAAGGAGAGACTTCCTCCCCACGCCATGTTGGCGTTGGAGTGGGGGCTTCTCAGACCTTGAGATGTAGTTTCAGACCTTTAAACTCACAGGGAAGTTTGAGTGAACTAATGCATCAAGACACAAGACTGTAGAGTTTGGTGTATTTTGCTATTACCCTACATTTTTGACCTTCAAGGGGGACATATAATTTAAAAATATAAAAAAGACAGATGTCTGCACAGAAAGGCCAGTATAAAGCTGCTTCCATTAAATATTTCTAAAACTACATTCATTTATAGGCTGGTCTTTCAGTCACTTATGCAGAGTTTGTAACTTTCTGCCAAAACCGATTTCCAGTGACACTTTTTTGATTTGTTGATTATTATGTTATGCATAGCTGGTTTTGGGAGGAAAACCCCACTGACGTTCTTTTACTTGCTTGTATTAGAATGTTTCAATGATATGCACTTTTGCTCTGTTTATTTCCCGTCTGGTAACATTCCCATTGCTCTCATTTAACCTTTTGAGTTTTACAGTCTCTCTTTTGCTTAATTTAGCAGACAAAATTTACAGAGTTAATCAATGATCATTATGTGTGAATGTGAATTTATCCCATTTACTGTGCACTTTGTAAGCAGTGTTTGGACATGTACCTGACACAGTGTACATCACCAAGTATTATCACTACAAATGTCAGCTGCTCCTTTTCATCCCAAAGTTTAGACCTTCACTTTGCAAGAGCTTGTAACTGTACACGATTAATGATCATTCAATAAAACATATCAGACTGAATATACGTTATGTGGACATATTTTTAAAACATACAAACAGGTGTCAACAATAAATGTTTATTTTTCTTAGTGTACATTTAAATATAATCACATGGTAAATAAACAGTTTTTTGTTTAAGCTTAGATTTTCTCTATGACACAAAAAATTGTTAGTACATATTTGTGGAGGGTATATTGTTATCAGACTGATATTAAATTTTTTTTTTTTTTTTCAAAATTTACCCTTATCAGATAGCAACTTACATATTTAGATCATTCTCAAATTAGTGTCTACTGAATAAAAAAGATAGAATTCTGCAAAATCATCCAGGCAAAAAACCTTCATCACCACTTCATCGTGAGTCCATTGGTCATCTTCTCCACAGTGTGGTACTGCGTGTGTAGCAGCTCTCTGGCTCTTTCTTCTCCTACACTGTGGAGCCAGGACTGATACAGCTCTGCCACATGTAGGTTGTCTTCTGGTGACAGGGAGCGTTCCCCCTTGTAGAGTTCCTCAACCTTCTGGAGAAGCTCCTTTTGGTTATGACCACCTTCACTTTTCACCTGTCCACCACCATTTAGACAACCTGACATGTTGGCAGGATGTAAAAAGAAATGTGCTTGATGTAATTTGCATTCAAAGACACAAAGTTATGGACTTAGAGCTAGCTCTGCCAAATGTAAATGCATAATAGACACCAGGTTAGAATTTAAAATCTCTGCTGCAACAACCCTGTACTCTCCACATATAGAAAAGGAACAATGGCGGACATTGGTGTTGGAAATGCTGACTTACACATCTATTTCCTTACCTGAGGGACAGGCCATAACTTCCACAAAGTGGTAAGGCGACTTCCCCCTCTTAAGTTTCTGCACTAGGTTCTGGATGTTTCTGAAGCCATATGTCGAAGCAAAGCACAACAGGACTACTCCGTCTTTCTCTAGAGTCACCTCTTGGAAGTCTTTATTCCTGTGGTGATTAGTTGGGAAACGTGGGTTAATAAGTAATTTTCAGACAGAATGAACATATGTTTCTAAAAAATGGTGTATAATAATTCAGCATTATCAACAAGTAAATGTATTCTGTGATTGTTGAAGTAATCTACTTAAACTCTTTAAAAATTCAAACTTTTCAAACAGCTGAGACACACTCACCTCATGGTTTTGTAAGTCAGCTCCTTCACCTCCTCTCCAAACAGCTGCTTTGCAGCATAGGTAAAGACATGATGAAGGTAACCCCCTGAACCACTCCCAGCATGACTCAGGAATTCATCCCCACAAACACTGCTGAACCTAGGTCAATAATAAAATGCAGACTTTGAGTATATCTCTTATTTGAGATATTGAAGCTTGGATGGGGAAAGTCCATAATGAAGATAAAAAAAAAAATTAAATGGCAAAAAACTTACAATGTATCTAAAGCTGCAGGCTCCAGATTATTAAGGGACACATTTTCTTCCTCCAGCATTTTCTGAACCTCTCCTATATGGGATGGGGACAAGTAAAAAAATGAGAAGTTATTCCACATTTATACACACAGAAGAAAATTGTAAGAGTAGTCACCGTACCAGAGGTGATGACACAGTCCACTTCTCGGGTCTCAGCTTTGTCAAGGTAGAAGTCTGACCTTGAAGCCTCAAGTTTCTTGTCAAAGCATGGCATTACTGCCACGTGGTAAATCTGCTGTGGATGCAGGCCCTGATGACACACACACAAACACACACACAATACAAAAGTCAGGAGACAAATTCTTATTCCCTTTTCAATAACAATATATCACACTTTTGAATCTATCGGATTCCAGCACTGTATTCCCCAGGAGTCACCATTTCATATTTGGGTAGATACTAAAAATGACTTAAGTCAAATGATTCCAAATACAAATTTCACCTGTTGTTCAGCGAAAAAGCCTTTAACCAGAGAACCCATCATCTGCTGAGGAGACCTAGTGGTACTAATGTAAGGAAGAATTAATTCCCCGTGGGTCTTCTCTGCGTAGCAGATCCAACCTGGTAAAAACACACAAACACAATGGAACTTTGTCTGGCTGATGACACTGACAACCAAATTATACAACTATTATCCCACTAAATGAATGCCTAAATTCTATCTACTGTCTTTTTGTCCTATAGCAAACAGGACAGTAAGTTACTGTTCTACCAACAAAGCTAATAGTTGTACTTTTATGTGATGCTAATGTTTAGAAAATAACCCAGAAGGAGTGAAATATGGTATTTGTATAACATATACAGAGATTTAATGGATTACCTGGACAGGCAGAGGTTAGCATTGGCAGGGCCTTGTTGTCTTGGTCCTTTCTCTGAAAACGTCTGACAAACTCTCTTTGGCTCTCCAGCAAACTGAAAGTCCGACTAAAGCTTGTATCAAACACATGATGAACCCCTAAAAAAAGAATAATAAAAATCTTCATCTGTGTTTGTCTGTCATTTCCTGTTTTATTGTGAGTTGTAATACTTAAATAAAATGGAACAATAACATTTGCACTTACCAAGACCTTTGAAGAAAGAAGTAAGCCTCCTGCCTGCCTCACTGCTACTGAGGCCATAATGTGCTGCTAGGGAGGCTCTGGACTGCGGGGACACTGACACCACCACAACCTTCTGTTCTGTTGTGCTGGCCTGTAGAGAGTCCAGATGTCACAGATGAATACTATTGCATAATATTAAATATTGTCACATGCCAAAGGCTGTAGAAACTATGAAAACCAAATACACAACATACACACACGCATTTATCTTTACCTTGTTTTTGCGCAGCACTTTGAATAGCTCTTCATGGCTCTGCTGTGTGATGAGGACACTTTCTGCTGAGGTAATGCAGCCACTGCAGGCCAAACAATCATTCAAAGAGATCTTTGCTTTCTCTAACTTCTTCTTCCCACCATCCTACAACCACAGGGCCAATAAATCAATGTTAAGTGTACTACCAAACTACAACTGTATTAATTCACATGTGTGTTGTTTAAATCTTGTATAACCACCTGGTTCACTTGGACATAACTGCCATCATCTTCTATTTGAATTTTGGCCACAGACTTTCCTTGTTTTTTCTCTACTTTGACAGGTTTGACACATTCCTACAAAAACAAAAACAAAAATATTTGAACCAAATTACAAAATACTGAGGCAGTGTTTCCTCAAAGGTTGGGATGTTCTCCAAATTATAATAAGGACATAATGCATTGACTAACGAATCATTTGACAGCTATACTTGATTTACCTAATACAACTGTATATGCAAAACACGTCAAAACGTTATGAGTAGTAAACATTTGTTTTTTTACATAGACGAAACATAAGGCATCTATAAGATGCCATTCAATGTCTAAATTCTTCACTAACAGTTACAGATAAAAGAAGAGAATTCATACTGGCAATGAACCTCGGAGCCTCGATATGACGCATCTGGAACGTAACAAATTTATTTAAAATTCAGGACATTAAGTAAAGCTGCAGTACAGCACTGTATATTGTAACAAATTCTACGAGTATCCACAAAAAAAGAAACATCTTTATATTACATCATAGCTAAATACATAACACGTGCTAACATTAACGACAAGTTAAATGTAGCGTTATTGGCCGCATTTTATATTAACACTGGTGGATTTTACAACGTGTGATCAGTAACAACCAAGCTAACTAGTTTACATATTATTATAATACGAGTTTATAACGAGATGCAATGATACGAACGAGGAGGAGAACGGCTAACTTGGTAACAGCAAACATGCTAGCTAATGTTACTTCCGTAAGTTTTCCGCTGCTGGCTACTTTTATATGCGAAGATAATTATTATCTTTAATTGTGTCCTTTTGTTTAAAAAAAACAACATATGATTGTTGAATATGTTGTTTCACAACCTGAGAAGGGGTGATAAAATCATCGAGATCTGTCAACTGCAGCACTCCGCTGAAATGAGAAGCCATATTTACTGCCGTAAAGTGTTTGTTGTTTACTTTTGTGTCGTGAATGCGTCTGCTTGTTTCGCTCGTAGCAGAAGCAAACCTCGATATGAACCAAATGTTTTGACATTTTCCATCCGTTGTAGTCCTATAGTGATGAACATCCACAATCTTACACTCAAAACTGTCATATGAACCATGTACAAACAGAATTTTAAAAAAGGACAAAAGATGAAAACAGTATTTTCAAAGAAATGCAAAAAAATGTTATAATCACTGATGGTAAATAGGTAACCTTTGCTCAAGTACGCAACTTGATCACCAGTACAAATAGCCAACTTGTACTTTATTAAAAACAATTCTATGTTTATTTTCCTCCACTACAATTGAGTAAGAAACGTTTTACTTGTACTCCACTCCATTTGTTTAGCTTTTGCAGATGTAAAATCTTATCAATATGTGCCTATACACCAGAGATAACTTGTGAATTTATCTTGTTTTCCTTTGCAAATCTGGAAATTTACACATTTATTAAGTTATCATCACCATCAAATTCATTACAGTTTAAAAATAGTGTTTTGGACCTCCAACCTAAGTAGTGTACGTATACTTGAAGTAAAAATTATATACAGTGCTGCTTTTAATTATAGAGGATTATAGAATATTTAGAATTATTGAAAATAACATATATATGTATATTCATACATACATACATATTCATACATATATTGGTTTGTGGTATAATACCTTTGTGCAAGGGGGAGGGAATTGTGTTTATTAATTAAGAACCATAAAAGAAGCAAAATCTATTCCCATGCATGGGTTATAATCTCAAACGCATAATACACAGCTGTGTGTAGCATATATTGTTGGTTTTCCTCTTTATCCATTCAGACATAAGCAGGTGCCCTTTTGTTGTTATGACTACGGGGTCGTAAATCCGCCATGTTTTTCCTCCCTGATGTAGCGTTGCGACAGGGACGGAGAATTCGAACGACATGAATGTAGAAAATAATCATACGGCAGAAACAGAGAGGGAGAAAACGAAGAACGGCAACGAGACCATCACCATTCAGACTACACTGGGAGACGAAGGTTAGTCCTCTTACCAGTCAATATAAGTGTGAAATGTTTATCTATTACCGCGTTTGGGCCTAGCTAACTTCCTCCCGTCGAGGACTGCTAACATTAGCTAGCATTAGCAGCATTAGCCAGTTTGTTTCCAGCCAGTCAGCAGGGTTTCGAAAAGTTTACACCACTTAAATGGTAGCTTGCTGCACAAACACGTTGATGACATAATCTCACATGGAAAGGGATTTTCTTCGCTATTAGATCAAGATGTGCACAAATGTGGACGCTGTCAAGCCGAGTTTTCCACGCTGGAAGCTTTCATTCAGCACAAGCTGCATCACAGTTGTAAACGTGTGGAGGAACGAGAGGCCAGCAGCCCGGATGCTAACTCAAAGGTAAGTGCTGTGAGGTGCTGGTTAATATTCAATAATTGCGGGCGGGACAAATCTAATCGCTGTAATATTACATTTTGCCAGGTGGCTGCAGCCACAAGCCCTCCTTCAGAGATAAAAACAGCTAAATGTGCTTCTCCAGATGAACCAGTGAAGGCAGCTAATGGTGGGTCAGCACTGGGTGCCGTTTAAGAGTTTGATGTCTGTTAATTTGCCAGTTTTCAGATTGAATTGACACCTTCGTTTTGTCTGTTTTGCACATAGATGAAAACAATAGTCTTTTGGGCCGAGGTCGCAGGAAAAAAATAGCCTCACAAAAAGTCAATGACCAGTCAGAACTGACTGAAGGATCTGTATCTGATAATGCTGACAATGACAAAGTTGTTTACAAAGTCAACCAAGAGGGTCGCTACATATGCCAACTTTGTGAAAAAACCTTTAAAACAGTAAGTATTTTTGATTTGTGTGTGTTTTTGTACTTATGATTAGGAAATTTTCAGATGAGTAATGACAATACATAAATAGATTTCTACTAGAAGTGATAACAGATTATCTATTACACTATGTTGCCATTGTTTTTTTCTCTAGTACATTCTGTCTCACCCTACAGACAAATATCTTAAGGACTCACATGAAAACTCACAGTGACCAGAAGAACTTCTCGTGTGACCTGTGTGCGACCTCCTTTCGTACAAAAGGCTCCCTGATTCGCCACAACCGTCGTCACACTGGTACAGAGATTAAACTCTGGCTTTTCTTCTTTTTTCTGATACATTTGAACTTATTATAACCCCCGTTCTTTTACAGATGAGCGACCGTATCGCTGTACTCTTTGTGGCCAGTCCTTCAGAGAGTCAGGTGCCCTCACTAGACACCATAAAGCGCTCACACCTTGCACAGAAAAGATCCGCTTTGTTCAGTACAAGGAGATCTTGGTCAGCAAAGATGGAGTACAAAAAGGTCAGATATATACTGCAGGTGCCGGTTTCTTGTGCTTTAGGTTTCTCTGCAAAAGACAGTTATTAAATAGTCATGCGCAGTTCTATCAAAGGAAATTTGCTCTAGCTATTGAAGGATTGAACTTTTAACATGTAAAGAAGTGACAGTCCCCTGTATGTTCATTGACCAGGAATCGAAGCTGATCACAATGCAACGTCTGACCAACAAGAAGTGATGGTTGTGGAGGAACAGTCAGAGGATCAGGAGATGGTGGAGGCTCAGACTGCTGTTGTCAGTGTGGTTGAGGCTGGTTCCCAAGAGGTTCTCCATCAGGTCCACTTTACTATGGAGGTGGATGGAACAACACAGGAGCAACAGGTGAGTGAAGAAGGGATGTACATTAAGGGCTTGTTAAAAAAATCTCTATATGCTGTTGCCAGGCAAAATATATTACAGTAACTTGAAAAAGTATTTATACCCCTTGAACTTTGTTACAGCCACAAATGCAAATGTATTTTAGTGGGATTTTATGTGATCGACAAAAAAGTTGTACATAATTGTGAAGTGAGAAAAATGATGAATGGTTTTCAATATTTTATACAAATAAACATCCGAAAAGTGTAGAGCGCATTTGTATTCTGCCCCTTACAGCGATACTCCAAACTAAAATCCAATCGAACCAATTGCCTTCAGAAGTCACTTAATTAGTAAATAGAGTCCACCTGTGGATAATTTAATCTCAGTATAAATACAGCTGTTCTATGAAGCCCTCAGTGGTTTGTTAGAGAATGTTAGTGAACACACAGCATCGTGAAGTCCAAGAAACACACCAGACAGGTTAGAGTTGTGGAAAAGTGGGTTACAAAACAAGTATTTGAAGTTTAACATCTCACGAAACACTGTCCAAGCTGTGATCCAAAAATGGAAAGAGTATGGTACAACTGCAGTCCTACCAAGGCATGGCTGTCCACCTAAACCGACAGACTGGACAAAGAGAGGATTAATCAGAGAAGCAGCTGGGAGGCCCATGTTAACTCTGGAGGAGCTGCAGAGATTACTCACTCCACAAATCTCGCCTTCATGAAAGAACGGCAAGAAGAAATCCATAAGAAGTCCCGTTTGTAGTGTTAGCCAAGCCATTTGGGGGACACAGCAAACATGTGGAAGGTGCTCTGGTCAGATGAGAACAAAAATGTTTCCACCGCACATAGCGTTTTGCACTAACACTGCACATTACCCTGAAAACACCATCCCCACTGTGAAACGTGGTGGCTGCATCATGTAGTACGGATGCTTTTCTTCAGCAGGGACAGGGAAGCTGGTCGGAGTTTATGGGATAATTGATGGCCTTGATGTTGCCGGTAGAGAGACGTAACCCAAAACACTTGCAGCTGTAATAGCAAAGAAAGGTGGTTCAACAAAGTATTGACTAAGAGGGGCATGCCACACTTTTCAGACATTTATTTGTACACATATACATTACACATACAAAATGTGTAAAATTTAAAAATGTAATGTAAGTTGTATGAATACTTTTGCAAGGTACTGTATTTTAAATGCTTTCTGGTACATTTCTTGCAAAAATAAAATAAAGGGGAAGATAAGTATTTGGTATGACATGGCCTTGCCTCTGACAGTTTTTATCCTACCTGTTTGCTGTTCATCTATCCAGGTTGTGGTAGAACAGTCTCAAGCAGAAGCTTTGGCTGCAGCTGCAGCAGCTGGCGATAACCTCATCTGCCAGGCCATTATCAACTCTGGTATTGCACTGGGGACAGAGGAAGCAGTGGTTGAGGAGACATCTCAGGCAACAGAGGAGATAAACAAAGTGGTTTCTGACTGTCCTGATATTGATGAGAACATCACTGAGATCCAGATTAAAGAAGAGTTTGTGGAGTTGGAGACAGAGGTTGGTGTTTTAAATAGAAAAACGTTTTAAGGACAATATTAGTGGAAGTCTAGGGACCTGATGAACCGTTGGCGATTATTTGCATGTGCATTATGTTCATTTTCAAGCAGTCTGTCCTTATGTGATTTATTTTCAGGAAACAGTGGATGGGGATGATCAGACCTCCTCAAAATTGCACACTTGTCCACACTGTAACCGCTCCTTTAAAGGACTGAATTACTTCCGCTTTCATGTCAAGAGACATTTGGGTAATTTAAATTATATTTCCTGTCAAACCAGGTCCAAAATCTGTAACCAGAAAATGCAAGTGGGAGTTTTTGCCCATTAAAGATAAAATATCTTTTCTTGCTTCTTTTTGCAGGTTATAAGCCCTTTAAATGTACACTATGCCAGAAAGAGTTTTTGACTGGTTACCTGCTGAAAAAACACATGGAAGTTCATGTCAGTGAGAGGAGATATAAGTGTGGTGAGTGTGGCAAACTGTACAAAACAGTTGGGCATGTACGTGAGCACATGAGGGCCCACTCGGACGAAAGACCCTACCACTGTGTCAGATGCAACAAGGGATACAAAACCAAGGTGAAGTGGATGTACTTTTTGTCAGTATAATTTGAGGTCACAGCCTTTGTTTAGCTTGTCCTCACCAATTTTTGTCAACAGAGACTAACAGCAAAAGCTATTGTCTCCTGTCTCTCTCGCTCAGAATGCCCTGCAGGTGCATCAGCGGACTCACGGTGATGAGAAACCATATGTGTGTCAGTTCTGCTTTAGGGGTTTCAGGGAAAAAGGTTCTTTGGTGCGACATATCCGCCATCACACTGGTGAGAAGCCTTTTAAATGCCTGAAATGTGGTCGGGGCTTTGCTGAGCACGGGACCCTTAATCGACATATGCGTGCTAAAGGTCAGTGTGATAGACAGAAATCAAAATCACATTAATTCTCCCTTTGAGTGTTCGTTGTTTTCAGTAAGTAGTAATACATGTGCTTGTAACAAAAGATGGTTCTAATTATCACCAGGAGGCTGCCAGAAAGAAGATTCCACTGAGCAGGAGGAGCAGACATCAGTTGACAGCCTTGCCACAGCAGCCATCATCGCAGAGGACCCTCATGCCGTCCTGGTGGAATTCTCCTCAGTGGTGGCAGACACACAGGAGTATATCATCAAGGTAAGAGCCATAGTGGAGCATGTGTAGTTTCTCTCTTATGTCACAATTATTGGCTGGACAAAACGACAGTATTTTTAAAAAAACAAAACAATGTGCTATATCTGTTCACATGCATGCCAGCGATATCGCAAATGCTCAGGGTGTGAATAAAATGGATATAGTAAAATAATATGTATCAGTGCAAAAGTTTGAAATGCTTTAAAAAATTACTAAAACCTGATGAAGAAACACATGTACTAGTCAAGTCTGCATTAAGTATTATGTTAATGAAAAATATGGTTTTTCTTTTTTGCAATTTTATGGCATATGTGCATGTTTAGCTTTCGCATTAAAGAGCAACAACTTCATTTGTATTCAATTTCTTGTTTCTGCAAATATTTAATCTGCAATACAATTAGAAGCACTAAAGAACGAGTACACAAAAGTTTTTTCAGAACTACAGAACAATGATTTGGGGTTTATTGATCATACAAAAACCTCAGCCAGTAATTAATAAAAAGGAAGACTGGAATTTAATTTGGAATTTATTTAGCAATTTATGTATAGATTATTTGCCAAAAAAAACAACAACCCCTCGTTATCACAGCAAGTGAAATTTTACTAGACTTAATGCTTAAACAGCGTCTTCGAAGTTTCAAATTGAAATTGATTTGTGTTTCTACAGGTCATTTGATCTTTGTCCCTAATGTGGTGGTTAATGAGGAGGCACCATCCATCTTATTAAACGTCATTGTTGGGTGGAATGTACTGTTAGCTTTTGGTATACATTTGATTAGATCCTCTTATATTATTCAGACTCAAACGGAGGAAGAAATGCAGGAAGAAGAGGTTACACTGATTCAAGACGGCCAAAATGACGTGAGTATACGCAAATTTCAAATAACCAATATAATCTGCTGTTGTAGGAAAATGTGAATTTGTTTTCTAAAGTTTAGTGTAATGAGCATATGAAGCTGTTAACAGATAGCATAATAGATCTAACAAAGATTATTTATATCTAAAAGTTATATTTGTGTTGTTTCATATGTAACCCTACTAACGCCTCTCATATCAAACTTCTCCCTGCCAGATGGGAAACCACATCATGAAAGTAGTGCAGCGCATTGTCAGTCAGTCACAAGGTGCTGGCGGCACGGGGAGCCACCAGATCATTGTTCGCAACGTGGGAGTGGATGAGGAGGGCCCATCCATCTCCGACTGCGGTGACACGATCACCATCGCCACACCTGAGAGCCTGACGGAGCAGGTAGCCATGACGCTGGCCTCGGCCATTAGTGACGGCACATTACTCGCCACGGCAGGCACCGTGGAGACTGCCGACGGAACAGTTACCATGGTCACTACAGAGGAAGCAATGGAGGAGGGACTACAGGTGGTTCAGCAGCAGGAGGAATATATCATCACCACTCCAGAAGAGGTGGAGATTCAGACTGTTGTCGTATGATGAACAAGAACACCTGATTTGTCTTGACTGTTCCCATGTAGCCAATTCCTGTAAAGTCTGTGTGAGTTGGACATTCAATTACAGAACAAATGCCAAAGTGTTCAGAAGTCAGAAAAACTACAGACATTTCTATGTGAAAAAATGAAGCTTGCACAAGGTTGACTGTGATTGAATTTGAATTGGTTTGCTTGAATGAAGCAAAGTTAGCTAGCTAATTTGACTTTTGGCTGTATACAGCTAAAAACAATAACCAGATTAGTTTTTGTTCGTTTGTTTGTTTAAAGCCAGGTCTGACTTTTATATTTCTTTAAGGCGGTACAAACTGAACATGTCTGGGTGGATTTCCAACTTTGTTTCACGTTCTAAAATGGCAAAATTTCATTGCAATTCACTCCTGCTTCTTCACTGTCTGGGTCAGCTGTCAGGATTTACATTCAGTCATTTGGCAGACGCTTCTTTGCAAAGCGACTTAAAAGTCATGATTTTTGTTTTGTGCCCTTTAAAGACTGACCGAACTGACACTGTGCATGTGTGCCTGCTTGTCTGAGGCTGTTTAAATACACGATACATTTATTATACAGTGTCTCAGTTCTGAGCTAATATTTATAAAGCCTTTTTAAGCATGAGAGATGGTCAAAAAATTTGGTCCACTTTCCTAAGCAGTGTTTGCATTAAATAAATGGTATTTTTTTACACAGTTGACTTTCCTTTTTTTCCTGTGATTATCCGTTTGAAGGCTTTTAATTTTTTAAATGAAATAACCCCTAACCCTTTAAAAAAATCTTGTTGTTTTAAATTAATGTTTAGAATTATTTTTAACAAGTCTTGTTTGTTTTGGAAAATGTTTTTTGTTAAAAAAGAAAAAAAAGGAAGAAAATGCAGCACATAACCATTCTAGTGGCCACAATTGAGTAAATGTTTAAGCCTAGCAAAACTAAATCTTACTCTGCTTTATATCAAACTTTTCAAAAGATTGTTTGTTTTTGACTGGCTGTAGCTACTGACAAATACCTGACTAACTGATTTCTTTCTTGAAATAATACGTAATACTGATTGACTGTTCTGTAATCTTTGTTTTTAGAAGTGTGTGTGGTTGCAGGACCAATGTCTTCTAACATCTTACCCTGGAAATACCTCCTGCTTTGCACACCTGCCAGGTAAAATGCAGCATCCGTCAGGCCAGTACGAACCAATGAGTGACGCTGTTAAGTTAATATTAGTATTTGCTTTCCTCTGTTAAATTCTTCCTACCTGTAATGTATTTAAAGTAGTCTTTGTTTGCAGTAACCTTCACCATATCTACAGGGTATGTCTCTGAAACTGGTGCTCCAGTACTGAGGCTAAAACAGACACTATAATCAGGAGTGTCCCTGGCTGCTACAGCACAGTTTCTGGGTCACTCCTCAGCCCTTTGAGAAGGGCCCCTTCCACATGAGCAAGAGAGGGTGGGCCAGAGAGAGAGAGAGGGATAGGTATTTATAGAAAAATGGGGCTTTGCAGTACCTTTTCTTGCATAGAACCGTTTCAGTACCAAGTGAGCGTGTCCCAGTTTTCTGATCATCGCTCAGCCATAGGGTTTGGACTGAGGCTGGACTGCCTCACCCAGGATGGACAGCCTGATGTTCAGATGTTCTCACCTCTCCTCCTGCCTCTCTCGCCAGCTGCACACTGCTGATTCTATGATTGAGAACAGGGGGAGGCAGAGGCCTATATAACCTACCGATGTGACCCTTTAGGTACACTTGATTTGCCTAGCTGGGGAGAGGCATTTGGAGGCAGTGAGCTCAGGTGAGGAGCAGCACAAGGGTGTCCAAGGGCACTCTTTGGCTGCATTGACCCCCAGACTGGGGGTTGAGAGAGGCTGGCTGGAACGTGCCCTGCCGCAAGCCGGGCAAGGATGAGGCGTTTCCTGAGCAGAAAAGGCCGCTTCTCCCTGCGCCAAAGCAAGTCTGGGACCCGGAGTGCCTCCAAAGATTTCTGTAAGTCTATTTCTCTGAATCGTGTTTTTTACAAGGTGTTCCTGAACTGCTTCATCTGCTGGGAGTGAGATAAGGAGAAGACATAAAAGGAGCTGAGATCTTTCATATCTGGGTCGCAGCCTGAAGAGAATAGGACAAAAAGAAGTCTTGACAGTCCTCTGAGTGAGTTTTTTTTTTTTATTCAGGTGGGGAGAAAAGATTAGGCTCCACAGTTTAACGTCAGGGATCTGTTTTACATCAATAATGAGTTTGCTTTCATTTAGCGGGATGAGTTCTGCATCTCTAAGTGTTTGCTATTAACAAATGTATTTTTAATTAACTGAGCTATATCTGAATGTGTAGCCCTAGCCTGTGATTCAGTGGGATCTGATTTGCTTTTTCTGTGCTCAAGCGGATGTGACATTTCCACATTCCTTGTCTTGTGCAAATGTTTATTTTACTTTTGTTACTTTCCTCCTTTCTGTCTCTAATTTAGACTTTCTCTCCCTGTCATGCTTTTGCTCTAGCTTCACCTTTCTCTGCCTCTGATCAATTTCAAAAGGCAAAATAGCTGTTTATTGCTGTTGGTTTGATGGAAAACTGTGTGCAGTTGTTTTCTATCTGGAGTTTTTCTAAAATAAGCGTTCTCTTAAATTTTACAATCTTTCACTTATAATTTTGCACCTTGTGTTTGTTATATACGTAAAAGAAGAGTGTTGATGCTGCTCTGACTTCAGATCGAGATGGTTTATTAAATTTCTATATAGTATTTTAGGTACTTTCTGCACAGTAGTCTAGCATTAATACAGACAGTTTCTGCTCGTTATATTTTTTATGTCTAATAAATAAACATGCTGTAAAGAGCAGGAGGACAGGACTATTAATCTGCAAAATGGGAACAAAGTCAATACAGGGTTGGTAAAAATTGAAGTAGATTTTTAGTTAATGATCTGAACGTTATGAAGTAGTCTGTCTGGTTTCTGTTATGTCCTATATAAACCTTTAACATATCCAAAGAGTCGAGATGTGGGTAAGTGGTCCTGTTGGGACTTTCTCTGCTGTAGTAGAATGAGGACAGTGACCAAGGGAAGGTCAGCAGTTCAACATGTGGGCTGAATATCACCAGTGAGAAATAACCTGAATAAAGTTAAAATGCTTTTTTTGTTGTTTTAGGTGCGTAGTTTTATATTTGTGACCTCTTTTAGTAGACCGGTCTACCCGCTGTGACAGCTTCATCACTGAGGTGCCCTATTTAGACCAATGGACCGTTTAACCTCTATTTTACATCTCACAGCCTGCTCCTCTGTGTGACCAGGTTGCACTAGATTAGCGATGTTCTTTTGTATCCTTCAAGCACTTCATATACTATATGTATTTTACCAACCTACATTTTTCATGTAAACTCTTGCAATTTTATTCTGTCTGTCAATTTTCAGACCTTGGTCTCCCGGCCACCAATCAGAACTGGCCAGAGGCATTTGGTTTTCGGCTGGGTGGCACTGGGCCCAGCTACATCTTGTCCGTCGTGGAGGGCAGTAGTGCCTACCTGGCTGGCCTGCAGCCTGGGGACCAGGTGGTGGATATCGAGGGCCAGGACGTGACTAATCTCAGTACGCCAGCACTGATCGCACTGGCACAAACTCTTAAGACGGTACCGCCCAGCATCGGAGTGGTGTCACGGCTTGAGCAGGTGAGCTGGTGCCTGATAATCCACATTTTGTGTTTTTTACTGTAAATGCTGAAAAAATTCAAACATGAATGAGCCCTGCAGTGGTAAACACAGCAAAGATGCTGGTTCCCCTTCAGATTGACATTACTCCAGCCCCTGATGGTCGGTTTGGCTTCACCATTGTGGGAGACAGCCCACTGATGGTGGAGGACTGCATGCCCAATGGTCCAGCTGGTCGCAGCGGCCTAAAGGCTGGGGACTACGTCATGGAGGTTAACGGCATCCCAGTGAAGCATCACGAAACTGCCGCAGCCATGATCAAAGCCACTCAGGGCCGACCTTTGCGTCTGGGTGTTCTCAGTATGGCCCGGCGGCCTAAACGTCTGAGCAGCAGCATGAGGGTCCTGTCGCAGAGCGGGGACAGTGTTCGAGAGAGCCGAGCCCAAAAAGCTATGGAGTTCAATAAGAAGGTGGGGTGAGAAGGATGTGTTTGTCAGAGTGGTTTCTTATGTCCAGTGTAGTGTCATAGATATTAATGGATCATGTGTGTTTAATCTATCAGGTGGAGGAAGTGTTAGGAGAGGAGCCAGATGTGAAAGAACAACTGTTTGAGGTGCTGAAGCAGTACGCTGCTGAGAGGGATGTGGAGAGTCTGGCCGAGGCCCTGCCTGATATCCTGATCACCGAGGAGCATCAACAGCTGATCGACAGTGTCAGGTAGTCAAACACTTCCTCAGAATCAGACACTCAACTGTGTATTACTTGTGTATTAAGTCTTCAAGAGCGGTTTCAATTACTAACCACAATATTAATGATTAAAGAGCTAGACTGAACCATTTGTCTGCAGCAAAGTCTTCTTGCATTAATCCGTTTTGTTTGTATCAGTTTAAACTAGTGGTGTTTAATGCCTAACTGTGAAACATTAACAAAACAGTGGCCCATAAACCACAGGTTAACACTCTAGAAACGCATTCAAACACTAATCCAACTCATGTGACTCAGTAAATGACTGATCGTTTAGTTAGAAAAGGCCCGAAACAGTTTAATCAATGTTAGTCCAGTAGCAAAGCGCTACTCATCCTCGCATTCTGTCAGCCTTGCTAGCCGAAATCCACAGGCAGATCATATGTTGGTTTTCTTGTGCATTTGTAACCCGGTTCTCAAAATGTGAGAAATTATTAAATTACGAATTCTCAGTGTTTTTAAAATGGTTGTAGAGGTGCACTGTTACGTAATGGACAGCCTTACATAACAATAGAACCACAGTGACGGAGCAAAAACTTCTTAATTGGCCTAGAAAAATCAATATTTTTCAAACTCCTGCTCTCAGCATCTTACTGTGAAATATCGGAGAGGCGTACATCAAGAGAACATATGAAAAACTTTGATGTGCTGTCAATGATGTTTTTCTCCTATCAGGTGCAGTACACAGGGGTACGGTTAGAAATTCACAGCCGCATATTGCATCTCCTTCTCTTCAGCATTGATCAGAAAATCAAAACCCAAAACACAATACCTCTGCACACACTCTGCAAGTTTTTCATCAGCCCACCCCAACCCTCCATATTTTTCGTTTTTGCTCTCACTTTGACTTTCTCTCTGTTCGTCTTTCTTTTTCCATTTCTCCCTGTCAGCTGTGATCCACTCTTTGATACATGCACCAATTTTTTTTTTTTGCGGAGCACATCACTGGATGCTCTTTATTCCCTCCTCTGCATACAGCTCGTAGCAGCTACAGCCAGTTTGCTGTTGGTGGTTGAGATATGCACACATGCTAAAACAGAACAAAAACTGACACATGCCAAGACTGCATTCACGCAGGACTTTTTCTGTCTCTCTCTCACACACACACACACACACACACACACTCAGACACACACACATGCACGCGTACACTCCCTGCTCTGAAGGTTTATGCTGGAAGAGATTATGAACTGCTGCCTGAGGTGAGTACTACACAACAATTTGGTATTTTGTGTTTTGTAAAGTAGAAGTGTGTAACTTGCGTTCCAGCTTTTTGTCAGAGCACCTTAAATGACCACCAGGACGTAAAAAAGTATCGTTTCAGTCTCATGTGTAGTGAGTAATCCGTCTTCTCTCCAGCTAAAAGACAAAGCTTTATGTCCAGCATCTCAGTTTCCTCTGACACAGCTGTCTGCTTCGCAGCTGTCTGTAATCTAATAGCACATTTGCTTCCTTAGAAAGCCCCCTGCAAAAATGCTTTGTAATGTTTGTTTTGCACAGAATCCCATTAAATATGCATTAGCTGTATCCACAGAGGACTGAGAACTGTTTTAGTTGTTTTCCTCACCTTGAGGCAGCCAGAAAGTACCATTATTATCCCAGTAATAACAGCCTGTATCACCCGAATCTTTTGCTATAGTTACTCATAATTCCATCCAGGTGTGAATAGTTCAGCTGGGTGGGACCGTTAAAAGCTTTAATACGCAAAACCATCCAAGCGGTGTTTGCTTTGTAATTACAGTGTGCATATTCCTAATTAGGCTGTGCAAATCTTGCAGGTTATTGGTAAGTTTGTAGTTTTTAGAAATGGCTAAATGGAATCTTTTAAATTTTGAATTTGCAAAACCTGTTTTTAGGAAAACTGACGATCATGTTTCTTAGGTGGGAGCCTCTGGGAGGTTTTGTTTAACGGTTGTTCATGAGCCGTGCCTCAGGATGGTGCTGCTAGAAATGTCTGCTGTTGACAATGAGATGTCTGGGCAATTAGAGAAGTAGTAGAGGTCTATTTTAGAATTATTTTCTTCTTGGCAAAACAATTTGCTCGTTCTATTTTAATTCAAAGCTGCATTTTGGAGATTTAACTATGCTAGGAGCATAATTCTAGTCATGCCAGTGTTCGGTGGTCTGATGTTCAGCCAGGTCAGCACGTTGGTCAAAAATGGAATATTTCAGCAACTACTGGTTAGATTTTTTAAATTATGTCAGTCATGATCTTCAGAGGAAGCCTCTTATCTTCGGTGGTTCCCTGATGTTTGTTGTAGTGCCACTGGTTGAGACCTAGTTATCTTGAGAAAAATCGTAACAGCTGCTTGATGACTTGGACCAAAATTTAACACCCAGTGTAGCCACGTAACGAATCCTATTTACTTTAATGACTTTGCACAATTTGTCATTGTGCCGTAAATGTCTCGAAAACTGCTGGATGAATTACCACGAGGCTGATGGTGTGAGCTGATCATGAGCTGGGTGCCAGTGTCGAATCAGTGTGTCTGCTAGTGAAGTGGGATCTCTTTGTTTTGTTCACTCGCTGTCTCCTCCCCGTCCTCCTCTGTCTCCCACTCTGCCAGTCACTCTTCTGCAGGCTCAATCGCTGTCACTTGCTGTGACAGGCACACGTGCACGCACGCTGTCCACCCATCCCACCTCGGTACAGTAATTAGAGGTCGCGCATCAGAGGACGCGAGGTGTGCTCAACTGAAGTTATTTCTTTCTGTACACCTTGCAGAACTTGACCAGCTGGGCCACACGCTGCTCAGTCTGCCGCTGTCCCCTTGCTGATTTGCCTCGGCCTCCCACAGGATATGTTCTATTTTTATGCAGCCTACTTCTTTTAATAAATTCTCTCTTAGGTTTCTGACGCACTTGCCAGTGTCGATTCCTAAACGATTCCAAAACCCAGGGGTTAGCAAGTGCTTGAGCACTTGGAAGTTATGTAAAAGATTATGCATCTGAATTGTCTTCAGAGACAATCATGGAACACCTATAAGGTCTTTTGTTCCTGCAGCTCTGTAGTGCTGTTCTAATGGAATTCACTTACACTGTATCTGGATATACACTTCAGAGCTGTGAATATATTAGACTGGTGCAGTTGTCATGTATTAATATCATTTTTTGGTTATAGAATAGCTGTGTGTTTCTGCTATTTAAATTTTTTATGAATGAGCGTTTTGGATGCTGTCACACGTACAAAATGAGAGCTGCGAGTTTCGTGTTGTGCATGTGTCTTGCAGATACGTCTGTCAAAACGTCCATATGTTCATTAATTCACATTGGCTCCTGCACACACTCATTGTTCTGACCTGCCTATGAAATTCCACAGGGGCTCTCCTCTCTTCTCCATTTCCCTCCTCTCCCTCCTCACTTACTCCTCTTTTCATCTCATTCTTTCCTGCTTCCTTCGCTGAGAGAAGAGAAGATTTGTCACTCACTACCTCTGACTGCTAAATGATGGATGACTCAGTGACAAGGATTATCCTGTAACTGTGACTACACCGAGGTAACCTTGACCTTTACTTCTTTTGCTCTTGACGACGAACGGGATACAGGATGGGAACGAGCGAAGTGGGCTGCTCTAAACTCGAAGTTGGACAACAGCTGATGATGCTGCCTGAGGATGTTTTGGAAGTGTGGAGGGATGTGAACCACAGTCGCTCTTACTCTTTGCTCCCTCCCTCTCTCTTTCTTCATCTGGCTTTTTTCCGAATCTGCAGCAAGCAGTTTTGAGATCCAGGACACATTCTTATTCTTCATCTTTCGTCTTCCCCACTCCTTTGTTCTAACTAGATGGGGACTTACCGAGATAGAGGGGAGGCATTTGTGCTGCCTAACTGAGCTCAGGCACTTCCTCAAAGCCCCGAAGAGCCATGGGAAGGGATAGGAGTCTTTCCAGACACTTTCGGTATGGCTCTTCTCCTGTGATCTCGGCAGTCTTCACTGTGCTGTATATTTTATGTGCTGACTTGTGCTGAGGTTGAAATATTGTCATGCAACTGCTCTTTGGGTGTTTGTTATCAAGGTTGGTTTTGATTCATATTTTACACTTGTCATCCGCTTGCAAAAATATGAAAGTCTACGCTGTTTCTAATGTAGACTGCAGCATGAAAAACATTACCAGAAATCTAAGCTTTACTAATACCGATAAGTCTTTCTTCTTTTTTATTTCTGGGAAATTTTTACCACTGTTAGCAAAACCTTCTATTAGTGTGGTCTGTGTTTGGAAATTCACACTTGGCCCAGCTGATCAGAAGTGGGTCTGATGGTAATAATGGTTCTTCCAATGAGTTTCCCAGCTGATTGCAGTTGTCATTCATCCCTCTGTGTGCTGTGTCCTTGATCCACCCCTCCTTCAGACCTAATTATAGACTTCTCTCGCCCTGCTTATAATTGAGGGCATCCCAAGGCCTACATCCAACTTCAGTGGAGGAGGCGAGGAAGTTTCTGCCTCCTTGTTTTGGCTGGGTTACAAAATATTACAATTGAAATGCTCTCTCACTTTGTTGATGAATATGATCGACCCTTGGAGGCAATGATGGAAACAGAAATCAAAAGTAGATGGAACGAAGAAGATTGAGTACTGTTACGAACCAATAAATGGCCCCATTCTGTTTCATTTTCCCTATCTGCCTTTTGTCCGAGCAGCCACAATGATGTATGTGTTCTGTTTGGGAAAGTTCTGTGGCCTACATAGCCTGTAAGCACAGCCTACCCCGCTCCATTCCCAGTAGTTACATGACCCTGGCCTAGAAAGAGCTCTAATTCCCCTTGTTCTCTCTCTGGGTCTGTCATATTTTACTGCTTCCTTTATTTTTCCTTCTTTCTCTTCTTTGTTTCTTAATAGTTTTTCCCATCACTATTCAATCCAGTTCATTAGCTCTGTGGGCCACTTGCTTTGTCTGTGTGTGAGCTAGGTTTGCTCAGAAGACTTCTATACTATGACTATAATCCCCTCAGTCCTTTCTTTGCTATATAAACGCTCAATATAGCCATACAAAGCAGGCATGTTTCACAGATGAGCACATTGCAAACCTTGGAGGAAGTGTTGACTTATTGTGTGAACACACTCTGTGCTTAATCTCTGTCGCCTACATACACCACTTTCCTTAGCTTTATTTTAAGGTTAAAATAGTGCCTATAAATAAGATTGTCCCTACACTGATGAGAACATTGGGTAACCAGGGTCGTACTAACACATTTTCCACACACAGGTGCACCATTTTCTTTCAAGCTCATGTTCTACCGATCTTTGAAGCTTTGGCATAACCCTAATCAGTAGAATTCGCAGTCATGCCTTAGCACCAAACATTATAATATGTAATCTTTGTTATGTAAGAGCAAAAACATCTGTCTGTGTGTCCACATACTATAGGATTAATCAAAGTCAGAGAGAGATGATTGAGTTTAGCATACATGGGAAAATGAGAGGAAGTATGATTTGTTCATGTGCAACCCCAAAATGATCAAACTCAATCAACCTAATTATTTTAGCAATGTACAGGGGCAGAGAGAGGCTATTATTTTGGTTAGAAAGATGAGTGAATAGATGGATTAAGTAATTTAATGCATAATTTACATTTATGTGGTGCTTACATTCCATACATTTCATTTATTTTTGTGTTTTTACAGGTATGTACATACAGCCTGTTGTTGTTGATGTTTTAAGTTTGCAGTGGCGTGTGACATAAGTAGGGCTTCCTCAAACGGGGGGAAGAACTCACACGAGACATTGTTGTAATCAGGTGGGACACACAATCAATCAACAATTACGTCAAGATTTCCATTATGATGATGGTCATGTGTCTGAATAGATCTTTCAAAGTGTGGGTGAAGGTAGTTTCCGAAGGTTTCCCACCGTGCACCAGGTATTTCTGTTCATATTGTCCTTCACTGACCCTATAGATTGGTGCACTAAATACCATTTAGATTTACGTCTGCAAATAATACATTAATACACTGCAAGTGTGTCTCCGCAAAATAAAATAAATGTAATTGTCCAACATTACAAAAATTATCTATCAAGTCTATCAAATCCCCCCTCTATGTATGGTGAGCAAATGGAGTTGGTTGTGATAAGTTGGAGTGGTTTTTAGATTTAACCTTATACTCTGACCTGATTTACAGAAGTTTGCATTGGAACAATGTGAGGTTGTTTGACATGGCTGTAATTACAAGTGTGTGTCTGTGCGCACGTGTGCAGGCTTACATAAGCTTGAGTGAGTTAGAATTTTGTCTAGGTAAAATTCTCTAGACAAGCATATCTTTTAGCTTCCCTCGAGCTTAGATCACAAGACCCTGGTAGGGAGGCAGCTCATATTATGTCTCACTCTCAATTCAAATTCAAAACTTGATGTGGAAGTGCAGAGGAGATTCAATTTGAAGACAGAAAGAGAAAGAGACAGCCTTGTGTTGAGGACGCAGGCAGCATCATTTTGTAGATGGGTAGAAGGAAGGTGTGCAAAATAGAAAGGGGACATTTGAGGCATGTGTATATTAGCGTGGGAAGGAGGTTTTCTACTGCATATGTGTGTGTTGAACTGCAGATAAGAGAAAGATGGGAGTGTGTGTCCTATATTTAAAGGAAAGACCCTAAAACAAATGTCATAACCGTGTTATTGGCAATGTTTCCTCCATTTCTGGGGCATTTCTGTAGTGTTGTGTACTTTTATTTTCCTCTCGGATAATTGGCCAAATATAAACGGCATGCAGCACAGAGCGCTGCTACAAGGGAGCAGACATTTTGAGCAGCGTCAGACATCAGTGATAATGTCAGGTTTCAGCGCTTGTGCTGGGGATCAGACGGCTTTTCATTTCAATTTTGTGCTGACGTTGAACACTACACAAGGGGGAGTAAAATGCGGCCGCAATTCCAATTTTCCCACCAACCCTTAGCAAATATATGTACCGAAGATTAGACAAGGTTTTCTAACACTACTTGCTCTTTCTTTTTCTCTGTCTTTGTTTCCTCGATTTGACCATATCTCTCCATTTACGTAGATGCTAAACCCAGACTAGAGGAAAGTGAGTGCGGCGAGCTTACAAATCCTGCACTGGAACACACACAAAAAAAATCACAAACTCATATCTAAGAGTGTCAGATCTTGCAGAAGGAGAAGGAATTGGGAGTTAACGATGGGAGGGGGAAAATAACACCAGTAGAGAGAGTGGAGCACTTTCTCCCAGAGGTGGCTCTGGCACTGTGCTTCCTCCTTTTTGCATATTAGCTGTGAGCTGTCACTGATACCGAAGACTTTACCTACAGCTGGTAATATGACAGGACCGCACAACAAAGCTCGTCTCGAATTTTGTTGATTCTCTCACACACCTGCATCCACTCACGTGTTGGACAAATCCCTTGTACCTGCCTCGGCTCTCCCATGAGATGATGTGGACTGAACTATTTTTGAACCAATTAGGTGCATCCTGCAGCAGCAACGAGATGAAATCAGAACAAGAATCCTTCTGTTTTTTAGATACTTTGTATTATAGACCCTTTGACAGAACAGGATAACGCTTCTTAGATTTTGAGGGGATTTTTGCTGAAAAACTACTTTAATCTGATTTTGTTTTTGCTGTATTTGTCATATTACTCTAATGAACAGACGTATAAATTCAGTGACAACACACAAGAGAAGCTGAACTAGAAGCTGCTGCACTTTTAAACCTTTTCTAGTCAGTCTGAGGTTGTCTCTGGTTCCACAATGTTTGCCAGGATCTTCATTCCCAAGAAGCATCGGGAGCGTTTTGATGAAGTGGTTTCCCAGAGTCTAATGAGCCGACTCAAGGGGCGCAGCTTCAGTGACCCCAGCCGTAACCACCTTCGTCGCAGCCGCAGCGAGGATCACCCCGAGCGCCTTCTGGTCTCCACCCGTGCCAGTTCCGTACCACGCACCCACGCAGAAGAAGGCGTGGCCCCCCCTGCTCGCGGCATGCGCAAGACCACCTCTCTCATAGCTGGCCACTCCAGTGGCACCACCACAAACTGCAGGTTTGTATCAGTGACAAGTTGCAACCTCACCCAGTCAAAGGTGATTTCATGCATTTTATTTGACAGAATGTGTTTTGACCTTCCATGTTCAGGAGTTACAGATTTAGTTCTTGTCGGCAACATTCTGCATGTCTTTTTCAGTTTTCAAAGAAAACCATTTTCCATAAATAACATTTTCTCTCCCCTCATGTCTGATCAAATTTATAAATTCTCCACACAAGAATTGCTGTGACAGGTTTTTCTGTGTAAACATGGAATTTATGCATCTCAGATGTGGGGGAGTGAAGTGAAAAATAGATGTCTGTTCTATTCCTTTTTTTATCTGCCGTGATGTTGTTTTCTCTCTCTATTTAGATGTCAAAATTATGATCCCATTTATCAGCTCTTTTACATGATTACAAACATCCTGGCACCATCTCTTGAAATTGTAGCAAAAAGAACATGCTTAGCTCTTCTGTGGCTCTGGCTTGCGAAGATGTTACACAGCTCCTAGGGGATCCACTGTCCATATTTAAATAGGTTTGTTCATGCAGGATGTGAATTTAAAGTAGTCTGCTGCATATGGTAATCTGGAGAAGGGCACAATTTCAGGATGTCATAGAGAAAATGCATAACTTGTCAACCACAGCACTGGGTGCAATTAGTCTTAGTAAGGACTCCCCTTAAGTACACTTTGTATGGAATATCCAGTGTCTATTTTAGGTCTAACACTGTGTCCATGTTAACCTGTGTGTTATTACAAATTTACACACATTTTGTGTGCACAGAAATGTGTAAACCTTACTCTAGACAGTCATTACATATGCAAATTTAGCAGTTCATTGAGAAAAAGTAGATCATGTTAAAGTTACTGTTTGTTTTAGTGTAGAGGGCCTCCGGTTATTAATTAAAGCTCAAATTGTTGTCTTTAGGACAGTGAGAGTGTGCAAGGGCAACATGAGTTTTGGCTTTACTCTCAGAGGTCACGCTCCAGTGTGGATTGACTCTGTCATTCCTGGTAAGTTTAAAGTGTGTGTGTGTGTGTGTGTGAGTGAGAGAGAGAGAAAACTGCACTATTACATGAGTGTCTTTAGTTATTAGCACTCTTTTTACACTTTATAGACAATAGTCATATCAGACATTTCTACTCCTTTCTCCTCTGCAGGAAGCCCTGCAGATAAGGCAGGTCTGAAACCAGGAGATCGCATCCTGTTTCTTAATGGACTGGACATGAGGTTGAGCTTGTATCTGCATTGAATTGCTGTTTAACATAAATATGCTAATATTGGAAGCCACTCAAGATGTTTTGTTGTTTTTGGAATTCATCAAGTTTTTATGAACAGTAGAAATCCCATTTTGAATAGATTGTGCTTTTTCTAAATTTATCCACGGAATGAGTAATTGCTACCTCAGGGAAAATTATAATGAAAATTAACCAGCTTTCATTCATGTATTTATATGGCTGTCATCCAGTGTGTGTCTGCATTTGTCTCTGCATTTGTAGAACCTCTTCCCATGAAAAGGTGGTGTCCATGCTGCAGGGCAGCGGTGCTATGCCCACTCTGGTAGTAGAGGACGGCCCACCTAGTTTCACCCTGGCAGAACAAGACTTTGCGGGGAGCGGTGTTCCCACAGAACGTGCACGATCTCCTGTGCTTAGTTCCCTGCAGTGGGTAGCAGAGATCCTGCCTCCCAGCATTAGGGTTCATGGCCGCACCTTCGGACAGCAGCTGGAGCACCTGCTGACCATCCAGGAGAGATACACCATCTGTAAGGCTTTGGAGAATTTCTTCCAGCACAGGTGAGCAGGGGGCAGAAGCATGTGATAGGAAAGGGAGGGAGTGACATGAGGTAGAGGATAAAGTGAAAGCAAAGGGGATAAAAACAACTGGAAGTAATAGCTGAAC
Organism: Channa striata; assembly: GCA_033026295.1. Lineage (NCBI taxonomy): Eukaryota > Metazoa > Chordata > Actinopteri > Anabantiformes > Channidae > Channa > Channa striata. Next base: position 17,338,267 of record CM065180.1, on the reverse strand, counting down.
ATAATGTGCTGTTTGACCTGTTCCACCATAACTACAGTTTATATTGACAGCGCAATTGAGGATATAAACGCATTAACATCAGGTAGTGTCACAACATAGCACAGGGATAATGGAACAAAAGTGTGTGGATTAATTTATTTTTAAGGTTCTATTTGCATTGAATTACTAATTTAAGTTTATGTTAATAAATGTATGATCATAATAAAAGGTCATCTAAAGAAGATTAAGGAATTTCATAGGTCAACAATTTAATCCCTTGTTGCTGGTGTGGGTTCACTGTCAAAGCATTGAGTCTACTGTCTACATTTCCCATATAATAACAATATCTTTGGACCCTTTCAGCCTGTTAAATGCCTAAGTCTTAAAAATATTAAGTCATAGTCTCTAAAGCCAATAATAAACATAATAATATGGTCTGACATATGTTGAGAGTTTTGTTAGACTTTAGACAGAGGACACTTTTTTCCATTTCATGCTGCCTGTAGATTGGTGCCCTGATCTTAGCTTGACTTTGATTTCTGACATGACAGCGAGACAACCTCTGTCACCTTGCCTTTGTTTCCATAATTACAGGAATGTTGACTCCTTAATTGTGGATGTGTTCCCGGTCCTTGATACTCCTGCCAAGCAAGTTATCTGGCAATTTGTTTACCAGCTGCTGACGTATGAGGAGCAGGAGCAATGCCAGAGCAAGATCTCCCGTTTTCTTGGCTTCAAAGCGCCAGGTGACTGCACGCTTTTGTCCCTTTTACCATTTGCTACACACGGCTTTTAAGATTTATAGGCGTATCCATGAAAAAGTGTTTCTGTCATTGGGATCTTGAATAAATTTGCTGGTTCCGTAAAGATCAATAAACTTAGCAGCCCCCCATATACCTTTGCTGCTTCCTCTGCATTGCCAGTGAGTGTGTGTGTGTGTGTGTTCCAGTTCCACCTCCACCACCACCACCCCCTCCTCCAGAGCCTGAGCCTGCCCCTGAACCCCATCGCCGTAGCAGTTCCATGAGGGTAACAGGGACCACGTACAGGAGCAGTGTGAGGGGACGTAGCTCGGATGACCTGGTCATTGGCACACACTTGGGCATGGGTATAGATCTTCATTGTTTTCCTCGTTATCTTGCTCAGTAGCAGCAGTAAGACCACATCAACCATCACACCTCTGATTCATATTAGCATCAAAGTTATTTTAATCATCATCACTCACCTTATCTTTATTATCATCATTAGCGCTTCCAATCTGTTTGCTTGTTTTTAAGTTTTTATTTCTCCCATCACCAATGTGCCTGACATCAGTTTAAACTATATAGTTTATATATAGAATAATACTTTTGCATAATGGTGTGAAACCAAAACTGGACTAAATCTGATACAACTGGCTGCTGTATTGTGCTAATTAGAGCCCACTGCCTAAAAGTCTGCCAAGTGTGCTGAGGCTCAGTCGCAGCTGGCCGACTTGGCCGCCGTACCTGTGTTGTTTTTATCTGAAGTCGTTCTAATAGGTGTATTACCATAGGCCTCCGTACAGAGCCAGTGCTGGAGACAGGAATGAGGCTGGCCCCAGGGGAGAGACAGTCAGGAGATGGCACCTCCCTTCCTGAGACTCCCAACAATCTCACCAATGTATGTAGCAAAACCCACCTTAATAGGAAAGTAGGCTTAATATTAATCAGGAACAGAAGTTTTACTTTGGTTTCTCTGTACATTTCCATCATACAAGCTGTCAGCAGTCTACGCTGAACTGGAGAACATGTATTCAGCCAAGAGGTCCAAGTCTTTGAAGAGTCGCCCTCCTCCTGCCCCTGAGAGTTTGCTGGATCTGGAGCCTCCTTCACGCACTGCTTCCCCTTCAATAAGCGCTAACACAGGTAGCCAACAAGTATGAATTTATACAAAACCCATAGCAGCTGAAGATTATCTGATATACTGTATAAAATAACGATTGTGTGCATGTGTGAGTCTGTTTTAGTGGAATGGTTTAAGGGAAGCAGGGTAAGACAGTGCTTCAGAAAATAATGGAAAATCCCAAGGTAACAAACCCATTTCTGACTCAACTGAAAATCCTTGAATTTTACATAGAACCTTTTATTTTTGATTACAGCAAGCCCACGTTTTGAAACGGTGCCCTTCGTGTTCTTCCTACTACAGTATGTTTGTATGGGGAGAGAGAACCACTGATTTAATAGAAACATGGTGTAGAACATGTATAAGATTTTATTAATTCTTCACATTAAGCAAGGAAAGCAGTTTGCACTCATGAAAACAAGGTGGGAACGTCCTCGTTGAATTTGCATCTCGTGCGACCAGGTTCTCAGGTTGCAGGAAGTCGAGGTGCAAAGTAGTTTGTAAAAACGGTAACTGAATAGAGACCTGAAACGCTTACTTCATAATGAGGATATGGTGATGGTGGAAGTGGAACTAGAAAACACACAGTTAAAAACCTCTTTAATCAACCATGTGTCTTGTAGTAACCTTTCATGCTGTTCCCTTTTTTTCTAATATTTATTATTAAAGATATTAGTTTCACTGTTTCACTCAGGCATGGAACAAAACTTCAGCTGTAAATGTCTTTCCTTATCTCAGGTAGCCGAAAGGGTCCACCACCGCCCACATCCTGGCCTGAGCCTCTCCCCAGTCCACCTTCAGCTCAGTTCTACCCACAGGGACTAACGAGTCAGACCAGTGGGGAGTCCAACCCCTACATCAGTTTGGACAGTCCCCCACCATCACCTCCAGATCCCCCTGACTTCCCATGTAGTCCTCCAGCTCACCGCAGCAGCAAGCGGCGTTACACCTTCTCCAAACCACCACGATCGGAAGACACAGATCGCTTTTTGGATGCGCTGAGCGAGCAGCTAGGACAGAGGGTGGCCCTTGTGGATGACTTCCTGTCTCCTGAGAATGACTATGAGGAGGTAGCGTGATATAAAACTGCACCAATGAAAGAAGAAACCATTTTGAACAAATATGTTGATGAAGGCCCTTGAAGTTGTATATAACCTATAACATTGACTTTAAAATGATTTTAAAATGGAAAGCTAGCTTAAAGACATATTATGTATCGGTTTCAATTATTTTGTTGAAATATATGCTTCCAAATCCGTAACCAGAGAAGTGCTTACAAAGCTATATGTGACCCAGTTTAATTGAGCAGCAATGACAGCAGGGCAGAAATATTTGCTTGAAATTATTTTTGAGCTACATTCATCCTTCTAGTCAATCAGAGGGAGAGGGAAAGCTAGATAGAGGAGAGTGGATTGACTTTCAAGTCTCAAGTTACATATTGTAGTATAACATTTCTCCAAACTCTTCTAAAAATGAGAAAAAACATTTGATACCAAATAATAATATCTAAATGTAAAACCAATTTCCCATGTAAATACAATCATACTCGCACAAACAATAAAGCCACAAGCCAGTGCTCGTTGCATATTTCTTCCTCATGGAATACCAGTTTCCTACAGTTCAGTATTGCAATCCTTGTGTGAAATGGTTAACTAGCACAGAACAATACATATAACCATACATATATATATTTATACACATTACACCATGAATGGGTACAGAGCTCTCTTTCCTGTAAACCTAAAAACACAGCTAAGACATCATTGATACCTACTGTTCTACAGTCTGGTCCAAGACACAATTAATTTTATCTTTGGTTTGTTTACTACATTGGCAACATATATAAAATATTTTGACTTTACACCTTTGCAGAGAAATGCAGCCTACAGATTTGTAGAACAAATGCAGTTTGAATAGGCACTAATATTCTTTTTTCACAAAAGTCTCTTTTTGTAGCCGCTTTTGAAAAATAAACATATTTTTGATCAGCTCATCAAGTTTCAAAAGTTTAATTTACTTGTAATTGGTGTTAATGCCAGGATGTTGTGCAGATGGGCTTCCCAGATGAGGAGGATGAGGATAACGAAGAGGAGTTGGGGGTTGACGATGAAGAAAATGGAGGATTTGTGGCCCCAGAGCTAAGCAGCCCAAGCGATGTGCAAAGCAGCAGCGGGGAAGAGAATGCCTCCTCCCTCACCTACTCCTCCTCCTCCGACCACATCCCTCCTCCCCCCATGACCCCTCCTCCGCCCCCACCTGTTCAGTTCAATGACCCTGCTCCTCCACCTCCAGCACCTTCACAGGTTCAGGTTCAGCCTCAGCAGCAACAACAACAGCAACAACAGCAACAGCAGCAGCAGCAGCAGCAACTTAATTACACCCCTGAACACTCCCCAAGAGCATATGTGCCCATTCGCCGGAAATCTGGCCCCCCTCCACCCCCTCCACCTCGCAGTAATCCACCACCGAAACGGCACTCTCTACATAAAGTGTTGCCCACAAGAGAGGACCTTCAGGTCCATGCTACCATCCAGGAACTAAAAGCCTACCAAGAACAACAAGCCTACCAGGAACAACAAGTCTATGAGGAGCAACAAGCGTTCAAGGAGAGGCAGGCATATGAAGAGCAGAAAGCTTTTGAAGAACAACAACTGTTTCAAGAGCAGCAGGCCTTCCAAGAACAACAGGCCTTCCAGGAGAAGGTTTTCAAAGAGAGACAGGCCTATGAGGAGCAGAAAGCTTTTGAAGAGCAACAAATGTACCAAGAGCAACAAGCCTATCAAGAAAGACAAGCGTTCGAACAGCGTCAAGCCTACAAGGAACAAAAAGTGTATGAACAACGTCAAGCCTACAAGGAGCAAAAAGCATTAGAGGAACTTCAAGCCTACCAGGAGCAGAAAGCCTACAAGGGACAAAAAGCATTTGAGGAGCTTCACGCCTACAAGGAGCAAAAGGCATTAGAGGAGCTTCAAGCGTACCAGGAGCAAAAGGTCTTCAAGGGGCAGAAAGCATTCGAGGAGCTTCAAGCCTACCAAGAACAAAAAATCTACAAGGGCCAAAAAGCATTTGAGGAGCTTCAAGCCTACCAGGAGCAAAAAGCATTAGAAGAGCTTCAAGCCTACCAGGAGCAAAAAGCCTATGAGGAGCGGAAGGCATACGAGGAGCGGAAAGCCTTTGTGGAGCAACAAGTGTATGAAGAGCAACAGATGCAACAAATCTACCAGAGCCACCACTCGATGCCTGCCCAGCCAACACAGCAGAAAGCCCAATCCCCACTTCCTCTCCAACAGTTGCACCAGTCCTTGCCCCCACTTCCATCTGCAGACTCCATCCATCACCACCCCAACCATCCTCTCTATATAATGCGCCAAGCACAGCAACAACAGGCCCACCAGATTCATCACCACCGACGTCTGTCTCGTTCAGCCCCGCCTCCACATCAGCCGCCAACGCAGCCGCCATCCCACCCCAGAGAAAGTCAGTACACTGAGGGCATCTACCAAAGCCATCACGGTTTGAGGCCCCAGCCCCACCATTCTTCAGCAGAGATGCTCCACCAAGCCCCAGCCCATCATTCCTCTGCTGAGATGCTCCACCAGTTGCAACAGCCTGAGGCCCACCACGCATCTGCTGAGGTGCTCCAGCAGATACAGCAAGCCCATGCCCACTACTCGTCTTCAGAAATGCTTCACCAAATGCATAAATCCAAAGCTCATCATTCTTCAACGGAGCTTCTGCACCAAGCTCATGAAATGCCGCAAATCCAGCCTCACCACTCTTCAACAGAACTTCTCCATCAAGCTCACCAGATGCATCGGGGTCAGCCGCACCATTCATCCAGTGAACTGCTCCATCAAGTGCACAAACCACAGGCCCACCACTCGTCCACAGAGGTACTGCATCAAGCACATCAGATACACCAACCCAAGCCGCATCACTCCTCCACGGAGCTTCTGCATCAAGCCCAGCAGGAGCCTGCCTCCCTCCCAGTTCAGCTAAACAGGGACAGCCACTCCCATCAGAGCCGCAGAAGTCTTAAAGGTCATCATCAAACCCAAGTGCCACCACAAGGGAGACACCAAGAGCAGCAAATGCACCAAACACATCACCCCCAGCCCACCAAACCCTCCCCCCAGAGACCCCACTCTATCCAACAGACCCATCACCACTCCAGCACACCTCAGATCCATCACATCCACCACATGACCCCACAGCCCCCGCCACAAGACTTCCAACACCAGATTCACGTCATTCACCCTCCCCAGCAGCCCCCAAGGCCACAACCCTTTCTCTCCACCTTTCAGCCCCTCCAGCCGCAGCAACCCACCCTCTCCACATTCCAGCCCCTGCCCCAACACCAGCAATCACAGCACCAAGTCCAGTCCTCCACCCAGACAACTCGGCCACAGTCCCAGCCATCACATCACCTGCTGCAGTCTCAACAACAGCCGCAGTCTCAGTCAACGCACCATAAACAATCACACGGCCAGAGTCCAGCCCAGTCCCTCCCCCACTCATTGTCTGATCCCACAGAGCACCTGGAGCCCCCTCCTCCACCACCCTTGCCCCCACCCTGCTCACCTCCACCATTGCCAAGACCCAATCTTTCAAGAATGGACTCCAACCACATGAGTGTTAAGAGACTGCGCTGGGAGCAGGTAGAAAATTCTGAGGGCACCATCTGGGGCCAGGTGAGTTGTGTAAGGTTTAAAGTATGCTTCTTCTGCAACATACTTACATTAATTAAAAAATAATAAAGCTCTGGGTTCACATGTTACACTTTTTGCATGGCTTTGGTAGTTGGGAGCAAACTCTGACTATGACAAACTGCATGACATGGTGAAGTATCTGGATCTGGAGCTGCACTTTGGAACACAGAAGAGCTCCAGTGAGTAAAAGTGTATGAATATCTGCAGTGGTGTAAATGTAAGCGCAGTCAAATTCTGGAAAATGTACACTAAATATGAACAGTGCATTCATATGTTTGACATTCTACTGGATCCATTTTAGTGCTAGCTCCAGAGCCGACTGTCCAGCCAGAATCGTTCAAGAAGAAAGATGTGATCGAAATTCTGTCCCATAAAAAGGCTTACAATGCCTGTAAGTATAAAACGGTGTGTTATTTATATTTCCATATACTACGCTAGAAGGTAAACCCTGTATGTAAACATGGCTGTTGCAGAACAGTCTTCATTGTCCACACTGTGAGGAAGTTTTGAAAATATGAACACTTTATAATTCATCTTGTCACTGTCCAAAGTTGGTAGCTGCTGAACTAACATCTTTTTTTTTTGTACTGCCAGCCATCCTGATAGCACACCTGAAGCTGTCTCCTGGGGAGCTGCGTCAGGTCCTGATGAACATGGCCAGTGATAGACTAGAGCCAGCTCACATCAAGCAGCTGCTGCTGTACGCCCCCGATGCGGAGGAGGTCAAAAAGTATGAAGAGTATCGACAGGACCCCAGCAAACTCAGCGAACCAGATCAGTTTGTGCTGCAGGTGAAGCCCTTGCAGGAAGTGGACGCGGGCGGTTGTTGCTGTCTATTCATTGTCACTTAGTGAATTGCTTGTTGTGTGTGTCGTCCAACAGATGTTGTCGGTACCAGAGTACAAGACCCGGCTGCAGAGCCTCCTTTTCAAATGCTCTTTACAGGAGAAGACCGAGGAGTTGAGAGGAGCGTATGACTGTATCTACAAGGCGTCTGCAGAGCTAAAAAGCAGCAAAAAGCTGGCTAAGATACTTGAGGTATAAAATGAAAAATAACACGTTTGTCAGTTGTGACATTTGAAGAACAGTAATCTCTGTTTACTAACTGTATTTTGCTTAGCTTCATTTATGTTTCATGATTTTTTTTTTTTACTGTCATTTGTATCAAAAAGAACAAAGAGACAGTTACAGATCGGCTTGTTGCATTGTGGCTTTTTTTTTAGTTTGTCCTGGCGATGGGAAACTACTTGAATAACAGCCAGCCAAAAACCAACAAGCCTACAGGCTTCAAGATCAACTTCCTCACCGAGGTATATATTACACTAACCGATATGTAAAAATATGATGGACAGTTTTTTCTTTCTTATCATGATATGTAGTTAATAAATCCATTATAACCTCTGCAGTTGAGCACTACTAAAACAGTGGATGGAAAGTCAACATTTCTGCATATTCTGGTGAAGTCGTTATGTCAGCACTTTCCTGAAGTGCTGGATTTTTCCAAAGATCTTACTATGGTTCCTCTTGCAGCTAAAGGTAGATGCAAACGAACGGTTTTTAAAAAACAAATCTTTAACTTTGACACTTCTTACAGCTCTGAAACTTCGAATTCACTGTTTTGCATTGGCCTACAGTAAACCAGAGGAATATTACTTCAGATCTAAATGACCTTCATACGACCATCCAGGACATTCGTTCAGCCTGTCAGAAGATGCCTGCAACTGCTGAGGATCGTTTTGCTGTTGTCATGAGCGTATCCTTCACAAACGTTCCGTAAGCAAAGAGCTCTGAGATATTTAAGGTTAATAAAGCAATACATAAAGCAAAAACATTTGCGGCCCTTGACTCCAGCATGTGTAGAACTTCCTGGAAAACAGCCATCCATCAGTCCAGTCTCTGGAGTCTCTTCAACAGAGAGCAATGGAAGAATTCAGCAAAACCGCCTCTTACTTTGGAGAAGACGGCAAAGCCACAAACACTGAGGCCTTCTTTGGCATCTTTGCTGAATTCATGAGCAAGTTTGAGGTGAGAAAGAATGATTTAGCCTCTCATTTATATAAAAAAAAATCCTAATTTCACATTTATGTTATGAAAATCTAAACTATATGCGTGTTATCTTCTACAGCGCCTCCTCAATTTTCCCCAAACTAGTGGTCCCAAAAGCATATTTGTATCTTCAAACAGCCTGTGATGTGTAAATTGAACTGTGAATACCTCATTAATTCCTCAATTTTTTTCTCGGTCAGTGTTTTGTTTTTTGTAAAGCTCATACACTCTGTTTAGCAATGAGCACTGCATCGAATTAGTTGTGAGAACGCCGCCTGCTCACTAACAAGGAGCTACCTGAAGAACAGGAACACAATCATTACGCTGACACTCAGTAATTAACGTTCTGTCAAGCCTCTAAATAATGTTTCAGCAGTGTAGACCTGTTTTGATTTAGTAGCTGAATGATTTGCACAATTCACATTCAGTTTTACAAAGCACAAAGTCCAATATATATTTTTTTTAATGTTCTCATCATATGAGTATAATTTGATGTCATTGTGATGATCTTTTGTAATTGGTCTTTTTGCTTTGCTACCCCATTCAAACAAGATGGCTAAAAAGAAATATTTTACAATAATAAACACAAGGACAATAACAGATTTTTACAAATATATTTTCATACATTTGATCATTTTAGTGCTGAAGTCCTCGTCACTCAATACTGACAAGAGTCACATATGCATATGATAAACTGCAGGAAAATAAAATGATTACATTTACATGCACAATAAAAGTACATTATTAAGTTATTAAGAATCCATGGTAACAATACAGTTTATGTTAGCTTACAAACCCTGTCGATTCTTTACCACAGAGAGCTCTCAGTGACCATCAGGCTGCAGAAACCCTGAAAAGCCCCAGGAGTCCACGAATGGCCTCCCCGTTGGCCTGGTAACCCACACACATACGTGAAGTCGAGCATGCATTTAATACACACAACTATCTACAGACTGTACGCACGTGTTGTACAGTTTCTACCGTACATGCACACGTACACACACACTATTCAATACATGTGGAGTATGTAATGTGTGTGTTTGTGTTTCTGGTTACACTGAGGGAAACAAAATGTGTTTTCCATCAACGATAGATCATTTTGCAATATGCAAGTGGTGTTGTGTGTGTGTGTGTGTGTGTTTGTGTGTGTGTCCTAACCTAAGTTTTCGTTTAAAGTTTTAATGGCTGAAACTCCTGCATAGAACACGTCCTTATTTCGTCGAGGTATATCTACAGTTTAAAAGATAGTTACTCAATAACACCGTGTAGTTAAAGCTTTCTTTCTCCAAGCCTCACTTTAGGTCGAACCCAAAAGTGTGATAATATGTGATAATTATTTTACAATACTGTCTATGTGATATGTCCTCAATTTAGACACAGACTTGTCGAAAATAAGTTTTATTCTGAAATAGATGCTTAACATATCCCCACGTGCTGTTCGGGGTTTTGGAAGAAACCACAAAAGCAGTTTTTTCTATTAGTTGTGTATTTTTGTAAGCTGCTCACCACACTGAATGTAAAATAAGTTCCCTCCTGTTTTCTCTCTGACATCGGCTGTCCTCATGATGTATTGTTTCATTTGTTGCATCATGTTTGTGGATCAGTTGTAGCTTTAAGACCTTGTTCCCCAAATGATATCGTTCATGTGTTATACTACTAACAACCGTGTACATATGTGACCGTGTCAGTGGGACATTGGCACTCGTTTAAAAAAGGACGACTGTTCCAAGGATCAAGTCAAAAAGACACTGATGGCAGATTTCTGCAGCGGGATTATGTGGAATGTGCAATATGTGAACGTTTACCGGTGTTCTGCTCTTAGATGTTTTACTCATTAAGCTGAACCGGAGATATCTGGTGTTTGTACTGTACAGAATGAGAGTGAATATAATGAAAACATATGCTAAAATATATATTAAACACTTCTGTTATTGGTTGTGTTACACAGAGCCTTTCTGAGAGGACTGCAATATTAAGTTGAGTGTAGCAGGTGCAGCATTTTACACCATTTTCAAATAATAATGCAGTAGCCTGTCATATATACCAATAATTTGTAAGATTAAAGTAATATTTTTAAATGTTAATGGTAAGAGACACAGCTTGTAAAATCTTTGCTTTTTAATGGTTAAAGGTTTTTTTTTGTTTTGCATAAATTATAGAATGAAAACCTCTAAAGCATTGCTGTCCATTTAAGGCCTACAAAGTGTTAAGTCTGTATTTTGTATTGTATCCCAACAAAGCTGACAACTATAAAGAGTTGGATGGAATCTATCTGTGCCTGCCGCGTGCTGTTTTTGCAATAATCCACATGGTCTCTGAAGATAATCACATCAAAGGCGTTTATGGTAAATAGTCTGCACCTATGTAGAGCTTTTCTGCACTTTTGGCACTAAAAAAGTGCTTTTACAGTTCAAATCACAGACTGGGACTGGGACTCTCTCTCTCCCATGAGCTAAAGCCACCCCGTTTATGTTCTTATGTAATTATATCTCCAATTCCCGCAGCTGTTATGCTGTAAATAAGACGTCTTTACAACTTACTGCAGCTGACACTCCTGCAGTTACTGAAAAAGTTCACCTGACCTGCGGCACAAACCTTTCACTAGCTTTCCACTTTAGCTCAACCTTGCTTTAGGATGTTTGTGCCACTGCCTAATTCTTCTTTAGTGTAATTTGATTGACTTTGAAAAGCATTTAATTATGTCGGCGTTTCACTGGCAGCAGAAGGGTGTTGTGCAAACAGCATTTTGTGGAGAGTAATAAATCGCTTACATTTTAACTCAACCTTGTAGTATGCAAGAAGAGAGTGGAGTTTGATCTTTCGGTGAGCTGCTGAGTCTTACAGACAAACATGAGATTCCTGGGATCATCCTCTGTGACACGCTGTATTGTTTGGGCCAGACCGCTCGGCTCAAGACAGTCCAGTTGGAAAGGTACATCGTGCGAGCACCTACTGGAAGGTGAGTTTTATTTTAATTGGTAGAAATATCTAAAACACGGCATGTGGGAATGGTGCTAGTGTTTATTGGTGTTTGAGTTGCTGTATCATTTTAATAGATTTACAATTTAAATGTAACAAAATACAGTATCTTCATGGCTTCTTTCCAGAGGAAGTACTTGATAAAACTACGTGTCAAAGTTCAAGGAAAGTGTGGCTTCATGCTCTGATGCAGTTTACAAAACGAGTGTGTCGAAAGTAAATCGCAATGTTACGGAAATTTATATTGATATTAAAGTCAGATATGATAATGTTCCGTTTAAGTAGTGGTCAACTGGAGATAATGTCCATAGGGTTAATTAGATGGAAGTACATGACTATTATCTGGAAAAAACAGGGTCACATTTTTCGAGCATGTTGGTGCATCAGTGTATTTGTACTTGCTTTCATAATTCCTCTTGTTCATACTGGTCCCAATTTAAGTGACACAGGTGTTGCTTTGTGCTGTTTGTCTGATGTTAATAAAGCATCAGAATCACGACTTAGACAAATTAAATGAAACTCTAATAAGTATATATTATTCAAGTTGTTAGTCATTATCATGAATTCAACACAAACAAACATTTTACATCAAATATTTTACAGCATTCCATGATGTACATGTAAAGATTGAGCTGATTAAAATTTTTATATGGTGTAGAGAGATTTATATCTTCTTATCTGCAGTCTAATAAATGCATTAGATTGGAAATAAAATGTAGCAGATGAAGGAAATACACACAAACTGCACCTTTTAATTGTACTTAAGTACTATACAGGAGTAAATGGTCGTTTGTTACGTTGAACATAGTAATACCTTAATTATTACTAAAGCTAAATCCATAACAGGCCTTTGTTATCTAAAACAACAATAATTTGCTGCTTGTATTATTTCCAATTTAAATAAGATTTGTTGCTGTACTCACTATTTGAGCAGGCTACACAATTTAGTCACTTCTTTGATTCCAGATGACGTCTGGTCTTGCAGTGGGACGCCAAGTTAGCAGCATGACCCCGTCTCCGTCTCCGTCTCCGGGGAGCCCAACTACCCTGGATACTGTCGATATCGTGGTGCTGGTGGTCTACTTTCTGCTTGTACTCGCTGTGGGCTTCTGGGTAAGTACAGGGGAAGTGTTGGGACAGATTTCAGAAGTACAGAAGTACTGGCTTAAAACCAAACATTTTGCACCGCTCACTGCCTCCTCGTCCTTTTGTCTCTAAATGCCACTAATGTTCCTGATTATGAACAAAATATCCCGTGTTACTGTGTTGAAAACAGCAGCTTGCTCCCTTTATTACACTCATGATTGGTAACAGGAAGGCACCTTCCCAGTAGCAGAATAGAAAAATGATGACATGAAATTACGGCTTCCTCTGATAAGAAAAAAACTATGGCTTGTGCTGTTTTATGCTGTGAACTTATTGCACTTTCATACTTGACAATTTGAAGACAAGTTGTGTTTGTCAATAAATTCATTCTTCAGCTGTATTTATAAGGAGTCTCATTTTTCTACCAGTCCATGTGCAGGACAAAGCGCAGCACTGTGGACGGATACTTCCTGGCTGGGAAGAACATGACCTGGTGGCCAGTGAGTCAAACACAAACTGATTGTAATTCCAACAATAAGTGCTTTGAAGTAATTATTTGCATGACTCTCAGAGAGACTGCAGCCTCCTTTGAAACTTCCTTTAAAAGGTCGTTTAAAGGTCAGATGGAGGCAGACGGCCTCTGCAGTCCTGGCTTATGATCCTGATCGTGACCCTCTTATCTATATTTAGGTAGGTGCTTCGCTGTTTGCCAGTAACATTGGCAGCGGACATTTCATTGGCCTGGCGGGGTCTGGAGCTGCCGCAGGAATCGGGGCTATTGCCTACGAATGGAATGTAAGAAATCTCTTAGGTGAATCTCTTAGGATTCAGAACGCCACCATGAAGCCAGCTTTAGCTTGAAGTATTCAGGGCAGTTTTGAAGGCGCTGATGATTGGTAATCCACAGGGCATGCTGATGGTGCTGCTGCTGGGGTGGCTCTTCCTGCCTATTTATATTGCCTCAGGGGTGAGATGGCGCCACACACGGTCCAACAAACCGTACTGTACATACACACACCTGCACATACCTGCTCATTTACGTCCCGACATTCAATCCCCATCTGTGTTTTCCAGGTAACAACGATGCCAGAATATTTGCAGAAGCGATTTGGTGGGAGAAGAACACAGTTATTTATAGCTGTCCTGTCCTTGTTTATTTACATTTTTACCAAGATATCGGTATGATACAAATCCATAGTGTCTATACATGCATGTGTGCAGGCTTTTGAATTTTTAGTTTTAGATTTATCTGCTTGCCTTCTCTTCTCCGTCAAATATTGCATCCAGTGCGTGTGTTTTTGGTCAGGTGGACATGTACGCTGGGGCAGTGTTTATTCAACTTGCCTTACAATGGGATATCTACCTTGCTGTGGTGCTGCTGCTGTCAGTCACCGCCCTCTACACTGTTGCAGGTGACCTTTTCTCCATCTCTCCCCATTTCAAAATCCTCATAGCTTATTGCTCGATGTGCACGTCACTGGCTGTTGAAATTACAGCACACATTGCATCTTGTGTTTTCCAGGCGGTCTGGCTGCAGTTATCTACACAGATGCAGCTCAAACTGCGATCATGCTGGCGGGAGCTCTCATCCTCATGGGCTTCAGTAAGTCAAAGTGGACTCCACACAACACCTTCCCTTTGCCAGCATGTTGTGTTCCAGCATAAATTACCCTGTTGTCCTCACGTTGAGGTTTTGCGGAAGTTGGAGGCTGGGATGCTCTGATGGAGGGTTACGCCAATGCCATCCCTTCAGTCCGTGTGCCCAACTCCACCTGCGGCATCCCACGAGATGACGCCTTCCACATATTTAGAGACCCAGTGAACTCTGACCTGCCTTGGCCTGGCCTCATCATCGGCATGTCCATGCCCTCTATGTGGTACTGGTGTTCTGATCAGGTAATTTTTATAGCAATTTTCCATAATATGTGATGTTGAAATCATAGAGACTGAATACTGGGAGTTATTGAAACTGTCCACACACAGCATTATTCCCCTAAACCAGTATCACATACACAGATTTTTTTAGCCAATGTTTTAAAACAAAAATGGTATCTGGCATGTGTGATTTTTACAAAAAGAGCATGTTAAGCACACAGAGGCACAGTGTATTCAACGTGCATATTAAATATTTATTGGAATTTATTTAACTTGTAAGCTATCCTTCGTCTGTAAATGATGAAACTATGCTGTTAGTTCTTGTTCGTGCTGTACTGCAAATTCCTCTGAAGTTAAGTTTTAAAAGTCTTCATTTCATCAAACAATTTTCCAGCTAGTCAAACCTGAGCTAACAGAAAACATGAGTTGCTGTAATAAGCATTTTCTCTCTTATCATTTCAGCAATTGTATCTAATTTGTGCACATAAACCTTTACCCCTCATACATTCCAGACTCCCAGGTGATTACGGTAATCTATGTGATTTCCTTTCCTTTCTCTACACGCTAAATAGGTCCCCATTAAAATGTAATTACACGGTGCTGAATATTTCAGTTACACATTAACTAATAGTCACTGGGAGTTAATGGACCTGTGCTTGTGCTTCATTGCAGGTGATTGTGCAGCGCTCCCTGTCTGCCAAGACCCTGACCCATGCAAAAGGCGGCTCGCTGCTGGGTGCTTATCTTAAGGTCCTGCCTTTCTTTGCCGTCATGCTGCCGGGCATGATCAGCAGGATACTTTACACAGGTAGGATTCACCTGTGTTTTCAGATCAATTACTGTAGAACTGCATGGTTAGAGTAGGAGTTCGATTGTAAAAGTACTGAGCTTGAAAACGGATCATCTTTTCTAGACCCATGGTTGTGTCCAGATAGTGAAAGGGATGCTACTACACTGGACGTTGTGGCTGCATTGAAAATGTTTGTGAGGCTGTTAAAATTTGATTTTGAGTTTCGTTTTTTTCGTGATATCGTGCAGACGATGTGGCCTGTGCTGACCCGGAGTTGTGCAAACAGATTTGTGGCAACCCAGTGGGTTGTTCAGATACAGCTTATGCCAAACTGGTCATGGAGCTCCTGCCTGCAGGTGAGACACCTCCTCCCTTGTTACTCCTGTTGTCCTGCCGACAGACGCTTGTTTATTCCAACTTGTGTTTTTTCCGGCCCAGGCTTGCGGGGTCTGATGATGGCTGTGATGATCGCTGCCCTAATGTCTTCGCTGACTTCCATCTTCAACAGCTCCAGCACCATATTCACCATGGACCTGTGGAAGAGTTTCAGGTCCCAAGCATCTGAGTGGGAGCTGATGATTGTGGGAAGGTACAGAATGTGGCCGCACTGGGAAAAGCAGCCATACCACAAAATACATTTCTCGTTGTCGCATGTCTTCCTTACACTAAAGCAGTGGTTAATCATGCAAAACCTTCTTTCGCCTAATGCACTTTCTGAGGACTCGTATTTCGTTTTGGGAAAAATCCTCTCCAAAGTTGGCCACCCTGCTGGCAGCTTTTTCCAACTCATAGGTTAAAGGCTTATACAATCAGGAATATTTTATTCTCACTTGGAGATCGACTTTTCTACAAGTAACCACATATGGTATTATAATGCATTTTAGATGAACTTTAGATGAATTCTCCAAACTGCATATAAAGTTATTCAACTTTTCTCTCATGTTCACCCAAACCATAACCCCTCTTTCCACATATTGTGATGACTTTTCCAGATTTTCTTCTCTAGCCTTTACACACATGCAGCCTCATGCCTGAATTTATAGTGCTGTTCAAATGTATGCAGGATCACAGCTGCCTAGTGACTAAATATCCTGCACAACTGAAATTCATTATCTTGTTTTTATGAATGTGCCACAGGGTGTTTGTGCTGGTGCTGGTCGTGGTGTCCGTGCTGTGGATTCCTGTCGTTCAGGCCAGTCAGGGGGGGCAACTCTTTATCTACATTCAGTCCATCAGCACCTACCTACAACCCCCTGTCTCCATCATCTTTGTATTGGGCTGCTTCTGGAAGAGGACAAATGAGAAAGTAAATATGTGACGCTTCTGTCTGTGACCTGTCTGAGATGTTTATCTACTATAGTTTGCATTAATGTTTTGAGCTTCAGCTCATATTTACAGTATGTCTGTAAAGCCACAGACATACACATATAATGTTTTCAGGATATAAAAATACAGGCCCCATTTAACTAATTGTGCAACTTTAAGAACCAATTTGCTGCATCAGTATAAGTGCATATTGGCATAAACCTTTTTTTAATTAAATGAACCAGGATTTGGTTTTGTAAAAGCAAATGCTGAAAACCTGTAGGGGAGGTTATTCATGTCTATATTCACTGTACACAATCAGCCACACCATTGCCACAGCACCTATGGAATTTAATGCAATCCAATACAATGTCTCTGTCATGAATTCTACTTACAAGGGTTTTATTTCTGTGTTTTAACATAGAAACTGTGAGAAAGGTGATAATTCTACTCTACATGTATTACCGGGGTTGAAGTGGGTAATGGAGTTTTACTGGAATTGCATTAACTTACACAGGTGGTCATAATGGTATTCCTGATTGTTTGCACAGTAACAACTCTGCATTGAAGTCAGATCATAATGCAAATCTAATCTCATATCTTGTTAAAGAAAGTAAAAAAATGTGAGATTTGTCACATTACTTGGTCTTTAACTACTTATCTGCGTGTTTGTGCCTCTCACCCTCCCACAGGGTGCATTCTGGGGCCTGGTTGTCGGTCTGTCTGTGGGCTGCATTCGCATGTTGTTGGACTTTATCTACCCTGCGCCCCTGTGCTATGAGGAGGATGACAGGCCTGCGGTGTTGAAATACGTCCATTACCTTTACTTCTCCACCATGTTGTCTTTCCTCACCTTGGTTGTGGTTGTTGCAGTCAGCTTGGCCACAGAAGAACCCAAACCAGAACAGGTAAAGTCAGAGCCTGCGCTACTTTTAGGCTTCTTTTCTCAGTTATATGTTCTATGTAATCATGCTGACTATTATAGAACAGTCTTATTATTGTAGACTGATACAATAGTATCAGTCTATAATAAGCAATTTTATTATAGAAGAAAACAAGACTTCTGCTGTGTCACTAATTCAAATGTAGAAATTGAAGACAAAAGATACAAACAATACAGGGATCTGCTCATAATTACTCTAAAGCACCACTGTGTGTCAGTAACACATCAGGCTACATTTACAGTATACAGCACGCAGAAAGAAAATCAGTAATTTATCACATTTACAAAACAATTTGTTGTAGGTACAGCTGATGCACAGTTAAGCTAATTACAGCTTCTGAAATGTCTACTAAAGCAAAAATCTGATTCTTTATAAATGCTGTGAATTTCCATTTTTTTAAAAACAGATCAGTCGTCTCACCTGGTTCACAAGGCTGGACCCTGCGGAGCCTAAAGAGCACGTCTTCTCAGTGGAGCAGCGCGTTAGGAGTTTAGAAGTGATCATCAGCCAGTCAGAGGAGATGGGAGAAGACCAGGAGAACAGCTTTAAAGAAACGTGTCATGACAGGAAAGGTGCGTCGGTTCTGCTCGCTCTTTCATTTCAGCATTTCACAAACACTCTGCTCTACAGACTCACTGGAAGGTTCACTGTTTCCTCTGGCTGTTTTGTGCTCTTTAGAAAATTCACCCTCCATGTCCAGCATCCAGAGTCAGTCCAGGCTGATGTCTGCCCTCTACTGGCTGTGTGGGATGGAAAGACGGAAGGAAGGACAGAATAACCCTGCGATATGTCCTGCACCTGAACAGTCAGTGTGTTCGTTGAAAGAAAAACCACTTTTAAGACACGTTGTAAATGCCAACCTCGTAATTTGCCTCTCTGTAACCGCCTTCATCATTGGATACTGGGGTTGACAGGCATGATGCTCTTGATGGACTCGCCGTGTATGGATTTTGCAAAAGGTTATGTGCAGACTTTAGTGTTTCGTATTTACCGAGGATGAGGGGAAACGTTTTCTGTGCTACACCCACAGACTGATGCTCTTTCCCTGTAAAACAGTTACATACCTTTTATTCGTAACATATGGACTAAATTCAACATAATTCAACTAAGTTGGAGGTTGGCTGACACCAGGTCTCGCAAAGTTTTTAATGTAGAACTAAATGTTAACAAAAGTTGTGGAAAAAAAAGCCGACACCACTGTAAAATGCTGAACAGTTGAACAATCTTTTTATTATTAAAACTAGTTTATGCATTGTATGATGCAGTGTCTGAGAAAAACACCATAAAAATGCAAAGAAAATAAAAACAGAGCTCAGACATAACCCATCAATTTAAGATTGTCAGCTGCGATTAAACAAAATACACACAGAAGGTTTTAATCATTTGGCTGAACTAAGCTTTGAGCCTGAGTGGGAGTGATACTTTTAAAAATTACAACCAATTTCATAAAAAACTAACATCCCTTTTAATTCTAAACATCTTGGAGCCATTTTGAACTTAGTAAAATCAAGTCGAAGTTCAAAAAAAAAAAAAATCTTAGCCAAAAATAAATTCTACCCCCTGAATTATTAGACATCATAAAGTAAAGGAAAACTGCCTGTTACTCCAGAAATGAATTTTGAGAGGATGCCACTGATAGTCACCAGCATTTTATATTGCACTATTTCCAAAGTATTTGGTCATTAACGATAATAAAATCTAAGCACCTCTAAGCTTGAGTTATTTCCTTTGGCTCACAGCGGTTTCTTTGGTCCTTTTATACTGTGGTGCTGTAGTTTGTGATAATTATTGAAGCTCTTCTAAGCAGAACATCATACTTACATACATACGAGCTGAGACTGACAAACTGCAAAAAGATTAGCATGTCAGAATCTGATTCTTGTGCGTGATAAATGGATCAGAAGGAGCTGGCTAACACGTTTGAATATCTGCAAACCTTTGTGCTGCTAAATAAAAAAAAAAAATAAAAAAATACAGATATTCGATATGTGCTCAGACCTGGATCTAAAACCTGATTCGCAGACTTTAGTGGAGACGGCAATTTTTTTTTCTTTGAATGCTTCACCAATCAGCTGCTATGTTGAATTTACATTCAAGTCCCACATGCTTTTGTCTTGCAAGACTCTTTAGTCCAATATTAAAATATGCAGCACTATACTGAGCAAACAATACGGTAAGTGACAGTGGACAGATGTTCTGAGGGTTACACCATCTCTGTAATAAGCTTGTAACGAGGTTTCTGGTTTGAGTCAGTAAAACAGATGAAAGAGCAGCTGTTTTTCCCTCCAGAAAGCAGTTTGGCATCGTGAAGTATGTAGACCTGATGTGTTCGGGTTACCTGTCTGATATTTGACAGGGACCAGCTGAGTGAAGGGACGTTTTAAAGACAGGTACCCCTCATTTTTATATCTGTGTGTTTTCACAGAGCAGTGCTCTCTGTGTGGATGTGAGGGTCTGTGGGTGGGGCTGGGGTGGGGGTGATGATGATGGTGGGCTCTTGACCAGCAGAGCTCTCTTCTTGTTGGCTCACGATCACCTCAGGGATGAGGGCTCGTCCCATCCCCTTTAGGACCAAACCTCCGTCTGTGCGTGACATTTAAGGGGAGAAGTTACCCAACAGTAAAGTTCAGATGTGACTTAAACTTGAGATCAAGCAACAAATGAAGTGTTAACATCAAGTAAGACACCAAGGATCGCTCGCATGGGGAAATCTAGCCAATATTTCACATGTAATAACGGTTCGGTAACATTTTAGAGGTGGAGGTCTATTTTAGAGCGCATCTTTGGTGTGTTAATCTTTAAATGTGTTAATTTTTTTTTTTTTACATAGCTCTACTCAAGAAAAGAAACAGCACAATGGTGGTTTAAAGCCAGCTTGCCAGTATGTTTAGGACAATGTCACAAAAGATGTCAGCGGGTAAAAGCCACCCAACCTCAGCATCAGCAACGGGGTGGGACTCACAAGCATGTTAGTTTCAGTTAAAGTGCAGGGCAAACACAAAAGTACATACTCCTATTCCGTAAAAACATGTATACAGTATGCATACACTAAGACAAGCCAACGCCTGCACTGCATTTTCACTTCCACACAGACACACAAACATGCAGTGAAAACAGAAGCAAAAGCAATGCATCAGCCGATCAGATCCTTACCATTACCTGCCTTGCAAAGCTCATCTTACAGGCAGCCCAGCAGTTCACACATCTGCAATATTTACACATTTCCTGTCATGCTTCAAATCACCACAGTTACTTTTAGAGTGTGAGGCATCATACGACTGTGAAACCAAAAGCAAGAAAGCTAAAAAAAGTAACCCCCTTGAGAGGAAGCTGAAATCACCCAATACTGAATCCAGTATCTGCAGACGATCAGCAAGTGATTTCAGTTGCTGCATACACAAAGGAATCCTGTTTAATATCAAACATTGCTGAAGATTTATTGGTAAGTGGTCAAGCAAATTCAATCAAGCAATTAATTGTGGTACTTCTAAAGTGAGTTACGCAAAGGTTCTAAATATGTGTTCCACCACCACAGGCCATAGATCTCTGCATTGCTGCGCTACAAAGTGACCAGACCAAAGATCCTCCTCTGTTAGTGGCTAGATGAGTTTCCACTGGAAAAACTTGATCATACAGTTCATGCTGTGCAGTCAAATAACACAGTAAGGCTGCTTCAGCCAAAACTAATAATCCTTTCTCAAGTTGTAATTCTACATGCAAACTACTTTGCTTTTTATAATAATCAAATATGAAACTACACACTATCCACGACACAGAGTATTACTCTATTTGAAAAACTGAATTGTCACAAGGCATGAACTGTTTACCTGTTATGATCTTGGAGGAGGAGCTGCAGAGGCCATTTCCACTGTCATTTGCTGCAGGCTGTGGGGGTGGTGGCATGCTGGGTCGAGGACGTGGCTTTGGAGCTGGCCTGGAGGGACGCGGGAGAGATCCCGAGGGGTAGGAAGGCGGAAGGTTGGAGTGAGCTCCATCGTGAGCTCCAGTGTCGATAAAGGTGGGAGAGCTGGGGGGAGAGGGCTCTGTCTCCACCTGGTGTGGGTGCGCTTGAGGAGGCTGCGGGGGCGGGTGGCTCGGAGCCTGGATTAAGCTGTCTTTGCTGGGGTTGCGTCGAGGTGTGATGGGTGGGTGCTGAGGGGTAACGGGTGCCTGGGTGTTAGTGGGTTGGGAGGAGGAGAAGGGGCTGGCCTGTTTCGGTGGAGCTGGGGCCTGTTTCTTGGTGCCTTTATAATAAAACATAATTATGTCATGACATTCGTGATATTAAGGGCATTAAATAATCACAATGTCCTTTCTCTCACCTCTGCGGACCATGTGTGGACTAGGCCCTCTGGACCCACCCTGAGACTGAGGGGTTCCTACTGAAAGATGGACTGAACCATTCCTCTGGGGAGGGGGAGTGGACATGATCTCACGGGCAGGACTGTAAAAATACAGTAAATCTAAATGTTAGTACATTAACAAGTCATCTGTGGTTTGCATTCAGTGAGCAAATGATGCACCACTTCAAGAACTCATGCATAATACAAATAATGCTGCACAAATTTCCATTCAAGGTGTATTTACATTAGATATGATTGTTATTGTGAGTTTAAAAAAAACTAATCAAAAGAAAGAGGGTAAAGATGATGCAAAAATCAGAAAATGCATTTGTTTCAAAGACTGAACAAAGGTGCTATTGCATGCAAAGAGAAGACAGAGCAGTGAAACACTCAGACGCGCCGACAGGAAGGAAGCGAGTTTAGTTTTAAAAATAGACTGAGTTTGGTCAATCATCACAGCGAGCACTGAGAGAGGGGTAGGGTAAAAGTTATCTGAAGAAAGCATAACATGATTTTCATTTGCATTCTTAATTTGTTAGAATGGCGCCAAATTTAAAGCTGCGGACATCGTAGACGTTGTTATTCTTCTGATTTTTTTTGACATTATGATGTCTGGTATTGGAACTGCAAACTGAAAGATCAATCAAACACATGACAAACATAAAGAGTGGGTAGAGCTCCAGGTTGGCTGATTGGCTGCGAGCAGGCGGTGGAGAATTGTTGCTACCTCAGCTCGCTCCTTACCTGCTCTCCTCTGCGCTGAGCTGGGCTACAACCTGAGGTTGCACTGAAGCTACCTGGAACCCACCACCACCCAGACAACCACCACCACTACCACTAGCAGCTCCACTCAAGCCAAGCTGCTCAGCCTCTGTAGCCGTGGACGGAGGCTGGGGCTGCGGCTCAGGGTGGGAAGGACCCCAGGCTTCCAGAGGGGGCAGTGGGGGTTGGAAGGTGGGTGAGGTTAGCTGTGGCTGCTTTCTATTTACAGCGCTGGCTCTACGCGGAGTGGGCTCCGGCTGTTTGTTAACAGTGCTAGGAAGGGGGGAGAGGGGAGAGAGTTCAGGAGGGCAAACCACACGCCGTCAGACAGTGAAAGAGACTGAGACAGACAGAAAAAAAAAAAAAAAACAGCAAGGGCAGAGACAGACAGAAAGAAATGGTGCATGAAACAGAAAGAGACGCAACTTCCTTCAGTAAAACCAGTTCGGAAAGAAGAACCCCAACAAGGACATAAAACCACCACAGTGACCTTTTAAACAGAAAAACTTCAAACTGCGACATGGCTGCAAGGACAGAAGACATGTGCCACACCATACCAACAAAATGCAAGGAAGCCCACACAAAACATAAAACCAGCAACCTAAAGTATGACCTAAGCTTTAATTGGAAATAAAGGAGATAACAAAAGAGTACACAAGAGTAACACAAGAGCGTTATAAGCAAAGACAACGTGGTATCGCAACAATATTGAAAATGATTTGTGTTTCATTAAATTATGTTTTTCTGTACCAGCCTTGAGGAAACATAACTGATTAGCATGTGCTGATATCACCTAAACACAGAAATATGGTGAAAACAATCACAACAAACATCATTCCCTTTGACTGATCAGTGACTGAGTTGATGGGAGCTACATTAGGCTACGGCCTTGAAGTCGGGACTGGGCAGATCTTCAGTGGGCGTTTCAGAGACCGTGATGGACTCGTCGGCCACTACATAGAGGGCCGACACGGCCGGGCCCCGCGACTCCTGCCTGCTCAGTGTCTTGGGACGGGATGAGAGGGTGAGAGGCAGGCTGAGGCTGAGGTTGGGGCGAGACAGGTACCTGTCTTTACGGGGAGTGTGACCGTCCCCATCCTGCCCCACCAGGCTGCCAGGGCGTTTCCTATCCAGGCTGGCTTCAGGGTCTGGGGTTGGAGGGTGGCTGGGCATGGCGAACATGCCCGACACGTTGAAGTCAACATCTGGAGGGAAGACGAGGGATATTACAATGATGAGATTTACAGCACCCTGCAATTTGAGATTTGTATTTAACAAAATGAGTTGGTTAATGTGCACATGCTCTGGTTTCATAAAAGCAGAACAGTGGGGACAGCGGCTTTACAGTGTTTGCCGCTGCTCTGGGGTGTTTAATTGCCCACTTCATGCAACTTCTGTATGAGAAAACTCTCAGCACAAACAGTCGTCTTTTTCTTTGCTCATTTAACCACATTTGGAGATTTTGCTTCTGCTCGTCAACATGAGAACCCAAGTTCCTCCACGAAATGGCAAAGAAACCACAATGAGAGAGAACTTAACAAAACATTACTGTGGATTAAATATAAGCATCCCCTTTAATAAAATGTGATGATGTGCACTTTAACAGTGTGTTTTTTTTTTACATATGTGTTATATCTTTTTATAAATGTTTGGAGGGCAGAGTGATTTACAACAGTGTGTAATCTGTATTTTTTTCTGAGACTTGCTCTGACTTTTCCCCTAGCGCCATCATCAGGTCAGAAAATGCATTGAGCAATTATTACCTCTCTTAATATCCATCTGTAAAAACTGAAAATATTGCAAATAAACTCTGCTGTGCGTTCAATGTTCAGGCAGTTATTAGCAAAAAGTGTGTCAAAACAACATGTAAGGCAAATAAACAATAGGGAGTTCACCCTTTTAGTTATCTTTTGCTGATGCAAAGAGAAAAAAATATCATTACAAATACTTTGCAGGTGTTATTACCCTCAGGGAAGAACCAATCAGCATGTTGGATAATTGGCTCAATGATGGCGACTACATGGACAGATGTTGCTGCCGCCATCTCTGCCAGAGTCCTGCACACAAACGCAGACAGTAAAGGGAGACAGGAGGACGTCAGCTGGCAGCCTTCGACAAGTAATACGTGTACAAGCTGCTTCCTACCCCTCAGTCTTGGCCCAGAGCAGATTGGGTCCCAGCACAATTGCAATGTTGCTGGGGGTCATTTTGTTAACATCGCTGTCCTGAGCAAGTTTAGCGAGGAACTTCACCAGATACCTGCAACACACACAAAAGTTGTTTACACATTCCTCAGAGTGTATGAACATGACCAGAGTGATTTCTTCAACTCACAATGTTTTATTATAAGACGTTTGAGAGGCCAGAAGAAGTTAAAGTAATAAATGATACAAAACCTATATAAAAAAAACATAATTTGCATGTGAGAAACATGCATTTCCTTGCAATATGACCCTCAGTTCTTGCCACATTTCGGTAAACAGTAAGCAGAATGGAGCACTCAAGGCATTGAAATGACTAACAGCTATCTATTGATGCAAATCTTGCATCTGCTGTTTTTAACATATGAAAGTGAAAAATAGAACTGAGATCAGGCCTATACACTTAATACAGTTGCTTATATGAAACCCATTTTGAGAACAACGCAGTGTATTGCATCATGCAAACACTTTATTCAGTATGTGTAGAAAAGGCTCTTACCTGAGGTTGGCTTTGTGAGTCTTTGGCAAACGGTCACACGTCACCCACAGAGCCTGAAGCCTCTTATCAGGGTCTGACACACTGAAATCATGCACACATATGTTTGGTTGTTGCTTGTTACCCAGGCACCAAGCTGTCCACAGTTGCACTCATTAAAAATGAGGTGTTTTGGCAAAATGTACAAACTTTCTGCATTGAACAAATCAAACTTTAAGCTCAACAAAAATAATAAAGTCACAAGTGGTTGCAACACAAAATGCAATTGCTAAAATGACTACTTCAGTCTTAAAATTGTTCCAAATAATATTATTATGGCCAAGTTAAAATAATTTTTAAAAAGAGATTACTGCCTTTCACAAACAAGGTAAGGGATACTTAAAGACAGCAAAGGCACCGAATGTTCCTAGAAACACAGTTGGAAGCGTAGTCCACAAGTTCAAGTTAAAGAAAGGAAAAACTCTCAAGTGAAAGACGTGGGGGCAACAGGGACTGAGGTTTCAGCTTGAAGAGTAAGGCCAGCACTAAACGCTGAAGGTTTCCACGCCACAACTCCAAGACATACATCATTACTGACCCAAACACACAAGAAAAGTTGGCTCCAATATGCTCAAAATAATAAAAATAGCCACAAAAGTGTTGGGATTGGGTTCTTTGAGGTGATCGTATAAAACTTGAACTTTTCAGGTCTTTGGATCAGTGGTACACTGAAAAAAAAGGTAAACACGGGCAGATTCACTGTGCTCTGAGGCTGCTTTGCTTTTTCTGGAACTGAAACCTGCCGCTTTTGGAAGGTAGGTCGGATTGATTCAAGTATCAGGTCATCCTGGAAGAAAACATTTTGCCGTCTGTGAGGAAACTAAAGCTCGGGCGTCACTGCACCAAGGCTTGGATGTAAAAAAAAAAAAAAAAAAAAAAAAAAGCCCTGGAAGATTTTAATGTGGATGTTCTTTAAAATGTTCTTGTTTGATTTGCTCATTGCAAACAGTTGAAATTTGCAGGTGGGGTGGAATAATTATGACTGTAAATCAGCTGCACTGCTTCAGGTGTGTGTTCAAACCTTATTACCACAGGCTGAGCGTGCATTACAGGATATTAAAAGAGTCGTTTCTGTGTGTGTTGTCTTCTTACTTGGAGGCCTGTGTCCACTCGTCGTACAGGCTAAACGTCATTAGTGGTTCAGGAAGTTCCCTGAGGTAAGACTTCAGGGCTCCTGTGTGCAAAGAGAACAGCCGTGAGAAACTTATTGGAAACCAGGTGGTTTCCCTTTTTGGGAAGGCGTAGAAGGGCTCGTACCAGCGACGGCATGGGGGTCAGAGTAAAATTCTTCGAGCTGCGAGGTGGAACAGTCCAGTGCTGCTTTAAGCTTTTTCAACTTTGAAGCTCCAGCAGCAATTCTGAAGAGTCCCTGCAACAACAACATAGAAAGAAAAACTGAATGTAGCCTTCTGATACGTACAGGTAACCGGTTTCTATCCTAAAAAAAATGAAGTGAATCTAGGTTGGTATCGGCAAAGGAGAAGTAATGAGAAGTGAGTCAATAGAGGAATTGCGTTTTGTGATGTGGCTTTTTCACGACAGACATGCAACTAGTGTTTTGTTTCAATTTAAATCCTCCTCCTTGGGGAGTCTAGGGATAAGGTTACATTTAAAGAATTTAATAGTGAACATGCTAATGGATGACAGATGCCCACACACACACACACACACACACAGTGCTTATTCTTACAGCCGCAAGGATAAGTGACCACAACTTGGCAACAGATGTTTCCAGACTGTATGTGCCATCATTTCTAGAGAGCAGTCCACATAACTCACATCTCCTTCCAGCTCTGACAGAGCGGTGAGGTTTTACGGCTACAAATTTATGTCCAAATTTTGGTCCATTAACCTTCAACTTTGCCCTAGTTTAAAAACGTTTCTCTCTCCATGACGCCATCCACACCTCCTCTTTCATGCCGGTTTCCAGCAGCATCATGACGCAGGCCTCTATGGGCAGGGCGATCTCACGGTTGCTCCTCTTCAGGTGTTCCTCCAGCAACGTACCGAACGCCGGCCTCTCTATCCAGGAATCTAGGTGAGGATGAAGTTATTAGTTTGTTTTTCTAATAATTTTATTACTCTATCTACTGCCTTGTAAGGACCGTGGATGGAGCTTTTTACAAAAAAGCCTAATGTCCCCTAATGTCTGTCCTTTATTTCACTGATCTCATCTCCCAGTTTTGATCCACCACCCCGCTCACAACAAACTAAAGAAAACATAATAATTAAATAAAAACAGAAATTAAAAGTTATGCGCAAGACCTTCAAAGTTACGTGCATTTACACCAGTCAACAGATGTCTACAGCAGAGTGCAGAGTTGTTTTTGTGTAGGTGGATAATGACGAACCAAAGGAAGAGATACACAAATTCTATTTTTATATGATTTGCATATTTTATGAATGATTGTCCTGCTCTTCACCTTGCTGTATGTGGATTGTTGGTATTGCTGCCTCCAGAGCTGCCAGTGACCTCCTGTGGTAGTCTGCCTGGGCCTCTAATAACTGCAGTATACAGTACAACATAAACACAGGACAGATATACAAAGTGTTTGAATATAATAAAGAAGGAATTCACCCTGTACAGGGTGAGACCATATTTGCATCACATTTTCATTTTTCTTCCAGGTCGTTTAAAATGAGGTACACTCACCATGACATAATAACGCGCATAGTCTCCCTCTTTGGAAGAAAAGTTGTACAGGTCTGCAGAAACCTGGTCCTGTGGACGATATTATACACACGGTATTTTTCAAATGTTGTGCCTGATCCAGAAGTGCTGCCATTACCGTAGTTTAAACATGTATATACAGTATAACTAAAGCGCCATACCTGCTGCAGCATTGCTCTGGGACACCAGCTACAGCAAAAGCAAACTAAAAAACAAACAAACACATACCTTGCATATTTCTACTTTATTGAGAGCCTCGTCCATCTCGTCTTTGAGAGAATCAGCCTTAGCTGCCATTGCCTGGTTGTTGGACTTTGTGGCCTGGTACCACCTGAACACCATGAAAATCCAATTATTGGTCATACCCACACTAAACATGTGATGCTTTCATTAAAAGTGTTTCTTACTAAACAAATATTTGAACATATTCACCTCTCAAAGTGTAAGATCACACTTCAACCATACAACAAAGGGCATGTGTGCAACTATAGTTGGCATCACTTGTGTATTATACTATATGCAGATAATAAGCAGATGTCCATGTACCTTGTCTTGGCTGAGTCATAATCGAGAACCAGCTTGGCAAGTTGCTTCCTCTGTTTAAGTATATTGGGAATCTCAACCTGTGAGAGAAACAGTGGAGCTCACACTATGAGCACATACAGGTATGTCATTTATAGTCAACATTGCAATAAAATTTTCCCGTGAGAATGTTTTGTCAATGTGAATCATGCAGAATGGCAATAAAACACAAAAAGATGCCAAAGGCTGTGCTGATCGAGGAATAGTCGTGAAATAAAACCCACGATATGTACAGACTCTGTTCAGGCCAACTGTCAGTGGCAAGCTGACTTAGGATAAAAGGAATGAGTAACACTTTTATTTTAAAGGCCTCATACGCATTAAATGTATATTGTCAATGAAACTGTCCCTGTGTTTACCTCTGCCAGCTGGTTGAGGGGGTCCATGATGTCTCTCTCGATCTGCATTTCATAGTTCGTCAGCTCCGTGGCTACCTTGTTCAGTGTCTCCCCGCACACATCCATCATCTTGCTACTCAAACACACATAGAGGAATGTAAAAATTCAGACTGTTAAAATCTTCATGTAAACAAACATGAGACGCCTTTTAAGATGCATCACACTGATTTAAAAATGTTTTGGTGCGATTTCATTTTGGTGACAGATGAACTTGTCCAGTCACTGAATATAACTATATTAAGGTTGTCATACACTGTTAAATGCTGCATATATGGCAGTTAACTCACCCAACAGAACTGTCCTCTCCCAGCTGACTGCTCCCATCCTGCATGACCTGGGACAGCGCTGTCAGTGGCAGTTTTTTCTGCAGGCACACCAGTAAAAGAAGTTTAGCCAATTTCAACATGTGCAGAAGAAATTACTGAGGTAACAACAAAAGATGGAAACACTATCTGTGACACATGTTTGCTTTTCTGATTTGGTTTTGTCCCGACTGTAGTGAACAAATACTTTAAAGATAACCCTTTGATCAACATGTAAGACTCATCTAATGCCACAACTTTCTTGTGCTGTTAAGAAGTATTTTAATTAAACCACATCGCATCTGCAAATATGTCAAACCACACACACAATTTGGATGATGGGAATGAAAACATACCAACACGCATCACAAAGTCACATATAACAGTGATTAACATAACAGTTATGTGTGTGTGGCTGGGATGGGTTTGCTGCACAGTTATACTGGAGCTGGCAGGAGGCCAGTGCTGAATATCTTTCTCCTGAGTCCTCCTCATATCTTTGCGTTATGTAAGAGGAGATGTGTTCACAGCACAAGATAGAAGGCCCTTGCTGATACTGACAATGGTGTCATGAAGCTTCGCCTCATTTCTTTCCTTTAAGAGATGCTAATGTTTAATGTGACTCAATCATTGGCTCTTGAGCAAAATGAAAAACCTTTATGTGGACATCATGACTTTGTAATGTCGTTCAGTTCAGTTCAGCTCAGTTGCCAAATGAAAGCAGGGTAAAAGCAAACAGAAACCAAGCGCTTCTTACATGTCTCTTGTCAGTGTCTGTGCCAGGTTGACTCTGCAGACATGACACGAGCCTCTTGTGGGTGTTGTGGGCCACTGAACGCACCAGCTCCAACCGCTTCTCGATCTGTGTATGCAAACAGGACACAAAGTTCAACGTTGGGAAAAAAAAAAAAACTTCTGCAATGACAGTTCCACCTTCTCAGTGCACACATGTAGATGTTCCTGCTTAACACAAGCAAAACAGGTGAGGGCTACAAATCAAACACAGATGCTGCGCCCGCTCACAGCTATCTCTTAGCGTTCTTTCCTGCTTGTGTTATTGAAAAATGATGGAGGGTGTCAGCGCTGTTTGTCTAGCTTTGTTCTGCAGCACACAGCGTTACAACAGGCGACACTGACAGCCAGATGGAAGGAATCCTTACTGATAAGTAACAGTCTGTTGCATTGTGGTCTTCATTAAAAACAGGGAAACTTCCTTGTATTAACATATGAAATGCAGAGATATGATCAAGGAAAACAGATGAATAGCTTTGACTGCAGACTGATTGTTTCCTAATATAGTGGTTTAACACATTATGAGTGCTTATCTATCAAAAAAATGTTTTATGCATTGTGTATACATTACAACAGTCCATTTTTCAGGGTGCACATTTTCATATTAATTTTAAATCTTCTGGATAGACAGAGGTTTAAATTATCATTTAGGGGGAATAATGCAGTTGTATGGATGCAAAACCTGTTCTCAACAAATACCAATTGGGACACGAAGTTCCATGATTGTACCAGGTGGCAAAACTTTTCATACTATAGCACATACTGAATTTATACTCATTATCAAAAATATGTCATTGTGTCCTGAAATACATCGACCGTGAGTTTATCGCATCATTGTTTTCTGTGTTTGCTTGAAACTTCATTCGTGACAATATGCCAGTTGATTTTCATACATGAGTGAAATGAACGAAAGCATACCGTTTCTTGTTTTTAAAATGTTAAAGTATTGCTCCGCATCTTTAACTTGACAAACTGTCTGAAGTACTTTGAAAAAAAGATTTTGTATGATATTAAATATTTATGACGAAATAAATAAACTTTGTCCACCATTTTTGTTTTTAGCTAAAGTAAAACTGTTTCTTGCTTGTTACTGCCATGCTCATTGTGCACCAAACAGTCTGTCTTCTAAATATTCACTTCCTCTTCCGGTTTCTGTGTAAACATCCAGCTGTGTCACTGTAACTGAGGGCCCCTCATGTTACTGTCTGATACTCATCTTACTCTTCGTCCTCACTAATTAAGGGTTAGTCAGGCTCACACACACACACACACACACACACACACACACACACACACACACACACACACACACACACACACACACACACACACACACACACACACACACACACACACACTGTAGTTTTCCTCCTCCCTCTATCCTGCAGCTGTTGCCTGATGCCAGACCACAGCTGGACCTGGCTTTCCTGCCTGTGTCCAATTGATTCGCTCACCATTCAGCTGATCCTCCAGTTCTGATTAATGCATGCTCTATGCTGCAGCTCTATCTGGTGATCACACGATTGGATCCAGACTTCTAACTCTCTGTGCCATAATGACTGAGTGACTGGAGTGTGGGCGGTACGACAGACTGGATACCCTGGGTGATCGCATTGTCTGAGCTGATGGAAAGAGTTTTCCATGAGTGTAGTCCAAAACATCCTAAGATACACTAAATGTACAAAGAAGTATGTATGAACTGTAGTCTGTTGGACACTACACCACAGAGACACCCTGACAAACTGACGTCACAGGGTTAAAAAAAACAACAAAACTCCCTGATCGCTGGCACAGACAAGCACACACTTCGAAGATTAAAAGAATAGAGACGATCTCTTCCGCTCGCCTCTCCAGTGAAGCAGTTGTCCAAGGTTTCTAGGCATATTACTGCCATCTTTTTTTTCCAGACAGCGATGAAAAACAGTGAACAGAGAGCTGACGACCTCTGACCTGCCACCGCAGAAAATGTGGAACGTTGAGTGAGTCAGAGAGGACGCAGGCGGGTGGAGGCAGTTTTGTTTTCGGGCTTGGATCTGCTTTTGCTGACTGGATAGTTGGTTAACTGATGGGCTGGCTGACTGGCTTTTTGCGTGATTACTAGCTGGCTGACCTTCTTGGCAGGCTGGTTAAATGACGAAGCAGACACAGGAGTGAAATGCAGTAGCATCCCAAAACGTTGTGTTTTCTTAAAAGAACAGTTGGACATTTTGGATAAGGTATAGAAAAATATTAATATTCAATTTTATGAGTGCACAAACCTATTAATGGAAACACAATACAAAAATCATATTTACATATGAATCATTTCAAAATAAAAGCTTGGGCAGGAGACATAGATTAAGAAGGGTTTATGTGCTTTATCCACACACAGCGTCAGGCTAAAGCTAACTTCAATCTGACTTTTGGTTTGTCTCACTGTTGTTTAGTTGACAGAAACCTGTTTAACATATAGTAGAGGGTCAGACTGTCCATAACAATAGCAGCCCATTATTCATGAACGGTATGCAAATAGTGAGATATGTGACCAGTTACTGCCTGGGTCTCTCCGCTAGAACACAGACAGGCAGCGATACAATCCAGTCTGACAACCTCCTCAACTCGCCTACTGAGTCTGGATGCGTCCGAACAAGTTGAATGCCTGAACCAATGCAAAGGACTATGGAAAACTTAAAAAGACACAATGGAAATCATAGTGTCAAATTTCATTTTGGATGGCTCATGGAAGGGGGTGTGGGACCATGTAGGGAGGGGAAAGGAAAAATTATTCTTTGGGAAGAGGGAAATTTTACAGAGCTTGTGTTATCAAATTAATATACCGACTCATTGGGTTATGAATCAGAAAACTGTGAGCTTCACGTTTGGCACAAATATTAGGAGGTAGCACATCTGTAAAATGAAGGACCATCTAATGTATTACTTTCTGTAGATTCTGACCGGTAAATTGGAGCATAAGTTGTTGATGTCCAAGCCATTTCCACTACTTGCCTGACAATCACATTCCTCTGTGAGAGCTGGAGCTAAAGGAATGTCTAACACAGCACAAAGCTCCTGGCGTTCAGGACAAGGACCAAAGAGTAGAGAAAGAATTCTCTATGAGGGTTGGGTCAGCTGCTCTGTGCTTTTTGGACTACAAAAAATAAGGAAAATCTAACTGATAATCCTCCCCGCATCTGTTTTCCACTCCCTAAATTACAGTAAAGCAATAGTCTCTGTTCATAAATAAGAAACATTGAATTATCTCACCACAAAGTGTGTTGTATTACTTTATCTGAACTACACTAGGGTTCAAAGTTCACAACTACAGGTTGTAAAGTTTTACTGATAAAGGCTTTTCCTTCAAACTTTTATCTCTGCTTCATCCAACCAAGTCTCCTCCTGTACACATGTCTCTCGCACTCTCTCGTATTTATTCACACTCTTTTCCTAGTAGTGATCTCACAGTTTTCCTAGCCAGCAAACTCCCACTCCCCATCCCCCACCACACACACACACACACACACACACACACACACACACACACACACACACACACACACACACACACACACACACACACACACACACACACACACACACACACACACACACACACACACACACACACACACACACACACACACACACACACACACACACACACACACACACACACACACACACACACACACAGAACATCTAGTATGATTTTTAAAAAACACACATACACACACACACACTCACAACATTGCCAGGATTTGCCTTAAGCGGAAAACCATGAAGCACTTTTCCTCTGTGCTGGAGAGGCCTTCGTGAATGAAAGACTCCGCAGTAATGTTTTAATACCAACTGTTGTACTCCAAGGCCGCAGACAGGCTTGGCACCAACAAACTGCCGAGGTATGATGACTTTAACAGACACTTTGAGGCAAATGTGTAAGCCCTATGATAACTTCCGTATTTTACTCTTCCACGCTCCTAAAAGAGCAGTTTCACACTGACATACACTAGTGTAAAATAAAGCAGGTTAGCTGATGTGCGGGACATAAGACCCTTCAAGGGTGGCAGAGAATAAACTACACAGTTAAATTAGGCTGTAAATATTATGTCCCGGCTCTTGTAGGCTCAAATACAGCTGATCGGGTTTTGATGCAATGACACAAATGTTTAAAGGGTTTGACAAAAAATTATATTATTTTCTAGCATTTTAGGTTCTTTCACACACATATGATTTCTATTTTAATCTTTTTTTAATAAAATGTAACTACATAGTGTAACATTTTATTAAAAACAAGTGTTTTTCACAATCCAAGGTGAAGTGTTTATATAGCTTCTTCAATTGAGAAGGAGTATCCAGCACATTAGGTGCGATTCACTGAACAATGAACAATGAATATTTGCCTTGATGGTGGGAAATAGTGTGTTACTGTGTGTTTTCAAATCCCAGGTAGTGGCTGAATGATAAATCCCACAATAGTGTCAACGTTGTGACATTAGGTACAGTTTGTGTCGGACAGACATGAACGGTAATAAATGAGATTGTCATACTCACCTGTATGAGGTCATCACTCAGCACCTCAGTTTTCTCAGCTCTGTTGAGAGAAACACAAACGCCAAAGGTCAAAGATCAACAACAGATGTGAACAAAGAACAATGCGCCTTTAACATACAAGGGTTGGACAAAATTTTCCGCCTCGATGCTGGAAAAAAAAAAGTGCGTGTCTTTGACATTTAGCATTTTCCTATGGATCAAATGAACATGTTCTATTTGAACTAAACAAGACATAACTTGCTGTAAGAAAAAAAAAAAAAAAACCCATCAAGCTAAAGCAGAAACTTCTATCCAGCCCAACCTGTCTGCAGTCTGCACAGAGTGCCTGTAGCAAAGTTACACAGTGTTAATGTGAAATGTGCTGGGAACATTTCAGTCAGTGTGAAGTATTTGCTTCCATTTGTACACCCGTGCACATCGAGCATGAACACACGCACCAGCCCATCAAAATCCCTGCCTGGGACTTGTTTCCATGATGGACCTGTCGGATTCCTCCACCCTGTCCGAACACACACTTCCTGTTGTGTCATCTTCACCTTGTTTGTTATGGCAACAGGGGAAGGTGTGTGCATTTGTGCAGAGGAGAGATTGAGTTGCCAAGTGGCTTGATTTTGTCTGAAAAAAAAACAAGCCACTGCCACCGAACACAGTGCAAAATGTAGCAGAATCTGCAGAAAATAGGCAACATCTCTCCTGAACTTCTAGGAAATGTTCAAATGCCAAAATCACCTCCGTGACATGTGAAAAATGGTACACATTCCCTTCTTTGTATATGACCTCAAAAGTCCCTTGAAGATTTTTCCCCATTAGTCAGAGACTAATCATTGTTCCGTATTTCTTGGCTTGAATCTTGCTGAGCTAGTAAGCCCAGCTAGAGAGCCGATCACTCATCGTATCGATATCCAACAAACACACCAAGGTGCACATGTATTCCATTGCCACACACACAAAGCCCAGAGGATTCCCTCGCCCTCGCTGCCATCGCAGGGCCCACAGATTTAAGTCTCATAGGGAACAATTAACCCTCTCCCTCACAACAGTTATTAGCTAATA
Source organism: Channa striata (assembly GCA_033026295.1). Taxonomy (NCBI): domain Eukaryota; kingdom Metazoa; phylum Chordata; class Actinopteri; order Anabantiformes; family Channidae; genus Channa; species Channa striata. Next base: position 17,302,525 of record CM065180.1, on the reverse strand, counting down.
TTGTTGTAAGCCTCAGAAATAAGATCTTCACAAGTTACACCCTGCAGACACATGCTTACCTCACCAGAGCCTTAAATATCCTCGGAGATGATCTGAAACGCCTTTCTCTGCACTCTGCCTTCTCGAGCGTGTACTTTAGCGTGAATTATAATTCTTGCGGTGAAATATTACAGTTTCAAGATCGCTGTTTATGATCATTTTACATAGAGGTTGCAGTTATATGTAAGGAAGGAGTGCTGTTTGGCTTAACGACAAAATTTACTATTCAGCCTGCGTTTTTACTTGTGCCAAAAAAAAAAAAGGTGATGTCTGTAGCACCAAGTATCAAAAACTGTCACTTATCTACAGTTCGTATACAAGCTGAAAAGAAATGACCTCAAAGAAAATTAAGAAGCAATGATTCTAAGATCCACATAATGGTTTTACATACTTCATTGAGGTTAACATGTCAATATTTTTGGGTTTGCAGTTTTTTTACGACAGCAAAGTGAATGTTTGGTTTTGCATTGTTGCCCAGACGAAACAGACTGTTCAGGAGGTCACAGTGAGCTGCTATTTTCTGATAATAATGATAAAACAAAGACCAAAAAAGGAAACTCCGGATACAATAATAGATAACCCCAATAATAGTTAGTTGCATCTCGAGTTGGTATTAAATGCCCATTCTGACTAATGTAGCTGTTCGCCTATTCTCCTTTCAAACACCAAATTTATCATTAAACTTTTGACACTTTAGTCCGAAACAACATTTGCTTGAGATCGTTACTATAACATTTGGACAGAGCATGAAATGTGTTATTTTCAATGGCATCAGACGGGCACCCAGAATACTGACACACTCGTCTTGGCCATGATCGCATCACACTTTGGGTCGTGCTGGGTCGCCTGTGAAGGAAAAAGCTAAAGGAGGTAAACTTAAGATTCCTATCAATATTGAATTAGCATTGATTTGACTGGAGCACAGCTTGGTCCTGGCCAGCAGCTATTGTTCCAAGAATAGACTTTCACGATACTTGATGCCAGAGGCTGAAGTAAAACATGCAGCAGAATGACACAGAGAATAATACTAACTACGTACACAACATATAAAACTTCATCTAGTTTATGATATTTGACTACCCACAGTTTCATCCCAAATCAGAGTTTGAGTGAGTCTGTGCAAACTAATTTCTCCAAAGTGCCCTAGTGTAAAAGTATGCAAATGCTGACAACCTGCTATTGTGTTTTAACCACATGGCAAGTAAGCATGTAAATCAAATTGCTTCCTCCTTATTAACTGCATGTAAATCTAACTGGCTTCCTCTTTTCGACTGGCTTCCCTCCAACTGTGTCCCTGTCAACAACCACGGAAATGCTTACTCCACAAAAACCATCCGTGCCTCCAAACAGAGAACCACACCGATTCAACGGTTTGTGGAATATGTATTATTATATGTTAGCACAAGTTAGAATTCCGTCCAGATTTATTGCGGCTCATGTGTGTTGCTTATTTTATGATAGAAATCTGATCGTGCAACAAACTACGCCTTAATGATGCAGCTTTATTCTTTCTCTGTAAAAGTGTCTTCTAATTAAAAAAATGATAAAACACTTGGGTGGTTCTCGTGATCACTAACTAAATCATTTTACTGTACCCACATTTTCCAGAACATTATTAATAATCTCAGCTGTTTTTATACAAATGTCACCAGAGGATTTCTGCATGATAAACTGTCTGCAGCAGTGATCTGGGTGTGTGCCTGCAAAACGCTTCTCACTTTCCACGAGCGAGCTGCCATTCTGATCTGCTGGGGTTTACTGCTCTTACACAACATATGGAGGAATGTATCCGAGGTTAGTGTCTGCAGGGTACTGGTTGGAAAGATATTTAGAAGAAAGAATAAGAGGACGTCATCAGTGCAGTAAATAACTGGAGACACTGCCTCAGTCGTGGATGCAGACAGGGAATAGGGTCCCCAGTGGGGCCAGGGAGGGGGCAGAGAGATGGGACAGATATGCATATATATGTGGGTGCATGTGTGTTGTATAAACTAACTGACACTATCACTGCACATCAGGAAACATGTGTTAGTGTGAACATCCAAACTCCACAAGTGAGAGGTGGTGACAAAAAAGTGGCCCAAAGATGAAGGGGATCCACAGCTATTTGTGGTTTCATTAAAAAGGTTTGGGGAGCAGTTTAAAATCTTTCACATACACTGAACTTGCAAAAATGACAAAGCAACTATATTGGAAAATGTTGACGATGCAAAAAGTAAAGTGGCTTTGTTTTCTTAAGATTCTAAACTTGTTGCCTTTTGTTTTTACTTGCATGTGTGGATTTTGAAGTGATGGTCTAACACACAGCATCTGAAAATGGAATCTTGGGCATTTTTCAACTACTGCTGCAATAATAATTCAAGAGTATCAATGAAATCAGTAGATACAAAGACAGTCTCCATCATTTTGTTAATCAAGGGGCCAAGCAAAAAGCAATAAACCTAAAAAAATGACCTGCAGAAAAAAAAAAGTCTCAAACTTCTTACCACCACTATACTCACAACGTGTTCTTGCACTAATAGAAAAGGAAAATGAACGCAAATCTGGATCTACAATCTGGAAAAAGCCCCTGACTCTGACAACTGGTTTCCATGATCCTATTCCGGCTGGAAACTGACAAAGTTATTTGACATTTTTTCACTTGACATCACTAAAAGTGCAAACTTCCCAACGACTCTCCAGGTTACACACACTCACACACCGAACGTGGCCCAGCCCTTCCGACACCGCCCACAACACACGGGCACGGATGACAATGGAGAAGTCGTGTGCCAGTGTTTGGACAGAAAACGACAAAAAGCAACATCGGCGTTTGCTCGCGGATCCGTGACGTGTTGTTCTTGGAGCTGCGCGTGTTGTCTGAGTAAACACCCACCTTCCCACCGTTTGGTTGGCGAGCTGCTTCATGCGATTGAACTGCTTCTTCATGGTTTTTGGAGTCTCCCGAGTTTCTCCTGCGAGTCGTGGATTTAAAAAAATAATAATAATTAAAAAAAAAGTTCGTGGCCACCTCCGGGGGCCCAGACGTTCATCCACCGAAGATCCAACGGCTGCGCTACGTCTCAGCCATAGCGGCAAAAAAACCTGCTGCTCTCCGACCGCTGTTCTACTTTACCAAGGAGGAGGCCGGTGACATTGGCCGGTAAATCCAACAAGAGACGCGGAGAAATCAGTTCAAACGGCGTCGGGGGAAGAGCCTCATGTTCCTCACAGACGCGAATGTCAAACGTCCCGTTCCAGTCGCTGGTGTCAGTGTGACCAGTGCGGTAGGAAGGAGGAAGTGTCTTTACTTCCCTACTAGCTGCGGGGCTCGACGGTGACATGTGATACCTCCGCAAGAAAAAAAGAACCCGCGCATTGACTCAGCGATTGGTCTGTCATGGTCACGGCGAAGTCACGGTCTTTTTTTAAAAAAGTGTGAATAAAACTGAGCGAGTTAAAGTTTTCTGCAAGTTTTTGGTCGTGTCAAATATAGTGATGAATAAAATGGAAACGTCATTGAATGAAATGGCACTTTGACAAACAGGCTAACAGGTTGCGCACAGGAGCTAATAAACAGCCGAGAAAGTTATTAGGAGCGTCTGAAAAGTGCCGTCCACGCTCCAAACTGCTGGTCCGGGGTCAGTCTGACATTCCTCACACTTGGCCAAATGCCTCCAGGTAATGTGAGTGCCGAACTGATTGGAGATCAGACCACTATGAAACGCGGAACTGCAGCTGTTATTCCGAGAGATCTGCTGACATCTTGTGGCCGCTGCACACGGCACATTCTGAAAAACTCAAGCGTGGCCACTTTATTAGGTACAAAGTTAGAATTTCCTCTTCGGGCATTTTGGTGCATTTTTTTTCCAGCTGCTGATCATTTTGGCTGTGTTACAGCTTTTGGTATGATTTTCTACAGAAATGTTTCTTTTTAGTTACATTTTTAAAAATTCCACTGTCTTTTCTTTAAGTTATTCATTTTGTACACTCAGGACACGTTCGTGGCAAAAATGTCCACGCATAACAAACTGCTATATTTGTTTTGTTTTTTTCACAAACCACTTAAACATCTTCAGACCTGCTAAAAAGAAAACAGGCATTAAATAATTTTCAGGATTTTAACCCTTTGAATTCCAGCTTACTTATTTGAATCATTACTGGTAGTCACAGGCCTCTACAATATAACACAAGAATTTCATGCATCATCAATGGTAAAGATAGAAGATTCAATTCAGTCAAAATGCCAAAGATCACAACTTTTCATCAAAATGAATTGCTGACATTACAGACTGCCTGGTTTTGTACTCTAATGGTAGTATTAAAATTAAGTCCCCTAGAGGGACTATCGGGCACTACGTAAAAATAATTATGCAATCAAATCAATTTTGTAGCTAGTCTTTGACATATCCAAGACTCTAATCCCCACCAAAGCACCAGCTTTCTACTATTTGGTATAGGGGGCAAAATATATTTATGTTTATTTGCTAATAAATAAGTAATGATTCAAATAAGTAACCTGGAATTTAAAGGGTTAAATCCTGACAATTTTTTAAATGCTTTGTAATTTCGAGTAGGTCTGACGTTGTTTAATTGATTTATGAAAAAAAAAGTAATGTATTATTTTTATAGCAGTTTTTTTTGTGTGTGGACATTTGTTGTCAAATGTGTAGTATTACAGGGGAGGGCACAAGGGTTAAAATGAATGACGGGGAAAACTTTTGCAGTCTGTGAGTGCATCAGCTTACGTGAGGTATGTATTTACTTCATCGTGAACAGTTATGAAAAGAATCTGACTTTACATATTTGCACAGAGTATCTCCGGTTGAACATAAAGTCTGAACATATGCACAACCACAACAGAGAATATCAGTCTAATATATAAGAGAGATACATTCTAGTTATTTCTTTGTACTTTGTTCTTCCAGACTGGAAGTGCCACTAGGACCATATGGACATTATAAAAAGCTTGACAGGTGCATGAATGATAACAACTAAATGTAGAACTGTGGGCTACAAAATGGTCTGACCTCATTATGTTTTTGAAATGAAAAGGACATTTATGAAAAAAAAAGCCTGAGACAAAATTCAATTACTTCAGATTTTCAACCTCAAATGCTGTCCACTGTTAAAAAGAGACCAAATGGCAACCTTTTCAAAGCCAAGAGACATCTCTGCTCCAGCTTTGTGTTCCTGGTACCCTGTCCCTGCTCTCTATAGCCACAGGAGTGAATGCCTGCTCGGCACTGGAGGGTATCATGCTGTTTCCATATTGTACCCCTGGGCCTCCCCACAGCAGTGGCCCACATGGGAAAGCAGGCCAGGCGGTGGGATAAACCAATTACCCCCCAGTCTGGGTGGACTCCTGCCGGTGCACCATGCAGCAGCTCCGGGCCGAGCCCTCCTGGACTCGTTCCCCATGAGAGCCTGCTGGAATTCCCAGAACTGAGAATTGTGCGGTCTCAAAAGCCCACAGAGAGACCATATTTTGCTTAGAAATTTGACATGGTGGCCCCCGGGGACAATGCTGAGGGAGGAGACTTCAAACTGCGCTTGGTGATGAAAGTTTGTGGACGGCTTGACTTTTATGCAGCATTCACTAAATGGGGTATTCTTGCAACTACTCATCATATTATTTAGGGAGAACTATAAAATATTTTTGTTAATTTTAAAATTGGTTTTAATCTAATCAATAACTTTAAGTTATTGCATTAAATGCCCCAACAAGCCAAAAAATTTAGCTGATACACATGGGAAATGCTTGTATTTTGATGTATTTTGCAACAGTGGTTGATGGTCTTTCTGGGGTCTACGTGCTCAAAATTCACACAACACTATGCATATACCATCCATCAAATGGCAATAAAACACAAATAATGAAGCAACTTTTGAAAAGTTTAGGCATGAAAAGTAGAAAGTGTGCATTAAAACAATAATCACATCAATATTACGATGCATTAAATCATATGAAGTAATGCAGGGTTGCATAAGAAGACAAACTGATGGTGGGTCTGGGCTCCCCCCTCCCTCTGGCACCTTGGATTCATGAGCCCTGATGGTTTCTAGATGACAGCAGCTGTGACAATGGTCATTATGTCTGCAAGAGGCCTTGTCTCTGCAGGGCCATTGTGCAGGCCCCATTCAGCACACACTCATTTACACTTTCATTGGCGTCTATTTAGTCCTCATAAAAAGTTCAACACACCAATTTGTGAGCCCTGTTTAGCCAAGGAGAAGTGTGGAATAGGCTAAGAAAGCAGTGGCTTTAAAAGTCAATTAATTGTTCCCTACTCTTGGGAAGGGATGAGGGGGAGGGTTCCCCGGGCTCTGGGGTCTCACATCTGTCCATTCGACTTCTTGAGTCTTGATGCAGGGACCAAACAAACCAAAGGAAAAGTCAGAGTTATTCTGCTCGGACTTCAGGTCATCTAGGATTCTGTATTTCTTTTTTAAAATGGGGTGATCCTATAGTCTCATAAGTCTGATTACGGAGGGAAAAGATAAGTTTAGATTAAACTTTATTGTCAACATGTACAAGTACAAGGCAACGAAATGCAGTTTATGTCTAACCAGAAGTGAAAAGATCTTTAATCTCTTTGGTTTATCTCAATTCTGAAAGCATTTCCTGGTCTAAAACATAAATCATGTTTGAATGCACATCAGACTTTGTTCTCAAAACCAAAAATCTTTGGTGCTGGCGTTGGTGTGCAATGTAGCATTTCTTCATTTCTATAAACGCTAAATCATATGATCACCCATACGCTGATGTTTCTGAGGATTTATTTTGCATATTCATTTTAATACAAACACATAAATAGACAAAATAAAGAGGATTTAAAACTTTCATATATGTACAAATCTATTCACTAAGACAAACTGGTAAACGGCTTTGCTTCAGTCGTCCCTCCCTCCTCAGTTCTGAGGACTGTCACACAGAACCAGCAAAGTGAACAATGGCTGATGTGTGGAGACGTACAAAGAGAGAGCAGCAATCCAACCCCTTCTTAGTCTCCCAGGACTGAGGGCAATGATGGGGAAGACACAAAGGCCAGTCCTCTTTGAGCCTCAGTGCAGGAGGCCCTGCTGATAGTCCCCCAAACGTGTTTTTTCAGCAGCAACTCTGTAGATCCGTCCCTGCTACTGATGCTGGTTTGCCACCTTGATGGCACATTACAGGGACCCCACAGTGCCAGGACTGGGGTAAGAATGCCTGTGGATAAAAACCGCTAGGCTCAGCAGTGCTAAAACAACACACTTCCTCAGTCTAAAGGGAAGTCACAGGAATTCTGTCGTGCCGCCCGGGCAGTCTTATAGACAGACAGGAAGTCTTTGTATCGAGGGGCACACCCTAACCAAGCTTCCCCGAAGTGCTCTGACCCTGTGAACAAAAACTCTCCATCCCCAGGCTTCACGTGGCACTGTAGGAGGGTATGGACGTGTCCATGCCAGGACGACGTGGACTGAGCTGACCCGGGATCCGCTCGATGCTCAAAGACTCCACTGCGCTGCCAGTACACCCTCACTGCGGACACCTCCACTAAAGATGTCTGTCGTTCATCAGAGTGGGAAACATTCTTAATGTAGCCCCGAACCACTGCAAAACAAAAAGCAGAATTCTCTTTTTATATTTTAATGCAATGCATAAAGGAAGTCAAATGCGAAACAAAATGTCTTTAGTTGCCTCTCACTTTCCTGTCTTTCATTTTCCTTCTTTATCCATTTATACCTGCTTTCACTTTTGCGAAAGTGAATGTGGCAGTTTGGTGAGACAAAAGAATGGACATCAAACAATTGGTTCTTTCCCAGGGCACAAAAGTCTGTCCTGTTCTTCAGCTCCCCCATATCTGTTTAGTTTAGTTTTAGTGCCATATAGTCTCACTTCTTCCCACACCCCTGCTGTCAGGCGGTGGTGGAGTATTTCCCTAAAAAAATACTGCACTACAAGTAAAAATAGCACTTTAAATTCTTTCCATGTGAAATGCAAATGTTAATAGTTTAAAATGTACTCACAAAAGTACAAATACTCCACTAGGAAAACATTGTTTCCATGCTCTTCATTAAGTAAATTTGAGCTACGTTTACATTTGTTTGTCATAATTCTATGTTTGGGCTTTGTGATATGTGTTTCTAGTCAATTGCTGTTGATTTTTAGGCAGTTTTTTATGTTTTTCTTTTACATTTTAAATCTGGTTTTGGACATTAAGCGTCTCTTCAAAATTGTATTTTTTGTGCCATTTTCCGTATCTTTGTTATTTTGTGGCTTTTAGCTAAGCCCTGTAAAACCTGAGATATGAAAAGTACGTTCAGAGGTTTGCCTCTGGATCCGTGTCTGGTAGGTGCATATATATAATCCATCCATGATATAAAAGTACTGAACTATTTAAAGAATGTAATGTAGAAGTGCTGACTTGTTTCTGTATGTACAGCTGTTACACGTACATCACTCACTGTCACTGCAGCTCAAATTCATCATTGACTCATGTTATGATATAAAGTCTGAGTGCGGAGAAGGAGGAAGAGATCCAGTGTGTGTTAGTAGGAATTTTATGGTGGTCTCTGAGCTTGGAGAGGACAATTGCATATGTACGTACCAAAGTCACTGTTGCAGACGGCCATGAGAAGCTCTGTATCATTGCAGGGTCGACATGAGGCTGTGGGCAGAGAACAAGACAACAGAAAATGATGATGGTTTTGCCATATAGTAGATGACATGTACACGGATAACAGCCTGATTTAAATCATTCGGTCGGGTTTATTTCTCTCGACCTACTGGTTTTCCCACCTTTCCCCTAATGGACCTCTCCCAAACTATCTGAGAGCCACATTGATTGACAGTGATTTATAGACGGTTGTCGTTTCTCCTCAATCCCATTTCACTAACAAACAATCTGACACCCACTGGCCAACTGAGCCCATTCATGTCTCTCTTCACATCAAAGAGTGAAGACACAGAGGTTAGAAAAAGGAACGCTGCTCCTGTGTTGATGTGCTGCCCACCACACTGGCTGCAGATCAAAAACCCCTCACCAGTCTCGACCCCATGTTTGACTCCTATTGTATCTACCTAATTGAATGACCCCATGGCAATGCAGGGGACTGCAGGAGTCAAATACTCTGCCAGACTGGCAATACAGAAAAGATAAACCGGCAGCTGTCTATTATGGACACAGGATGACATCACCACCTTGGGAAAGGCCCGCACACATGGATAAATGCTAATAAACACTCTGGCACAATGATGAGGCATTTGCGGAATCTGCAAAGTATTTGCAGTCTCAATTCAGGCCCCTTGGCCTGGTGCCCTCCAGCCGCCCTGTGGTCTGCTCTGTCTCCTCTGCTTTGTCCCTCGATGGAAACCAGACAACCAGAAAAAACACAAGACTGACCAGCAGCTGCGTGCTCCACTCGGCAAAACTGGGCTCTGTAATTAAATGACTGCTATTTTTTCTGAACCATGAAGCAGGAGTGGTCAGTCCAAGTCCCTCACACACTTTTTTTTTTAATCACTTGTACCATATCCAGCTATATAATGACTAGTTGTGGTATTCATAGTTTATTGTTATAGTTGATTCCTTGATTAAAAAAATAACATAATACATTTAGTCAAGTATGCTAAAACATTTTTCGTGATGTTCAGTTTTTTTCGAAAAGAGGTTGAAATGTTCTCATAACTGGCAACACAAACCAGTTGTGACAGCATTTACACATTTACTGCAATATATCCATTTCGTGTTACAACTCCACTAAATCTAACGGATTTTTTTTGTTTGCTTTATATTAAGGATTTACATTAAAAACATACAAAAATTCTGATAAAATCCTCGCTCTGTCAAAGAGTTAGATTTAACCATCGGATTGGATCAACCTTTAGTTTATTTATCTTGTGACTTCTTAAATCAAATGAGTGCATAACTGTGTCTCCTTGACATGTCTCAGATGTCTGTAAGTTGTCAGCAGTCTCACCGAAAAGGCATTTCCTCTTCAGGAACTGTTCACAAAAAGTCAAAGTTGAACAAAAGGTTCCAAAATACGAGAATAGAATTGTGAAGCAGAACTTTGTTGCTTTTCTTTTGTCTCCCATCATCAGCCGCCCTGTGTACAAAGTAGCAGGAACAGTAAACCCCTGCTTACACTTTAATGACAGGCAGAACTTTTTCATGCTTGGACGAAAAGTAGTTCTTTCACTTTTGATACTTTAAATGCATCTTGCAGTTAATAGCTTACTGATCTTCCATAAGATTTATTGGAGTAGTAACGCGAGATGGAAATGTTCCAGTAAATGTGTAAATGTTCTCATAATTGGTTTGTGTTGCCAGATGTGAAAAATCCCTTTCACCACATCCTCTAAATCAGCCTCTTTTGGGGAAAAAACTGAAGACCGTGATTTTTATTAAAAATGTTTTCGCATATTTGACTTTCAAGAAAATTTGGCTATGTTACAGTGTATTTAAAATGACTAAGCTGTTAAGTTACAACATGCTGTGGACCGTGAACCAGGACCGGACTGACTGACACTCACCCTGCAGTCCACTGTGACCCACGCCGGGAGCTACACTCCGGTTGCCCAGCTGCTCGTACTGGAAGCCCACCGTGCGTCTGCTCCACTGCCCGTCGCTCTCGGGGCTGGCTTGGAGATAGATGGCGGGCCTGTGCGCTCCGTCTGCCCGGAAACAGAACACCTGCTGCGGCCGCCAGCCATCAGTCACCAGGAGCTCCAGCTCTCCGGCGCGTTCAATGAACACGCTGGCGCCGCGGAAAGACGGAGACGGTTTGATGCACACGGTGGTTCGCCGGGCGGAGGACAAGTTCGGTTCTAGGACGACCCGGAGAGCCTGGCCCGGAAAGACCCACCTCACCAAACCCTCCGTGCAGCGCAGCCGCACCTGGAGTACAATCCTTAAGTCCACACCAGCTGCAAAACCGCTGGAATCAGCAGGAACAAACAATCACACAGTTATATTCATAACTTTATTAACAGGTTCTGAACGATTTACAGTTTAGTTTTAATCCACCGCTCAAAAGGAATTTCGGGTCGCCAAATTGTAAGTTAATGTTTCAACTTTTTTTGTTATGTAGGTCACAAGTAGGTGAGCTATTAATAAATGTCAAAGGATTTAAAACTTATGGCCAGTGGTTCCTCATATAACATAATATCATAAAAAAAAAGGTTTTAGTCTATTGAGCTTATTTTGTGTGTTGTAATCAGTACAGAGGCATAGGAACAAATTCTGATCAAGTAATCATTGTATTAAAAATTAAGTAACATTCGTTGAACAATTTTGTTTACTGGTTTTAAAAGTTTTATCGACCCGTTAAAATAATATTTTGTTGTTTTTTTATGTTCGAACGTTCGACGGTGCTGCAGAAATGAGAAACTCACCTTCCAGTCCAGTTGCACAGGTCAGCTGCACCGTGCCGGACCTGAAGAGCCAGAAAGTGGATCAGAATGATCACATGTGGCAACATCTCACCCACAGAGACCGAAAATCCGAAACAAGCAGTGGACGGCAGGACATGGCTGGAGAGCGTGTCCGTGCGCTGTGGAGAGAAGCAGCGGTCTGCAGCAGGCTGTCAATGAACACACACACACACACACACACACACACACACACACACACTCTCTCTCTCTCTCTCTCTCTGTCTCTCTCTGATCAGGGCTGATCCAGTAGCCGATGACTGCTGGTATCTGTAGGTCTTTACTCTTTGTCTGCCTTCACTTCACCTTAGTCACAATAACTAATATTCAAAAACTAATCTGGTTTTACCAAATTTCTCAGGCTGTATCTTGTTAGAAGCACCAGTATTTTTAATTGTTGGCGGCTTTGGTCTACGTGAAACCATAAAGCTGAAAAGGTCCTGTAGTCCCTACATTTGGAAAATAAAAATAAAAAAATCGGAAAGCCATACTAATACCCCAAAACTCCCAACTAAAATGCATAAGAGGCATGGACGTGTTTGTGGGTCTGTGCTTGAGCTTCACCTAGTGGCGGGATGAAGCAGCGCACAGACCCCTCACATCTGGCGGGCATAACAAAGTCTGCTGGAGGCTTTTACAGCCTGAAGGGAACGACAGCAGGAGGAGGCTGTAACTCAGCAGCCACTAATATTGTGGATGAGTACAAACTGTAATGTTCCCAGCTTTCATCAATTATTAATCCAGTATGGATCACTGCGTTTTAACCCGCAGCCTTTGTGCAACACACAAAAAAAAAAGAGAGAAAAAATGAAGAATTGGCAGCGTTTCAAGGGCTGGCTGGTGGCGACATCTTGTGGAGGTAAAGCCTGTGGACTGTGACCATGCAGGCCACGGTGGAGGGAGCTGCTGGCTGCAGCTCCTCTCACAGTTTTGCGTGGAGCACATATAGACCCGGAGGCTGCATCGGATCAAAGGGCGGACGGATTCGATGCGTATGTCTTTGACTAAATTACACTCATATGGCGACGTCGCCCAGATGTTGGCTCAGCTGCAGGAAAGGCCTTTAACAGCTCAAGTCACTAAATCTAGAAATAAGGGCCAAACCTCGAATCAAATCGCATGTCAGCACCACTTTTAAAATACACATCCACATATGGATTCGTGCAGACAGACAGACAAAGTATGTTTATTAGTCAAAGAGGAGACAATTTATACGCATTTCTCAAAAGAATGTGCTGCATTTTCCTTTTTTATACCACCTCCTGTAGAAAACAATTGCAGTGGTCACTCACATTTAAAATGTGTGGGCCAGGAACCAGACTGGACTCTTTTATGTGAACACCGGGTCATGTGTCCCCGAGAGACAAAGCAGAGTCAAATCAATGGAGGCTTTGTGCATGAAAGAAACGGCCTTTTACTGGCCCAGTGCAGCCTGGACCCTTCACATGCTGCAGGCCTAAGGTGACGCAGAGTGTGTCCTGCCACTGTCCCTGAAGAGACAACACCTTGACACAAAGCTTAAAACAAACTTGTCCCATGGCACGTTGGACGACTTGAAATTTGAATCATAAACCTGCTTTCATCAAAACCCACACGGGGTCACACTTCACTCTGCAGTAATTATAAATATGCATTAAATGCACCAGAACGACATAATTCCCTGATGTTATTAAATATCGTTGTTCTAATAGTTTGGACAGAGTCGTTGGTTGGAGAAATTCAAACGTGTCCTCAGCTGTAGACTCGCTGTCTGCTTTAAGGCCTTACGCGACCTCTGGATCTTCTCTGTTTGACAAGGACGATGATGGTGATGATGATAAAACAATATGTTAAACACAAAGGTTTCGGTTTGTGTCAGATGATGTAAAGATGCGCGGATGGAAAAAAAGCTGCTATAACAAAAGTGTTATAGAAAAATGTCTATTTTTAACGAATTCAAATAAACGCAATTATCTTTGTGCGTAATCAACTATTTCCCCCTATGATAATCATATTATTTATTCTTATTCATACCAACCAAAACAATCTTTGAGCTTGACCCCTACACAAAACAACAGCATTGACATTATATAAATCAAGTTTTCACACTAACTTTAAAGCCTGTAATGACGTGGACCAGCAAAAAATATTTAAATTATGTTAGAGTTATTTTTTTCCGTGCTCAGATATCATTAACGCTGATTGATGACTTCGATTATTGGACTCGATCCTATATATATTTTTTTTTAATTTGCATGGATAAATAAAATATATATTAATAGTAAGTAAGTACATCTTCAATTTGTAACTTTATTAGACACAAAAGTTTTTTTGTTGTTGGAAATATAAAAGACGTGAAATGAATGGGAATTAAACCTAAATAAATGTCACTTTGCAACTATAATTTGGTCTGTTGGGGAACAATCAAAGGCTGAATACATATTAATATGGTATTATTCCAGAATACGATACATTAGTTTGTGATAACATGGTTCAACAGATTACAGTAAAAATAAAACCAATAAAGCAAAAAGAGCTTAAGGTGCAAAGAGAAACACTCCCCAAACGCCCAAGAACGTACTTTCATTTAATTTTCTCAGCAGCGTATTAAATATGTGTATGTACACGTTGGTAAGTTACATAGAAAAAATATAGTATTACAGTAGGCTTGGTAGTTAGTTGCTTGCTAAACAAATATTTGAGCATATTGAGGCTCCAGTGGCCAACATCTAAAGCAGATACTCATCTTATTTCTCTGAAAAAGCCTTTGTCCGTGCTGCTCTCTTTAATGGTGACTGTCAGTAAGTTCATGGTAACATCTGTCACAGTCACCGTGTCCAGGTGGCTGTAACTGGGCGTCCAGGACGAGGCCGGCAGCGAGGAGGAATCGTGGATGGACTCTGACTGTGCGGACATGGCAGCAGGTTGATCCCGGGGCAGACGGTCCTCCGCAGAGTGCTGCAGCTTGCTGGCCTGAGGAATAGACATCCTGCTCAAGCAATTAGTCCTGTGTCCCCCCTGGTCGCTCCTGCGCACATCTGAACTGAAGGCGCAGGTGTACGACAAGCTGGCGCTCCCCGCCGGTCTCTGCTCGCTGCGGGACTTGGGTGTGATCGTGGTCTCCTCCTGGAACATCTTGGTCAGCTGGATGAGGCTGTGATCGGATGTTTCTCCGTGGTGATGCAGGCGTCGGGACATTTTGGACAGACCGTGTGGCATCGGCTCCTCCAGTAACCTGGCCCTCTTGGCGTCCGGCTCTGCGGAACTGCCCCCATCAACTTTATCGTAATGTAAATGCAGCTTCGGTTTGCGTCCTCTCTTTTTGGGGAACCGGACGGAGTCTTGGAGTGTCAAAGCAGCAGGTAGAGTCGGTCTGGGCCTTGTCTCGGGCTCTGGTGGCCGGACGTGGACACTTTCTCCTCTGTTGACCGCACTCGGGGGGAAGATTGTGGGAACCACAGTGCGCAAACCCTCTCGGGCCCTCGGTGTTATGACTGGCTCCGGGATGGGATAGGAAACCTGGATCCCTCGGGGAGTCTCTCTCCTAAATTCATAAGTCTTTTCTTTGGCTTTAGCCTGAGGACAGAGCAAACAACAAACATGAGAGGAGGTTTCCCAGAGATGAAAATCTACAGTCTCTTGGGGGAATTTTGAGGTCTAAGAAACATCTGTTGGTTCAAGTTCAAGGCCTCGTCCTAATAAAAGCAAAGTCAGTGAAAGTAAAATAAGCCACAAACAAAATAATTTACACGATGTGTTTTTGATGCTTAAAATGTGCATCAGCCACAAGTTTACCTCCTGAAATTCATGTGGCAAAGGAGAGACTTTCTATAGCTTTCAATTCCTGTAGTTCTTAAATGAACACGCACCCATGCAAAGTCCAGCACTTTCAGAATTATTATAACGTAGTTTTCATATCAAGGAAATGATTCATCATTTGTGTCATTTTCGCTGCGTCTCGGAAATGCGAGATGATCAAATGCAAACTCGACAGAGGCGCGTCAGAAGAGTCACCCACCTTCAACAGAAATGTCTCGGGTTTGGGTCCCCTCTTCTTCGGCCCGAACAGCTCCCGTTCTCGCTCTCTGACCAAAGAAAATCATCACAAGAATAATTACATCACACGAACAAATGTTTCCTTTTTTATTGCCTCTAATTAACCCGGAAACTTTAAATGTTCATAAAAGGACCAAGCTGCGCCAAATGAGGCAACAATTACTTAGTTTTAAAACAGTTTCCATAAGAAACAAGTTGCATTCAAATGTAAAAAGTGTCCGAATAAAGCAGATGACCCGCTAATAACCAGAAAACTCAACCACATCCTGCAACATTTGGAAGTGGAAATGAATCATTTCACTCTGCAGACACTTGCTATCGCTGCTTTTATCGAATCGTACGACTTCATGTACAACCTTTAGACTGAGTGTATGATTCATGTGGACATTATGCGGTGCACAGCGAGCGCCGGTGTTCCGTTTGCGCGCAGAGGCCTACTGCTGCGCTGTCAAAGCCTCACCTCTCCTCGAAGGCTGCGAAGAGTCGTGCATCCAGAATGTTTTCCTCCGGCTCCCAAGTGCTGTACCTGTGTCAAACAGACAAAGAGGGGATGTGCTTGGCACAACAGCGGATCCCACGTCAACGCACACACACACACACGCACGGTGCAATAGTTTAATGAAAGGCAACGCTGCTGCATGCGCTGCAATTATTGACTACGTAACGCAGAGTGACGCACGGTGAACTCAGCCATTGCTAAAGCTAGTGTGGACTTTAATACATCCCGGCGGGATGGATCCTCACACCCTTTTTTAACACCGCAGTGTGGTGCAAGCCAGGCACCACGCGCGCACACACACACGCAGCGGGTCAGTGAAGTACAGAAGTACGAAATTCATAAAGAAAAACGTCCACGAGCCGAGCGGGGGGGGAAAGAGTCGGAGCTGGTGCAGTTGTGCGAGCGGCCAGGATGGAGCGCTGTCCTTCACAGCCTCGGCGGTAATACTCACTTCTGAGACCAGCCCTTCCATTTTACGAGATATTCCCAACGACCCTGTAAAACAGATCCGTACAAGATTATCACAGTTATCACAGTGCTGCCTGTCGGCGCGCCGCTAACAATTGGTTGCGTAATAGGTGCGGAGATAAAAAGCCCGCACGAAAAGCAGCGAGTACCCGTCGGATTCGCCGTTTAATGATGGACTCGGCTGCGAAGACGCTCTCACCGACAGCCGAAAGCTCCATGATTCACCATGCACCTCGTTTATTTCTGTTTCTCTTATTATTTTTTGGCTTCCCCGTGTCCTCTTCGGGCTGTTTAATTTCGCACATCCCATAATACGCAATCTGAGGAGGACGTCATCACGTCTTTTTCTGTTGCCAGGCACCGCAGTCGGTAGGACGGATCGTGGCGGAGCACATAGGCTCAGTTGTTGCTACGTGCTCCGGGTTTCTGAGTGAAGGGGAGGAGTCCCGCTGCTCTGGCGGCTGTACAGGAATGTCTGGCACATTGGAACAAGCAAAGTCACGGGCTCCCGGAGCGGGTCGACGGACCCCCGGAGGTCCCCGAGGGGGGTCCGTCGGGTCGAAAATAAAAGAAATAATTGTTTGATTTTACTACTACTTAAAAAGATTAGCAATTCAAACAATTAGAGACAGCGACTTGTTTCATCATCCAACACAAACCCCTTTACAACACACAGTCTGCAAACATGTGTGTTAATAAATAAAATCAGAACAACTTCGACAATTAAAAAATAAACAAATATCTGAACAATAAGATCCCCACAGGTCATAAAATGCCCTATACTTGCGGATGCCCGGATGGTCTCATAAACACTTTGATTTGGCTTTAAGTTCATGACTGAATCATTTAATATTTTTATATAATATGAGACAACACAGATGAGTTCACTGCTTCCACTGTCTCGTGGCCATGCTGTTTATGAGCCATATTAGTGTGTAACTGGACTATGACGCAACGTGGCTTCATTTGTTTTAGGCAAACTGTATCTGTGACGCAGCACATATTCATTTACTGTCTACGCGAATTATTCAGCCTGTTGACACGGAGACTGCGCAAAGAACGAGAACAAGTGAATAAAAACGAGACACCTCTGAAAGTGAGCAACGCAACTCGATTTTTTTATGACTGTTTACATATTTCTGGCTAATACGCATCTCTTGCGCGTATTTGTCAACACAGAGGCAGAGTCGCATGATACACGAAAAGCGGCATTTATCAATAAATATAAGAAGCAATTTCATAAAGCTTTCAGTGTGAACACAGATGATGCGCACTTAAATGGGAATGGAACAGCTTAATTTTGATTTCTTCACTCAAAACGCACAGAACTTGTACCATTTTTTCTGAGGGTTTAAATTAGCTATTAAATTTGTCGGGATTAAGTCTTTACTGAGTTCTAAAATATTAAAATAATTCCAATATGTTTTTTTCTGCCATACTGGACTTGATTCAGTGTGTTTGCATTCGAAGCTGTTTGGAAAAAAATACATTTCAAATACAACCTTCTAAATCTGCTCTAATTAATGTGAAACAATATGCAGAACATGTGAGAGCCTAATTCGTTTTAATAATGAGCACTTAAAGTTTTTGGATGTGCAATGGGTAATAAAGATATATCATTTGATTTAATTGTAAAAATGTAATATTCGCTTCTTTGCGTCTTACATAAACATGTCCATGGTCGTTTTTTAATAAAAAGAATGATTTAAATTCTGATTTAGTGACGGCAGTGGTTAAACTATTTGTTTTACTGCTAGTTTATTAATAATTAAAATCAATAATTATAATTATTATTATAGGATTGTGTTGTTGGTATGTGTTGTTTCTGGTGGTTGTTTACTTGACAAATATAACTAAGGACATTGAATTTATTGAGCATTATTTATATTTTGGTAGTAGGTAGCAAATGTTATGGTTATTATTATTATGATTATTATAATGATTACATGGCCTTATTTTATTATCACTATTATATTTTAATCCCGCAGTCATGTTTTTCTGGAATATATTATATTTAGCATACAGCACGAATATTCAGACCATAATTTATTCACAAAAATGTAGCAACATGTGAGTTCGGTGCAGAGCTTCGCATTTCTTTCCTGTAATTTCCTGCAGGCCCCAGGTACGTTTTTCCAGATCCATCAACTAATTATTTTGAACGACGAATTCAGACGCAAAATAAATTAAAAACAAGTTTTGCTCTAACATGAAATGTTGCCAAAATAAATACGTGTGAACTCGTCTTAACAGTCAACCTCCAGGCCACCCGCATCATCCGTATTACTGCTCTAAATGAAAGGTCAAACACAGTCCACATTTCATCCACTTCATAAAAATGTTCCAAACACAAAGCTCGGGCGCAATACTTGACATGCTTTTATTGATTTGTCAGATTTTTCTGATTGGTTACAGGTTGCAATTAAAATGAGAACAACCACAGACATAACCTGCGCACAGACAGGCCTGTTAAATTAACGAATCATATCTAAAGCCCCCAAGTTCCTAATGGACCAACCAAACATTTTGTTGATGCTGTGACTCACTGTCTTCAGTCTAGGAACCTTCTGTTGACCGACAACAAATAGTTTGGCCACTGTGTGGATTATAAAACACGTCGCAACTTCCAGGTGCGCACGCAGGTAAAAGGCATCACGCACAGTAACACAAATGCGCACAGTGATGTAACACCACTGTCCTACGAATTCTCTGTATTGTTGGAAAATACTGCGGGCACACGCATTTCTATTTATTTTGTCTTCATCTGTGCTCCAAATTATGTTTAGAAAGCAATGGAATCTGCTCCCTGCTCTGACCCACATCACCTATAGGCACGCTTTTAATTATTTGAAATTATTTGGGAGGTTTATTGCGTTAAAAGGAGGATCGAGGACTTTTTGTTTTGCATATTTGTAAAAACGAAATCGCAGCATATGCAGAGGAGGAAGTCTGTGTCCTCCACGGAGGTGCAGCTGCGCTTTACTCGCTCTTTATAGACGATCGCATTTAATGAAAAGATATGTGGACATATTTGCTGCTGTCTGTCTGTGTCAAATTTCATAGGCACGGAGGAGGAAACAAAGGCGAACGCGCCGCGGACAAAAGATGCGTTGTGGCTGCTGTCGAAATATGAACCACCATTTTGATAGTCATAGCCTGTAGACCGACATTTCCTGTCGGTGCCATAATGGCTATAGCCTGCGCGGTTTGTGCTCGGAGAGGGGGAGAGGCGCCTGGTGCAGCCTTCGGACGGTCTGCTGCGGTTCTCCATATTTGACTCGATGAGGAGCGAGCGTGCAGGAGCCGCAATGGCGACAGCCGAACATGAATAAACAGAGCTGGCTCTGTCACAGCATTATTGGCTCTCTGGTTTCTGGGCAACTGCTGCACACAGCTCGCTCTTCACTGTCCTACTTACCGGGGCGACATTTTCTACTGAAGGTGGCTCAGACTCAAAACCGCAAGCAAGAAACTGTGAAGTCGTGTGGCTTTGACCTACAGCTTTGCCATATTTCAGCGCATGATTGGAATTAGAAAAGCCTCCTCATTTGCTGCAGCCTGATGCGCCCCACCGCAACACCGGCTCTCATTTCTCATTCTGGCGCTATTTCTGGTTTTTAGGTTACATGTATTTTTGTTGAACGGCGCTTTCTCGTGCACATTGTCGCGTCAAAGAAACGAAGGCTCCAATCAGGCTGATGCCATTGTTTTGTGCATTTGTCAAAGGAATTATCAGAAGAACGCATTGATTAATGAGCGGGCCTTCTGGGCTGATTCTTAAATATTTGATGGATTTTCTAAGCGGCGACCGGCCTCCGCTGGGTCGCACACATGGCTTTAAATAAGCCAAACGATCCTGCTGCTGACAGGATCCTATAGGCTCCACTTTGTGGAGATGAAACCAACACTGTGCAGGCTGCGATGATAAAGGGGGAATGTGAAACATCACACTTGCTCTATAAATATGTTCCCATGCTCAACTATGTTTCAGTTTCCCACTGATGCACATAGTTGGACTCACATTCAAAGCCACCAAAGGCCCATGGAGACACAGAGACTCACGAGCTGTGCGTCCGGAGGATTTCAAACTCCGCTCCCATCAACCGAGTTGAAGAACTTAGTAAATCTCCTATTTTAATCGACTAGCCGTCACATTTTGCAGCCCAACATAGCAAAATTTACTTTGTTTGCCAGTTCATGCATTCATTCCTATTATAAAGTGGTCACCTCCAGTTCATTTACTTGTGATGCCCATAATGTAAGTGGTTATTTCCAACACAGAATCTCAGAGGCACGGGGGAGATATAATAATGTTTTTATAGGGAAAAAAGTACAATATAAGCGTAAGATGAAGAAAAGAAACAAGCTGAGGCAAATTCTGTTATTGCATCACTGTGATCAATGGATCCACACAGATGTCAGGCCTGTCAAGAATGTGTGTGATATTTTGTTTAGACCTGTGCTGCCTTTAAGAATTGAAGATAACTGTCTTTAGTCATAATGTTGTTCTATGTATTTTTAAACCAGAAAACCAGTGAAATTTCTGTTAGAAATGTGTTTAAATTGGCCATAAATGCTCACAAGGGAGTTCTGAGAAAAGCCGTATTCCTCAAAATATAAGCGTATAGGTTCTGTGAAATTCATGATTCATTTTATTACAATTGATCTGATTTAGCTATTACAAAGTTTATTATCCCAACACTGAAGCACTATTCAGGAGACACATGTTTAGTGTTTCATTTTTGTTTCTCTCTTCTTTTATCCTCCTAAGACTTACTTGGTTTCTGTGTCAGCATTCTTAAAGGCAACTCCCATGATGAAGACAACACAAACACTCATTTTACATCCTTCCAGATCCTCCAGCCATTCCAAACATCCAAGAGTTAATCACCCTATCAGTCTGAAGGTTCAGCATAACAGAGTGTCAACTTCTGCCTGTATTTTTTTAACACCAGAATTCATGGCCACACAGGCCTTAAATGAGCCTCCTGAAGACTGGAAGACTCCCACCATGTTTGGCAATGCCGTGAAAGGTCGTTATTTAGAGTTCATTCATCAAAGCCGAGCTGTGCACAAATGTGTGTTTGCAGCTTTGCATGTGCGTCTGTAGCTTTGGGAGTCTGGGCTTGCCTCACTAAATCGTACTGTATGAAAATAATGTAGGGTGAAATGCAGTGTCATAGCGACACAAGGCCTGCAGTGAGAAAACACAGCCATTTATAACACGTGCTGTAAAACACCACATTAAATTGAAACCTCATATAATACATGCCCTTCCCTGCTACATTGTGCTGGACTGCACCCACACAGCCAAATACCTACCCTCCACGAAGCTTTTCTTCTTGTTAGAATCTAACAATTACATAATAGTCTTCCCTGACCTTATTCAGTTATGTTGTTTGTTTACATTCCTGCTTGGGGTCGAGCTGCAGTAGAAAAATAATGCACGGATAAAGTTTTAATAATGCAAGTGACCAGTGCAGTTATACAACACAGAGGACTCTTTGTACAGGATCATTTGCGATTATGCAACATGATCTGTTTTCCTATTCACGGTTCACAAGCAAGATAGTATTTAATGTTCCTTCGTGAGCAAAGAGGCTTCGGGGCAACTGCAGGACATGATGCATAAGTCAAGGAAAAAGCATGAAAACTTGGCCCTGAAAGTAAAATAAAGGATATTTTTATCCACAAAATATCAAGTCAGGGAAAGATCAGGGGTCATATCTCTTTCTTTATTGTGGAACACATCATCCAACAAGCTGTGCCAACAGAAGTAAGTCAACCAACTCCGGATGGAACATACTTTATAACAATCAATTTGACTTTCACCCAAGTGCAAGGAATAACGAGCAAAAGAAAGACAACCAAAAGTAGCAAATGATCTCTCTTCATTCTCTTTCAAAAAAGGACAACCTGTTCAGTGGAGTCACCTGCAGCTTCCGATGCAGAGAACGTCTTCTTGTTGTTTTTGAACAACAAATCAAAGTCAATAAATATGCACTCTTCATTATTATAGCATTTTAGCATTCTTACTGGATTTGCATTAAATGTGCATAGAAGGCAATTTAGACTCAAATGGAGGTTACATCCAACAGCTTTGACATTTGACTTTTCAGCAGCATAATGAAAACAACTGGCACTCGCTGGATGATTGCGTGTAACAATGCCAGCCTCGTGCCTCACATTTAATCTGTATAACACACTCGTTAATGACCCTGGCAGCTTTTTCTCAAACATATATCAGTCGTATTCTTCAGATCATATAATGAGGTTCAATGGCAAAAAAAGAATGAATATCATAAATCTGTGTGACATTAGGACACCTCTAACGAGGCTATAGCAGATAAAGTAACTCCAGCAGTATGTGAGGTCAGCATTAGGGTAATAAATCACGAGCTAATTATGGTAAGAATCAATACATCATCTTAACGGGAAGTGAAGTGTTTGATAAATGACACAATTTCCTCTACGGTAACTGACCTCTGAGAATACATATGTCCGATTCTGTTCCATAAATGTATGCTAAAGATTGTGCTGTATAGGAATAGATTAGGTCATAATGGCGGATCCACTGAAAGCCTTGTTGCATCCCTACATCAAAAAGCAAAACGAACAGACAAAAAAAAAGGCGGGGACGTTACTTACAGGTTGACACAGCAGAGTGCGTCTCACAGTTGTCACTTGGTGTGGACTACACCTGCTTTGTCAATTTGCATGACACTGCTAATCACTTTTTGCAAACAAAGCTTAGGTAAACATGCCAATTCAGACTGTGCATACATGTCTGGACCTAAAAAAAAATCAGTTAAATAAGACGTTAAAAGATGAGCTGTCTCCATGAATGTATACGATCAAAATGAACAAGTGGCGAATGTAAAATTAAGTGCTTCCAAACTGATCTTAGATCACCACAGAGTCAACAAGGTCCTGTCTCTTCTCATGACCAAAATAAAGGTTATTACTCATACAAAATATGTATAAACCTTCAAAACAGCTCAGGTTATATGTTTGGTACAGGTATGAATCAACAGCAAAACTAACCCATTAAACTGATTTTTTTTTTTAAGTGGAATACATCCACTCGAATGCATTCACTCAAATCCTCGAGGGCACTTCCTTGGCTACATCACAGAGGAGTTACAGTATAAAACATTATAAGAAACATATTGAATTTAATGATAAATTATAAATTTCCATATATACAAAATTCTCATGTTTTTACATATGCACATATAGACAGGATCATCCGACCATTAACTGGTAGTCCCTTTTTACAAAGAGTTTCTCAGAAAGAAACGTATTCCTTGAAGGTGACGGTGAGACTGTTTGTTGTGATATCAGTGATTATGATATTTCCCATAAAAGGAGAGATTTTTTTAGCAGGTGCTTCTTTCGATTTCTCCGTGGATTTCTTTGCGTCCTCTGTTGCCGGAGGACTATCTTTGACAGGAGGCTCAGGCTCTGGTTCTGGCCCTGACTGCATTTCCGGCTCCACCTGCTTCTTAGACTTTGGGCAGCTCAGATCCATCGGCTCCTCTTGACTGCCAGAGTCCATAACCTCATATGTGCATGTAGTGCTGAGGCGGCGGCCACTACAGTGGAGGTCTATGGGTTTGTCCTGAGGTGGCGTGACCACAGTGCTGGGAACGCTGAAGCTTCTGCAAGTCAGGTAGGTTTTGGAAATGCTCCTGTCCTCCACGGGATCTGTGAGCTTCCTCTTACGGTCACTGGGGAAAGAAGGGATCCGGATCTGGTCGATGGCTGTCGGAGTTGGGATGCTGGTCTCTGCAGCCCAAGATGCTGGGGGTGAGCTCGCGGTTAGCTGTAAGGGCAGATCATCCGGTAAATCGGCCTGACCCCGCGCCACCTCAGTGTTGTATTCCTCTGCCGTGCTTGGTGAAGGTTTGGAGAAATGTCTGTCCTTTGGAGAACACTTGATAGGATGCTCTGCAGCAGGGAGGGAGCTGCCATTACAGAGCTCTTTAGGGATCCCGTTCTCTGGGTGCTCCACCATTTTGGTTCTGTGTGCTGGATTGTTTTCTGATGGTTTGGTGTTTGGGGATTTCTCTTCGCTTGATGATTCCCCATGTTTACCTTTCGCACCGTGAACCTTGTTACTGTCCATGTATTTGCTCATTACAATGACAATACGTCCGTTCTTGTTTTTGTTCTTGATTATCTTCATTTTACTGCTAATAGCACTGGGCAGGGTTGTGTCTTTAGGATTGGGTTTAAGGGCGTGTTCGTTCTCAGTTTCTTTGAGAGCTGGTTTTCTTACCTCCACTGCCAACTCTTTGACTTTGCTCAAACAGCCTGTGTCTTTGTCACGAACCCATTTCTGCTGCAGCGCCAAAGGTAAGTTCCAGCCAGGATTTGGTGGCTTACTGGCTGTCTCTTGAACTTTGACCACCTCTTTCAGCCTAGAGGCCTGTGCGTCGTACATATTGGGGTCAGGCTCATAGTGGTGATGCTTCTTGCTGTTCAGCTGGTAGATGAACTTCTTCTTGCCATTGAACAGCTGGTCGGCAGGGACCTCCTGGCTGCTGGGCTGGTATTGATGATGCTTCTTGCTGTTCAGCTGATACTGCTGAGGCTGGGAGCGCTGGACTTGGATGGGATCTGATTTGAGGCCGCTTTCTGGATCCTGTGGTGATTCCTCAAAACCTCCAGGGATGCTGGATCTCCTGGCAAATGAGGGCACCTTAAAGAGACAACACACCAAATTTAGCATTTCATCCATTTTATTCAAAATGTTAAAAACTAGTTGATATGAAAAAAAAAGGAAAAAAATATTGAAATTATGATAATACATAATATACATAATATATAATTTCAATGGTTTAAAATAAATAAGAAATAAAAGATAGAGAATCTTATTTTCACCTCCTAGTGTATTTCACGCTCCAAGCACAAGGATGCATTTACATTCCGTGATGCAAACAACAGCATCAATTTGTTTGACCATCCCTGTCTGGCAAATATACCATGACATTCAAATTCCATACCCGTTCTTTGTGACTCCGTGACAAACGGTAGCTAATAGTTGCAAATCTGCATGCAATAAAATTTGATAACAATTCAAGTTAAGGGTTAAAGGATTCGGAAGCCTGACATAAATGGAAATGAACTATTCAAAGAGGATGCAGCGTATGACCTCCCTCCTATTATTATGTTCCCTACCCCTCCCTCCTGTACAGGCCAACCCCTCAGGCAATCAGAAAGCCACAGCGGCGGAACGTTCAAGAGGCTTTGGCTGTGACCTTAGGTCAGAGAAGTGCCACCAAACATGTCACGCTTTATTCCTGATTGCTGGCCACGTGTGACTATGGCAGAGTGGTATGCCTCTAAAGGAGTGACACTGCATAGCAATCAACTGCGAGTCTCTCTCTATAATCACCTTTGGCTCAGAATATATGGTCTGGTAAAGGCCTGAAGTAAGATAGGCAAAGCATAACAGAGTGCTACTTTCAGCCTTCTATTTATGTCTAGGGGAACATTTACAAACAGGGAAAATGTTCCCTGTTACTGATTCACTTGGCTCAAAAGGAATCCACCTATACTATGAAGTTCCCCTTTAAACCGTATTTGCATATAAAGCTATTTGCATACAAAATAATGAGCGTGCAGATAAAATGAGTGCACTCAAGCAGCACTTAAGAAACCTCGGGCAACAAACCCGGCTTCATGAGAAACAGATGAGCGTGGAGAGAAATCCAGCTGCCCAACCCCATCTTCTCTTTTCAACCATCATCATAATGACAGCAGCTCATGCGTTCACCGGCCACTTTATTAGGTACACGTCTTCAGCTGTTTGTTAGGAAGCCAAGCATCTAATCAGCCAATCACGTGGCAGCAACTCGATGCGTGTACACATGGTCAAGATGACCTACTGAAGTTCAAACCAAGCATTAGAATGGGGAGGAAAGGCGATTTGAGTGCCAGATGGGCTGGTCAGAGTATTTCAGAAACTGCTGATCTGCTAGTTTTCATACAGGGTTTACAGAGAACGGTCTAAAAAGAGAAAATAGCCAGTAAGCAACAGTGTGAAAATTCCGGAGGTCAGCGAAGAATGGCCAGACCGGTTTGGGCTGATAGAAAGGCAACCGTAACTCAAGTAACGACTCCTTAAAACAAAGGTACGATGCAGAAGATCATCTGAACACAGATGGGCTGCAGAAGCAGAGGACTTTGCCAATCCTGTCACCTATACCGGGAAACTGAAACTGCAATTTGCGAAGACAAATGTTGCCCTGCCTGATGAGTCTTGGTTTGTGCCGCTAAGTTCAGCTGGAAGGGTCAGATTTTGGCATAATTAACGTGAATGCATGGATCCATCCTCCCTCATGTCAGTGATTCAGGCTGGTGGTGTTAGTCATGTGGGGAATATTTTCTTGGCAAACCTTTCGCCCATTAGTACCAACTGAGCATTGTTTAAATGCCACAGCCTGAGTACGGTTGCTGGCCATGTCCATCCCTTTATGACCACAGTGCACCATCATCTGAGGCTTCTTTGAGCAGGATAATGCACCATGTCACAAAATCAACACTAACTACTCTCTTGAACTTGACAATGAGTTCACGGTACTCAAATGGCCTCCACACTCCCCTGATCTCAAACCAGTAGAGCACCTTTGGTAGGCGGTGGAATGGGAGATTAACATCATGGATGTGCAGCCAACAAATATGCAGCAACTGCGTCATACTATCATGTAAATATGGACCAAAATCTCCAAGAAATGTCCTCAGTGTCTTGTGAACTCATTGCACAAGGAGTTAGGGCAGGTCTGAGGGCAAAGGGTGAATCTAATAATGTAGCTGGTGAGTGCAAACACCTGAGAGGAATCCGTCACTTGCGGTTTCTGACTGAGTGAAACTCACATCAAAGCATTAAAAAGAGCGAGGTTTCCACCAACATGAATATGTTGGTGATCGTGCAGAGCTCATGCATATAATAATTACCTGGAGTAAAAGATGTTTGGGTTTCGGCCCCCGTTTGCGGTATCCCATTAGCTGCTCCTGCCTCTCTCTGTGGAAACAAAAGATAATTACATTTTCTTGCACCATATTTATCTTCTAAAGATAACACCTCATTTGTCATACAGTTTCACGTTGCCACACTAAAAAACTAATTATATCACATGAAAAATTAGAGATTTGGCATTTTTGAGTATTTGTTCATTTTCTCTACCTATTCAAGGTCAAAAGTGGAATTCTGCTTTGGAGGACTAATGAATGCCCAAATGTGACCTGCTGCAAAGCATTATGGACCCTATTTGCATAGCTCTCCATGGTAATTGGCCCATTCCATATTCTCATTATCCTGGAGAAATTCAATTAAGGCTACAGCAGGGAGATTCTCTCCTTGTCTTTCAAACATCCTCCCTCCTGCAGCACACCCGTCCTCTTCTTACATTCAAACTCTAATTAGGGTCATGAGGTACAGATGTAATGGGATAAATACAACATTGTGGAGTACTTCTGGGATGCATGCTGCTATTGAAAAAATGCACACCACCATGTCTTGTGCAACACAACGCCTACATTCTGAAAACGCTGGGTGATAATCAGACTAATAACAAACATGGCTTTTATTGAGGGAGGGGTGAGGGAAACATGTTATTATAGTTGCACTGACTAGATCAAGCACTGAGCAGTCTGTGAAATATTGCTCCCCGATATAAACCTTGACTCATCATTGAGTCGTAAACAACCAGCGGTGGGTGAAGGACGGCTGCACGCAGACTCTACCAGACATGCGTAAACTCTGCCTATTGTTGGCCTCTTGCTACAGATGTTCAAACTACCACAGCTGCCAGAAAATCGGCCACAATAAACAATCTACTGTTTAATGCTATAATGTGTGCAATTTCAAACAGCGTCCAATGGGGTGACCCCTATTCACAGAAGATTTGGCAATTACAGCCTCCCTTGTCGGATCCCCTCCCCCATCCTCTGGGAGCAAAGAGGAATCTAAACACACAGCGCAGAGGCAGCACTCCATGACCATCAGCACAGAGCCAGACACACACACACATACAGCCAGGCAGGGAGGCTGTGGGGGAATACGCGAGCAGTACACTGGAAATGCTGAAGAGCACTGTGTGTCAATTAGCCTTTTCAGAAATGTGAATTCCTTTCCCCAGCCATCAAGTCTCTGGCCAGTCCCACAAGCGGCCTCATGGCCTGCAGAGAGTATACAGGCCTCACGGGTCCACCAACCCGGATAAGATAGTGTTGTGCATGCGCCACAAGGGTAAAATTACAGCAGAATTTGTATTTAAAGTCACATGCTCTGACATTGACATTTATGCGTTTGCGATCATTTTACAGGCCTTTATTGGGCCTATTGTTGACCCATGATAGATAGCAGGTTGTCAGTTTATGCATCCAAGGAAAGATATTGCCTTCGCTGAAAAGCCAAATAAAGGTAGCAGAAGCACGTGATGTGTAAAAAGTGATATTGTTGAAGGGTTTTCCTTTGGGTAGGAAACACCACTCATCCGGCACACCTATTGGTAAATGCCATACTGGCAGTGATGAGAATCAGGCAGCAGATTGGCTGATTGGTGCCTGTCCTGCACAGGCCTTGTTGTTGGAAAGCAAATAAATGATGGTTATTAAAAACTACCATTGGTAGTTTGATCCTAATTGCTTTTCTGTTTTACCGTCTGGTACCAGCTGTCAGTTTTCTATACGTTTAGTTCAGTGTGTGCTCACACGTTTCTGAAGCAAACCCACATAACAATAAGATGATGATTTGTTGCAATTTACATCTTCTAACATACACTTCATGCATACTTGCGCATCTTCCCATTAGCCTGATTTGGGAATTCTTACAACCACATCTCCAGCACTTTCCCAGGAGACAGTCCTGTGGGGAGGGGGCGGGGCGGGGGGGGCTCAGTGATAGAGTTTCTGGAGCGCCCCTCCTCCCATGCCCATATATGGTCGTGGCTTAACTGGAGGCTGCGCGGCCTCGTCCGAAGTCCAACATTTCACTCACCTGTGTTGAAACGCAACGAGGAGGCGGGGGTCAAGGATGTTTTCCTCGGGTTCCCATGTGTTGTATCTGCAAGAGGGAGCAAACAAATGTCACGGAGCCGTCACGTGCAAACTTCCTTTTTCTAACTGACTCACAGGCCTCAGGCTCTGTCAGTCACATTCCCACATCCTCAGCGTCAGTGAGTGGACAGGTATGGAACTGAAAACCTCCAACTGAGTGTCAAAACATGGGATATGTGACACATGTGACAGGTTTTTTTTTTTTTTTTTTAGTTCAAAATCAATACATTTGCAAAACCCACGAATAACAGCTATTAGTCACACAACCGCAATGGAGACATCCAACTGCTGAGCCAAAAAAAAAAAAGAAAAAAGAAAAAAAAAATCTCAAACACAAAAGTGTCTGTGTGTGCTCTCCAAACGGTCCTCAGCACCATCATACAGTCGGCCATTTTAGCACCACTGTCTCGTAAATTCGCTGGCAGAGCAGAAATAATTAAAACGGGATTACATAGCTGTGCCTACCCCCTTCCCTCGCATAAATTAGTGAAGGCATCCACGGATACACTGAAACACACAGCGACCGCGCTCTCCCAGTCTGCACACACACACACACACACACACACACACAGGCACAAACCACCACACTGTGCGTGCACGGCTATAGTGCCCATTTCTACATACATATTTGGAAAATAAAGCGATTCGTCTTTGCAATACATAATTCGGTTGCAGGACTTACTTGGGAGACCAGCCCCGCCACTTGACCAGGTACTCGATCTTGCCCTGTGATGGTGGAGAAGCAGAAATTCGGATGAGGCTCATGTCAAATGCGATCTGTGAACGTCCGGCTCGCGTTTGCAAACGCGCTCGGCTCCCTCCTACCTTGCGGATGCGCTTCTTTTCGATGCCCTCCACCGCAAAGACGTGCTCTCCGGCGGCAGGGAGCTCCATTCTCGCCTGAATCCGATCGCAGGCAACGGGGAGTAGGTGAAACGTTGGCAACGCGCCGTCGATGTGCCTTCCGTTCGGTGCGTGCTGCGCGCGCTTGGTAGTTTTCCAGTAGTATCCAAACCCGAGTGTATTTCCCCCTCCACCTCTCCTCCGTGCTCGCTCTCGCTCTCTCTCCCTCCTTTTGGACACTCCACGGTCCTGGCAACGAGCATACAGATATTCACAGTAGTGCGGCTGCGAGCAGCTCTTTTCGTGCAATAGCTTCGGCTCGGCGCATGACGTCAGCAGGAGGAGGGGGAGGTGGAGACCGTGCACAGAGGTTGGTGGTTTATCCAGCGCGTACCGGACTGCAGGAGGTCTATCTGGAAATTCAAATGAATCACTACTTTACTATCACCACACATATGCATATTGCGCCTCTTGTGCAGTTATACTGTCTTGTTCGATAACGCTGCTGGGATCCTGTCCTCCACGGTCTGATGGAGCCAGTTTGGGGAGAACATTGAGTGCCTGAGTTTCATAGATCAGATCAGATCATAATGTTGCTTAAATAACTACATGCACTTGCAATATAAAGTATTGGATGTACTGCTATTAAAATATGCACAAATGAAAACAGACACAAAGCATCGAGCGTTATTTTGTGCTGCAAATGTTCACCTGAATCACCTGAAATTCCCAATTTTGGCAGCGCCCACATATATTCAAGCGCCGTAACCACATCAGTCGAAAACGGGCTTATCAGCAGAATAACGACACACTGAATGTTGCAACGGAGCCTTTGACCCGACAGCACATTGTCACCAAAATGTGTGTTTAGCACTATAATAGAGGGTGACACAATGATGAAAAAGTAGTTCCCCTTTTTAAATTTCCGATGCCCTTAAAGCTGCACAAGTGTGGATGTGCAAACGGAGGCTTGCATGTAGACAGCACCGTGCAAATATAGGTCACACACACACACACACACACACACACACACTGATCGTCAAAGCAGTGCCATGTCCTCTGGGCTCAACTGCCATTAATTTGACACACAGCAGAAGGTTGCTGTGCAGCCTCCAGCCTACCTGTGGCAACTTTCTTCTGGCGAACTCGTTCGCTGCCAGAGCGCTCAGCTCGCATCTCCCTCCAACCATCATTACACCCTGTTACTGGTAGCACGTCTATCTGCATCGTGACAATTTAAATCCAACAGCATAAACCACATCACTAGCGAGTGTGTACTCTGTGCAGTAAATGTCATCTGCATTAAGTCATCTAATTTATGGGCACTTAATTAGAAACAGGAGAGAAAACGCGCGTCCCGACAATAAAAAGAATATATATATATATACCCAGGTATTGCGCGCAATTTGTGATTTGGACACATTGTTGTCGCCACGTTTGCGCAATTCCTTTTGGATATGTCGCATTAATGCCACGAAAAACAGTTGGGCAAGGCAGCAAAACCGACGCTTCTCTTGCTCCAAAAATAATTCAGCAGCACAAGGGTTAAAGCGAAGCCTCCAAGCAGAGTGGCAGCGGCCAGCCTATTAAATACAGGCACGATATATCTCTGCCCTGCCATATAAGGCAATGGACAGAAAGCGCCGAAATATCACATTTTGCGCTCATTAATTCTCGAGTTTGAGTCGTGAACTGGGCGCGGGGGGGGATCCGGACTCAGTTGGTTACAATTCCGCTCGATTAAACCTTCGCATTTTCGCCTTATTGCCGTTTTTTTCCTGTGCCCTTCAGCCGCGGCCAGGGAGCGCATACGCCCTGCTTCCCTAGCAACAGCATGAAAGGGGAGAGAAACGGAGAGAAACACACACACACACACACACACACACACAGAATTTAAGTTTGTGGCAAACAAATGAGCTCTCGATAAAATGGCACCAAGGAGTCGTCGTTTCCTCAAACATTATTCAGCCTTTGAAATCGAAATGCATATTCAAATGCATGAAGAGCTGCCAGCATGATAGAACAATTTGAACAGTCAGAGGTAAAACCACTGTCAGCTCTTGTTTACGCACTGGCTACCCAAAATACAAATTATGCATCATTTTGTGTTTGTAGTGACAGGAAGGACGTCTGAAGTCTGCGTCAGACGGAGACAATCATTTAGAAAATCCTCTTGAGTCAGCTTGTCGGTGTGGTCGCACCATCACACCTCCACATAATATTACTTGAGTATTTGGTCACATTTTCCAAAATCAATGCCGTTGATCAAAGTGTGCGCGACGACACTTTAAAGTGCATGGAACGGCGTCACCAGCGCGTGGAGAGACACATTTTTATTAATTTACAGCGGTGGCACAGCTCATGTGAAGGTGCGAGGAAGGAGAAACTCTTCGTTTGCTCTTTAAAAAAATATATTATATCCTATTTAATTTATGGGGAGCTGTGTGCGCAGTGCCTGCGTGTGTGGGGTCGTTTGCTGGAGATCCATAGAGTCCGACACAATATGCAGGTGTAGTGGATATTTTGGACAGTTTCCAGGAAGCAAAGTCTTCACAAACCACATGTGCTGTGTCGGTCCGCGCGCTCAGGTGTGTGTGTGTGTGTTTGTGTGTGTTCACCTGTGACTTTTACCTCCAAGATGCTGCTAAAAGTCACAGGTGAACAAGCGCAAAGAGACGCGGGGAAATCGTGCGTTTTTTTTTTTTTTTTTTGCTCGAACCAAGTTCGATAAACGACGGAGGAAATAAAACATTCAGACGAATTTAAAGGGGGAAAAACTGACACGAGTCGACGAAAATTAACCGGTGATGATCAGGTCATTCGGATAAGGATCGTATCAAGCAGAGCGTAAAATTTCGGTCTTATAATAAACCCGTTTTTGCTCATTTCTCCACCTCTTCAAGGCGTGAAAACGACCCTCAACGAACAGCAAACGCAGACATATGCGCCACTTTATGGATGTTGCTCTTTGACGTCGTTTTTATTCTCCTCTCAAACTTTTCCGAATTCGGGTTCCTGTGGTCGTTTTTTTTAATGCTCCATGAACACGTCTGCAGAAACCTCCCAGCGTTTATTTTGTCCTTGCTGTGGCTCGTCAAGGTCAAAGAGGCTGTTATCTTAGACATGAGGATAAACTCAGGGTCAGTCCGCCTGCTTGTTTTATCTCCTGTTTGAAAGGTCTCTCCTCAAACAACCCATGGCGTCGTTTTATTCCAACAACAAGGCTGCTCTTGTTTGTGCCAGCGCTTTGTATAATTACACATTTGCCAGAGAAAATATATTTTCGAGGCAACTGGCAACTCGTTTTTGTGTGGTTGAAAGAGTTTGCCTGACAGACAAGTGTGATTTCTGCAGACAAAACTTCTCCAGTCAAGCAGTGGAAATCAGATGATTGTGAGAGTGTGTAAAGATATCTGTGCAGCATATTTCTGTGGGAGGACCAGCGTCTGCTTGAGTCAGGAGCTTTGGTCTGGTCTCACATAAGCGCCGAGACCTTTTTTCTATCACACCACCAATTTCTTTCCTCGCTGTCGTCTTTCGGTCTTTCTCACACACTCTGCATGAACACAGCTGGCTCATTCGAGAAGCAATCCACAAAATGGTGGCTCAGGGGAAGCCGGGAGGCCTCCTCTCCTTGGCACTTGCCACCCACAGTGCCAGGAGTGCCAACTGAGGGAACGGAGAGAGGAGACGAGGGGAAAGGAGGAGGAGGAGGGAAGTGGATGTAGGCAGGGAAAGTGTGATTGATGCAGAGGGCGAGGTGAAGACAAAGGTGTGGCGGAGAGAGGAACAGGGGGAGACAAATTAGACGAGAGGGAGGAAGAGAAGAGAGAGAGAGGAGTAAAAGACCTCTGCCAAGCAGCCGTTTCATTCCTCCATGGCGATGGGAAAGAAAAGAGTTGATTGGTTTAAGGACAGAATGCAAGGACAGGGTGGAAAGGAGGAGGAGGAGGAGCAGGGGGGCATTACAAAAATGTTAAGAGGGCCCTACGGCCATTCTCACAGCGCTCAGCGGGCGGTCATTAAGCTCCCCTATCAAACAGGCTGATGTAGCAAGGACGCACAGATGAAACCTGCACACAAACGGTTAAAAAGACAGAAGAATCAAGGTTCCCAGTGTTGTTGAAAACAGATTATGGGAACTCGCTGAATTACTGAAACAGGAGCTCTTTAATTAGCTACTGTAAATATGCTGTATGATTCCTATACACAAGCCTATTCAGACTAATTATGTTATAACAAAAGCCGCTCTGATGGCTGCATCCCCTTCTGCTTCAGGTGCTAACACAGAAATCTCTCTTTTCCTTTGTCTGCCCCTGACATATGTTTAATTATGATAATTGTAACAAATGAAAGCTATTAGTAAGCCATTCATCTTGGCGCTGCAGATTTTAATGCACTATGAAGGTGGGGAGGGGGGGGGGTGTGAGTGTGTGTGTGTGTGTTGGGGGGCAGCGGAAATTCCTCCTCCAGTGTCATTGTCATGGCCATTGTTGCACGGAGGCGACAGGTCTGCAGAGAAGGGTGCTCCTCTGCCAGGGTGGGCTCGCTCTCCCCTCCCTGCCCCACCGCCTGCTTGCCTGCAAGGCTGCCGTCGTGTGGGGTTCAAGCCCCCCACCCCAACCCCACAACCTCCACCACCACCACCACCACCACCATCATACGCTTACCCCATTGATCTCCCCTTACCGAGGAGTCTGGGCAGGAGGTGGGGTGTGCGGGGAGCCTGGGAGAGAGGCGAGAGGAGGAGGGGAAGCCCACGCAGAAAACCAGGCTTCCAGGGGGGTGGCAGGGGGTGAGGGCCGAGGCCGAGGGGAAGGAGGAGGAGGCGGTGCGGTGGAATTCTGGAATTCTGGCAGAATGTGACTGAATACGCGACTTGTCGATAGCGAATTGAGCTGCAGCGTGATAGGCAAGGAGGACAGCGTGGACGTTTGAATGCTGACAGCTGCACCTTGCTGCTCTCACACGCAGCACAGTGAGTTTACAGTGCTATTGTATGGTGCCATTATTTATTCCCTGCCATCGGTGATAGACACACCACAGCTTTGTACAGGAAATCACAATAGTAAAAACACAATGGGGACGCTTGAGAGAACAATAGCTGAACAAAGCACTGAATAATTGCGTGGATTTTTCTCTCATCTAAGGGAGAAATGATTCCCTCTGCTCGGTGTGGAGACACAGCTCTTCTAAATGTGCATGTGACCCAATGTTCAGATTTAGCTCCCTTCAGTCTAAAGCCATGCTAATGATGAGTGACACAGGCCCTTATCCTGAGAGCCCTTTCCTTGCTTTCCTCCCCTCCCCTCCCCTCCCTCTTCACTTCCCCATCTCCCGGGAAAAGCTTATTTGCCTGTTTTTAATTGCGTTTTAATTTACATGTAAGCCCGGAAGCACCGGGACGAGAAGCTGTTTTTCTTTTCCCCATTTTCTCTTTTTTCATCACCACTGAAGAAGTATGTAGTGCGGCTTTAACAAGAGGGAAAAGAGGCTCAAACGAGCAACACGAAAGTCCAGAGTGTGAATTAACACAACAGGCCGTGGCAGGAAAACCAGGCGCAGGTTCCTCTTTATGGGGTCAACCCCAGTTCAGAAACAATCAAGTGTCCGGGGCAGATAGATACACGAGAGAGAGAGAGAGGAATGAGGGGGAAGTAGGAGGGGGGGTTGCAAGTTGATGATGTAGATGAAGCGGCCATCTCGCCATCAAAATGTAATAAGAGGAAGAGTGGACAGAGAGCTTGCAGACAGACAAGTTTAATGTGCTCATCTATCTATATGGAAATTCAGCCATGCAGGCGTTCACCCTGCATGGCTGCTGCTGCTGCTGCTTCTTCTTTTTTTTTTTTATCATAATTCACTTTGGGTTTTTCATTGGCTGCATGGAGAGCAAAGAGAAGGGGATTCAAAGGGGGGGGGGGCTGAGAGATAAAGCAAGCTTTCTTTACTCGAGAAAAGAGCACAACAGGGATTTAAGATTTGTATTAAATTTAGACAGATAATCGAGGCGGCATGAAGCACATGCCATTTTGTAGAAAAAGGTGACAGTCAGTCAGGAAGTGCCATCCGCAGCATTTTCAAATCGCAATCTAAACAAAGACTTTGCTGCTCAATATTATGTTATGATTGTGAGCTCATGTGCTTATTCCCTCTTTGTCATTCCTGACCAAACTTGCGGAAATTATTTTTGCCGTCTCCCCAACTTAGACTGTTTACCCAACTTCTGGTGCAGTGATATTTGCATAAAAACACTGTACATTACAGAAAAAGTTCCACACAATAAGCCACACGTCTGTGTAATTACCTCTCACTCCCACACTGATGGCCTGAGGCAAGCCTGTCAGGACTCATATATAAGCAGGGCTGGCTGTGTGTGTGTGTGTGTGTCACTCATCGCCCTGTCACTCTTGAACGTGTGCACTAGACTTTATACACTCAACACAGGAACTCAGTGTGTGTCACAGGTACTGCAGCTCGCCACATCAGAGCAAAACAGGCCTCTTCCTGAACACAACAGCACAGACAGCCCTTTGTCTGCTGCACGTCTTGTAGCGTTCGCCTCGGCTCTTTCTGAGGTCCTGCTGTCAATGCACGGTGTGCGGGTCAGGGGGGCGTTAGATAATCTGCCAACTCGAATACGTGCATTTATATGCGGTTAGAAACGTGTGTGAGTGAGGGAGTCCTCACAGTATAATTCAGGTGGAAGATTAATGTTAAAATCTGATTACAATAGATCAACTGGTGTTTATCTATGACTGAGTACAGAGTATTTCCTAAAGATATTAAATGTAGAAGTGTTTTGCTGATTTACCGTAAGAGATTTCTGTCTGCTGCTCTTCTCCCCGGCTTGGCTCTGAGCATTTACTCTACCCCTGTGCACCAGTAAGTGTTTTGCAAGATTTGAACTAAAACGTTTGATTGGTTACTTGCTCCTATTTGCGATCAAATCTGATGAAACTACACCTACGCAGATCCGATGAAGCAGACACATTTCTGAGAGTTGAAGGCTTTTCTCTTGATTATGGCTTAATCTGTCGCAGAGACATGTTTTTCGGGGACTTTCTGTTCTTTTAAATGGTGAAGTTTGTCTGTTAGGCAATCTTAAAAAAAGGAACCAAAACCACCAATGTTTTAAACTTTTGCTGCCGAAACATTCGCGGAAAGCAGGATTTTTCCATTTATCAGCTCAAGAGCAGAGATTTGATTAGTCTGCAGGTCAAAAACCAACTGTGCCTGTTGGTTGAAACTGGGCTCGACTTGGTTTAAAGGTCAAAGTTTTCCAAGTTCTGTAAAGAGCTTCCTTACAATTCCTCTGTTAGTGATAAGCGAGAAAATCCACAGCACTTATTTCTTTAAGCTTTAGTTCAGCGTATCCTGTGGATAACTTGCACTTTTCGTGCCACATGCCCATATTGTGCATTTTTGCTGTGTGACCTTTTCGAGCTGCTGTTGGGGGAACAAACACTAAATCTCCAACCAGCAGAAGCTCAACTTGTGTAGATTTGTGTGTTTTGTCATTTGACTCGAGGGGAGGGGCGTAACAAGTTTAACGACCAAATTCCAACCAAACTCCTTTAACATACTTTACGTGACGTAAGTACTGAAAAAACCTGTAAACCTGCATAATATAAATGGAAAGTAAGTCCGAACACACTCACTGAGTGACTCACGTACTGTACCAAAAAGAGCTAAACGCGAGATGAAACCTCATCTGTTTTCTAATTTTAGAAACAGTCCAGTTCCTCAGCAGGTGACATTTCTCTATTCCTGGTATCATGTTAAATGGTACGGGTACATGGTAATATGATGCGGCTGAAGAGGAATCCCTCTCAACAATACGCACGAGGAGCCGCTCTAAGAAAGCCTGATTCAGCAGAGCTTAAGATTATTCTCCGGCTTGGTCTTTGTGAGACGTAAGACATGCAGAGAAGATCGCCTTGCTTACACCGGCCGTCCCATGTGTTCCAATTCGATATGGTCTCTCCATGATATATCTGTCTTGTCTTCATGTGATGGTTATTTAAAAGGAGAGCCATGGATTTTCTCCCCTATACAACATAATGGTAAATCAATACCACAGACCATACAGGGGAGTGTGCATTTCATAGAGCGTCCTAAAGGATGGGAGGCTAAATTGAAGTGGAGCCCTGGTAAAAAGGAATAGATGGATTTTAAAACTGCATTATACAAATAAATGTTTAATCGTTTTATTCCACTTGTGCAATTTAATGCCAATTTTTTATGATCATTATGTGACCTGCACACATTGAGTGCGACCTGAGAATTAAGCAGGTGCATCATTTCAAAATGTGTGTTTTACCTAATGGATTTGCCTTAGTGTGTATGCAACTCACTTCAATGAAGGTGCGGATTTTGGGGCACACATGTACACGTGCTGCATGTGGAGAAGTGTACCAGTGTGTCTGGAAGGTCCTGATGGCGTGTGCACACACACTTACACACATTTATATATTTTTCCCATGGCAAGACCTGTCAGGCTGCAGACATCTGACATCATTCTCTGAGCGAGGAGGAGGTTTTCCATTGCCTGAGTTAATGTGTGTGTGTGTGTGTGTGTGTGTGTGTGTGTGGGAGGGAAAGGAGGAAGATGGTTGTTATCTTGACTTATGGATTGGACAGCAGTTTCCTACTGGGCAGAGACGAGAAGAATGGTTACACAGAGGAATGCAGTTTTTTTCTGGAGTGGAGCGGTTTGCAGGAAGGAATGAGAGGAT
The DNA here is from genome assembly GCA_033026295.1 of Channa striata. NCBI lineage: Eukaryota > Metazoa > Chordata > Actinopteri > Anabantiformes > Channidae > Channa > Channa striata. Next base: position 17,263,443 of record CM065180.1, on the reverse strand, counting down.
GACAAGAGGAGAAAAATCAAAGAAAACAAGGAAATGAATCTCCACCAAACTCCAGTGAAAAACAGATGTCAGAAGACAGACGCCTGGAGGTCTTCTGTGTTTACACTTTCCATTCTGTCAGTCAGAGACTCCTCCGTCGTCTTTATCTCTCACACAGCTGGCAGTCCCTCAATGACTCACCACACTCTGAAGTGCTGTAGACCTGGCGTTGCTGCAGGAGGCGGAGAGCGCCGAGCATCCAAAGCAAATCCTGCTTAATCATTCCCACCACCGCCGCCGCTGCTGCTGCCGCCGACAGCCTTCGGGCATGAGCAGAAGTGGATGCCGTGGGTGGGAAATAAGGGAGTGACACTTCACGTCGAGACACGGTGACAGCTGAAGTAACAGTTCGCGACCGTTCAGCTTTACCCACATTCACCCACTGACAAAGGGAAGGTTGTCTTCCCTCTGTCCCAAGTTGGAGAGTCCTTGTGAGGATGGAGCTTACTCCAAACTCCTTGGGTCGAGGGTGGAGACTTTGTTCAAAGAGCCTCTTTTGTGTTTGCGCAGCCTGAGAAAACCCGGTGACTAACGAGCTGTGAACACGCTCACGTCAAATACGATGAAAGTTTGATTCGTGGTTTCATTGATTTGCATGATGGAAAATGGCTAAAACAAAAACAGTTTTGCATGTGGACAATATGCTTATATAATCCATGAATATACACAAACACACAACTACTCAGACATGCAAACCTACAATGCACACAAACCCCTCACACAGACAGACAGACAGACAGAGACAGACACTCTGCAGTTACTGGAAAAGTGCCGAAGTGTTATTTTATACACAGCATTGTGTCACTCCGACACACCGCAGATCTCAGGGTGTGCTTCACACCTTTGCAAAAACTGTACACATACATCAAGCATGCGCATGTGTGGATGCACTTGCACACTCACACACCATCACCACGTGCACACACATAGCTCCACGCACACATACTGGCTGGTGCTGTGGATAAAAGTGAATTATGGAAGAGATCATAGATTTATGGGTCTTTGCTGTAGCGCACACACACACACAGACACACACTTCTGCGGATGCGGCACTGGCTGGGTTGGGTCTATCAGAGCAGCGGATGACAGAGGGCCAGGAGGAGGGCTGGGACGTGTGATGTTAATCTAACACTTTGAGCCGGAGAGAGTGAGTGCAGTAGGTGAGCTCACACTCACGCCTTCCCATCTTCCCACTGAATCTGACTTCACACATACACAGGAACAAGCATTTGCTCACACAGGCAGACAGACACACAGTGACATGCGCACACAGGTTTGTTCTTTGCCTTTTTGTTGCTCTGCGTGGCATTGCTGTCAAACACTCGAAGCTAATGCTAAAAAGACTAATTGCAGTGGGGCAAAAAACATTCAGCAGCTGATCGAGACAAAAATGACAAAACTGAAAAGGGAGCTGTCGAAGTAGACAGCAAAATGGCAAGTAAAAAAAATGCTCTGCAATTCAGGCAGAGATCACAGTGCACTGTTCACACATTCTGCTGAACAATGAATACAGCTGCAGAGACACAATAGCACAGGTTATGAAAATAATGCTTTATGCACAGGGGCCCCAGGAGTGGTTTGACCTCTGCACACACAAGCACAAGCTTCTGGTTATCTAACGCACGCACGTTTGTACAGCCATCGAAGTGAGGACATTCGTAGACACGAGGCATTCCCCAGCCCCCTCCCCTAACCGTCCCGTCTGACCCCGAGCTTAAACCCTTCCTCTAAACCGAACCTAAACATAATTATAACATTTAAAAAGACATTGGATGGGGTTCAAGCATGTGAGGACCATCCTCGGTTCGTCAAAACGGCCTCGTTTTAACGGTAGAAAATTCAAACCAGTCCACATGTTGTTAAAAGTGGTCCCTGCTCACACACACACACACACACACACACACACACACACACACACACACAGTGTCACTTTTTTGCAGCATATACTGTATAACTTATACAGCATATATAATATTGTAAGGCAAGAGAGTGGTTCTGCACATTTGTAATTATCCGCACACTAAACAACTTCTTCAGGCAGCAAAGGCAGCTTTTAAAACAACAAAAAAACACTGTTAATGAAAAGATTAGAGATTAGAAAGATTAGAAAACCAAAGTGATGGAAGAAAGAACACACAAAAAACATTGTCTACAACGATTGTAACACTTTTTTTTTCTCAGAAACAGTTTATCCTTGAAAGATAAAATTGTAATACATTAAACTCACATCTCTCAGCTACACACACACTGATTTAATGTTGCCACCTGTGAGAAATTATGTACAATTTTGACTTGAACAAAGTCAAATATTGTTTAATATTGCAACAGTCCGCAGGGACAGTTGCAACATTAAAAACATTTTTAAGTAACAAACAATGGACAATCATAAACAGGTAAATCATTTTGAATCATATGATGCACTTTAATGAAAATCAACTGAGTGACAAGATTGGTGAAAGCTCACCGATCTGTGTGTGGATAGATTATACAAGTAAGTCATTATTTGTGGGTGTGTTTTGTGTGTCTGTCTATTTTGTCTGCATGTGTGTGTCAGAGACAGGACAAATTAGGAAATTAGTCCACATCAGACTTTATTATTATTATAATAATGCAGGGTCAGTTGTAACGTCTTGTAACAGCCATGATAAAACTTGCAACACGAGCTTGACACATTTACTCTGACACATGCTAGTAATGCCTGTGAAAAGCTAAGAAAACACTGATAAAAATAATTAAACTTTGCAAGTATGTCAAAAAATCTGACCATGAAAAAAATTCTTTTTTGCTTTGAAATGTGTTTTGATGAAAGATTTGATGAAAGATTTATGGACTAAAGCCTGTTTCCAGAGCTTTGCTTTGTAAATGTGTAAATCACCCTCCAACAGGAAGTACTGTTTCTCCATAAAGGCTGGCGGATGTCCGGTGATTTTATTTGACACACTGATAAAAGAATGGCTGATAAACTTCGACTAGTAAAATGAACAGAGTAACGAAGCTGTAAAGCTGATAATAAGGTCACTGTCATATGGCACAACCTAGATTTCGTTTTCTGAAAGCCATTGACTGAAATGGCCGCATGAATGACTGCATCAGTTGGATTATTGATTGACACGTGGAGAAAGAGTGTGTAATTAAACGGTCCCCTGTGTGTGCTCAGGTCACCCTGATCGCTATCAGCTATAAACAGGAGACGGAGACCGGGATCAATATAAGAGTGTCGGATTTCAAAACAGGAAATCATGGCACGTGGTATGAATTTATGGACAGACAGAGAGGGTTTGTTTAGGTGTTAACTAGAGCACAGCATGTAAATACTGCGGTGTTAATATGAAAACCTTCAAAAAGTGCACGGCATCATTAAGAATGACCAATTCATCCTCATATAGATTCATTTCCCGCCATGTTTTCGTGTCACACACGCATCCAAATCTCCCTCTGGGCCTACATGTGCTGACCTCTTCCATCATCTGCAGCACGGAATGACTTTGATTCCTATTTCGGCGCCTCATCTCATCCATCTCTCGCCGCTCTCCATTGTCTGAAGCCGCGTTTAAATGACAGTGATACATAAGGCGCATTACAAAGACAAAAGGTCGACAAGGCCCCGGTTTTTGCTCGCATAAAAACTGTGACAAAACCACGCCGCGGCTCACCATCCTGGTGCTTGCATAAAAAATTCACGGGGGCTGGGAATTTATCGGGCCCCTCTTTAATGGCGGCATCCTCAGACTTAGTCGGCTGAGGTGTGCGCGAGGAGCCCATTAAAATGCACTACAGAAAATGAGATTTAGGGGAGCCCTGTGAAAAACCATGCGTGTAATCATCTCTCTTCCCCTCTCAGTTTATCTGCGAAGGATTTGGAGGAGGCTCTGGTTCCCCACCCTTCCTGCCCCTCAACCTCCCCCTTTCCACACATTAATATTCATAGAGCAGATTCTCTCCTCACTGTCTGTTGCTGCCTGTAGCCCACATACTTGGTTTGTTAGGAATCTAAATTACGGCTCGCAGACTCTCTGTTGGGACAGGCTATTGTGATTTTCATAGACTGCTTGTGTGGAGTGATAATGGGAAGGCGATAAATGGCAAGAAGCACTGCAATAAATCCACCGCGCTATCAGTATTCGTATGAGCGTCTTTATTTAGAAAATATCCCACTTGTTTTATTGGCTAACGGCCGTGAATTGATGCCTCGTGCGAAGCAGCAGCAGATTCACAGTAACACGGTTCAGTGCTCCAGTGTGAGTTCACACACTGACAGGTTGATCTTGTGGCTTGTTTTGGTCAAAGCCACCTTGGCGGAGCGAGTCAGAGTGAAACAAAGTGCTCCACTTTACCCTCCCGCTCTGGTTCATGATGAACATTAAGAGAGAGAGAGAGAGAAGGAGGTGACTCATGTCTCCCATGAACAGCCTTAGTAATTACAAGCTCAGAGTCATTAGGTTCACCTTGAAGATCTCTGAGTTCACATCGACAACCTATTACAGCTTTTTCTTCCATCTTGGAATTATTTGATTTAGTCTCCTTCACTTCCCCTTATTTTGTTTCATATTTCGTTCTCTCTCTTAAAGGATCAGGTGTAACAGCGTGCCAGATGTTGGCCTACATGCAATATGCAAAACTTCCAGCTGTCTCTCTCAAACTCTCTCTCTCGCTCTCTCTCTCTCACACACACACACACACACACACTCAGTTGCTACTTTATAATTCAATAAAACTACAACCTCTGTCTTCCAAGAACTCATCTTGTTTAGATTTGGTGACTTGTACTTGCACAGAAATGTGCATCTTTGTTTATTCACAGTCAGTATAAATAATTGCAAATTATTTTTGCATTTCCTTGTGCTTCTTTTGCCCTTACATGACACTAGTTAGACAGGAAACATTGGCAAACAGCAAGATAGTTCACATGCAACAAAGCTCCCCTGGTTGTGATTATACAGTGTGCGTTTCACACCGCAAGCCACAGAGATACCCAGTCATAAATGTTTATAGGTTCACTTCAAAGTGGTTAAAAGTTGCCGCAAAGCAATGAAATGTATTAAAACCAACACAGAAAACAATAGCCACTGCATGAGCCGTTAAAATGTTCATGTGCAGGACATGCTGCAAGCTGGAATCCATGGTGAAAACACACAAATATACATAAATGGACAATATTGGAGAAAGCTTTCATAAATATTTGTTTGTGCCCTATCAGACCCTCTTCTTCAAGTGAGTATAGTGCAGCAGAGTGTCGTCGCTCTCTCTCTCTCTGTAACCACTCTGCTCTTTCACATGTAAATGAGTCTTTAATCTCCACTGTGCTAATAGACAACCATGGCAACGGAGGCAGGCCTAATGAGGCAGAGGTGCAGGTTAAAATCTGCCTGCATGCTACCACCACTTGCACGATCAACAGTTTAAATGCACACTTGCAGACTCACTTAGGTGCGCACACAACTACGCATGCATGCAAACACTGCACACATGCAAATTAGAGTGGCTTTTCCGTTGTTGGTTACTGATTACCACATTAACAAAACAACAGCATCGAAAGGCCCACGGTGTCTAAAGATCGCGAATAAAGGTCGTTGCAGACAAATTGTAGTTCAAATTTCTAGCTGCAGCTTTTTTCAAGCTTATTTTTTGCTTAATCGGTTTTCTGAATAATGAGACAATCCATGCAAATGAAGCATGAAATTAATCATACACTGACAAGAAATCCATGAAATCTGCTCCAGTGTATAAAACAGTGGATGAAATGTATGTAAAAAAAAAAAAAAAAAAAAAGAATCACAAGACTTTTTAAAAAATATAAAACAATAAACATAACCAAAGACATTGCTGACCACAACTCAAGTTGTGAAAGATGGCTGGAAAAGAAGATGCTCGACACACACACACACGGAGGGAGAGAGAGAGAGACACAGAGCTGATAAAGCTTTGAATACAGCGTTAAAAGGCACTCAAGTAGTGCTCATTTCCATGTGAGTGGTACTGATGCTCTGGCACTCTGTTGACTGTAATTTACAGCCATATTAAATCCATTAGACCAACATGTGTTTTTCAGAATAGCTCTACCCACAGACAAGCTTTTCAGCAGGCTGGAGCCCCAAACCTCAAATACACACACACACACACACACACACACACACGGGTGCTTTACATAGGCAATGAGTAAAGAACGTATAGGGTGTGTGAGGTGCGAGAGCTATAGGATAAAACTGCGCACTGCAAATACTCCATTTATTATTCTCAACCTTTAAATGTTGTGCGTTTGTGGAATATTGTGACTTCAGCTTTAAAAAAAGTTCTGTTTGTTACAGTTTTCACACATATAGTGTTTTACACCACTGTACCATTGCTGCTGCACTGGTGACATGCTCAGAATGGCTGCGTACTCAAATACAGTCATGGGATTTTCCCAGGTATTGCATTGTTAAAGGGACTTCACCTTTAAAAAAAAAAAAAAGAATATTCCACTTAATTTTTCAAATTAGGGAAAAGCCAAAACGTGAATAGCAAACATCATGCAGTTTTTCCCCGCTTCCTCGCGCGGGGAGGAAAATGTAGTTGTATGACAAGGTTCATACCGTTATTTATTCTTACACCTCTTGCTCAAAAATCTCTGTATCAGCTGAACTGCAGCTAATGACCTGTGAAATGTCTGCCGGGTTCCAGATTTGTACAAATACCACCGTGCCAGTAAGCACAACCTGTCACGTTTGCGAGGGTTCCTCTTAAGGACGCCTTTTTTCCTTTCTTTCACCCACACCAGGAGCAGATGTTGACATGCTCCTACAACACCTTTCATTGTAATTATGCTGTGTACATTGACAGTGCTATAACCTCACACAGGGGTCCGTTGCTACACCAGCCTAATTAGCAATTAATAGTCATATAGCCATGCAAACACTGTCTACTGGGGTTTACTTGAGGAGATGGGCTGTAAATAAGTAATAAAAGAAAAAAGGAACAAAAAAAGTACACGTGTGCTTTCCATATTTCATATAGTTTCTAGCAAATAATCATCTTTATATTTCTAAAAAGTGCTTCAATGCATTTTGCGATTGTAACAACTGTGTTTTGTCTTTATAAAAAGCCATGCAGGCTGCTGAAAGACAGAACACAATCCGCCTCTCTGTCTTTGGCGCAATGTTATTTTTGCCCTGAGGCCCAACACAATTAACACCTACTGCCAACTGGTACATTGTACGTGTATGTGTGTGCGCGTTGGGAGTGTGCGCTTGCTTTTGTGTGTATACATGCATTAATGTGTCTGCGCTAGATACATTAATCACTTTCATTTGTTTATTCATTCAGGCAATAAATAAATAAATAAATGAAAATATTGTTATTCTAACAAAATATGTGTCTTGCCAGAATTATGGATGTACGCACATGTCGTCATCATGGGGGAAATTTCAGTTTGATTGAATTTGATTTTCATAAGTTCCACATGCTAATTAATTGCTCTTCATAAGTTAATTTATCAGTAAATGGAAAATAAACAGGCAATAAAACTGTGTTTAATTTGACTTGCATCGAAGAAAAATTAGAGCCACGCACACACACACACAGGAATATGATCTGCTTGCCATAAAGCATCTGTTAAACAAACACAAATCTGCTAAGATTGATCACTCTGAAACAAATCAATAGCTTCTGGACATTTTGGAATGTGTCAGTAAATCAATTTAACCCCCTGCAACAAGAAACAATAAACCTTACTTCAGAAGCAATAAAAGAGTAAAGCCCATTCCCTTAATTTATTGCCTCCCCCAGTGTGTGTGTGTGTGTGTGTGTGTGTGTGTGTGTGTGTGTGTATGTAAATGAAATATGAGTAGATAATCACAAGCCAGGAATTCTTCCGGTGGTCCAGCCGGCAGGTAGGTGCGCTGTGCGAAGAAAGGCAGAACGTGGAAAGTCAAAACAATGTTTGGTAATGGAATGAGAGGAAAAATGACGGAGGGCGTGAGGAGGGTCCTGGAGGACATGGGCGAGGAGAACAGGAGTGGCCAAACACTGGAGGAGGAATGGAGTGGGAATGTTTTTATCATCCTGGAATGAAAATATTCCAAGTAGTGGGGGAACTAGGAGTCCAGATTTAAGACGCAACTTTTTAAAAAGCTTTAAGATGTTGTGTGGACATGCGGCTTTTCAAGAACTAAAATCTGTATAAGCTCTATGTTTTGGTCTTCTGTTTATTATGAGGCTCCCAAATCCCTCCATAAAAGGGGTTTACGGCAATATTGAGATCCACTCACCACCTACTCCCTCAAAACCTCATCCATGTTATAGATTCCCATGCCCCCGTCCGCAGTCTAAATCTGTGCAAAAAAGGAAATGCTCCCGTTTGGATGCATGCGGGAGAAGATGCATGAAAAGATGCGTGAGCCCCGTAACACAATACAATTCAGAGGTGTGAAAATCTCCCCTCCTTAATCCAGAAATCAGTGCTCTGGAAAGAGGGATTTGGGGCTGTCACTGCTAAGCTCCTTGTCCCCCGGTGTATTATTGGAGAGACGGCATAGAGAAGAAACACTGGAAGGATGATGCTGCCGCTCGCTGCACTGTAAACAGGTTTCGGTGTTTGGAAAATAAGCATCATGCCATAACCAAATTTCCAGGAGCAACGCAGGGAGAATGATGCATCGACGGCGGCGGGCGCTTATCTCGGTGCTGCATCTGTGTGCGAGTGCAGCTCTGACTGCTGGGGTTGCAGTCTTTAAATGTCTGGATGTACGTTACATGCTCTCGTCTGGTGCTGGAGAAGTGGGAGAGATTGTGTGCACAAAGAATGCTAATTATTGATCTGCAGTTTTATGCATTTTAGTGCCTTTTTTTAGATGAGCTGCAGAAATATGAGGGCACAGCACTCCAAACACCCACATTCAGAGCTAAATTGGCTGCTGTTAATTAACTGGTGTGTTCACAGCGTTTGAGCGGTTTGAAATAGTGCCTTGAATCCGCACATTTAAAGCACCATTGAATACATTTTGTGTTATGGAAATCTCGAAAATATTCCGTGTTTTAGAAAAACTCGGTGTTGAGGCAAAATTACAGCCAAGTAAATAGAGCTCGAGGGATTCTGGCATCCAGAAGCAATGCATAAGACATGAGCTATGTTAGGGAGGTGAGTGGGTCGCAGCTCCAACCCCATTCTATTCATAGACCCTGCTGATAACAGGTTGACTTCTCTGGGAAAGCAGCAGGGAGGGAGAGGAGGAGGGTGAGGGTGATAGACGAGAGATAAAGGAAGGAGAGGGTGTAGGAGAATTCACCTGTGGGAACGCGACAGAACGGAGCTGAGCAAGAGAGGAGAATGTTTTAGGGATGAGGCAAAAGGATAAAACAGAGGATAATGAGGAAGTGGAGGCATCCTTCCACCCACACACACCTGCACTGCCAGCGCAACAACAGTTTCGCATCTGATTGTGGATGACAGCAATGGAGAAAAGGGGGATTGCCGCAGAAAGGGTTGAATACGATGGAGCGAGGCGGCAAAGAAAAGAATGAAAAGGGGAAACTGGAGAGATTCCACCCAAACAAACATCCCGGTGTCAGAGGGTTTTTCCGTGCAGGCTCGCAGGAGGAACGTGGAGGAGCTTCTGCCCCTGCTCCATCGCTCCCTCAAGTGTGAAAACAAACCTGCGAAGGGAAATGACAGTGACGCAGACTGAGGACAGACACAACACGGAGCTGTTGTGATGGGACACAAGCAGCCTTATCCAGCCGTGGCAGCAGACACATCGGCCCCGTGTTACATACCACAGTCAAGTTAAACTTTATGTAAACTCCGTGTGTCTGCAGTCCCACACATTTTCCCCACATATTCTCACCTTGCAATTTTACACCATAACCCTGAAAAGAGGAATAACATATATAAATGCACATGCTGTATTTACCATTGGCAGTTCGCTTGAATTGTGGCCTGTCATGTTCTGCAGGAACTCACATAAACAGTCTTTCTTTTTAACCATAAAATCTTGAAATGTATTATGATAAGACACTTTTGCGGAAACCTACATACAAACGAGTTACAATTTCAACTGTGGTAAATCTAGGAGACGTGTCTGAAAATAAGTGCAGCAACATGCATCTGGCACAACTTGTATGGCAAAGAAGTGTTTCGCAAATATTCAGAGAGTGAAAAAGAAGAGGCAGGCATTAAGGAGCTTTGAAGATAATTTCTTATAAATCAGGATTAAACCCCTTGAGATGAGATCATTTGTATGGGGTTCCCAACAGGAAGCACAGGGAAGCAGAGTTTGGTTTGAGATTAAGAATCACTGAAGGACTATAAGTCATCGCTTATTTGCAGATTATGCACGAGAAGGCTCATGACCCCTTTTGATGACGGAGTTTAGCTACGTACGTGCGATGTCAGCAGCCACTTTGAAGATAAGCATTAGCAGGTGTTCAGACTAAAACCAGGCCTGTGGTGAAGTAACGCAAGGGCCTGTGTGTTTCTCAGGTCTTTCAGCACCAATTTGAAATCTTATCAGACAATATGACCTTTCACGTAATTTTACAGCTCGGTAGAAATGTTGCAACTGTTTCACCTTTTGTCATGAGGTAAACAGTGGAAATACTGCATTCGGGTTACAAAGTAACCGAGCAGGAATGTGTCCTTGAACACATGTGATTGGCTAACACGGCGTCTGGTACCCGAAGGCCCACAGTTACTGTCACCTCTGACATTTAAAGCAGCGTTCTGGAGCCATTTGTGCATCACATTTAGCTGATGAACTTGACCTTTAAAGTGAAACATTATACGAGACAGTCCGGAACCGAGACGTTTTCATTTCAACCAAATATGTATTCATTTTGACAACCAATCACCGAAATCAGCTCATCCCCTAAGTTTGTGATCGGCCCCCTTAACTGCTCAACCTCAGATCACGGTGACCACGGCCTCCCCTCTGAAGAGGTCTGCCAACCTAGCCAAGCCCTCATGCCAACGGAAATGGCCGCCTCCAATTTAGCTGAACCAGCTGCATTCCTGGCCTAAAACAAAGACGGTGCTGTTCGCCACGTTAAGGCGATCTTGCAACAGATACCAGCTCCATGCTGAAGCGGACTCTAATCCCTCTTTTCATGCTGGCCTATTGGTCCTCTTCCAGTTATAGTCTACAATTGACAACTGAACTCCCCTGGGCATATGCACTCTCATTTGATTCTGGCCCTAGTAATAATAACACGTGTTTTATTAATTGCAAATCTCAAAGGGGAAGTAGGAAGACGTAGACACGTGGTAATTAACAGCAGGTAAAAGAACAGCGGAGAGTCATCACCCAAAGCAGGATTAAAATTAATGGTACTGACTGATAATTACTAAAGAAATGTTTTCAGATTTCTTGAAGTGAGGCCTGATGCGTGTTTGGGAAATTTGTTCTAAAGGTACAAATCAGATTCTCAAAAAGTCCAAACCCCGTTTCGTCCCTGTTAGACCTGGAGGCCTGGAGGACTGGACTGGATGCTCAACCCGATGCTGCAACTGGACATTTTGGAAGTTACTTTGCTTCCTGTCTTTGTTCTCACATCTGTCTAAGTTTCACTCCTCATTTTCATTTCCTTCTCCTCGCTCTCCCTCCTCCTCCCCCTCTCAGTGTCTCTTACACTGCCTGAGCCTGCCCTGACCCAGACGTCTGTTCCCTGTCTGAGCTCCTGCCAGATTCCTGCAAGGAAAGGAATGTACGAGAGGGCCTTGCCGAGCGGCAATTAACATTTCGTCGGTGCTGCGCCCACACCTATGCAGGGTGCTTAATGATAGCATATTCATGAAAAGCAAATATTTGCACAGAAAACCTGTCTCCCGGCGACCGCCGAGAGGATGAGGGAAGATAATTGAAAGGAGCTCGCGGCACTTCTAAAAAAGCGAGAAGGGGAGATAAAAAAAAAAGGAGAGCTGAGATAAATGGAGGGCTGAGCTTTAAAGAGACTGCTGGTAGCAAGAGGATACCCTGTGTGGAGTGTGTAATGACAGGAGAAAACCCGCTCTGTGGGGGACAGCAGCACATGCTGAGAGGGCACCAGCAGCAGCGAAAAAACCCCGTACATCAATGTTGGAGGAGATTCTGTGAGCAGGAGAAAACAGAGAAGGAAGACATAGGTGGGGGGAGGGTTTGACAGGTAGAGTGAAATATTTTTTTTTTGCAGATCCCCAAATCAGATATAGTCAGAAACAGAGACACATTTCAAAAGGGAAGTAGAAATTCACAGCTGACAAAAGACAGAGAGGAGGAGGAAGAGATGATACGCTGATGGTTTTCCAAGAGAGCCAGACTGCATACCGTCCTCCATTTCCCCAAAGAACATCCCTCCCTACTGCTGCCCCCAGCTGGGAGCGCGCACTCACTCACACACACACACACACACACACACACAAACTCACACACACACACACACACTTCCAGCCCTGCTGTCTGGTTGGGGGAAGGGTACGCCGAGATGCAGGGAGACGGCCAGGGATGGTGATGGAGAGGGGAAAAGAGGACCTGCAAGAAAAAGGGAAGCAACGGAGAAGGATGCAACAAGATGGGACAGGAGGGAGAAGCACAAAGAGATAAGGAAGAACGAGAGGATGGGGAGGAAATAACGAAGTAGGAGTCTGCATGAAGAAGGGAGGACGTGGAACACAGAAAGGAAAACAAAAGAGCGAAAGAAAATTTATGTTACACACCGTGTGTGTGTGTGTGTTTTTGTGTGTGTGTGTGTGCCCCCACCTGCGCAGCAATGCTTACACTGTAAATCACCCTTCTGACTCAGCATCCCACTTTCTGTCCACACACACACACACACACACGTTCACACACACCCCTCTATTCATCATCCATGTTCTCCTGCCTGCTACCGCCACACAAAATTCCAACAAAATGCTCCTGCAGAGAAGTAATTCAGGAGTCAATAACACGGCGCACATGCACTCACTTACACACAACGCCCCCCCCTTGAAAACACACTCACACACACCCTTACGTGCATTACAACCCCCGCCCACCCCTACCCCCACCCGAAACCACACACTCATACAAATAAATACGTGTGCACCCACACGCACACACACGCAGTCCTAAACAAGACAGCTGGAGCTATCAGACCAAAGCCTGCCAGAGCCAGCTTTCTTCAGATGGATTTGAGATGTGGGCTTTACCGTATCATCTGCCAGCACACTGCTGGGAATGAGACGTCACATTCATAACAGCCCACTGCCTTATAAGGCAATTATCTTTCTCTCTCTCCTCTCCCTCTCTCGCTGTCTCCCCTTCAGTTGGGGGAGGGATGAGTGGTTTCAATTATGTGCGACAAAGACCAAATTAGGCACCTGGCAATTTCAATATGGCCTCTTTCTCAGAACTAAGTTGACAGGATGTGATTCGGATGGAGGCTGGAGGTGATGTGGCTCCATGCATCACTATTATTTGTTTTCACGCAACATGTTTAAATGCAGAACTAACCAGAAAGAAAATGTTCACTTCCTACAGTTGCAACATCCTACAGAGAAATGACCGACAATGATCAGAAACTGTGAATAATGTTTCATTTTTTTCTAGGAAAGCAAACACTCTGCTCTGCTGTGCACATTCCATTATGCTGGTCACACAAAGACTCAGCGGCAGGCCGTGATCGATCCACGCCCAGCAGCTCCGAGGGCACATTGAGACTTTACTTATTGACTATTTCACAATCAATAGTGGCTGATTACTGGCTGGAGAAGCTGGCCGGGGAATCTGATGCTGCTGTGCCTCTGTGACTGTGCACTCGCTGATCGCAACGTACACAAATTCACAGTAGCTCCGAAAGTACCATTTGCTCTCACAGCCACACTGTGACATCTCTCTAAAGAGGGGCGGCAGGTTCCTGTTGGAAGCTGTCAGGTTTGGATGGCCTGCACGCATGGCCACGAGATACGGATTTCACCGCAGGAACAACTACAAACAGGTGAATGCAATTTTAATTCAAACGTCCTTTTCCCCAGTGCAGTTTAGCACCATACACCGGTATCTCCTGACACCATATTTGACCACCTCAAGTCAAGAATGGAAAAAAATCCGCTCTCCATTGTGTGTGAGTGTGCACTCAACCATCCCCTTTTTTCCATCTCCTTGTATGGTGCTGCTGTGTAGCAGCGAGGGGACTGGTGAAGCTGGCTGTTCCTCTCAGGCTCTGCACCTCGCAGGCAGCTCGACGTCTGCGTTGCTCTAATCCACTGAGCTGCTGAGGAAAGAGTGCTGACAGCGCCCTTTTCCACTGACTATCCTCTAATCCAGCTGGCTGCAGGTCTGGGAGAATAATCCTGGATTAGGAACCTCTCCCCCTGGAGCGACCGTGGGGTCCCTCGTGGGGGCCCCGTCACAGTCAGCCGTGCCTGAGGCGCAGCGCCTTTCACGTCGTGAGCGAACATAACAGCCAATCCGAAAACAGGCAAACAGTGTCTGATTAGGATTGAATTGCATCAGACCTCGCCTTGTCGCCCTGAGGGGAGCTGCGGTGCTTATTGGAGATGAATAATGGTAAAGAGGGATAATGGTGGATAGGCCTTGTAATGTTACAAGTGCTTTTCATTTGAGGTGACAAAGATTTGGATTCAGCATCGGAGTAATTGAGCCCCCAATGAAGCACTTTGTTAGCAGGATACACTGTAATTGGTGCATTGTGGAAATGGCAGCTATTGTCTTAATTAGGACCCTGATGTGTGTGTGTTTGTGCGTGTGTGTGTGTGTGTATTGCCACCCTAACCTTCCTTAACACAGACTTGGACATGACGCTTTGTTTATTCACACAGATTTCAAGCATCGACATATTTCAGCCCTTAGTGGAAATAAAAACGCACTAAACACGCTGGGAATGACGACAGTGTCATGAAGTGGCACAGAGTAGAAATGTTGTTGCATATTAAATAACAGGAGAGTTTCAATTCTTTTTAATTGATCAGAAATTAAGGTGAAAGGCGATTTTCATTATGGTCCATACTGAAATCAATACCTGGATACAGGTGCGGATTTTGCTGCAGGTCAATACGGAGTTTGTATCTCAGTCGCCATAAGAGAGATTGATCGAGAGCTCATCCTGAGGCTGAGAGTCGGGACTCTCTCCGTATTATTATCACGGCTAACAATCGGTAATCAACAGGCTTTTCAATCTGTGCACCTCCCTCAGCACACAATCACCAGTTTATTTACCCGCATGGCTGCCCAAGAGAGACTGGAGCTTGCGTCAGTGAACATATCCCATGGCCCCAGTGAAACACAACAGCAGGGAGTTTTAATCCACCAAGAGTGTGTGGGCAGACGTGTGGGCAACATTTCTAATGGTTATGGAGATGATTTATAGCTCCACACTTTAAAGTTCATTGTGATATGGCAGGAGAAAGTGATGCTAATAAGAAAGCAGCTATTTCTATTCAGTTTTTACTTTTAGAATGAATATTTTAATGCTCACATTAAATCAAAGGTTGTTTTTTTTCGCCATCATTTTCTCTTATTAGAGCCATTTGTTGTTGTTAAATGACGGGACAGAGTTTATTGTATATGTTTCTCATTATCAATAAATCTCATGAACAAATACAAACAATTAACGTTTTAGTCCCAAAGCTTTATTCTCGGTTGGGACACGGAATAAATCTCCAGAACTTTACAGAACTGGCTTCATTAATCTGTTTAAGTGACAGCTTTCGGTCATTGCAACATCCATAGCTTAAATAATAGGGCGTGTGAATCTTGGCAGTCTGAAATCAGCTCTGTCAAAAAACGTGTTATTGTTTTATTTTCAGGCGCTTCTCCATCAAATGTCGTTACCAGCATATACAGGCATGCAAAACACAGCACGACACACCTGGACTGCAACACCTGCGCACGTTTTTCTGCAATAAGAAATTGAATTCATGTATCATATCTATTTTTTAATTTGATTATTTGGTTTGTTTATTTATTGCCACTTTCCTTTTAAGGGCAACAGAAACGGCAGGAATTTCCAAGAACAACAATGACCAGAGAACATTTGTACTTTTGTTGGGGGACTATTTTCAGCAGAGGATTGATAAACATTTGTTTTTACAAAGATGGTGTGAAATTAGATCCAAATAAAATACAGAACCTGTGTGTGTTAATGAAGGAAACAGTGCAACCGTGAACCTTAATAATCACAGATTCTGTTTGTACTAACGGGTTTTTATGGGGTTTGTTGACAATAAGAACAATCCTTGATGTCATTTATTGCTTACATGTGATCAGTCATTGTTGGGAATAACTTATTTTTTTGGCAGAAACATAAAAGACTATGGACATAAACACATAACACAGCATCTTTGATAAGCTGAGTTCAAAATGTGAAAAAACAAACACATTTTAATGTTCTGCTCTAAAAGAGATTTTCTTATGAAAGAGTAAATGCATTGCTGTGTCTCAGTCAGTCATTTCCTCCCTTGTTCTGTACCAAACTATGCAGACACACACACACACACACACACACAAAGCAGGAAGATCAATGGCTGAAGGAGGGGATCTGAAACACACACGCACACACCCCCTGCACTCTCTCTCATGTTTCTCTCACTCTTGCACAATGTAAACCAATTGCAAAGTTAATGCGGCACATGCTTCGCTCTCCAATCCATCATGACACCTTTGACATATCTCCGAAGCATTCAGCATGGCAAAGACGCAACAACAACCCGTGAGCTCTAAAGTACACAGAAAGTCATAACATATATCTTCACCCCTGTCACCCGCAATCCTCCGACTCCCAGCTTCCCCCATTTGCCTGCAGCTATTTTGAGAAATGCCTCATTTTCATTTCAATCTTCTCTGCGATACAGTGCACGGCTGCCATGCGCTGACTCCTTCACCTAAACGCCACTAACAGTTGAATGGAGCAGGTACGGAGCCAGCTTGAACGAGCGACTATTGTGATGATAAAAGGCCGAGTCAATCTATTTGCATTCGGAGTCGAAAAGACATCTATTTTTTTGTGCGCCTTCATGTATGAATGGAGAAAAGAGAGCGAAGGATACAGGTGGCTGTGGTGGCGTGAAACCATGATCTATAGTGAGCGCGCTATAAATCACCACTTAGTATGTAGAAAGATATGAGGAGCTTCACCAAATGACATGCTACATGAGAAGCACAATTTGTTTCAGCGCTGCGCCTTTTCTCCACGTGCTGCTCTGAATATTGCTGCAGAGGCCTGAAGCCAGAGGAACAAACGACAGCAGAGCTGGAGGTGAACCTAAACAGAGCAGCGAGGCAATAAGTCACACAGCAGATTCTCCCCTTAAGCCATTTAATCCTGGCTGTCAAGGTACGAGCTTCTCATACCTCTCTGAGAGTAAATTCATTCTGTGGCGACCCAACATTTCTCATCTACAAAACCACCATTTCAAATTCTCAACAGATACAGTTAGAGCGGAGTTTCAGCAATACTGTACTTTCATAATGTTGGCAAACGTGCAAAGCTACTGATTCATTTTTTTTTTTGTAATGGACAAAATCCAGTAAAGCTTGAGATTTCCTGTGGTCACTTTAGGCTTTAACATTTAGTTTATGTCTGTGGTTTTGTGATGTCCTGAGGTTTCCGTTGTGTTTCATATGAGGTCACCACAGGAAATTACGATCAAGTAATGTTAAACTGGCCATAAATTACTGAGGCAATGTGAAAAAAATGTGAAAACATTTTTTATGCTCAAGTGTGAGTCAGCTCCAAAAACATGGATCCATTGTTTCGCAAAAAAACGCTGCACAAAGATCCTCTTTGCATGTGAAACACTCATTCAAACACCATCTCCAGTCTCCAGTTTGCAACGCAGGTTGACCATTAAACATTTGATGTCGGATATGTTCTCTAACTCAAGTGTCAAATAACATTAAACTCTCATTAAACGTTCATTAAAAATATCTCTGGGTGTTTTCTCATGAAATGAATGTAAGGATTTCCATATACAGCCTGTCCACCTGCAGCAGTGATGTTACACACTAAAATCCCAGCGTGCAGCATGAAGCTGCTGTCTCGTTGTGTCCTCAGACACGCTGATGGATCAGCCTGGTGACTGTGCCCCTGGAAGGCCCATTAACACCTCCAGAAAGCAGAACCCAGCCCCCTCCATAAACAGCCCAGTCAGAGGTCCATCCTAATGGGCTAAGCTCATTCCCAGCCTGGCCTGCTCCAGGTGTGGAAGCCGAGCCCCCGTAATTGATAATTAGGGGGTAATAACCCGGCGTTCAGTGCTGGCCTCACAACAGGAGAGTAGCCAGGCACCACACTGTCACTCCGTCAGAGGTGGAGGGGAGCGGGAGACTTGAGGAGGTCGAGGAAGGGAGGGCAGTAATTCAACAATGGTTGCTTTTAGACGGACGGCGGAGGGGAAAGGTGGTTTCTCGAAAGCAGCAACGCAGGCACGTTTTAGTGAGATGCACATGCAAACACCTGACAGAGTATTTGAGTACTACTGTGACTCGGAGTGCACGTGCTTTGCGTAGGTTACTGATAGTGCGTGGCTCTTGTGATAGAACGGGTGGCATTGTGAAGCCAGCAGGTTGAATATATCATTCCATGTGCACAATGTTGTCTTAGCGAAAAACCACAGATCTTATCAATCACACTGACGCACCAAAAGTTCTCTAGCGTGTAGAAATAAGCAAAGCACCTCCAACGAGCACTGCGCTTCTTAGGCGCTGTACAGTCGGCGTGTCGCTTAAATGATTCAAAGTGGCCAAAAATTTGAGTAATGAGAAGTGGCGTTTTATTCATTTATGTCTTTAGCGTCATTTTCTCTTTTATCTTGTTTTCTGCTATAGAAATGCATTAGTCTACAGAGATGCTATCAATCAGGGGCTAATGGGTTGTAATTGCAGGCAGGCAGGCCCCCACATCAGAGGCAGCGGGGTCTCTGGATAGCAGAATAATCACACGTACAGTAGAGAATTGCTTACAATGGATGGGGTCCCAGGGCGATCTCTGGGTATAGGTTAAGGCAATTTCCAACTCATTTTCCTTTTGAAACCCATTATACTCGTCCCAGTGATGTCTTGCATTAATCAACGTGGTTAAAATAGAGAGGGGTTAAAACAGAAAGAGAGTGAAGGGGAGTTTCAGATGTCTCTGGGGGAAGAAAAAGTCTAGTCACTGCCTCGAGCTGATCCTTGCCAAAAAATACTTTACATTCAGAAAAGGCTGTGGGCCTTCAAGTGAAGAATGGTTGAATTTTGTTTTCCTGGAATCCCTCTGAGTCGGTAAACCACGATACCTGCGCCGCCAAAGCCATTCCCCAAAGACTGTCAGCCCGAGTCTTTCCCTGTATTTTGAAGGAACCAGCCACGTGACGACAGAGTCTGATACGATCTCCACAGCTGTCCGTGACAGTCAGTTGATCGCTGTCAAATGCCTGAGCCATCTCACACACACACACACACTGTCAAAGAGCCACAACAAACAGAAGCTGATAAGACTGTACTAGGGTTAAATACTGGGAAACGCACAGTCTCTCTGTGCTGCATGTTCTCATGGGAGGACTTATATTGTTTGTCAGAAAACTGGAAAGGAAATCCCCTGCAAAGTAGAATTCACACCTCATCTTTTTCATCTTTGTAGAAACTGAAAAACAACATCTTGTTTTACACGTTCACAGGAGGATAAAAACTGCTAATACTCTCAGGCAAACAATCCGATCAGTGGGAACAAAGACTATTGATGGGTGGAGATTCAACTTTATTCAAGCATTTTTGAGAATGTGGCTTTGGCTTTTTTTTTGGTTTGTTTTTCACAGTTTTGTTGAGTATGTCAAGCACCAAATGAGCTACTTTGCATGTGATATTGGTTTATTTCCACCAGCAGAAGTAACTGCAGCTTCTGACAAACCGTCTGATGGTTTTTTTAACCACTAACACTGTGGTGCAGAGTAGAATTTTCAAAAGCGAACATTTTTGATTGTATCTCTGTTTGGGTTTGTAACTGGAACAAACGTTAAACCCTTTGCCCACTGATCCAGGGCTGGTCTTTCTATAATTTAGCTTTGTGCTAATCCAACACGGTTTTCTTCCGCTCATGTCTCAGGCGCTGAGACATTGCTGCTCCTCTCCTTTTCTTTCAAGTAAAACTGGTTTTTGGTTCAGACAAATATGCAGTAGAATAGAAGATGCCTTTTTGTCAACCATTTTCCACGCTGTCACCTCCTTCACCTCAGAATTTAAATAACAGGTTCATTTAAATGTCGTAAAGTTGTAAAAAATACCTGCATCTGCACCATGCAAATGAAAGTCTTTAGGAAAATACCATAAAGACATGCAGTTTAAATAATATATTTTATCAGTGAAATATTAAAATAAAAACAATAACTAAACTACATTACACTTGGTCTAGTGAAACCAAAAGCTCATAACGGCTAATGCAAACGTCCAGTACATAATCTGATCCTCAGGGACTCCTGCATTATCCTCTACAAATTACCTGGACCAGGTGTGTTCAGTCAATCAGAAACTGGAAGATCCCATCTTATATGAGGCTGGGGTGATGGCAGACAAAGCCACTCGGTATCTTCTATCTCCTCATTAACTGAACACACGTGATCCAGGTAATCAGAAGTGAATAGGGCACAAAGTTGGGTAGAGTTAGTGCAGTTAGGCCCAGGAACTGCTGGAAGAGGAAATATCATGGAGTCATTTCTGATCTCATGACGTGCTGCTTCTCGCTGTATTATTTGTGCTCAGACTATGTGTCACAGTTAATTTGTCAGAAGGTAGAGAAATGAACATTCATAGTCGTATATAGAAGAATTTAAAGGTATTGCTTGTGCGTCATTTGTAGCAGCTAATGTTCACAAAATGTTACCTAGTTCTGGGTTATGAGGAAATATGGTCAAAACAGACATAGAATTATTACCAGAATGTCTTTCTTGCTTTTTTTCCTCGTTACGCCATTTTGAGTGTCTGAGATCAGACACTGAACCCCAAGCTGCTCCTGTTTGTGTAGGTCACCCATGAAACTTACTGCTTTGCCATTTGACATTGTGATACATGACAATCCAAATTGACAAATACTATTTTATTAAAAGTGAGGTTTTTTATGTTATTTGATGCCTACATCGAGTTAAAAATACAAAATAGAATAAAATACATAGACTTGATATTACTTGAAGAATGTTTAATGACAAAAGGTATTAGTATTGTAAATCCCAGATGTGTTTGTATTCTTTGCAGAGTTTAGAAATTCTATTCTTTATACACGTGTTCAGTAAACGATTATGCAGAGATATTAGTATGACTGCATTTTTTTTTATTAATACTAAGAATAGGAAGAAGTTCTTCTGTCTGTAATGTTCCGCATATATCAACATATCATAAAGCTTAACAGCAACATTGTACATTCAGTGATGGCTGGTCAAACCCCTGTAAATAGGAGCCGCCATTCATTAAACTTGTGACTTAGTG
The DNA here is from genome assembly GCA_033026295.1 of Channa striata. Taxonomy (NCBI): domain Eukaryota; kingdom Metazoa; phylum Chordata; class Actinopteri; order Anabantiformes; family Channidae; genus Channa; species Channa striata. The sequence goes on along the minus strand of CM065180.1, from coordinate 17,242,003 downwards.
TCTGTGCAGATGTGATTTAAAAAAAATAAAAAAAATCGGAGACACGCGCACACAGTTCGATTACTTTCCCATCGAGCATCTTCTGACTTAACTCATTTCAACGCAGCCACTCAATCTTCCAAACTCTGCGGGCATTTTCCAGCAAGCAGCTGCACATGATAACTAATAGAGAAAAGGAGCAGTTATGGATGTCATTTGCAGAGACTGCTTGCTGAGTGAGAGACCGCGAGAGAGACCCAAGAGCGGGGGCGGGGGTGGGCAGGAAGGCTGATTGAAGATCTTAATGTTACATTTTAGCAGCAATTTGAAGATGTTTTCTCCCCCAGGAGTGTCACACAAAAGCTGTCGGGGGGGGGAAACCTCCATGTAGAGACCATCTCTACATCTGGGATTTGCAAATCACTATATATCCCTGTATGAAGCAGAAATTGTGCCTCGTCTTTTTTTTTTTTTTTGCTTCTCTCAAAACTCCAAACTGCCTCCTTTTCTCTCCCCAGTTCTCCTCATGATGACTGCTATAATTAAAGAAACTGGTCAGAGGGGAGGCCCTGTGTGGCTGCTCTCCAGCTCATTACCAGATGTTTAGAGGTCACTCCAGTTTATACACACATACACTTGTACAAACACCCACGCGTACAGCAAAAGAGCTTTGCAACGTTGCTGTCAAAAGTGAGAAGATGAAAAAAAAAAAACACACACGCATACATTCATGTGGACTGATTCTTAGTGTTGATAGTGTTTTGTCATTCATGTTCAGGTGAGAGTCGAGATGACGCATGTGGAAAATAAAAGCAAAACCACCGTGCTGACAATGTTTTGCAACCCCGTCTATTAGGGGTAGTGTGCAGGAGACAAAACTTCAAGTGAAACAAAGAAATAATTGATGCTGTAAAACTAGAACATGATTTATGTGTCTTTGGCAGACGCTGCTGTTGTACCCTTCCATTCCCTCATTCAGGAAACTCCTTTTTCATCACATAATGCTGTACTGTAAATGGTGGAGCTCCCATTGCTCGACAGGTTACGCGAATATCTGCCTGACTTTATCAGAAAGAAACCTACAGCTGGCTTCTTCCTGCATGTCGAGAAACACGGAGAGAAATTGTAAGAATGTCCCATAGAGAAATCTGATGAGAAAATATGCAGAGCCCTATCATGATGTGAGTGTTTGTCATGTAAACACATTCTTACCTCTGTTTTGGGCCTAGTGTTTTCCAACAAACATGTTGTGACCTCTATATGTAAAGGTTCGCTCATGCAAGGATAATATTGCTAAATATTCTATAACTGCTGATATAAATGCAAACATTCACTTTTTGGAAAATCAAACAAAACCAAAAAACTACCAGTAATATTATTCTCGTCGTTTTTCGGTGTGAACCGAAACACGGGTTGGAATTTAAATTTTTAAAATGTTCTGCTCAGACTTGAGATCTGCACATATCAATTGATATTGACACAAATATTCCGGACGTTTACTCGATTCCTGTGAATGAAGCTCCAGTTTCATATGTGGCCAGAGTCTGCACAAATTCAGGTCAGTTGCCTCAGACCCCGATGTGACCCCCCCTCCCACTAAGCCCATGGAAGCATGCCAAGCCAGCAGCAGACAAAAACCTGAAGTAGCTCCAGACCAACATAGTGGCTAATGATTGTCCATTTTACTCCAAGAGGAGAGCAGCTTCTTGATCTCCAGCCTGTCCAACAGCAAACCTCCTCATTGCAGATTCATGAGATTGTGAACCCTGGAACATTCCAGTAAGGTTGTGTCCCGCTCCGCACCACATGAAAGGACCAAGTGAAACACTTGATAAGCAAAACTAGGAGCAGGGACGTTGTAGAGGAGTCTGAGGGCAGCGAACATTTCAGGAATCCAGCCGACGGATCCAAACCCTTTGCTGTACCAACGTGAGCCAAGACAAGAAAAAAGCTCACCATAACCACTACCTCAAGACTGTTTCCGAAATGTGAAAATTTCTCGTGTTTTTGAGCTTTTCTTGCCCTCCAGTGGAGGGGTGGGGGTTAGGTTTGGCGAGGGCGAGGGTGTGGACGACGGCGAGGGCGAGGACGGCTGCGGGGTGGACGTGCCTCCATAGGGGCAGCTCTGTGAGTCTGGGTGTTCACCCGAACACTCCACAGTCGGGATGTAGCGGCTGTCCCACATCCCCGGGCCACACAGCTTACAGAGGTCGTGTAGGCTGCATGGAATCCTGGGTAGGAGGCGGAACTGGTAGAGAAGGCTGCGGGCCTGAAAAAGGAGGATAAAAGCGGCAGGAGTATCAGTTACTGTGTCAAACACAGCAGATAAAAACAATAAAATAAATCACGAGTCTTGATTTCAAGCTAGAAGAAATCAAAACATTGTCAAGGTCAGCATTGTGTTGGGTTACCTAGAGCTAAAAATGCAGCCCCACCTGCTTTTAAACCACTGCATGCAAAATCTCAGGCAACAACAAAAGGCGCTACACCAGCTGCATGCCAACATGAACTCACTGCCTGTGGTTGCAGCAGTACTAACACAGCATCCATAAACATGAGGAAGCAGACACAGAAGCAGGGATGCAGACCATAAATCCTCTGCATGGCATGCCGTTTAGCACTTTAAGAAAGAAAATATTAGAGCTGCTCTACTGCAGCACTGCGCAAACAACGAGAGCAAAAAAAAAAACGCATGTGGCGAAACCAGTCCTGAGCATGATCATAAACCACAGTTTATTCTAATATATAACAATTAATGAAATCCCATGTAGATAAACAAATTAATTAAACAAATTGAAAACCCAAAAGGTTTACTGAGGATACCTTGCGAAGCACCAGCTCTCCGTTCATGTGCATGGAGAGGTTGCTGAAGTGGAGCAGCATTTGGTCAGTGGCGAGCTGCTGCTCCGTCACGTCCTCCCCATAGAGAACAATGATGGCCACGCACAGGAAAAGGTGGAAGTAGTCCGTCTATTTTGAGATCAAATACGTTAGCGATGAGCTTAATATCTGCAACGCAGAAAGTGAAATATCTGGAAAGAATTTGGGGGCCTGTAAGACAACATGGCATCAGAAATCTCTTTTTAGTCATGCCCTTGCTGCAGGCAACTATGTGAAGGTTGGCACAGAACAATGAACGACGAGAATAGATATGAACAAATTTCAAATTAACATTGAAATCCAGTTCAAGGGAAATATAAATTAGGAGGGTAGAGTGATTGAAAATGTGAGCTTAATAATGGAAAGAGAGTTGAGGATTGATGAGATAGATTTATATGGTTATTTTTTTTTATTGGACATGGGGACATATTTTATCTCAATTCATGTTACAAATGTATGAATGTCATATCTCTGTCAATTCATCTAAGTGTTATTCAGTTACTGTTACTCAGTTCACTTTGTTTACAGAAAAATCAGATATCAATCTGAAATTTATTTGTCCATCTGGTATGTGATACTCGACTGTCTAACCCGAGGTTTCACTGCTATCTCCTCTATCACCACCTGTAGCTGAATATCAGAATATCTAGACTCAACAGATGGCGTGAGCCACAGAGTCTGATATTTGACTCTGCCTCAGCAAGAAGAGGTGCTAAGCTCTGTGTCATGGCAGCAAACACGACACAGTTACAACTTTTACTGGACCCCCATACAAGACGGAGGGGGTGGGAAAACATGAGTCTAACCTAAACGTGGTGCACAGTGTACGTTAACAATGTTTGCCTTATGAAAGCTGCAGTATCAGGCTGCCATAAAGCACTGAAAACCACTGGAATGTGGGATTTTATGATATCTTAAGCCAGGGACTGTTGGATTAAACCCTGTGCAGACCAAGAAGATGTAATATGATATTTTACAGGATCACAGTAACACACAGTGACAGGGTGGTGTGTAATATGCAGCAGATTGTTTCTGACTCAACAATTCACTTCTGCCTCCTCATCCCCCAAAATCATCAACTATCTGCTGCTGTAGTGAGACCTATTAACACCGGCAGTCTGCTACATTTTTCGGACTTTGCTCTGACCTGGTAGTGTGCCCAGCAGGCTTCCCACATGCGCAGAGCCTCTGTGTCGGGGAACTCTCGCTTGAAGCAGAGCAGGATCCAGCGGTGGCAGAAGAGCAGCTGGAGGCCGTCCTCGCCGAGCCTGGTCAGATGCTGGTGGAAGCGAGGCAGCATGAGGCGTAGCAGCTCCCGCAGATACATCTACAAGCCAAAGAGAACGGAACAATTCTAGGTTTGGACGGGAGTGAACCTATACAGGTTGCATCCTTGGCAAAGTGCATGGTTAAGAAAATTTCCAATAAACAATAGGAAATGGAATTAAATTTAACTATTTTTAGAGAAAGGTGAGATAATTTTATTTACTTATATGTTTACATAAATAGATAAGGCAATGAGAGAATGAGCAATGATCCACGGCTTCCAAAAAGGTTCAGTTGACTTCACTCTTCACACAGTTTGTGTTTCAAATTAATTTTAAATAGTAAATATTTAATATAATTGCCATTGAAACTACACATGGAAATGCATAGTTTTTTTAATGACATTTTGTTTTTGAGATTGTTTGCTTTAGAAAAGTATTGAGACCCTTTGCTGGGACTGTAGTTGGATGCGTTCTGTGTGTTTTAACCTTCAGATGTGTTTATGGCACGACTGCAGTCCACAGTCTCCTCGTCTCGTCAGGACATCTGACTCTATTCACAACAGCAACTTCTCCAACTGTGTGTGTGTGTGTGTTTTCCACGTTTTGGCCCAACAAACCGCAGCTACATAACACAGTCACAATGTTCACAATAATTGTCAAGCTCACTTTCATCGCAGCCCGACTTTCATTGTTGGAAAGGTTTATGTGTGTGTCACATCTGATGGACTTGACTAGTTTCTACATCTCTACTAAAACATAGTTCTAGGCTTTTTCTGCTTCTCAGTCAAAGACACACAACGGAGCACCTCACCAGCTGCCTCTCCATGTCTTCATCCCGTGGCGAGCTAATGAAGATGGTGTTCTCCATGAGGCCAACAAAGCACCAGAAGGTGTCGCTTTCATCCTGGATCTCAGTGAGCAGGGGGGCCACCAGGTCAGACATGCCCTGGCAGTAGCCCATGTCTGGATTAAAGACGGCATAGTTGAGCAGAATCCGCCTGGGGCGAGACCGGTCATGGAAATCTTAGTGCTGTCGTAACATCTCAGCAGAGAACACTTTGAAAAATGATGAGGCAATATAGCACCATAAACTTTTACACGTTCAGCATTTTTTTGAAAAAAAAAAAAAAAAAAAAAAAAAAAAAAAAAAAAGTGTTTCTGCTGCTCAACAAAACCACAATGAAAAGTCTGGTCCCACCCAAACACTCTGAATGATCCAATATGTGTCTCAGTACAGTAATGCCCAGAAAAACAACTGCTACAGCCCTACTTTAGCAGTTGCTATGCCAACTCCTCTGTAACCAGGGAGCTAATTAATGAGATTTTTTTTCTCCTTTTTTTTGTGTATAGATACTTTGAAGAAAATTTCCCTGGCAGTTCTTGCATTAGTAAAAATACACAAATAGAAATGCAATGCACCTCTTTATAGTTTTACTGAAATATTAATAATGGATTAATAAATGTAGGAGACAAAGCACGTTTCACAGTGAGCGTGGGTTTGAAAAATTAAAGACAGAACTGATAAGAAGATGGTAAAACAGATATAGAGATAACGGAGCATGCACAAGATAAATGCCCTCTACTTGGACATGCTCAGGGCTGGTACAACCCCTCCCCACATAAAACCTAGACAAATACCAGGGGCCTCAATAAGAGTCACTAAACTAATATGCTATTTAAATCCTCTTGCTCCTCGTTTAGAAAGCCATTAGCTCTGAGTATGCATCAAAAAGTGCTCAGACGGCTTAGTCAGAGTCAATAAAGCATGAAACTCATTTGCAGCTCCCCCAGGGTTCAGAATATGAAATGAATAGGTACGCCGGTGCATTGCATTGAGTAATGGGAACGATAAGGACAGGCTGAGAAAAGGTGACAGAAGGAGACGGCGATAGAGATCAAGAGTGGAAAAAAGGAAAGGACGGAAAAGCGGAGGATGAGGAGAAACAGTCTAACCTCATGATCTCTACGTTGGGATTATTCTCTCCTCTGAAGAAGTGATTGCTGCGGTCTGTTCTCACCACGTCCTTATCCACCGTGAACTGGACCTTTCTCCAGAACTCACTGTGCTCCTCGGGGCTCATGGACAGTCTGAAGAAACACGCAAACACCCGGCAGAAATGGGAAAAGTTATTTAAAAAAAAACAAACAAACAACAATCCTGCAGCCAAGCGTCACCTCGCTCAGTTGTGAGACATTAAAAAGAAATAGACAAAAGCAACTGAGTTTATGAAAGTTTTGCCACACAACCTCTAAGGAAATATCTGGTAATTAGAATTAAAAAAACATTCTGAAATATTCTTAAGCTCAAATGATACTCTGGAGTAAAACATAAAAGTTTGTTGCAAATGAACTCAAAATATGGGGGTGGGCAAGCAGTGGACTGAAGGGGTATTTTACCATCAAGCACTCTATTGAGGATAATACGACAACCATAAAAGCTCCATCCATGCCCCTAAATGTCAGGGAGTGTATAAGCGGTGTACTCGGTGTTTGGCACTAATGTACCCGAGTCCTAACAAGCAGAGGGGATTTAATTAACACTGTTTGTTTTCCATGTAGCCCCATCAGGAATAATGTGCACACACCTGATGCAACGCCATGCAACTGTTTCAGAGCTGTGTGTTTGTGTTGTTGGACTCTGCCCTCACCTTTCTGTCTCCCTCTCTCTCTCTAGAGGATCCTGTTCGGGAGTTCAGTGCATGTTTTCCCCACTTTATAGTTCTGAGGTTGGTGTGTTTATTCAGGAATGTTAAATAGGAAAACTGTGGATCTAGAAATTGTGCGAACTGTACCGTTATTTTTTTAATATGTTGTTCACTCTATTCTAATAGGGACATGTTTTTAAAAAGGATCATCACATATTATAGCGCTGATAGCATGAGCAGTTTTTTTTCTGAACAAAAGCCATAAATTTGCAGAAAATTGGATTTGTCCAAATTACTGATGACAATGTGTAACCAATAATTTTAGTCAGCAGTGTGCCAAAAAAGAAATTAGCCAAAGCCTGAAAGTTCAAAATGTACCACAATACAGGGAAATATAGCACATAAAAATGTTGTTCTTATTTACTGTGAAAAACATTATTAATAATTCATTACTTTTAACAAAAAATGAAATGTTCTCACATCTAACTGTCAATCAGTGATTCTGTAGAAATTTCTTGTATTTCATCCAAATACGTTAAATATTTTTTTCCAATTTCACTCATTCCAGCCTTAATCAAAGATCCATTTACTTTACAGCCCCATTTCCTCCATTTCTACCTGCTCAGTTATCACCACTAACGAAAGGAGACAAGGTTAGGAGACAAGGAACAAAGCATCCTTGCTCCTAATGATCAACCGGTGGCCCCGGAGGCTTCTCCAGTGCAGCGGTCTTTAAAGGAATCCACATCAGAGTCAGAACAAGGGCTCTAATTACTCGACTTCAATAAGACCTTCTGATGTACTCAAAATGTTAAAAGGCCACACAGACCAAACCGGCTTAATGATCATATTCATTATGAACTGAGTGGCACAATGTTGAGAAACATGTGCACACTCAACCTTTTGGTGGCAAGGTGAGAACACACACAGGGTTGTGCCTGTGTGTGTGGTGTGTGTTTGTATGTTTGAGCGAACCAAGTTTTTTTTTCCTCCTTCAGAAGAGAGTGCATGATCTGATAAGCGCTGACATGTTTTATCTCCAGAGACCTTTTATTTCACACCCGGCACCTCCCCTTAACACTTCCCTGATTGTGCCTATTGACTGCTCAACGCCTGTGATGAGAAGCCACAATAGATTCACATATGGTTCAATGTTTGTCTGACTGAGCATTTGGCAGCCAATACTGCAGCCGTGTTATCTCCTGCATCACGGTGTCAGGAATACCACTGTGCCTCGGTCAGTCATTTCCATAATGTCAAACAAACAGTAATTACTTCACGCTTGTCAATCAGTTTTAGCTTTTTTGCGGCACAGATCTTATCAGAAGCCCGTAAATCTTTTATTCCAGCACGCACACTTCTTTCTGTCTCACTGTTTCCCCACCTCCTCTGCTGGATGTCGTGATAGTCCGTGCGTTTTTGCAGTCTCCAGGCCTCCCTCTCCTGGGAGCTCGAGTCATAGCTGTAGTAGTGCAGCAGGAAGGGCCACACCTCGCCACGGATAGATTGGTCGATACCACCAAAGAAGATGGCCTGTTGAGAAGAGGGAGGTGACCAAACAAAGTGAGCACAAAGGGAGTATTCTGAAGCGTTCATAGGGCGAACAGGGGGCACACAGTGTGGGACCACGACTTATTGATGCCCTAACTGCACTACACATCATACTGTATGCAAATAAGACAAGGCCAGAGTTGTGCAGTCCACAAAGGATGCACTCAATTATCACTTCAACGAAAGCTGTTGCAAAACAGAAACTTAAAAAAAAAAAAAAAAAAACTAAACAAAGTGTCTATTCTGCATGTCCAAGGAAAAAAAAACCACAGAGCTGGTGTCTTTGTGTATTTGTGTGTTTACTGAGGAAATGTGTTGGTCCCAGTTTAACTGCCACTGAGTCATTTCAGTAAAATGTTTAACCTTCGACTGACTCAATACCAGAGACACCAAATGAGTCATTTGGTGTGGGGGGGGGGTATTGGCCAAGACCAGTCCTCTCTTAGTTCAGCGACTGGAGGTGCTGATCAAAACTGAAAGTTATAGGGTTGACTTTCAAGATGATTTGTCAGTGCATATGATGCAAGAAATGCAAGAATGCGAAGGCTGACTGTCGGGATAGAAGCAGGAGAGAGAGATTCCACATGTGCACAGGCCCACAGACCTACCTTGCGCAGCTTGTACTCCTCCTCCACCTGTCCGTTTTGGTTGAGGTGACGCAGCCAAGTGGTGACATCCAGCCGCCGGTAAAGCTTCTCCTCCGGGTGCGACTCAGCCAATTGCAGCGTGGGCCTCTGGATGGAAAACTGCATGCAGGACCTCTCCTCTGACACCTGACAGAAACAAAAATGGCTGAATTCTTTAAATTCATTGGTCAGAAAATGTGGGCAGAGAATCAGAAGGGCTAATAAAATTCGTTGGTTTCCCAGAAAATGTCAGGATGTGGGATATGAACGCGGACCTGATCTTTGAGCTGAGTTTCCCTGCAGCACTTCCACTGTTGGAAGACCTCAGCCAGCTTATCCAGGCCAGCGTGATGGAAGTGGAGGATCTTATACTGGCTTTCTCTGCTGGCTATCACCAGCTGGCCACTGGTGCATGCCTCATCACTGCAACAGCATGAAAATCAACAACAAAGACAAGAAAATAACATTCACATTTAAAGTCACTAACAAACTTAAATTATTGCGTTAATTTAGGATATACAAATATACACAAGGAGTCAGCAAATTCAGCATTGATACCACACAGTGTGAATCATTGCACAGTAGCACAGAAAGGTGACCCCTCAGCACCTCCCCATGACCTTTTGGACTCCAGGCTGACCTGAAGAAGAGTCTCAGTGACCTCATGTGACCCAGATCCACCCTGAAAACCCCACACAACTGCTCAAGAGCCAGCAGCTTTTGCTGCTCTTCCCACCGCATGCTCTGCGACTGGCCGCTGCTCTCGGAGGGCGCATGGCTGTCCAGGCTGGACGTGGAGCTGGCCGAGTGTGTCATGGACTCCTCGCAGAGCTCCCTGCGGAAAAATAAGGCAAAAGTGAAAGTCCACGAATTTGAATTTCAGAGGTTATTTTGTGTAGATTTGTCACGCTAAAGGGAAAGGAGTTATGTTTCCCATTAAAATCAAAGAAGTGAGGTGTTGTATGAGACATTGTTTATACTTGAATAGCGCCATTCTTCTATGTGGGACATTCATAATAAATCACGTAGCCAGTGGCCACCAACGTTTAGCCTAGTGATAACTGTGCAGACATATAGGCTTATCCTCAGCTCAGTTCTGCACTGTTGTGTCTCAATATGATTCTGCCAAAGGGCTGAGAATGGGAGGAATGCATGGAGGCTTCTGAGGACGGACACAAACATACACACACACACACACACAAAAATCTGTACACACACAAATCACACTGTCTGCCGTCCAATTTCCCCTGTCATTCCCCCATGGCCAGCATGTTGTTCCCGGCACTGAAACCTGAGACGAGGGTTCCTCTGCTGCAAGAGCAGACACACAAACACACGTACACACACGCAAATATGTACAGAGAATCACACACACACACGTGACAACACACAAAAAAGACAAAACTGTATATGTACGTAGCAAGAATAACACACACCCTGCACCACAGAAAACCCACACAAGTTCTTCATGCTCACTGTCCTCCTCTCTTCTCTCTCTCCCCCACACACACACACTCAAAAACACACGCAAAATAACCATAGCTAATGACCTTAATGCACTCTCAGACACGTCTAAAGTTAAATGTTAAAGCTGAAAAACAGACCAATACAGACATACATTAAACACGCTGACATTTGAGAAGAAGGTGTTTAAATTAAGTTGTTTTGGGTGCTTTGTCATATCAAATGCACACATTTATTTTTAAAATGAACACATGAAGTTCGTAAATCTGAAAATGTAGCGTATTATGCCACAAAGAAACGACTTCTCCTTGTGATTTGACTAAATGTTCGAATTTAACAGGAGCCAGTTGTAAAAATACACATCCTTTCACTCCGAAAAGGCTTTTCTATTTGCAACACTTTTACAGGCAAACACAAGTGGCACATTGGTCCTTTGAAAGACGAGGGAGGCCGGCCAGGACTAATCTATTACACTCTGAATCAATCACGTCTAGCTAATCATTTCCCTGTTAGCAGATGGGAAAATAACAAGGCTGATGAATCCAAGCTGCACAGTTTCCTCTGCTATCTGGTGATTTACTGCTCTCTGTCTCATGTATCATGCCACAAACCAGATTGTGGAGTACAGGGAGACAAGGAGAGAGGCACAGAGTTCTCTGGTAAAGGAGTTAAGCAGTGTGAAATATGGAGCAATTCTTTTAGAAAGACCACTGTAGTGGACTGTTCTAATGACTGTCAAGTTCAGGGTGTTCTTTTTCTGCATGCCGAAAATACAAAAACGAAAAGTACAAACGTGTTTTTGCATAGTTTTCTACAATGAAATAATAGTGCAAAAGAAAAAGGGGCAAAGCACGTGACCGTTGGCATTTACACATGGATCGTCTGCTGTGCTGCATTCAAGCAGAATCTCAATGAGTAATTGACAGTGTCCGTCAGTGTCAGCAGACGGACAGACAGAATCAGCAGCCATGTCGTGAAGTGCAGGCACATTACATAAACAAGTTGTTTTGATGGAGTCGGGCTGCTATAACTGTCATGTCCCTCCAGGCCAGGGTGCGGTGTAACTGCCCTAAGGCCCGTTGTAACACCTCTCTCCACAGACACGATTCTTTGCTCCTGGGAAAGGTGCTGCCAGGTCACCCTGAGAACCATGACCAAGTGCTACAGGCCTCCTGGGAATCCCAGGCCCGTCAGCTAATCCCTAGAAGAACCAGAGAGACGAGGGAGGGCTCGGGCAAATGGGGTAGCGTGGGCAATGCAGGCACACACTGAAAAGCAGTCAGCTTGAAATCTGAAGAGAGCGGAAACACTTGATTTATCATATGGTGCTCCAACAATCCCAGAACCAAAAATAACACACATTAAAGCCAGATAGATCAAGTTAGGACTTTCTAAAACTAGGGCTGCAATGGAAAGGGGTCAGGCTCTTCAAAAGGGATCACGAGATAAATGTGAGGGGTGCCCTTAAATAATAAGTGTTCCTGTTTTATTCTGTTGTAACACAGATGTTAATACAGATCATCTATCACCAAGTAAAGATACAGAAGCAACAAAAATATACATAAATGGTCTTTGATTCAATGTCGATAAAACATGAAAACATCAACGGTTTCTACAGGCACTGTAACGTTATAGGAAGGTAGAAAAAAAATAATCACTTGTGCCACATAAAATTGTTTTTGTCCAAGTATTTCTTCAAGGCTGTTTAATAAGCAAAAACAGTGGCCACCAGTGTTGGGAGATATAATCAGGTAAAATGTTGCGAGTTCTATAAATGCAGTGGACCTTGACTGTCAACAGCAGTTTAATAAACTGCTGTTAGACTTGTTAAAAAGCTTGACAGAGATTGCTATAGATTTCTCTTTTTCTTTCTCTCCCACCATTCTCCTCTTTCTCCCCACCCCCCTTTTCATCTGCTCTTGCTCTCCCATACACGACTCTTTCTCTTTGAATGATTCCAAGTGACATGTTTCCAGTTCCTGGCCTCTTAACAGTGTCAATTAAAGCAAGAGAGAGAGAAAGAGAAATTGAGCGGGTTCCAGGGTTTTGGCTGCTGCTCTGCTCTCTTCAGTCCTCTAATCCGGCGAGCTGACATTCAGCCCAGCACAACAACCCCGGGAGCACTGGGAATCAAAGGGCTTCACACAGACTTTAGGAAGGGAATGGGAGGGAGGGGGGGATATTTGAGAGGTGGGCAACACTGAAAGAAACAATATTGAGAAAAACAGGAAGATTGACCGAGAGGAAAAGATGCACATAGACACACACACACACAGAAAATACAAAAAAATGAGCAGAAGAAATGGAAAGACAGGAGACACGGGAGAATCCAGGGAGAAGGACAAGGGATAAGATGGATAGGCGCTCCAGCTGAAGACAGACGCCGACGCTGAGTGAAGCACAGAGGAGAGGAGAAAGAGAAGCCCAGAGTAAAGGTTAGAAGCTGTGAAGCCGAGAGTGGTGCCAAGTCACACACTGACTGCACTTACAGCGAGCCGGGGTCTGAGAGTGGTTAAAAGAGACTTAAACACACACTGACTCACTCTCTCACTCTGCCCGACACACACTTGCAACAGGCTCACACATTCTACGGCAACACGTCAGGCCAAATAGCTGCATGAGGGAATGACCGGGGAGGGAAATGGTGAATTCAAACGACGTAGAGCTCCATTCAGAAACGCAGTCACTGTCCAGATGGCTCCCTTGATTAGAGAATTATCTCGGGAAGAGCTGAGGTTTTGGACTGGTTGGACCGGGTGAGTTATTCCAGGCCATCTGTGACATTTTAAAACCTCTACATGGATAAAGAGTTGCTTTCAGTTAAGTGGATCCAATGTTTCATGGCCACTGCTGAAGACATCAACCTGTTTTCAACCTGATTTTGCAGAGCGTGAGCCACCGTGTGGCCATCACAGGGTCAGGCCGCTTTCATAGCGTCATTCTTTTCTTTTTGGCTCCACCTTGTGGCAGCTCCACTAAACTAAAATTATCTCTAATCATCTGTGGCTACTGTGCTGCCCTGCACTAATTTATGTAACAGCATGATAATTAAGAACCATATTGACGCAGTATGTATATGCGAGTAAATCTGTGATAAAGCTGTAAATTACACACATGCAGTCCAATCACACAAGAAACACACAACCTTATCAACATGCTCAGAGCTTTTATGTTTCTTGTATTATCCACAAATCAATTTGTATAAAATAATCTGGTCTGTCCAATAGTCCTCATATGTCATAACAACATGTAGTTTTCACTAGAGCAGACGCGGCTGTAACTAACACTGAGGACAGTGCAGCTTTCTCCACAACATCGGCAGCACTTTTATCTATGCAGCTGTTATCAGAACTTACAGCGCTACTTTTGAATGTAGTCAGCCATTTTATTTTCTGTACTAAACATAATTTATGTGGACTGTCATATTGTGACAGTATGAGTACATATGAGTTTGAGAGGAGAGTCCTGGATGAATTCGTTTTTTCTAAGGATCACCCTGATCACATTCACACACTGTTACACCCAGAAACCGGCCAAAACCACCACAGACTGACGTGTAGCAGGGCAGTTTGACGTTAAGGGCCTTGCTCAAGGGCATCACAATGTTGTTGATAAGAGAGGGAGCAAGGGCTGCTTCCACTCGTCTACGTGTTACAGGGATTGAACCGCCAACCTCCCCGTCACAAGCTCCCACCTCTAACCTTTAGCTCCACACTTGCTCTCACGTTTGTACCGTAATGATCAGTCTGAAATGAAAACTTTACAGTGCAGCAGCATGTTTGTAGTAGTTTATCAGGTGGTCCAGCAGATGGTGCTCGTCCCATTCATTGTAAGCCTGACCCACTTCAAGCCCTGTTGACCTGTCAGCAGGATATGACCGTATATAGAAGTATATAAGGAAAAGAATAGAGAAGAGTGATCACAACAATGATTAATCAACAATTAGTCACAAAGAGAATTGCACATTTAGTTTACATACATAATATAGAAAATTATAATTTATTTTTAAAAATGCTTTTAACGTAGGTTGACAATTACTGAGGAGTGGGTTTTATTATTTCTAATACCACAGGTGAGGCTCTGTTTGCAGATGTCTTCCCCATATCACTTCCTATATCATCACCGGCTATTTAAAGCTGAATCTAAACATTTGCATAACTGTATTTAAAGGACTTGTTGTTGTTAATGATTTTTCATGTTATGTTCCTTTTTTTTTTGCTCAGCAGCTGCACACATAAACTATATCTGAGACAGTGACCATCACATGTCAGCCTTATCAACTGACATCAACTGTTTTTAAATTTTATACACCAAACGACAAAAAAATTCTTCCATATTCAACACAAGAGTGTCTGCTCGTAATTTCAAGCCCTAGGCTGTGGGGAGGTGTGGCTTGCATTTACATACATTAAAATTATTGCTAAATAAACAATACATTTGGAGTGTGGCTTGATGGTCTTGAGGCCTTGCATATTTCTAAAAAAATGCCATGGACAGCTTTTTAAAGAACCTTTGGACAGTTATTTATAATAAACCTGTAGGGTTCAAAGGATAAAGTCAAACTGTAGTAGTAATGAGATTCAATAGCAAACTTAAGCTCTAAAAGGCTCCAGTATACAGAAGTGAGCCCGTGTAAGAAATGGATGGAACATAATAATCACATAAAGGACATTGCAGGAAGATTTGAAAGCACAGAGCTGGTGCACAGCTGTCTTCACCACAGTTAGTGTTGTGCAGTGACACCAGAATTAAACAGCTGGTGTATGATAATCACGGCAAAACACTAAAATGTGATAAAAGGATAAATGAAGTGTGTCAAAAACCATAGACTCTGCAAATCATATCAAAGTAAACAATCACAAAGCTCTGATTACTGAATTAACCAGTGAAAAGGCCTTTAGAGGAATTTAACAAATAATTTTTGAGACGTTAAAGTTAAAATTGTTTTTCCGTTTACCACTTTACCAGGTAAAACACGCGATATGGCTGAGACAGAGATAAAGCTGAAATCCACTGTGTAAAAATAATAACACAGATGATAAATGAAGCCTGTTTCCTAGCTTTCACTGACCTGGTTTCATTGTCCAGGAAGACGGAGCCGCTGCTCTCACACAGGGCCTCACTGACCGGGGACAAGCAGAAGGGAGAGGAGAAGGTGTCCGAGTCTGAACCTATGGTGCTGTCCCGGCTCACTTCGTCTGACAGCTCACAGGAGCCTTCATCGCCTTCCTCGCCAGCTGAGGGCAACGGCTGCTGCTGGGAGGAGATATCGGTGCTGCAGGCTACGTTCCGCTCTTCATCTTCATCTTCCTCCTGGGCTGCTGGAGGGCGGGAGTGGGGTCTGAAGTGAACACAGAGTTTAATGTATGAGTAGGGGTGGGCAGCATCAGAAAGTCTTAGCGTGATCATTTTTTTCTAAATCAGTAATACTGATGATTATCCCAATATAGTCCAAATCATTATTCTTTCCTTAAAGATAACAAACGTTTATGACTCAAGTGAGTTTGTCTCACACAGCCTTTTCTATTTTCCTTTGTAAATAAAGTTATATAAAGTTATATAAAATAAAATACACATCTCAAAACATTAACGTGGGCTCCTGTTGTGTTCTAATAAAATACAGCTTTTTTGTGGAGACATTTTATTTGGATGGCAACTCAAAACAGTGAAAAAGACTGAACATATATAAAAATTACATAAAACCAGTGTGCACATCTAAACAGGTATAAACCGTTACGCTTGTTTTCTTTTAATTTTCAGCTCTTCTTTCTGGTTCCTTTCTCGTTTCGATCCCAGCTCCAGACGTCCAATGAGCTTGTTCAATGCACATCTCCACACATCGTATTGTCCGGGTTTATATGCTCCAGTATAATTCTACCTTTACAGTGGTGCTTTTTGCGTTTAAGGTGCGGAACAAACTTGATGTGTTTGCTGGTTCGGGTTTCTGACACAAATGATGGATGTTTGATTCACATCTATTTTGTTGCAGAGTCATTTCAAAATAACAGGAGAAAAGCTATTTTCCAGAATTAACTCTGGAATTAGAATTAACCTTGAACTTTTTCAAGAACTTGACCTTCCACCATGCTTGTTCCGTTTGTAGCCTTGTGTCCACATTATTGTTTGTGTAAGTGGTTGCCCAGCTGTATAATCAATCACACATGGCAAATTTTTACCACGGTGAGGGATTATTAACAATATAGGATATTCAGTATTGTACAGGAAAGCCCTACTGAATGTATAATACTTTACGAGGATTGCATATTATTGAAAAAATGTTTCAAATTTGAGGTTAAGTTTAAAACTATGCATTACTTTAAGAGGTATATGATTGATTATCATGAAAACGGAAACATTAACTGAGTTAAAAACCATTTTGCATAATTAATTAAAGTGATAAATACAGATCACGATCTCTAATCACAAAAAATGGAAATGTCTCCAACATATTTAAATGTAGTTTGTGGACTTGATCTGTTCTGATGCCTGAACAACATTTTAGAACCTAGACATTTTAAAAATTCACATAATAAGGACACACAGTACGGATGACTTTACGTACCGTCTGCCTCGGCGGCGTGCATTCCTGCGTACAGGGGAGCTTTCAGGCGTGATGTAACGCATCGCCTCTTCATCCTGCCTCTGGATGCGGGAGTTGGGCACCCAGGTCAGAACGAGAGTAGTGCCCAGGCTGTCATCTTTCTCCACGTGCACACACAGGTAGCCTGCAGGGAGCAACATAAACTACAGTTACGTCAGGAATCAAAGAGCGCACACTGTGGTTTTTCATATATGTAGTTGTAACTTAATTCACGTAAAGATGTCTGTTTACACTGAAAAAAATTAAGTAATGTAGCTGATGAAGATGACCTGACACTATTGCAAACACATTCAAAACTTCTGAAATTACATACAGTGTTCCCCAGGGATACATTTTAGAGCCACTACTTTTAAATTTGTATTTGTTACGTCCGGGGGGTGTCCCCAGGAGACATGCATCGCCTTACATAACTATGCTGATAACAATCTGCTTTATGTAGCTGTGTTTCACGATGACACTCGGCATATTGATGCCCTTTTAAAATCTATTGTTAGCATTATTGCATCAATGTTACAGAACGTCTAGCAGTTCAACCAGGACAAGCCTGAGATTTCAGTTATTGGTTCAAAGGCTCAGAGAGAAAAACTATCCACAAAGCCAAATGGCCAGAAATCTCTGTCTCATCTTTGACTCAGAATTGAATTTAAAGGCTCGTGTCGGCTTTGCCACCAAATCTGCTGAAAAGTATTTCTAATGTGCAGCCATTTCTCTCTCTGAGTGACACAGAGATTAATGCATGCGTTTAAATCCAGCCGACTGGGCTGTTGCAACGCTCTCCTCTCTGGTCTCTACCCAAATACCTCATAAACCAGTTACAGTTGATTCAAGCCTCTGCCAGACTCCTGACAAAGACCAGAAGGAGAGAACATTACACCTGTTATAAAGTCCAAGCCGTCTTTTAGTCACCTTTGTTTTTTATTTGAGTTAATTGGTTTTTATCATTTTTATTTATTATAATAATATATATGTTTTTATTCTTTTGTCTTATTGTCCTTGTTTGATGTGCCATATTAGTTAACAACACCCTGTATAGTATGTTCATAGCATCTGTAAATATGATCCATAATTTCTTGTGTACGTATTTTCTCGAGGTAATTTATAACCTATATCCTGCACTTGCTGCTTATTGCACTTCTGGTTAGACATAAACTGCATTTCGTTGCCTTGTACTTGTACATGTGTAATGACAATAAAGTTGAATCTAATCTAATCTAATCTAATATTAACATTTGTTTTCTGTCTCTGTTGGCTTTATTATCATTGTTTTTGTCTTTAATTGCCCTCGTTACATCTGCCTTTTCATCAACCTTCCGATAATCAGTTACAGATTTCAAATTGCATTAATCTGTATGAAAACTACTATATAAAAAAAATTGTTTTTGAATTAATTTGATACTGTAATGCATTTAGCAAAAAGTGAGAGCGCTAAAAACGGTCACAGCTTCTTTTCCTAGGTCTTTAGCAAAATGATCTTCTGGGCTATTTATCCTTAATATTTTTATTTTACGTCATATTATTTTTTCATTCATTTTGCTCTTATAGATGCTCTTTAAAGGGGTTCAAGGATTTTGCAGGATTGTGTAATGATCACACTACAATTAAAGCAACTGCACCTGATCGTTTCTAAACTCAACATTAGTCTTACTAACAACTATGCTTCAGGGGATACTGTTCTAGCTGGGTTGATTTCCACTCAGCTATTCATAATTCATAATTGTATTCATAATATAAATGAACAGATTTCAGTCTTTAGCCTAACCTGGATGGTGCTCAGCCAGTCCAGGCAGGGGCTCCGCAGGGTGCACGCAAACATTATTTTTAGAGAAGATGATCTCGCCATCCAGGCCAGAGCGTAACGATGAGCCCCCCGCCCCCGGGTTAAAGGTCAGGAGGTCGGAGGCCTTGGAGGAGGCACGCCGAAGGAGCCGACCCAAAGACATCTCCTCAGGTACCAGGACACTGGGCCCATCCTCTGAATATGGAGATATGGGAACAGAAAACACATGAAATGGCATAAGAGTGTCAAAGAGCAGCAAAGGACAAGATAGAATAATGTAAGAGAGAAAAGGAAATATGAATTATTGAATGGTGTGACACAACTTGGCTTCATAAAACTGCAAAGACCCTCACCTACACCCCCCTTCTCTGTCACACGTGCTTGTACTTTACTGCAGTGTCCTTACTGCAGCACTCCACCCCAGGATCCCCCTCACCCTTCTGTACTTGTTCAGCAGTTCCCTGTGCCACATTTCCTTTGCACACGCCCACACCTACCAACACATTCACAGGTGCTGTAGACACGGATGCGTCCCACCTTTTGTAAACACACACATCGGTAGGTACACACACACAGAGGACAAGAGCAAACACACTGAACCACATCTGTGTGAAACTCCAAACTGTTATCAGCGGGCAACTGATGTGATCTACATCAGCGCTGTACTGGGAGAAGCACGTCACACCAGCCGGGTTTCACTGGTCTGCTTCAGAAAGAGCGGTTTGTGTGATGAGAGAAACGTCCTGCCAAGCAAAAAGTAAAGCAGCTCTTTTGATCTTGCAGCATGGGGTGCTATTGAAGGCCTTCTCCTTTGAAATGATTGAAGCCTCGAGTAAAAGCAAATAAACTTAAACGTTCTATTGTTGCTTCTGCTCCATCATCTCACTGAACTCACCAGTTCTTCCTCTTAGCTTTGACACGTCTGTATTCATATGATTAACCTTTTTTTTTTTTCTTGTTGGGTGAACACACTGACACATGCCCCAGTCAATCTGAGGAATTTTCCCCTCCTTTCTCCTCACAGGGCATGTTTACCTCTGCCTGATTAAGCAGGCACCCCACTTCCTGATGCCAGACCTCAGACAGGAAGGCTGCTGGCACGAAATTCAGGCACGACCTCAAAGAAGAAACCTACTGTGGGCCACAGTTCGGTTTATGTTTTAAAAAGTGGGAGTGTGGGTGTTTTATGGGTCAGAGTTTATCATGCACGCAGTTCGTCTGGCAGACAGCAGCAGCAGATTCCTGCAACTAATAGTTATTTGTATTTTATTTTTGGATTAACTCTAATTATTAATCATGTTAAAACAAATGTGCCCATCAAATTTCTTAACGGTCGAGGTAATCTTTTCGGACAACTCAAAATATATATTCATTATAAAAGTATATAAAAACAAAGAATATGAAAATCATTACAGTTAGAACCTGGAACCAGCAAATGTTTGGCATTATTACTTTAGGGTCAAAGTTTCAGATTCTCTATGCTGTAAACCACAATATTACTACTGAATATTATTGGACACTGAGTTATTTGCATGCTAACTGCTTCAAACAGCACTAGACTAACCCATGTGTAAATAAGCTTGAATGCCTAAATCCTGTTTACATACTCTGAATCTGCAGCAGACACAAACCGAGAATCATGTCGCCTGCTCACACTGTGCATAATGACAGGCTGAGGTCTTAAACATGACACACAGCTATTTTCAGTTGCCTCTCGACAGCAATAACATATTCACTGTTGTGTCACTATCCAGTGGTTATTTTGGTCTACAGTATATGTGATTACGGGGCAACCCGGGTCAGTTTGATAGGGTTCCTCGAGGCTGGCTGGTTCAAAGACAGACCGCTCTCGCTTCATCTCTTATTCTGTCAGCACCTCGGAGTAGTCACACTCTGCCTCTCCTCTCTGACCTTTCACTGAATTATCAAATGACTCACATCCCTGGGACTGAAACACCATCCCAGTCCCACTGTGACCTGTAGGATCCCTGACATTTTTAAACAAACCTCTAACAGATCCTCTGGCAAAAGCAGAGACATTTAAATAAAACCCTACACTGTGAAAACTTAGCTGGGAATATGGAACCTGAAAGCTCATCATTGCACCTCTGGGCTACGCTGAGAGTTCCGGCTGACATCGGAATAAAGGAGCCAATATAGTAAGCCACCGTTTCATCTGTATTGTATACTAACGTGCCCATGGCAACAGAAAGTTGACAAGCCAGAAAGAAGCCAGACAAGCAAGGTTCATGTGCACACGCCGGGTAAGTTATGGGCCATCTTTACGGGGAGATGAATGAATGAACTGCGATGTGTGCAGGCTTTGCTAAATGTGAATATGCATAATAAATCATAGAAAACATACTTCAGCAAAAGCGTTTTTTGGACCGTAATGTGATTATCTACCTTAAAATACCAATGCATCAGCCTGAAGAGGCTGCAAATATCAAAATAAATCCTTAGACACGCATAAACCCTCCTCCACTAACTCTGTTGAAATGGTGTCAGGCACATGTGCTGCTCACAAAAAGTTAGGGATATTCAATATTTCAGATAAAATGTATGCGAAATGAAAAACGTTAATGCTACAGTGATATAATACCATGGAGTTAGGGAATAAAGTAGAAGCATACAATGATCATTTCTTCATCTCAAACTATTTATGGAAACAAAAGCTTACAACAGCGGCGTCTTTACTACAACAAAAACTGTTACTGCCTCAATAACTTGTCACTTGTGAGGTGCATGAACAGCATGATGAAGAGGAATGTTTAATTACAAACTGTCATCGAACCACATTAATGAATTAATGCTGTGAATCGCCTTTTTAGAGAACAGCTGTGCAATAATTTCTGAAATGTTGAACAGTTGGACATGTGCAAAAGTTTAGATGAAGCTCAAACTAAGTTCACCTGTAAAAGGTTATAGTTTAGGCGCATTCTGAAATTGCAAACATAACTCTCTGGGAGTAGCGTAAGTCTGATCTAGGATTTGATTTGAGACTTTCTTGCCTTATATACCTATAAACCACAGAAAGGTGAGCTAACCAAATGACAGAGCCAGAAATACTTAACAACCAGTGAAACCGTTCCATACGCAGTTGACTTCACTGATCACTGTGATTTGTTAATTTCCTTTGATTGCAAGATCATTTAAACTTTCAAGTCAACCAAAAGATGAGCCATAAGACTTGGAATTATGGCTCATATAATGGTATTAAAATGCAACGGTATTTTCCAACAAAGATCAAAAGCTTTTTGTGTCAGTATTCCCCTTCCTTCACAAACGCTCACGGAACCTTGTGAAGTCCAGACTGTGGCAGGACTTGGAGGAAATGCCTGAGCAGTGAGTGTCTCCGTTTGGCCTGTGGATCCCGCTGAGCATCCGGCTGACAGGCGGCCGAGGCGGAGGAGAGGATGGGGCACCCGGGCCCGCACTCATTTCACCCATGTGTTTGAGACACTCTTCTCACAACCATCTTGAATATTAATATTTGACTTTAGCAGCCTGGATAGTGGCCGACGCGCTTTGCCACTTGAATTTCCCCGCCGTTGGCGTTTACGAGCAACTTTGGAGACTTGTTTTAAGCAAAAGGCGACAGTGTGTCCTCCGGACGAACGGCTGCTGCCCCGCACCTGTTCCCGCACCGGCGATGGATGTCGGGCAGCGGGGCCACGCCGCGGAGCTCTCACCTTCAGTCCCGCCGCAGGAGTCTACAGCCCCTGTCGGACGTCCATCTCCGAGGAGCCGGCGTCGTGTCGCCTCCTTCCTGCCGTTGATTTAGCTCAGCTGTTGCGGGCTCCACTCTTGTTTGTATCCGTGCGTTTTTCCGACAGTGACACCACACGTTTGCCCGCTGCTGGTTCTAGAGGGGGAAACGGCACTTCCGGTTGGCGCTTTCAAATTAAAGCTCCCGTTTCGTGACGAGTCCGGCGCGCGCGCTCTCCGAGGATCCGTGTCGTTTTCATTTGTAGGATGCGATTGTTTCACTTCCTGTTGCAATTTGGTCCCGAGTGTCCAACTTGACTCGGCAGCCCCAGACCAATCCCCCTATTTTAGCTGCTTCCGGATGACAATCGCTTTTTCTGTCTCACACGAACAGGGATTTTTAGATTTCACAATTAAAAATAACACATTTCTGGTCAAGGCCTTGTTACACTTTAAAATGCGAATACATAGATTTTATAATAACCAAAGTCATCATCCATACAACTCCGACCTTTTTCATCATCGAGTGACGTTTTTAAGGTCACGGACAAAAGCTACGATGCAGTTGGCGCATCATCAGGACCAGAGCTGGAGTCAGAGCATCTCGTCACTGCTGCAAAGAGTCATCAAATGTCAGTTTAGCCTAGGCAATAAATAGTTTTACACCTCAATAAATTATCGCCTCCAACGTTTAGGCAAAAGGGATTTAAAAAATCTTTTCTACATTTTCATTTACTCATTTACTTCATCCAAAAGGAATTACAAATGAGGTGCAAATAAGTCAGGGTGAAGGCACCAAAATCAGCGGTTAATTAAAGAACTTCATTTTATGAAAAGTTCCATATAAAGACGTTTTTTGTCCGTTCTGTCTTCAACATTTTCTTGAATAATGAGTAAGGGCGCTAAGCGTTCACTGTAAATTTACTTTAGGACTATTTGTTGCCTTTGTCACTTAAGACACATTGGTGCAATGAATCCTTTTTAATGCTGAAATATTATCCTCAACATCTTGCAGAGTCATTTTGAACAATAAGTGAAACCAGACAACCCAATGTTTCCCACAATTTTATTAGTAAATCCATTTTGAGAGGAGATACGAAAACAAAGAAAAACAAATTACTTCTAGCATTTTAAACAAGAGGGAGATAGAAAATGAAAGATAAATCAAGAAATTCAGCTGGTGTCTGTCAGTATAATGAAGTTGGCCTTTTCAGCAGCTGCACAGAATGCCAAGGCTCCCTAAGGCTCATGTGCAACAAAGTCCAGAACATCAGAGAACCCACTGGACTATGAACACCTTTGACATAGGCAAGGCTAGGCTGGTCACTGTCAAAACCTGTGGGAAAAAAGACACAGACAGCTGAAGCAGGCAAATACATACACAGTCAGAGACATACACTCAACTGTAGAATGGCATAATGATATTTCTGGGGGACAAACATCAAATGATATATTGCTGACTTATAGAGAACTAACCTCAGTGTCAGTGTGGTACATAAAATCCTTGACTTCTTCACCATTGGCTAATACGTAGCGAGGGGGTGAGCGCACCCCAAACACCCGCAGCCCTCCTAGTACCAAATCATCAAGGACCCCATTTAGCCTGTGAGGATCACTCACAAGCTGGGACTGCAGAAGTAAAGTAGAAGTTAAAAAGAGGTAATCATATGGGGGCAACAGAAAATAACATTGAAACATAATTCCATCATGTTCTAGACTTTTGACTGCAGTAGTTAAATGCAAACAAAAGCTTTATCAGCTTTTCAAATGCAAACACATTTTACCCGTATCTTTTCCTACCTGTCCAGCAATGAATGTAATATAACAATAGTTTCCTGTTTCATAGGTGTCAAGACTGTCCCCATCATCCCAGAACAAATTGCCCCAGGCCCAACCGCCTGCTGACAGTGCCACTGTCAGGAAGAAAGGGTTTCTGCGAGAGGATGTGGTTGTCAAAGCAGGCTCCTTCACAAGAAAAGCCAGATCAAAGACAACATAATGTGCCTTTCCCTATACAGACTTCAGCTCATTTTTAACTTCTTAACTTTAACGCAGATTAACTCAACCTGATGCAACATTTAATTACATGGCGTTAAGTCACAGCCGTTTCACTGAACGTTACAGCTACTATAGATGCATGTAGCATAAAAAAAATTGAAATATGATGCTCACAAAACAGCACTGGCAGCAGTAGACAGATTACTTTCTAATGGTTTTTGAGTGAGACCTGCTGTTTTAACCAATCAAAGAAGCCCTGTGCGTCACCCACCTGCTGTGGGAGAATGTGTCCCTCCCTCACGTGGACATTGATAGTGTCCAGAGGGGCTGACAGGAGCACGTACTGACCCTTACTGTGGAAAGATTGCCCCTAGGGAAAGTAAAACACATCCGACCAGACCTCAAATAAATACATTCCTACATGACATATGATCATATAATATGACCATCTTTAACAGTTAGAAAACAAAAAATAAATAAAATAAAGTTTGTAATGAACTTTAGAATTACAGTATATACCAGTGAGAGACAGTTGATGTTGATTAGGGCCAATATACTTACATCAAGCAGACTGTACCAAGTGCCGGGGGGCAGATAGGCAGTCACTTCAACTGCCCCTTGCTCTAAAACTGGGCTAATGAGAAGTGAACTTCCCCAAAGGAACTGCTGATCTATGGTCTGACAGTTAGGGTCAGTTGGAAACCTGAGGATAGACACACAGAGTAAAAAACTAAATGGTGAAAGTTAAAATTGAAAGTCAGCAATGCAAATAGATCTTTACTATTTTCTTCATGAAAAAATACAGATAAGATAAAACAATTAAGTGAAGTAAAAAGAAAATAAACAAATAAAATACATGGACACATACTCCATGAAGAGCGGCCTCGCAACAGTGTCTGCAGAAGTGTGAGCATGATGGAAGAGTGTGTAGAGGAATGGAAGGAGAGAGTAACGAAGGTTCAACACATTCCGCATGGCGGCCTGCGCCTTCTGACCAAATACATAAGGCTCCTGAGGCTGAGGGAGACAGAAACACCAAACACACAATGACAAGAGATAGAGTTACCTCTATCCATAATAAATGAAACAGAGGGACTGATCAAGACACAGTGGAAAAAGCAGACCCCTACAGTACTTCATCATGGAAGCCCTCTTACAGCCCTGAACTTGCACATATTCACGTTCTTACTTTTATTGTATTATAGTACTTGTGTAAATAATTTCATTTTTTCATATTTTGTTGTGTGCCATGCCTACACCAAGACAAATTCCTAGTGTTGTTAAGTGTTCTTAACTGTGCCTGGCAATAAACCGTTTCTGATTCTGATCTGACTCTGTTACAAAAGATGTTTACACGTACAGTATACATATTTGGGTGTAGACAAGTCTGCAAACAGATACCAGGATAAGGTACACACACAGGGTAAAACACAGAGAGTGTCTCTTACAGCATTTGGCTTGTCATTGTGGTTTCTCATGAATGGGTAGAAGGCGCCAAGCTGCATCCATCTTACACACAACTCTTCAGTGGTATTACCTCCAAAGCCACAGATGTCCGCCCCCACCAGAGGCACCCCAAACAGGCTGAACCGCAGCACGGCTGGGGGGGAACAGGTGCCAAGGGTCATTTTAAATCAGACATAATGTGTTCTCTTCAGAAAGTTAAAAGAAAAGTTCACATTCAGTATTATTAGATTTTAGACAGTAAACTACTGCATAATTTACACCAAAACAAGTTTTAGAAACTACATGTCCTCACCGGGGATGGAGTATCGAAGCTGCTCCCAGTCACTCCTGACATCTCCTGTCCACACTCCAGAGAAGCATCCAATCCCAGGGTAAGAGGAGCGAGACAGGACAAAGGGTCTTTTACCTCGCACTTTTATAAGAGTACTGTGAAGGCAGGCAGCCCCAGAATGAACACAGTAGAGTGCAGACAACGAAAGTGAAATAAGAACTGGGTATTCTGTTTTGTCACATTGGGCTCCAGTCAGCTAAGTTCAAAAATGAAACTGGAATGTTTGTCTTAGCGCCAGCTTCTCCAAACTGCATTCTGGTTGCTGCAGGATCTAACCTGTGTGTGGCATATGCTTCCATCAATCCATACATATTGTGTAGGTTGTAGTGTGTTGACAGCTTCTGCTGAGCTGACATACAAAGAGTTCCTGAGTTCAACTGGCCTCCAACCACCCCTGTTTATATGACAGTCAGACACATACACAGAGTAGAAATTAATGCAAAAACTATATGTAACTGTGTGAACACGTATTATGTATCAGTAGACATTTGAATGACTATTGATATTTATGAATGTAAACATAATAGAACAAATGCTGGTATGCCTTCAAATGTTAGTAATGTGCAATGCTGATAAAGTACACTTACTAGGTGTGTAAGGGGGTTTCTCAAGGTCAATGTCAGGGCAGCCGTCCACCGAGCCCTGGACAAAATTGGCTGGTTCATTCATATCCTGGACAAATAAAGCATAAGTTGGTCTGTCATGCAAGATGCAAACCAAACTAAAAACAGAACAGAGTACACTTAAGAAGTGAAATCACAGCCATTAGGTTCTAGACACATTGTATGCAACATGTTTTATTTGATGATGTGCTTTATGTGCATACTCACAATCCACAGACCATCAACAGTAACTTTCGAATAAAAATCTCTAATGCAGTCCTCCCACCACTGTCTGGTTTCTGGGTTGGTGAAGTCAGGAAAGGCTGTTGGACCAGGCCAGACCTTCACACACAAAATGGCATTGATCATGACAACCACAGACAAGTGGGAAAGCAAAGCATAAAATCCCAGAAAAAGAAGTCTCACCTTCCCTATAAGTAGCTGCCCTGTACCATTTTTAATAAAGACATCGCGTTTCAGTCCATCATCAAAAGGAGGATAAGTTCCAGGAGGGCTGGCGCTGCTGATTCCTGGGTCCTGAGGCAAAAACAGAGCCTTGGTAACAACAACGTTTTGCTGCCATCTACTGGAAAACATTGTTAGAAGATAATTACTGTTAAAATGAAAACCGTTACATCCTGTGTCATGTCACTGGCCACTTTGTGGGGTACACTTGTACAATCTAATGTGATCCAATATGGTGACTCTACCACAAACTTTACAAGGTTAAATTTTTCGCATTTTTTAAGTTGGAACTGCCAGAAAGGTGATGATTCTACTCTGTTAATGAGGCCATATTGGGGGTGGAGTCATATTGAAGTGAAAAATGAATGAGGGGCAACCTAATAATATAATCCACCCACGGTAACTCCACCACCCACTATGACTTCGAAAAAGTAGAATTCATTTTATTGCCATTTCTCCCAAAATTGCAATACAAAATAATAACTGATTGATTTATCAGTTATGAGGATTTACATGTTTACATGTATGATTTCTTACCAAAATAAGGATGTACTTCATGCCTCTCTTATGGAATTCATCCACCATATTTGGCAGGTCCCCAAACCGCCGGGGATCAAAGGTAAAAACCCTGCGCTTATCTGCATAGTCCAGATCATTCCACTGCACATCCTGATGGTGAAAAATGTAAAATGATCTTAATAACAAAGAAAAGCAATAAGGTGTCAAATTGCATTTAAATAATGTGATTATATGTGGATGTTACAAATTTAACAGCTAAAATAAGAAATTCCACGTGTACTAGCAGTGAAATTTACCCTTTCAAAATAATACAAATTTCACACATTTACAGATTATAGAACTACTTGTACTTAATCTATAAGGAAATAAGGAACTGGGGATCGAACCACTGACCCTTTGATCCGTGGACGACTGGACTGCCTTACCAACTGAGCTATGCCCCTACATAATAAAACACATGGTGTACATCTGTATGCATAGTATGCATCATTTACCATTGGAAAGTTGGCAAGGTGCATACGTTGTGCAACGTTGCGTGTTGAATTAGTGGTTGTGTATCCCCAACGGCACAGATGAAAGCCAAGTGACCAATAGGGAGGCATCATAGGATAGCCTAACAACAACATAGAAAATGAAAATCATGAAAAGATTATTTGACTCTTTCCAGTCTCCCTCAGTGCTCTTTCACACAACATCATGCTTTGAGGTATCCACTTAAAAGACCCATTTTGAAGCGTGCATTTATTTACAGCATGACTATTGCTGCTGCTCTTTGAGAGTGTAAAAAAAAACAAAAAAAAACATACCAATCACCTGAAGATACTGTCGGACAACACTTTGAGCGTCAGGACCCATGAAAACGTACAGGTCCAGTATTCCACCAGTAGACACCCAGGTGAGAGCTGGAGTTGGTTGCAACATCACCTCTATATCACAGAGACATTTAGCAGTAATTAGTAACTTCTACAGTTTGAAAAAAGGTTCTATGTAAGTGAATGAAACAAATGCTAGTGGGAGGGTGTGACTTTTAAAATAGACACAGTAGCTCATTACCAATTGCATTGCTATTGAGAAGAAAAACTCCATGTGCCAGGCCATCCCCCTCCTGTACAATATAGAATGGATGTGAGCCATAGAGGTTGGCATTGGCCTGCAGAGAAAGACAAGAGCTTAGAGTTTTCTTTTTATTGATAAAGAACACAAAAAATAAGGATTATGTTTTATCTTGTTTAATTTTTTGTCATGAAATCTTGAACATGTAAATGTTGCTTCTGATTACTCGAAGTATGGACCATTGAGGATCACTGCAGTCGACTCACATGAGGTGCCATGTCTCTGTTCCACAGAGTCAGAGAAGTCCAGTTAAGGTCCAGGCGAAGGGAGGTGTAATGCTCCCCAAGGCCAGACACTATGGGAGAGGCTAAAGTTGTAGACAGCTGCAGGTACTGGTCAGCAAACAACAGGGGAGCTACAGTAGTATTCATACTGTGGAAACAGAGAACAAACAGTCACACACAGCATTACGATACTGATGATAATTTCCCACATATGATTTGAGGACAACTCACATAACCTTTCCACTCGATTTTCTCCGCACAATGAAGCCAAATGGGTCAGACTGGTATTCAATAGTGTAGAGTGAATAACGGTTTTCAGGTTTGTGCTGAGGAACAGCAGCTGGAAGTTTAACTTCATATCGTGGAGATGACGGGTCCTTGAACTTTAAAGTAAACACGGCAGTTCTGTTTTTACCAACACATCATTATGGACAGTGTGTTTAACATAAAACAAAGCCAAAATGAGATTATCTGTACATAAGATCATTTTATATGATACTTTTTCATGGAAAGCAACTCTCCTAACTTGCATAGTGCATACAATATAAAAGAAAATACATACATTCATACAGTGTTCTCCCCCCATTATTTCTTTTTTTTTTGTTTTGACAGGGATGTCAAGTGAACCCTCCTGAATGTTTCACATCATAATTTTAATGCATGCATAAAACAAACATCAGGTTCTCACAGTGAGGTGCAGGCACCCTGCAGGCTCCTCTGTGACTTCTAGCCTGAGAGTGGAGATATCTTTAGGGAGATAGGAAGGGTTGTCCCGGGTCAGGGTGGCAGTCTGGCCCCGTGTCGTGGGAGTAAGGGGACTCATTTTGTAGCCAGGGTACTCGATGGGGTAAAAGCACCATGGTGGTCCTGCAGAGTCAGGCAAAGGGGCATAGCAGCATCCCCTCTCCTCACACTCCCTCTGCCCGAGAAGCCGGTCCCTGCCGCAGTCAAACCGACTCTCTGCAGCCATGGTGCATTTACCACCTCTGGAAATATCAGTGTCTTGTGAGTTTTCTGAATCACTCCCCTTTGCTCCTGCTGAATTCTCCTGTAGTTTTGCTGGATTGTTGTTGGCCAGACTCTCACGGGCTGTGATTCCATGTCGTGTGGCATCATGGTCAGAGAGATGCTTGGCGTCCAAACAAGGTGACAGAGCTAATGCTAGAACGACAATGTGTACAGTGAAACTCGACAGCAGACCCATGCCTTCATCATCCAGGGCAAGGTGCAAAGCAGATGGGCTCAGCAAAACACGCTTCGTCCACTGTAAGTTAGACATTCAGTAGCAGAGAAATGCTCGTCATCATTAACACTCACAGTTTTGTTTATTTCCAACATGCTAAACCAGCGGCAGCTAGTAAAATCTAATGCTAAGGTTAGTTGACGTTAGCTGTTTGCTAGCATCCATCTCTCAAGCTGTACAGTCGCGAACTTTTATTTCCTTCAAAATGTTACTTGTAAGAAAACACATCATGTCTAGAGAAGTAATGTCAGTTAAATAAGTCACCAACAGTTAAATAACATATCTGAAAAAGTCGCAACGTTAAAGTAGCTTGGCGTTAGCAATTCCATGGTAGCCACAGAGGCTAATGTTCAACTAGGGCAAGCGAACTAGGACAAAAGTGCTCAACTCCAAACTAGTCCCCTGGTCACCTCCTCGCCTCGTTTTATGAATTAAAATGAATAAATTGTCTACAGCTCACAAAATCTTAAACTAGTGACTAGTGTTTTAAAATCTAAACAACTTTATTTTATACAACTTACACTGACATCCAGATAATTGTTATCAAATTTTATCACTGTCTTTATAGTCAACAAAATTAAATTCTACTTTACTTCTTAACACTCCAAATGTGTCCTTCTATTTGTTGCTTTCATTTAAATGTATAATATGATATGGCACATGTGAAAACATCACCCTCTACCCTTTTTTCTAGGCAGTGATGCAGGTTTGCATCACCTGGCCCTCTCAGCAGTGGGAGGCTGGTGCTACCATGTTAAAGAAGAAACAAGACACCAAGTTAATGTCAGACAGTGGTGACGTATAAATGTGGGGAGAGAGGAGGAAAGTGTCTCGGTGCATCGAGGGCTGGTCCCCCAGCAGCATGACTAGAACTAACTATAAGCTTTATCAAAGAGAAAGGAAAGACGGAACAAAAAAAAAAACAATGTTGGAGTAGTTTTTGTCAGAAGTTACCATCACCAATAAAATCAGTCGTGTGTTATATGTTTTTCTCCAAGTTGTGACGTGGAGGAAAATTTCATTACAGCATCATCAAAAATGTGCGCACTGTTAATAAGTAGAACAGACAGTTGAAATTCTGCCTCCCGTTCTACTTTTGGAAACTCTGGGAACTATAAGTAGGCCTGCATTCTGAGACCGAAGTGGTCTAATATGATATGGTACTATTAGATCTTGTAGATATGATGGAGCTTGAACGTTTAGAGCTTTATAGATCATAAGGGTTTTAAATTCAATTCTACATTTAATGGGAAGCCAATGGAGAGAAGCTAATGAAGGTGAAATACGATCTCTTTTACTAATCCCAGTCAGTTAGCCTGCTGCAGCATTTTGGATTAATTGAAGGCTTTTAAGGGAGACATCTTGAAAGTGGAGAATTACAGTACAATCCAGAAGTAAAAAATGCATGGAGTTTGGAAATTGGAAATTGTAGGACATGTAAGCCTTTATGTCTTTTAGGTATGCTTGTAGTTTGATTAATTGATTTGGCCTCGTCTGGTTTCATAGATATAACTGTGCGTCATTAGCATAGCAATGAAAATTTATGGAGTGTTTAATAATGTTGCCTAGAGAAGACATATATAATGTAAAAAGTATTGGTCCTAACACAGAGCCTTGTGGAACTCCATAACTAACTCGTGTGCATGGAAAATTCATCATTAACATGAAAACAATTGGATCTGCAATTACATTTAAACAGAGCTAGTGCAGTTCCTTTCACCTCAATTACATGTTCCCGTCTAGACAATGTAGTGAGAATAGTAGTGAGAATTCAACATATTTATTTTCAATAAAAATGACAATTTACAATTTATTTCTGATTATTCCAAATGCATTCTTCTATTTGTTACTTTTATTTGAATTTATTATATAATGTGTACGTTTATAGCAGTTTAAAAAAAATATATAATTAAAAAAACATTACAATAGATTTACACAGTTACATTTTATTATCAAAGATACATTTTACTGAATCCACTAAATTTCTTCAATTAGAAATAACACTATCCTAAAAAAAGTAAAGCTCATAGTATAGTTTGACTTCATTTTTCAGTTAAATGGTTGCAGTAAACAACACTTTTTATAAATTGTAAACTAGAAAATATATAAGAGGGAGTGGTACACTATCATACTTTACTAGAGGCCCAGATGTTTAGGTTCCCTTCACTGAATGTAGATACATTAGGTTCTGCATGCTCACCCTGAGCATCACCCAGTGGGTTACCAAATATTCTCAATCTGCAGCAAGATATCATACAACCTAAAGTGACCAAATCATTGTTCCAACACTAATATTTATTTTTTCACAATGATATTGCAGGCAACAGGGCCCCTGAATGTAAAACCTAGGTAGAATGTGATGTTTTCATTACTATGAGGCACTGAAGGTACATAAAGAGGCAGGATACTGAACTTCTTCTTCCGTGGGCCCTCAAGATACACCACTCCATCTTCAGTCCATCCAGAAACACGTTTCAGCATGGTAGCAATCTCAGGCATCTTCCATGCCTCACCTTTAAACCACTTCATGCGTTTCTCAGAAATTGAGAACACTTTTGTGACTCTTTCAAACTTGCTTTTGTGGACAAATTTATCCAACCCTTGTCCCTTGCCGAGAAAAAAGTGAGTGTAAATTCTTCTCTTGCGTTGAGGAATGTCCTTCATCTTGGTCCAGTAGCTTTTCTCCAGGTGTTCAACAGCAGATTGCACATTTTCATATTTGGTTTCTTTCTCTGCGTCTGTGTCATGATCCTCTGGCCAAAATAGCAAGGTGAGGAGAAAGAGGGCACTGGGTAAACATTTTCGTTTATCGGTTGGGAACTGACGACAAAGGTCCTGTAGCTCTTTCAGAGGTGCTACCTTTTGAGTCTGTGGTGACAGGCAGTTTAGAGTGATGTGGGCCACTATGTAATTTATAATATCCCTTTGACCAAATTTGGCTTTTACTGGATTGCTTGGGTAGAGAGAAAGGATTCCCTCTAGAAGATGGACTGCATCCCTCTGGTCAGTTAGCTTGGAAAGCAGAGACGTCATGTTACCCCCACCAAAATGGTAGATGACCATGCGTTTTTGGAAAGGAGTTAGTTTTGCTGGGACTGTTTGCCCAGGCTTTAGACATGCAGTAACTTCACTGAAGTATTTCCCGTACTCTGAAGTTTTTTTTGCCAGCCATGTCAGTGTATTTCTTATCTTCTCCTCTGGACTTTCAGGAGTCTCTTCTTCATCTTCACCAATGTCTGTCTGGAAGTAACTGTGGTCTTCTGAAATCCATTCCAAAGCATCTTGTATTGTTATGTGAAGTTTCTTCAAACGGCCATGAAATGGTTCCCATGCATCTTCAACTTCCTCAGGGATGTAATCTGTTACTAGGTACTTCATACACTCTGAATGGCCATTGGCTTTGTTTGCAAATACTTCCAATGAAGAGATCAGTTTGAGCAGGCTGCATCCAACTTCAACTTCAGAAAAAAAACCTGAACTGTTAAAATCTTCGATTTCTGCCTCAGCTGCTCTCTGACATTCTTGAAAACACTCTAGGGCTTTCAGTGCAGTCTCCACTGCATCAGCTGTATTTTGGGCTGTTTTTGGTACATTGCCATTGTCCAGAGCTTTGTATTTTGCTTGAAACCATTTTCTGTACACCTGGCCCTTTGTGTCAAGTATGTATGAGTTGTTGGGCAGTCGTTTGGCTGCTGTCTCTGCCCAGTGTTTGGCCTCTTCAAACTTTTCATACGTATAATGAAAACGAGCAATTTGTTGGGCAAAGAATGGATCTTGATGGAAACGATGGAATGCTTCCTTAAGTAACTCAATTGCCTTGTTTGGATTATTTTCATTTTCGCACACATGCTCGATCAGAGGAGCAAAAAGACTTTTTTTCCCTTTTTTTTCATGTTTGCTTATTGTAGTTCGCCGTATAAAAAGAGCTCTCAGAAATGACAAATATTCTTCCCTTCCAAATCTGTGCTCGAAAAGCACGACTTCACACAGCAGTTTCATTGCCAAGCTGCCTTGGGTTTGTGTGTTTTCCAGAAGTTGTTGGAGAATTTGTTCTGCAACAAGTGGGTGGATGATTCTGATCGATTTAATGTGTGTCTTGTCATCTCTAAGGTGCAAGAAGACCAGTTTAGCCTGATCACTGAGTGATCTCTCAAACTCATGCTGGTGAAATATTTCCATGCGAATGGTTATAGCAAGCAAAGCTTCACAATGGGACTGAGAGATGAACGAGTTTTGAACATAAGTGTTCAGCAGCGCTACATAGTGGATGAGGCGAGTGACAACAGATTTACGGTCAATATCCTGGAGCAGATGTGCCACAAACTGTTGAACGTAATCCACAGTGAATTCTTCACTCATTAAAACAAATGTCAGGATGAATTTAGGCTCATATTTTTCCTCGAGCACCTCTCGTTTTCCAGCAAACTTCCTCTTCTCTTGAGGAGACAGTTTGTGAGTGACAGCCACATTCTGTAATGGAGATTCCTTACATCTCCTCTCTGGATCGTGAGATCTTCTGCAGCTCAACAAAATGAAACACAGAGTTCCATTTTGGATTTGTTTGACATTTATGGCAACCTCTAGCTCATTTCTGAGATCATCGAGATATTCTTTGTCTGAGTCTTCAATAAGGAGCAACACAGGAAGACACCTTTGTGGATCTTTTTCTTCATATTCTCTGAGTTCCACTGCATGTTGTGCCACGACAGTAGCAGAGTATGAGGCCTTCACAACTGCACACCTTAGGTCTTTCCTGTTGTTCCACAGCACTTGTCTTGCCACAGTGCTGCCACCACTTCCTGGATGATGGTAGATGTTTATACTGTTCACTGGAGTCTGATCTACGCTACATTTTAAAGCTTCATTAAGAAGTTTAGAAACCTCATGATAGGCATCTCTTTCAATTACCTCTCCAACGTACTGGTACTCAGCAAGCCAAAAATTCAACCAGGTCACTCTTCCACCATGGTAAAACTGGCCTTCAATGTTTGCTTTTTCCTCATCAATAAAGTCTTTGCTTGTTTCATCACAGTGATCAACTGTCAAAATTTCCAGAGAATATATCTGCTCCTCTTCTAGTGTTTCAAGGAGACATGTACCTTTCACAAAGACTGGCAAGTGTTTCCTAGTACATGCTTTTACTGGTTGTATGTGCTGCAGAGTTGCATTCATGTGACTCAGTTTCATCCCGACTACACTGAAATTGTTCACAGTTTCCTTCCCACATGATCCCTCCGCAAAACTTTGCCACTTCTGGAAGTTTTTTGGTGACTCACACAAGCAGATTATGTCTTCATGGCCTTCCATGTCTGTGAAAAACTCATTAAAGGTGTGCAAGAGTGGTTTGTCAACTGGTGAAGTTAAAAGAAAAATCACCTGGAACGTCCCTTTTGGCAGGATTTGTTTACAGATCAACGACACACATTCCCGCAGGAAAGTCATTTTTGTCTTGATCCAAGTCATTTCATCACATGGAATTTCATTTCCTTTGAAGTCAGAACGGCCATTACAAAAGATCCAGCTAGTTTGTTCAAACAGGTGCAATTGACTTGCAAATTCTTTAATGCTCATGTCAGTAGATATCCTATAGCTCTGCAGAGAATGCATGTTTGCAGCACGATGCTGAAGATATCTACTGCAAAGACCCGAAATCTTTGAGTCTGGGTCAAAGTCAAAAACACAGAACATGTTCGTATTAAGCAGCCATTCAATGTTGCAAAGGTCCTCGTGTTTGAATCCGTTTGTGATGAGTATGAACCATTTCTCCTTTTCAATGAATTTCTTTCCACTCGTCATTAGCATTGTGAGCTTCCGTCCAAGGTCTTGGCATAACTCTGGACCACAGAAGAACTGATTTTTTTCTGCTTCTTCCCTTTGAGCATCCCGATCCTTGACTCTCTGGTAAAAATCACCCAGCTCTTTGTCAGTCACAGGCTCCGTTTTTGAACCCACCCTTCGCAAAACTGTTTCTTTCTCAAATTCTACCTTGTTGCTTGACTCTTTGAAGTTTGGCAGACGAACTGCATACACTTTGCTCTTCACGATTCTAATTGAGGGCACAACGTCAACCTCTACCACATACCTCTTTTCTGTACTTTCTCGATCCATTACCTCAATGAACCTTGGTGGTCTTACACACTGGCGCACATGCTCCTTATCAGAGGAGAAACTCCTCTCAATGTAGTCCAGAGCATCTACGTAAATGTCCTTCTCTTTTACGGGGATACCAATTATCTCACCATGCACATATCCTGCATCCTCCTTGCTGTCAATTACACCGAAGTGTATTGTACCATTTGATCTGATATTCATGCAGCCATTTGCAAATTTAAGAACCTCTTTGGCAAATTTAGCTTGCAGTCTTGTGTGATTTAAGACAGCAGCTACAGCAAATGACTTAAATTCATGGCATGGAGAGATCAGATCAAAAGCACCTGATTCAGGTTGCAAGACTCTATGCTTCACATATATGAAATCAGTTCCTTCTTGATCAAATGGTCGTGGTTTGCAGTCTTCTTTTGTAATAGACACAGATTGTTCCTGAACATTATGCCTATCTACTAATAGATCCTGATTTGGAACAGGACTTTGTTCTGCAGGTTGTTCACTTGTTATATTAATTTTCTGCTTTACATTTTTCTGCTCCAACTTTTTGCCATCTGCATGCTTTTTCTTCTCTTGAGGTTTTTGCTGGGAGTACAGGAGCTCATTTCTCTTTTGAATAATCAAATGTGCAGGTCCTGATTTCATGCAAATCTTTGTCTTTAAAAAGTCTTCATCTAGTGCAAGAAGGATTTGTCCATTTACTTCTTCCTCACAGAGTTTCTCTATATATAGCTCCTTTACTCCAATGGATCTCAGCCAGGTGCTTACATCGGATTCATTCCAGTTCTTAAGTGGCTGCTGTAGCAGCTCAAGTTCTTCAGCTGTATAGTGACAAAATAAAAAAGTCATTTGTAGTTTGCAAACTTGGCAATGTTTAGTACTACCACATACTTATAGATAGTATTCGAAGCATGTCATTTGGCCAGAAAAAAAAATATCACAATGAAAAATTAGTTAGTCCATAATTTTACTTTTAAAGGTGGAATTATACAGCTCCATACACACTGACATATTATTAGCATTTAAATTATAACTAGCGCACTATTGTCTTACAGCTACACTATACAACAAAATAGTTTTTGCTGAAAACATCTACCTGCTGCAGCTAGAATTAAAGTTATGACATCAGTGCAGTGCTGGAAGGTAATGAAGTATTTTGTTACTGTACTTAAGTACATTTTCACATATCTGTGCTTTATTTAATTAGATCATTTAAAGTAAAGTCAAAATTTAACTATGGCTACTTTTCAACTTTACTACATTTTGGAGAAAATATCTCTACTTTTTATTCCACTACATTTCTAATCAAAGTTGTGTTAAACATTACAATTACATTTGTTTCACATCTCATAATAAACCACAATTTCTTTTTTTATGAAAACGTATCACAAGCAACACAGACATCGCTTCATTTACTTTTACTTTTAATACTTTAAGTAAAACATAAATCATGTACTTACTTACTTTTACTTAAGTAGAAATATCAGTGGGTACTTATACTTATACTTAAGTACATTTGTGTTTGTGTATTTGTACTTTTACCTAAGTATAGTTTTTGAGGACTTCATCTACCACTGCATCGCTGACACTAACCAAAACGAACAGTTTGCTGAAAGACACTAAAATGCTCCATACTGTTAAGAGAAACCGCACAAGTAATGAATGCAGGTAGTCACCTCAAATTACTCCTTGCAGAATTAATTGACCTATTCTTAATAAATTATGATTTGTGAAGCTTTAATAAAGTGAACCTTGTGTGTCATTGATAGAAGCTGTTCGTACCAATGGGAAATGATAAAGGATAAACACTTACCCATGATTTTCTTCTTTCATCACCTCAATCACCTTTGATATTTACTTATCATCACCTTCCATCTGCAAAAGAAAAAATGATATAGAATTACATGTATCCAACTATCATCTGGGTTATAGATGATACATAGATGATATCCCCCCATCTCGCATATTATAATAATAAAAATAGTTTATCGTAGTTTCAACGGAAAATACAAGCAATCTAGTTCCAATCAACCCAGTCAGTAACTAAAACAAGATCATTATTTCACCCTTGATCCATGACTAATCGCCAACCTGAGAATGTATGAGTTTGATATAAGTGTTTTTAGACCTTGTTGGAATGCAGTTTGAAGAATACGGGGAGATACTTCAATTGCAATTTTAGAGCAATACGGCCATACTTCAAAAACTCCTTTTGGTAAAATGGTAAAAGATTTTGGGTTCGTCATATTTTATTGGCCGCTAGTGGAAGTGACGCACCTCATGTGTCTCTTCCTATTGGCTGACAAACCTCAGGTCTGCGACTGGACCTTCCTGGACTACGGGCACACATGTGGCCATAACACCGGGCCAGTCGAGCCTGAGCGGGCTCATTATTTAAAACCCTGATCCTCAAAGTCCAGTGACATGAGTCTCAACATTCACATATTCATGTTGTAAATGATCGCCTGGATGGTCAATGTTTGTGGTCGCTCACTCAGTGGAGGTGTGGGTTGGGCGGAACCATCTCGGAATCCCGGAACAGTCCTGAAACCTTGCGTTCGTGTTAGTTATTTCCTCTTTCAATGCCTCACGTTGTTACGTTAACCTTTTCCTGTTGTTGTTTCGCCGACTGTCAGACTGTCGGACTGTAGCTCACTTGCGACTGTTGTATCTGCGCGCTGTTTTTAGCTCAGAGGAAGAATGTGCGTCGAGACAGCAACGAAGGATAAATCATAAAGAATAAGTGCCGTCCTTTGAACGGGGATCGACGGACATAGTTTCGGCTCTTGCAAATGTTTACGTGTATTGTTGCCACATAATGTTTGTTACTGGAGAGTATAATAATAATAACATATGTTAATGCAGAAGTTAATTATTCATTGTCCTCTGTGTTTCAGTTTCCACGGTTCCCTGTAAGATAATCCACACTAGAATAAAACTCATGCACCTGCAGAGACTCTTTGCTTTAATAACTGATGCCAAGGGCTGTTACACATGTAAAACTCGTATATTGCTAAATTATTCGTGTTTTTAATAACCGCTGTAGGTTAGCTGTAATCAGAACCGAATGTGAACTTGCCAAAAAGTACAAAACGTATACAACTGCAATTTTATAACTGGAGTCTTGTTTATAACGCAGCAAATGTGTAGATAATATTCATAACACTGCCATGTTTCTTACCTTGGATACACAGATCGATAATCAAACGTTGGCACTTCTCCGGCCTGTGGTTTTTTTTACCGCTGCCTGCCCAGCTGTAAGTTCTCTCCCGTCGTCGGCTCAGTCGTTAAGAGTTTCGGTTTTGAGAAAACTCGGATCAAATCTTGACCTGCTCCACCCGAATTACGCCCACAATCTACAGGTGAGCAATGATCATATTCAGCAGTTTACAAACTGGTCGGCACATGCTTTAATACAGACAAGAAACACGAAGGGCCACAATGTTTCAGCACTGTATGATAATATGTTAATATTCGGTTAAGTTAAATCTATCCTTAAAGGAGAGGAAAACAAACATTAAAATGCAACTGGGCGGGGCAAATAGAATTTCCTGTTTTTGTCTACGCACACCGAATTATTTGCTTCATAACAGAATATATTTACAGTTATTAAAGTGGGTGCTGGTTAAATAGAAATGTATACTTTTACCAAAGACTAACGAGAACTACCGTAAATTATGGGCAGAATTATATTGTTAGGACTTGAAATTGTGCTCCACCAAAAGGTTACACAGTATTTCATACGCAAATAAGCCTTTTAAGATCGAGGATAGAGTTATTGTCATCCAAATAAGGGGGAAAAGGCAGACCGCACATGTTGGTACCATGCAGTTTTGAAATCCAGGTTACATGTGAGCCACACCCAAGCTGCTGATCCAAGTTGTTGGGTGTGGATGTGTTAGAGGTGAAAGGAGACCTGATGTAGTGCATGTATAGAGCAGCCCGAGCAGGTAATTTTTAAGTCTAAAAAACATTTTTTGTTCTGAAGAAACCTTGATCTACAGTCCTGTGCAAGTTAGTGTCTACTCTTTTTTTAAATTGTGATTTGTTTTTAAAAAATTTAATAAAGCTCAAGCTTGGTCAAAAATGGGTCATGGACTATGATTTAAAGCACAACAGTAAATAAAAAATAAAATAAAAGAAACAAGGTTTTGGAATGGCCTGGTCAAAGTCCAGATATCAACCCAATTTAAATGCTGTGGCTTAAGGGAGGTGTCCATAAACAAAACTATGAACTTAAATATTTTTGTTAGTTAGAATGGGCCAAAATTTCTCCTACGATTTCAGAGACTGGTGCAATTTGGAGCTATAAACTACAGATTAAATGGGGTTCTTAGTTTTGCCCTAGTTTTCTTTTTTGGCTTCAGTTAACCTAGATAAATAATGGCACTGTAAAAACAAGTTATATTATTTGTTGGAGGCTGTATTTCGCTAATACTGTTACCATTTTGCTTTTATTGGAGGGTTACCAACTAATGCACATTTATATTAAATAATGTGCATATAAAACATATCCAAAACCTGGTACACATTTACAAATAATTATGTGCCAGGTCTAATATGTTTCAAAATCTGCCGACAGCCAGTTGTTCGTTTGATTTTGTTCGGAACTTTAAAAAACACCTTATACTATAAAATCAGTCCCCACCGCACAATTCATATTATTAAAATAAAAAAACAAAACTTTACTTTCATAAGGCACAAATGTATCACTAAAACAAATTAGATAAATACTAGCAGACGTTGTACAGAGAGAAAAATGCCACACTTCTGTAAAAGCTGTTAAGGACTGTGGCATTTTCTTTTTGATAATTTCTACTAATTTGAAGTTTTCAACAACATCTGGTAGTGAAATCTATATATGTCAATTTAATGTTCACTGTGAGCTTGGACTAGGTTGTGTCCAGTTGTGAACTTAGGTGAGGTAAGGGAAGGTGAACATTCACTACGTGATATCCATTAAACAAGTTAATTAGCCAATTCTGTCTTTGTTCACAATGTTCATAAAAACGTAAATTCTTTAAGGGACCTGGGTAAATATTCCTCATTTTTCCTTCATCCCCATTTGCGATGCATCAAGATCAGTGCACAAACACAATCTTAGTATAAAAAAAAAATAGAATTTAATGTGCAAGTCATTAACTTCACTTTGAGACCCTTGAAACGTTTTTCTACATGAGCGATCTGCTGCCTGACCTCTAAACTCGACCATATAATCACATGAGGATAAAATTGCTTCCTGTATTCAGATGCCAGCCTGAACAGTGCTTGGAACAGTCCACACCACCCGAAGCAGCAGAGTCTTGATTGACAAATAAGAAGCAGTCTAGCAGCAAAAACTAGAATCAAGCACATTTAGCATAGTCATTTCAAAGAGCTGTACCCCTACAGCACAGTGAGATTCCTTTAAAAAGGCACAGTGGCCACATTAAATCATTATCAATGATTCCATTTCTGAATCACTCTATATAAAAATATACATACGGTATTCTGTGCAGTGAACAGGCTTATTCAGAAATACATTGCACAATGAAACTATTCACGTGTTCAACAATATCCAGACATATTTGGGGACAAACATTTTTGGGACATGCCATTATAAATTAAACA
The DNA here is from genome assembly GCA_033026295.1 of Channa striata. NCBI lineage: Eukaryota > Metazoa > Chordata > Actinopteri > Anabantiformes > Channidae > Channa > Channa striata. Next base: position 17,199,827 of record CM065180.1, on the reverse strand, counting down.
AATCCTTTGCTCAGTCCAGCTACAAGAAAATGTCACTTAACAGCCATCATCGAGGCAGAGACGGAACTTGTGGACGGTTTGGGAACACTTTCCCCCAGGTGAGCAGAAGGCACTTAATCCAGGGTCTAGCTAGCGGATCCCAGGCACTGCAGGCCTGGTCCTCACCGGCTCATGACACAGTATTTGAGCCCATGCTCTTGAAAGCACTGCTGCCGCCCCTACTGGGTCAGCCTGAGTCGAGTCCACTTCACACCGGTTGGTCGTCCTTCGTGTGAAGATCTGGCAGTGTGTTTGTTTGAGACTGAACTGGTTCTGTTTGCATGAAAGGAACTGTGGGTGATTCTGAGGCAAATGTGGGGTTAATCGCTCCACTTTCCAAGTCTGTCTGTGTGGACAGCGCTGGTTGCACTGTCTGAACTGGCAATTGTGAAGGTGAAGGCTCATCTGGTGACGTAGAGGGCACTGATTCAGTGGGTGCCATGTGACAGACCTGTGCACACTGCGACTGATGTGTAGGTTCCTGGGGTTGTGAGAAGGGTGGTGATGTGTGTGCTGACAGGTGTTGAGAACATGACTCATTTTGTCTTTGTGAAGTTGGATTTGTGAATTGGGCTGGTAATTTTGCAAGCTGCTCTGCAGTGGGGTAATAAGGCAGGAATGGCCTCTCAGAGGCACAGGTCCGCATGGCCAGGTATGTGTGCGTCAGCAGATGTGGGAAGCGGGAAGTAAAGTAACACACAAAGTCATCAGGGATGGAGCCCAGGGTTTCCTGTACCTCGGCAGGCAATTCTCGGTAATGATGTTTCTGTTGAAGACAGCTCAAGAATTAGGTCTGACAACAATAACCAGCTTTATTGTAACACAAAACTGTTTATACTAGTCACAGGAATAAACTCGTACCTTGTTCCTCATAGCACGCAGCAGGTCTCTTACAGATCCGCCCTTATAGGAGCGGAATTTCCTCAGGTCTGAGGAGAGAAATCCTCAGTCATCAATTTTATAATATCAGCTTTGTCAGTCTGTACATTCCTCACACATAAAACAATGTTTTTGACTTCCTAGTCATTTCATGACTGTGCAATTCCATTATGATAAGTGCACAAGCAAAGTTTTAGAAATTATCATCCACCGAGACTCTGGCAAAGGTGACAGGAAGCAGCAGGCTGAATTACCATCACCTGATATTTTCTATTGGCAGGATAAAACATTTATTATTGCTGTGACTGTACATCAAGCTTCTTTGAGTAGTGCACCAAAGTAAACTGAATTATTGTCCAACCGGTGGCCCTGGGAGCTTGTAGCTCACATGTTTTCATGATATAGCCAGTGTCATACCTGTCTGCAGTGGCACTGTGATATGCTCTCTCCAGTCACCCTTGACAACAGCCCTCCCACCTCTCTCCAGCTGCCTCACGATTGGTCCATCCAGTGGTTCCTTTTCTATTCTGTCGCTCACATCCTACAAGCAGCCACAAAGAAAAGAGTAAACAACAAATATGACAGCCTGCCGATTATTCTCACTGGAAACATTTTCACAGATAAAAAAAAAGCCCTCACGCAAGTCCATTAGCATGAATGGAGGAGCAAACATAGTCGACAGTGCTAGGATATGAATACATTAATAAAGTTCAGGAGACCCATACAACAAGTAAGTCCAAGCAAAACATGCATGAGGATTTCTACCATTGGCTGCCAGCACTAACCTAGTTTGAGGAAACCGGGGTTTAAAAGCCTAAAAGTGATCTTTGCAAAGGGCCGTAACATCAGAATAAAGACTGACCTGAAAGAACTGCAGCTCCTTCTCCAGGCTCCAGAAGAAAGGGTGTTTGAGGATGCTCTCAGCTGACGGCCTGCTGTGGGGCTCCATCCTCAACATCTGCTCTATTAGGTCTCTGGCTACAATGTCCGCTGAAAAATTAAAAATAGATTGGTTTGGTTGGTTTTAGCCACTATGTTGCACAGACAGAACAGGACTTCCTGATTTATTAAATGTGCCTTATTTATGGCCACTTCCACACATATATTGAGGCTGCTTGTTTCACGATGCCTTTATGAATTTCCTCTTCGTTTTCGCTGTTGAATTTGAGGTAAACTTACAGTACCAATTTATTACTTCACCATAACTGTACAATGCGGTGAGTTTCTGATCTTTTATTTTTATTTTATGCAATTTATTTTGTTTCCCTTCGTTTTTAAATTGCATTTTACTTTGTCTGATTTCATCATGTGTGTTTACTGTAATGCCCTTTTACTTTATTTTTTAAAAAATCTTTAAATTGCCCTTTTGTTTAAAATGTCTCATAAAAATAAAGCTGCTCCGCCCTTTTTATACAAGTATAGTAATTTACATTAATCAGCAACTATATGATTTAAGTTATGTTCTCACCATGTTTGTCTGTTTGCAGATTGTCCAGGCTGTATTTGCCCAGTAGGATGTTTGCTTGCCTATGCAGAGATTTGCCGAAAGGATGACTTCCCTGGGACACCACGTAGTAAAACACGCAACCAGCAGAGAAGATGTCAACAGTGCAGGTCTACAACAACAGGGGAAAAAAAAAAAAGACAATTTTATCACAATGTGTCACAAAATAACACAATACAGCTCTTGCAATGGATTATCAAGTTTATTACATTAAATAATAAATTGTCTGCACTTTTTTTACCTTAACTTGCCTTACTTTTCTACATGGAGGAGCTCCTATGGGGCTGACCGACATGCTTACATCATTTATTTATTTTTGGTCTTTGGATTTTTTTTTTTTACATCAAAGACAAGGTTTGAATTAATGTCAGGTTCTGTCATATGAAAAGGTTTTGATGGGAGTTTCTAAGAAATCTCATAGTAGCAGCCTAGAACTAAAATCCATTAGCTTTAACTTCCATCTTCCTGCTGTCCCAGCTGTTGAATTACACTTGTGGAAGAGCTGTCAGAGGAATCCTGCTTTTCAATAGTTAGAAAAGTGCTGTACAGGTGCAGATCATTTGCTAGTCTACCAGTGACTCACTGGGTTGTCTTTGCAGTCCTCACTGAGAACCTCGGGGGCAATCCAGCCCTCAGTGCCTGGGACCCCAGACCTTCTGCTGAAACTGTGGCGGCCCACTGCTAGCTTCTTACACAGGCCAAAGTCAGATATCATTGCCCGGACCCGACCGTGGGCATTGGGCATAGACACCAGAATGTTGTGGGGTTTCAAATCTCTGTGGACTGAATAAATTATGAAGGTGAAAAAAAGCTTTCAGGAACTCTGGTGGTATAGATATTGTATGGTAATGCAAATTAATCAATACTATGTGAATAAGAAAGTGTTTTTATGTAGTGATGATACCTATGTTAAGAGAGTGCAGATGAGCCAGTCCTGACATAGTCTGCTGAAGCAGCACGACCGGCTCTAGTCCATGACGATCAAAATCACTCTTCTCCACATACTGAAAAGATTAAATACAGGATCTCCATAAAGGTGTCTGTATAATAATGCCATAAAAAATGCATCATAAGGAATGAAAACAAAATTGGAAAATTAGTTTTAAAGAGCAACAGGTAATTGAATCCACCTTTCCCAAACTCAGCACAAAAGTTCTGAAGTGACTTATTAAGCCATTCGTTACCTCCTGAAGTGAAGCAGCACAAAGTTCAATGGCGATGTACTGGAACTGTCGGTCCCGCTCAGTGCAGAAGTAGCGGATGACATTTGGGTGCTCATCTGACTCCCTGAGCAGCTGGACCTCTCGGTCTGCGAAGCTGAAGCACTCTGGGAGAATTCTCTTCACTGCCACTGGACGGTTGTCAAACTGACCCCTTGTACAGGAAATAAACAACATAAATGAAGTGATAACTAGTTAGTGTTTTACAAAAAACTAATATTTTCATAAAAAGCTTATTGGCTGATTGTTCAGACTTACTTGTACACAATGGTGCCTTCAGCACCATGACCCAAGACCTCTTTTGGATTAAAAGTTATGTTGCCCACTTTTACAATGTTGGAGTCATCCTCTGATAAGACAAACATATTTTCAGACCGACAACATTAGTTGAAATGTCTAATTCAGTATAATTGATTCGACAAAAAGTGCATATGTATTGTTGAACTTGCAGATCTTTACCTGCATCCTCGTGCTCATTGGCTGAACTGCCAAGCTCAGACACTGACAGATTAGAGTGGTTGGAAGCACGGGGGGTGACATTGGGGCTGCTGTGATCGGAACATTCTGAGCGAGTGCGGGTCACTTCAAGGTAGTCGCTGTCGGGGGCCAAGCCCAGGCCTGTGTCTGCAGGGGGAAACGGCTGCTGTCTCTGGAGCAGCTCCAGCCTCTCCTCCATCTGCCTCTGGAACTCCTGATGCTGCAGCTGCTGCTGCTTGTGTACGCTCTGTGGTAAGAGAGGACACTGCGTCTAACGCTCTAAAAATAACAAACCAGGTTCCTTGTAAAACTGGCTGTGTATTGTTTTAGGTTTTTAAAAACTCCTAAGACTTAGAAACACTTGAAGACCACCATAAAGATCAAAAATGAAACTAATACCAATGTTTTATTAAACACTTAGAACTTTTGTTCCAGATACTTTTACTTAGTTTTTCAATGCATCAATAAACATTTCTACCATCAGTTCCTACATGTCAGCCTTGACAATTCCACTAGGTGGAGTGGTTTGACCTACTTTGGGATAGGTGATCACAAAGGCTACCCAGCCAGCCAGGAGGAAGGTGGAGAAGATGATGGTGGCCATGTCTTTGAGCATAGAGTCCACAGGGGCTTCTGGGCGCACAGATCGAGCACTGGCCCCAGGTTCTTGGATAGATGTTTCAGGCAGAGGAGGAGAGGGACCATCATCCATACCACTATCATTCACTTTCTATTACATGAAAGGAGGTGACAAAGAGAAGGAAAGAAGAAAATCTTGCTCAGATGTTTGGATACTTTTCTAGGGACTTCAAATAATATATTAGAAATCACACCTCCTCTACTTTCTTGTCAGTAGTGGGTGGGATGACATTGGCTTGACTGCGAGGGAAATTGTCAGGGAACTTCTCCAGGATCTTATTGTGAGCTTCAGGTGGTGTCTCATGATGACCTATAATGAGAGTAAAGTTATGAATTTGCATCTCTAGAATTGTGCACTTTTATCTAATCCAGTTGTGATCGCGTTTTCCTCTTTAAGCTTAAACAGCATGGAAACACAATGTTGTCTAGCCTCTTATCATCCAGCAGAGGGCAGATGCAGTACAACACTGTCAAACTAGAACAAAAGCCACACAATTCAACACAAGCTCCAAGGTAAGAAGAATAAAAGCCCTTACAATGAGATACAAGATATTAACACTTATTGGATATAATGGAGCTTCTTCTCACTATACTGAGTAAAAAAAAAAAAAGAAAAGATTTGCACAAATTTTAATACCTATGAGAAGCAAGTAGTTTTTCATGAAGTTGATTCGGTTTTGCTCCTGAAGTGCAGCATTGAACTTGACACTGGTGCTGGGTGTGATGACACACTCTTTGTCCTCCTCAGTCTCCTGGCTGCCAGGCCCCTCCAGCATTGGGAATGCACTGCCACGGGGCTACAAATAAAATCCAACATTTTGTGTTGTTTTTATTTAAAAACATTTTATATACCTTTGAAAAGTATTTCTCATTAAAAGAGGTACAATGTCACATTGGAAAAAAACAAAAATGCCAAACTAGTATTGCAAAATGAGGCTTGTGAGGCAAAATGACTTGAGCTGGGGCAAGCTACAACACAACTGGAACACAATGTGTGCATATGTACTCACTGACATACTTGAAACTTCCTGTTCAAAAACTGATTAGGAAACCATAATGTAATACAAAACTCATTTCTTACTAATAAGAACAGTGTTCTGCTAAGATGAAGCTACACATGTCTGTCACTCACCACCACAGTGACTCCATCATGCACCAGGGATGGTGAGGCATACAGGCTGGTGGAGTATTTACCCACATACAAAGTAGCCCTGAAGGAGAAAAAGCACAGTCAAACTATGGCCTGCTCACTTGTACTAATGCCTCACAACATACAGTATTTTCTGCTGAATACAATCTTGAAAACAGGAATAAGTCATTTCAAAATTCAGACCAACATTACAGTACCACACCACCTTCCTATAACGGCAACACTTCAACTTACAGAAGCAGGTGTCAACACAATATAGAATGAAACCATAGCGCAGTATGAAACCAGAGCTGAAAGCACGTAGGCACCTTTGGTACACACCTAAAATATCCACATCAAACAAAACAAGAATATAAAAGTAGGTTAAAAAAAGAAAAGAAAAAGGAATGTGCTGCCAGGGTTACAAATATGGATTCCACATAAAGTGACCTAGTGATAATCATGCTGCAAATAATAACGGCTGCATCCTTATACCAGGAGCAAAGGGAAACTAAGAATTTCACTACTTTAAGCATGAGCTTCAGCATTTGCATTCAGACATATTTCTGCAAGTTTGAAATTTTAGTTCTTGTTAGTGTTGCTGGAGCCACATATTAAAAAGCAAAGGGAGCTAAATGACCTATAACAGCACCTTAGCTGTGCATCTTCGATAAAATATGGCACTTTTATTTGATTTTATCTAACATCATCTTGTAAGCTTTATCTTACAGCTACAATTAATGCACATTTGAAACAAAGTTATTTTAACTGAAGTGAAATAATTCAAATCAAATAATTCAAATCAAAAACTTGATTTGCTGGTAAAAACTTCAAATCTGAACCTGCAGGTAAATAAGATGTCAGACACATAATACTACCCAAACATGCAAGGTTAGTTACCAAGGCAACAGAATATAAATGTGTTGTTCAGACAACAGCCAGTTTATTACATACAATGTTCACAAAATGTACCAGCTAACATATTAGTTAGCTTATATTTCTGGTGTAGCAGGACATATTTCTGCCAGAATACATGTGGATTTTCCTATTTGATACTAACCCCATTTTATTACTGAACATACAGTAGCTCCAATTTTCGCTAGGTTTGAAAATTTGACACAAGAATGTCAAAGAATTGTTTTCCATAGTAAAACATAATGTTTTACCCCAAATGATTTTTACTTTTTCTTCAATTTTGCATAATTTGTCTAAACCAGTAAAAAGAAACACCAGAATGTTAAAAGCTGTAAACAGTGATCAGCATGTGTGATACTTTGACATATGTATAATTTCGTCCATCACAAAAATCCTTTTGCATACAACTATGCACCACAGATTCCCTTGTAAGCACGCCAATATTAGAACAATTTTGTGTGATGTTGCAGCAAGTTGCATTGTAATTGGTCAGAGGTTCTCCTTTATCCAGTGATAAGTTAATTAATAGGACTAGGGATGAAATCAGTACTTGATGTGAAATGGCTCATTGACAAGGTCTTGGATCCAAAACAATTTCAGGAAATTTCAAAAGTGTGTCTACTATTAAAGACCTTTAGACTAAAGCCCAACAGTACACTGAACACTGATTGATATTCAGAAATATAAAAGTCAAAGAACGTACAGACAGTTTTGCTGATGTCTTTAAATAAATACAAATCTAAAATTTTAAAGTAGTAATAACCTTAAGAGTAAAAGGGTACAGAAGTCACACAGTGATTACACACAGTCTGCTTACATGAACTTGTTCTTGGGCTTCTTTTCTTTGGGAAACGGGTATTTCCACTGGGTGATTCGGCCAACCTCCCCTGACATGAAAGTGAGATAACGCAGCGTTTCCACAGCCACATTAGTGTGGGGAACTTTGCAGAGGCCCTCGCGCTGCCAGATATACATGGCCACCACAGGAGAGTTGTAATTCTGGACCCACTGAACATCCCCAGATTCACTGTCCACAGTCACCACAAGCCCATCACCATTAGACACAAAATGAGCCGTCTCTGTAATACAACATGAAAGCAACAAGTGATTGTCATTATCGGTCAGAAATGAAACCCATAAAATGCCAGTGTTCTAATATCTTACTGTATTTGGTGTCGTCATCAGGAAGAGTGGAAGCGTAGTCAGAATAGGTGGCATTCCAGCGCAGCTCTCTGTTCTTGGTGTCATACATGGTGATGGTATACTCTAACAGAGATAAACAACGGCTGTATTCACGCAGATCAAGCTTTTACTATACACAAAAACTATACTTTAATACAACCAGAACTGGATACCTGAAGTAATGAGTTTCATTTGCTTAACTCAAGAAAACTCAGGATATATGCTGCTGGGTGACGCAAGTAAGCTTTGTTAAGGATTTAGCAAGTATTCAGTTTGCAGAGCTCCTATGCTCAAGGTCTTTGTCTAGGCTTACCGACCTAGCGTCCCCTGCCATAAAACAATGAGGACATATTTTAGTCTATTGGTTTTGTGGAGGTGATTACAATAGAGACAAGCAGGAGCCAAAGGGGAGTTTTAGGTCATATGAGACAAATACAACAACTGAGCGGGGTAGGTTGCTATTATGATTAATAAAATTAATGAAAAAGGGTGAGGCAAGGCCTAAAAATCTTAACATGTGTTGCCAGTTTTGGTTTTACCTGTGCGTCCAAGATAGAGAAGAGATGAAGAGGGACACAGCATCTCAGCAAAGGAGGACGTCAGGGTCTGTTGTTTCTCACCAGTCAACAGGTCCACCACATACCACAAGTCCTGCTTCTTACCTGTACATGAGCAGCACACAGGGAATATGACTTACTGCATCTCTGCTGTGATGGCATTTTTCACTCTGGACAAAAGCACGTCTTGTATTTCAGTGTAATCCTCTGCATACTAGTTTTGTAAATGTGACACCTTTTGACCCAGGAAGAGAGTTGCTCTCCAGAAGGTTTTTTTTACTCTCCCTTACATTCATCGCCTTCATTTTGCCCATCTATAAAAACTTGAGCAAAAGGGGCCCGGTGTGCAAGCCCAGTCAAGCAGATGTTCTGTCATTAATTAACCAACCCATGGCCGCTTTGTACTGGCATGTCACCTATTTCACCCATAAAGGGTGTGGCAGTTACAATTATAAAAATGGGTTTGGAAAACACAGCTTAATTTAAAATACTTCAGCTGAAGAAAGATAGCTCGGGCTGAAAAAGTCTGCAAACTATATCTGGCACATACACAAAAAAAAGAAGAAGAAAAAGAAGAAGACAAAATTCAACCCTGTAGCATTTTTAGACCTTTGCATCACTAATATGCTTTGTGCTGGCTGAAGCTACAGTTGAATGAAAACAAAAGCCTCACTGATAATGACTGTTAGGAGGCAAATGTCACCAGCTTCTCTCTAAACAATGACACAGTCACTACGGTAGATTACCTTTCCTCTGTTAACTGCCGTAAATTCAAAAGAGCACAGGCTACAACCGCAGAATCAGTGAGACAGAAAGGTACGGTAACGTTTTCTGTTTAAACCAGATAACAGCAGCTCATTAAAGTGAAGAGCCACACTACGACATGATCTGCACCCGTTTGTGGGTAAGCAAACTTGTGACCACAATTCAGTTCAATCTCACAGAGGAGACTGTTGCATATAGAACAGTATGTTAAAATCAAAAGGCAAAATTTGAGAATTAGCTTTACCCATGTAAAGGATTCCGTCAGAACTGCGACAAGGAGAAGCTTGGACCAACTCAGGAATTGTGAAGGGTAATTTCTGTGTAGAGTAAAAATGAATAAAACAGTTAAAAATATGACACAGGACGACGTTGAATAAAAACAGTTTCTTTTTTGAGAGCACTTTCATGTTGAGTTAACAAATGTGTCAAACTACTTTATTCCTCTCTTTGGAAAATCAGCCACCAGCCATCCCTCCACCTACTTCTATATGTGCAGAATGCCAGTCATTCAACTACAACATCTATCCAATCATTCTTTCCAAATTAAGCTATTCAAGTCACCTTGTGAGAGTTCCAGTATTATTTTACATATCTCTATCCATTTAGCTTTGAAAGAAAAAAATATTGCAATGCAAGTTTTTATCCAATGCCATGCAGTCATACAGGGTGGCCAAAACATTAGAGAACCCTCATCTTATAATGCACTCCAGGACCCACTTCAACCTCAATGACAAACAGTAGAATTATCACCTTTCTGACAGTTCCAAGTAAAAAAACTACTAAATTATAACCTGATAATAGGTAGAATGCATGGCAGAGTTGCTGCTTTAGATTGCAGTAAATTATACAGGTATACCTAATAAAGTGGTTAGTGAGTGAGTATGTATAGATGTGGTACACACAGATGCCTCTCTATACTTGTAAGGACACTAATAGTCTAGTTGAATTCCTATTCCTTTACCCCAACCCTCACAACTGAATTCCTAACCCTTCCCCCTAATCCTAATTCTAACCTTTACCCTAAAACACAGCCCCTTTGAACTTGTGTGGACCAGCCACAATGTCTTCACAACAATGATATTGAAACAAAATCTATCTGTCCACACACACACACACACACACACTTGCAATTTAAAATTCACTGTTCATTACTTTCTGCCTCGTGTCTCTATAGATCAGGGAAATGTGGTTCTTACAAAAAAAAGGGGGGCTTATAATTTGTGATACAGCTAGTTCCTCTTACTGTGAGGCCTTCGTTGTTTTTTCCTCCCAGAGAGTACAGGCTGCCATCATTGGGGTCAGGCAAAAAAGCTGGCCTGTTAAGAGTACAGAAGATACAGGATCACATCAGGGGCCAGTGAAAGGAGGTTATGCAAGCAATTAGTATGACTGACAGACAAGCTGAACAAGTTGTTGTCACCATTTCACTGTCTTTTGTAACAGAGGTGCAGCACACAAGAATATTAAACGATGAGCCAAAGTATTATGACTAGCCAATTTAATATATTGATTCTTCACACTTTGCGAAAACTGCACTGACCCACTAAAGCACAATTTATTCATTACTACTGCTTAATATGCTCTTCAAAGATACTAAAGGCTATTTGCGTCACTTGTAGGTGACAATGTTTGTCATACATGCACACCCATGCAAAAAACAAGTATAAGATACATACTCTGCCACATGTGTGGGGACCTGAAGAACTGGATCTGTGAGGAGAGAAGGGAAGCAAGATGCGAGTCAGGACTGACAAGATTATTAACCTATAACTGAAACTGTGGCCATTCACTGTTGAGTAAGACAGTGACATGAACGTTGGTGACATTAGACTGCACAGAACACAAAGTCCGAATGAAAGCAGCCCCCCCCCATGCCAAAAAGGAAAGGCAAACATTTATGTGGGCTTTCTCAAGTCAAGCATGAAACAACCATGGGAACAAAAGTTAAAAAGGTAAGATTAGTCTAAAGAGGATAGTCATGTTATCTAAAAAGTACTAAAACATTTTGTGCATATAGAATTTCAGTCAATATATTCTTGTGTTCTTACAGGAGCAAGCACAGAAAATGTAAACCTGGTTTCTTTGTCTGAGTGGACAATGAATCTGAGTTGCTTTTAAGAAAAGCTGCTTTACTGACATCATCTGTTTGATCACTAATATACATGCATAAGAGATCTACATGCGCACTACAATAATGTACACAGTTCAAAGGTCATCTGGGAAAGTCTCTATTATGGGGGATGGTTTCAGTTTGAATGAATGGCCAAAACAAAGAGGTTGAGTTCAGTGAATTTAGTCAGTCTAGTGTGGACTTCATCCAAGAACAGTGAACTAAACCATCATTGCAACAACACAAACACCTCCCCGCAGTGTGAACATACAGGGCGTGGACCAAACAGTGTTGATCTCTAGAGAAGCCCAAAGGGGTCAACAATAGTAGGGGGTAGTGTAGCATTACCCAAAGGTGGTCAATGACTGTTGTGCTCAAGATGCATCAGTATTCATTACATGTAATTGAAGAGAGTGATGAGTAAATAAAAGGTTTTCCATCTTGCATAGAAAGTTGTGGTTCGTTGAAATACAAATACAGAGGGGAGTGACAAGCAAACGGTGAAAGGACGTGTATGTGGGCTGTCTTGCTACAGGAACAAGATTTGTTTCCCCCTGACCATGTGGGTGTATGGTTGCCTGTATGGAGGACAACAACAGGTGTGTGCAAAGCCCGGTGCAGAACTGATCAAATTCATATTCAGTCGGTCTTCCAGAAAAACAGATGATGCGGAGGAAGCAGCCTCTGCCTCTGACTATTAATGATCTGGGCATTAGGTGGACCTAACTAGGGCTCGTAGGCCCAAAATGTTTTTGTGTACAACAGTCAAAAGAATGAGACTGCTTATGAGATGTGACAAATTTACAAATAAAAACAGGTTCTGAGTGATTTTATCTTTTATTCTAAGAAATTTCTCTATATGTTTTAGCACACATTTTTAATCATTCCTAACTGTATCTTATCCAATATATTTTATATACAGTATACAATGTCTATGTTTACAGAGTAACTGTACTACAGGCTGGTGATACGTCACTGAGCCGCTTACCCTCGCCCTTTCTGACCTTGATTACAGGCTATATTTGACCCTCTTTCAGTTAATAATTACCTAGTTTCCATGTCTAACAGAAAATCTACGACCATTTTCCTCAAGTAAACTCTAAAAATAACACTAATCATAGAAAACGTTCTTTAGTTTATAAATAAAGAGTCTCTTAATTTAATTTAATCTGTCAAACAAATACTGACAGCTATATATGCATTTAAATATTGTAATTGTACATTAGGGCTGCATAGTATATTGTTGCAACCAGGGTCTCCTGTTTAGTTAGAATGAAACTTTAAGAAAAAGGTTTTACCTGACGTCAACATTCCGTGGAATTATTGCTTTATTCTGCATCCTTTGCATTGCATAAAAATAATAAAAGATAGACCCCAGATAATAAAAGCTGAAAGCACCTTACTTAATAATTAAAAATATTATTTTTCATGTGGCATGATACAAACTGGTTACAAATGTAACATAAATACATTACTCCACTTGAACAGACAGAAGAGAGATAAACTCAGCTCTAGTCATTCTTACCTCCTTTCAGAGTCCATTTGATAGAGCCTGATTTCTTACTAACGGCGTGCAGGTTTCCGTCCAGGGTGGACACAAAGAGCAGGCTTTCAGGAAGAGAAACTGTGCTCGCACTGCCGAAACCCTGCAAAAAACACTTTGAACAATCACATTTCTGCTCTGCTACAAAATATTAGATACATTTAATTTGGATGCACGTTGGTGCCTCTGCAACATATAGTTACCAATAATACTCTTCTCTGCATACATTTGTATGCATTTTGTGTACCAATGGAGAAGCAGAATTCTGCCTTAGCATTACACGCAAAGAGAATAAGAAAGGTAACACTAGATGTAGAATGCTGGTGTCAAGAGTCAGAATAGCATGTCCTCTCCATGCAATTGAGAAACAGTAACAATGTTTGTGGAGATATTTTGCATTTAAATCGAATGATCAGGGACAAGTTATCTATTATCAAATGGCCACTAGACAAAGTGTGCCTAAGAAATAAAGTAGGAACCACCTCAAAACTTAGCAACGCATCTCAAGCCAGAAATCCATATCGTCATAAAGGATTTGAGAGAGAGCTTCAGTTGGTCATTTTCTGTAACCTTTTAGTCAAAATTACATGTTATTACTACTATTATTGTTGGTGAATAGCTGCAAATGTCCACAGAAGCTAACATTAGCTTATTGATGACAAAGTGATTACAAAGTTTTGGTGCTGCTCAAAAACAGTAGGCTACCGATATTACCAGTACATTGTAGTAATGTGTCTGTGAGCGTGCATGCACGCCTGTGTTAGCATGCTGTGTGTGCTGCAGGCACTGTTGTTTTCTTAACCCTAGAACATCATACTTCATATTCAAGATTTTCTAATTGTCATTATGCTGCATCAGCATCAGGAAGACAATGCTGAGAAGGAGAGGCACTGAAGCCACCTAAGCTTTCAGAAACATAGAAATGGCAAAAACTGAAGTAGAGGTGCTATAATGCAACAAACAAAAGTTTTGTCATTTTTTTATACAATTGTATTTTGTTTTCAATAAGAGTAATGCCATTTCATTACTTAAGACTTTTCCTCAACCTGAAAAAGAATAAAAATTTCATGCAATCATTACATCTCTTCTCTTTTTTGCTGTGAAATTTGACTTCGTTTAGAGAATTGTGGATTTTCAGTGGAGGGGGTTGGTTAACTAGTTAAATGGGAGTAACTTGCTGAGTGAGTTCTCTAAAGTGTTTGAAGTAGCCAAGACCAGAGTTGCCATGAGGGGGAAAGATAAACTTTGCATGGAGCTGAACATGTGTGTTTATTCTACACTTCACCATCACACTCAAGCTACTACCCAGCTTAAGTCTAGTCTGACTTTTTTTTATTGTATTTTTCAATGAACTAAATAATCAGGGTACCTCAACCTTTGCACATACTTATAGAGAACTGATGGGCCATATGGATCCGTTTCTTTCCAGAACTTTATACTCCTAATCTGACATGCGGGAGCAAAGGCAAGCATGGTGAAAGGCTTTAGTAAATAACTGAAGATAAAACCTAATCTAAAAAAAATATATATATATATACAGAAACAAAATAAACCAAGGGGCAAAGAAAAAGCAACTGAAGATGCAGAAATTTATACGAAAACAATAGAACTCTAGACCACAATGACTGCTGAGCGACCCACAGCCGTTTGGTACGTGGCTTTTGTCAGAATTAACAATACAATGAGTAATGTTCACCCCACTCACACACCATTAAATTCTAAAAACACTGCTCATTACAACCAAGCTGTGGGCATCATGGTTTTTAGTACTTGAGCGCAGGAAGTGGTCTAGTCTAAGAGTCGGATGCCCTTAGTATGCTTCGACAGCCCACCAAACCAGAAAAAGTCACATAATGGAAGTCTGACCATGCCTGAAATGTTGATATAAGCAGTTTTTCAAAATTACAAGCAAGTAGAAAAAAATGAGCTCCTGAAGAGTACAACCTAAAGAGCTGGGAGAACCTTCCCTATGATCCTTTTGCATTACCAAGTTGCCAATCATCATTTCACATGCATTTTTTAAACCGATTTCCTGTGAGGGTGAGCCCTGGAATGGAAAAACTGGAAATGCCACCAAGCATGTCATCTTTGCTATATGCCGCTCCAGCACTCATGGAACACTGAAGTGAGAGAGCCACTTCTCTGCTCACACTACGCCTTCCGTCTAGACACAATGTACAATAGGTGGGCAGTTGAGACAACGCATTCTCCTACTGATCCACAGCAGCACTGATCCCCATCCCTGAATAATCCCTGTAAATTGGTCTGTGGGGGTAATGCAAACAGCCCCATACATATAATGTGGATTACAAATTTGGAATTACTAATACACACAACTTGGTTTACTTTTGATGAGATAAGGAAGGTGGGAGTTTAATTGCTCTTAAGCCAGACACAAACAAACCACCAAAGCTAGGGAGAGCAAATGCTATCACCATCACAGAGTCATTCAGGGTGGTTTCCCAGTGCCTAAAAAAACCTGACCAGTGCCAGAGAATTCAAGAGGGGTGATTTGGTATTTGACAATGCTCCGTTTCTTCTTGTTTTTTATTCATCTTAGGTTTTGGAAAGTACAAGAACCTTACAATTGTGGCAGCAGACAAACTCATTAACTGAAAGTTTCACAACTTTTAAAAAGAAACTGTTCTTTTACATTTGCCTACAGATCCCCTGCTGTAGTCTCACATTCTATATACGCATTTGAGTCAATATTCTGCACCTGTGGCTGTTCCCACAAGCAGACACAACTGCAATGGGAGAATGATAACTTTGAATCATCTGTTTCTTGGCCCCCCTGCAGCCTCTGTCAGGGTTTTTGGTTTCACAGCTAAATAACATCTTTAGAGCCTCTGTTATAAAGAACACTTTGGATGAACAAAGATAATTAGCAACTGTAACAGTAATTATTAACAGTATTAAGCTTCAGTGACATCTGGTTTTCAATGTGTGTATTCTCACAGTGAGTCAGGATGTGAGTTATAACACTTTTAGAAGAAAAACATTGGGGCAGTGCATCTCATTTCCTTATTCTGTGTGTAAGAAATGTTCAGGTATTGCGCAAGGGAGTTACATAATACTACAGAACCGGGAGAGACCCGGTTCTTGGCTAATTCTTAGGACTTGACTTTCCTCTCTGCAATGTAACCAAACAGCTTGAAGAGACATAGACTACAGTACTCATCATGTGATTGACAACAAGCTGGAGTGTCAATGCGTTTCACAACCTCCTGCATGCCAGACAAACCTGAACACAGGTCTGGTTTTAATTGGCAGTTTTCCTGCTATACAAGCACTTCAGGATAAAGGCTGAATACTAGGTGGCAACACAGCCAGAGGGGGTCACTGAAAGAGGAAAGAAAAGTCAGGAGCTAGAGATGTTGTGCACTGGCTTTTTTGTTACAAGTTATTTGATCAACTTAATAGAACTTAAAAGCCATAAAAAAGTGACAATGTGAAACGCTCAAAGTGTTTCACTTTCATGAGTGTCCTGCATCCAATAGAACTGAAACAAACATGGTTAGCCCATAAACAACAAGTCACTATAACTCGAATGTAGTCTTCTGTTTGTCTGACTTCCTCAGTGCATCAAACAGATCTTATAAATTTCTTGTAATGTCTGCCCTATCAGAATGCTCTATGTCACTCTCCTGCTACTAGCTTGTCTGCAGCAATAGGTAGTGTTTTTGAGCTAATTTGAGTGGAGTCAAAACCAACACAGGAACCAAGAGATGTTTATCACACCTTTGGTTATTTGTCATGGGTGTGAGATGACAGAGAAATGATCAAAAGCTTCAAGTCATCAAAAATATGTTTGGAAGTTGATAAAGAAATCCCTTTGTGTACATAAAGAAATATATGCAATGCTGCATAATAATTAGTCTGATGATCCATCCAGCAAGTTCTAATTTGAAGTTTCCCTTCAGGGTTGCGTAAAGGTGACATGCCTGAGGAGGTCTGATTTCTTTCACATAGTCAGACAACCATGAAACATAATGTACCTTGCTTGAAACTGAATGATTGCAGAAAAGACAGGTGCAGGCCACTTTGATGGAGAGAGGCTCATTCAAGTCAAATTCTTTAACATTTAAAGATTTAGTAGAAATCACCAGAGACATTTAGCCACCACCTTTGTCAACACAGTCTATCATCTGCTTTCTCTATCATGTTGTTTCAGTGGTGAGGCTCTCACATGTTGGTCCTCGTTAGTCACAGACATCCTGTTATAGTGAAAATTCAACTGAACTTAAACTTATCGGCTTAAATGCTGAAAAAAGACGTCCTTTCCTCTGTAGCTCTTCTAGTTGCATTTCTCTTATGCACAGTTACTCTTGTCATCCACTTGTCATCACTATACCACCAGTCTAACAGGCTAAGAGAAGAACATGAGACATGACAGGGGGGACTGAAAGGCTACTTTAATCCCCTGCTTATCTGTGGTTTGCTAGTATGGCAGCTAATGATCTCAACCTGTATTTTGCACCAACCACTATAAATAATTCTCTAGCTGCTTTGTTTGGGGAAAAAACAACTCTGCATCAGTACCAGATGATGGAAAATTGGTACTTTACAGTCAGAATTCTGTAAATCACATCATATAACATTTTATGCAGATCTATACATTTGTCCATGTATTTTGAATTGGCCAGCTGCAGTTGGTGCATGACTTAATCATCACCACAACAATAACAGGCCATTGTGTAGAATTTGGAAAAGATGGACCACACATACGGTATCTATCATGCTAATTCTAGAGGGTCGTGGAAATGCAGTGAAATGAAGTCATAGTTTTCAAAAGACTGTAATTCAGGCATTGATGAGTGATGCTGCTAAGACTCCTCTTTACCTCAAGACTGAGACAGCAATTTTTTACCCATTTGCAAGCTTCCACTTTTCAGTTTGATCTAAATGTGTCTTTTGTCTGGAGTGTGTATGTCTATAAAACAGCCCAAAATTAAAAGGCCCCAAGTTAGTCATCATTGCACATGCCCTGTTCAGTTGCTATCTTTGCAACATGCACCATGCAGGAAGTCATGCATAGTTTTAGATAAGCTGTGAATTAAAACTACAAACAGTAATATTATTAACATATCACCAATTTATCCTATCAAGTCTACACTGATTATGATGTGTGCAGGGAGTCATTTTCTCAAGTAATGACATTACTGCAATTGCTTTTCTTAAATTAAGCAGAGCTTGAACGAGTCTCAGATATCTGTGGGGCACTGGTGAAATGCAAATATTAGCTTAATTTTAAAAGCAAACCATAAACATAAAGGTTCACACTCAGTTTCGCAATCTGTCACCATGCTTTGATGGTGGAAGATACAGTAGCTTTCCGGGATTCGTGACACCGAACAAATGATTTTGAACAATCCACTGACATTGCAGCAATGCAGCTTTAATAACGTTAATAACCGGCTTTTCTTATGAACATCTGCTGTGAACGTTACTTAAAGCGACGGCTGTTAACCAGCACGGCTAGCGTTAGTGTTAGCTTCCTTCTGTCACGTTAGGACAACACACAGCACACACACAGAACTAATGCTTCACCAAAACAGATAGACTGCCAGTGGACGTGAGACTGACGACAGACAATCTGGCTCATATTAAGTCAAAAGTCTAGTTTAGCGATTTAAAGCCGAGCTAATGTTATCTAGCTTAAGTGAAGCTAGCTCACCCAGTTAGCCCTCTTACCTTTTGTGGCAGACCAGCGCAGCAAAGCAACGCCAAAATGCACCACACCAGGGCCCGGCTGCCCACTGTCCAGTCCATATTTTGTGGCCACAAACCAGAAAAGACACCAGGTCCGAATGGCGGCTGACTACATAGAAAACGCGTTTTTGTGCCTGCTCACAACCCGGCGTTAACGAATGTGTTTTTTTCCCAACGCCGTAACCTTAAAGCTAGCGGCCGTGGATACAACGCTGGATCCGCTTCTTCCTGGAGTGAAAACCGTGTGGGCTGGACTTTGGGATAGATATGGTCCACACGAGCGGAGGAGGGGTGATGTACAGTCCGCGTGAACCAATGGGAAGAGACTTACGCACACCGGATGCGCTATAAAACACATCCGGGGGACATTTTCTGCAGCAGTGTGCACCGCTGTGGAAAGCATGCTGCTTACTGTTGTTAGACAGGTTCTACGCGTCATGTTTGCCTGTAAAATCTGTGAAAAATGCTATATGTTTATATTTTCTAGTTATTACACTGATGCACGATGAAACAGTGCAGAAAAGTTCTCAGTTTCTTTAAACACTCGAAGTATGTTGGAGCAATGTGACTAGGCCGCATCGACGTGGACGATATGGTGAGATTGTGTTTTTAATTGGCACATGACATGGATGTTAATATATACAGAATTTCTAATACTATGATATGATAATATTCCTCCCCAGGGCTGGTGAGACAGTGTTTGAGGCCTTTTCGGAGCCATGTGTGCATAGAAAAGTGGTGTAATGTTGCTTCCTCATCAAGACATGCAGGCCTATGAGAGTGAGTATTTCTGAAAAAAACTGCTTTCATTTTCTTATCTTTGGTCTGCGATTGATGATTTGTATGCGTTAGACTTCTGATGTAGAAATGAAGTCACTATTCAGTCTGACTTTGACCCTCCGATATCAATCTGATGTTTGTGGGTTTCGCTGTTAAATCTCACTCCCGTTTTATCTTTTTCATACAGGAGCTGTCTTTGATTATGGGAACAGTAGTAAGTATCTGAAATAACATAAAAATAACTTACTAGTTATGAATGATGATTATAATGCGTTAGACTTCTGATTACATTTGAAGACATATTTGATCTGACATGACCCACAAAAATCTATGATAAATTATGTTTTAAGTTGTCATGCTTATTAAGATTTCTTTCTCCTGCAGGGACTGGACTGTGTTTCCCAAGAGGCGGATGCATCTGCTGTAATTTAGGTGGTGACACAATGAACTGGAAAGAAATATGAATAAAGTACTTATCTTCAAGGTTGTCTAGTGTTCTTTTTTTTGATTGTTTTGGTAAATAATTACTTCAGCACTGTCTCTAAACCTGAATGGACTATTCATTGGCCATTCACTCAGGCTAAGATGAGTGCAAGATCATATCATGTCTTGTTATAACTGGGGTTTCTTGGCAGCTTCCCCAAGTCTCTCTTTTAAAGCAAGATACAATTAAACCGTTAATAATTTCTAGAATGCAAACGGAGGAAGTACGATTGAAAGAAAAAAGATTTTTAAAAAGTTTTGTAGTGCTGCTAAGCAATTCTTTCTAGTCTGTCAGAAAAAAAGAATTGCTGAAAACAATACAAGAATTTTATTTTTTAGCTTCATAACATTGAAAATTAGGTTACTTTGCAGATGTAATAGCTCCACATGGGCACAAAACATTTGATTTACTTCTACACATAAATTTACTATGTCGCTTGAAAGTGATCCTTACAACCCTGAAGTAATGCAATTTATAAAAGTACTCAACTGTCAGTGCAAACATATTCAAATATAACAGCTACAAAACTGCAGATATTCTTTTCAAGCAAAAGGTTTTATTGATCCACAATGATCAGAATCATAACATTCTGTGACATCACTGAACACAACAGCAATGTTTGATATTTTCATCACTGTGCAAATGAACAACACCAAAACCAGTGAAAACAAAGGGCATGTCTTAACAGACAAGTTGACAAATGGCACAAGGATGTTTTCCCTTAAACCTCAACTGACGCAACAAAATGTGGTGGCTCACTATGAAGGAATGTTTGATTATTTTAAAGGCACTTTCTGCCTCATATGCTTTGACAACACACAAATATTGAAACTAAACAAGTACTGAAAAGTAAAAGTCACCAGTAAAGCAGCTGGGTGTCTTGGCAGATTATAAATTGCTGCTTGAGTTCATTGGTTCTTTAATGTGTACAGTACAGAAAGGACAGTAAATCAATAAATAATTCAATAAAAACGTGAGCATCCATTAGCTTGATGTCTGCTGATAATATTAAATAATATGGCTAAGATCCATTATGTTTGTTCAAATAAAATCAGGAATTGTGGGTATATTTCCCCACTTAACTGTACGTTTGTGTGTCACTGTTCATATATAGGGTTTCAGTCACCTGCTGAAACCCCAGGAAAAAAAATGTATCAATCCCTGCAGATTATTTCTCTGTCTCATGAAGTTCCAACAAAAATTCAAACTTCAGCTGTCCATTACCACGGTGGCCTCAATGGGAACACAGGATTATTCATCAATTGCTTATTTGTCGCCGCGTAACTCACACAGTGCCCTTCAAACAGGATGGAGAGATTGCTTTGGCAAGAACAGAAAACAATTACTTTTTTTTTTTAGTTGTGACTATAACATGAAACAAGTTCTAAAGCATGTTTGGTAGAAGCAAACTGTCAGTACATGAGCTTTTCCTTGCACAGCCAGGGAGCTGTATTCCCATTTATACATTCATTGAACCCAGGCAATGTTTAACTTTGGAGTTTGCACATATATTTTATGTCACCCTTCAAAAGTTTGGCACTAATCCCTATCACACAGAAACACAAGGCTGTTATGACAGTATCCACAGTAAATTTAAACTGACCTAGTATATTCACTGGATGCAGTGCCATTGATCTGTTTGCGTATAAGTGCCAGGCAGCAGTGTGGAAAGGTGATAAATGAGTCTTGGTATGCCTGTGAAATGTGTATTGATAGATGCAGGGCCTTTCTCCACATTAACCAATTATGCCCTCACTCATACATACACAATCTTGCTCCCTAGCTGCAAAGTTCTTGTAGATCTATAGCAACAACAAACCGCTCCATTAGAAAGGCTGCACAAAAAAGGTAACTGTACAACTATGTTTGGTGCAGCTGTACATCACAGGTATTAAGTTTTTCTGGTAGACTCTCAAGGCTGTTTGCTGACCCACCGTCACACAAGTTTGTGAAACAGTCTCTGAAACAGAATGATGATATTTGATGTCACACAAATAAAACAAGGTTATTCAATGACAATCTATGAGTCACAATTACTGTAGTGGCCACTAAAGTGATTTTGATCATCTGCACATCCAAGTTTGTGAGAGGCCACAGACTGGGGCAACAATGAGGCTGGGACATGAGTGAAAATATTAAGAGAGTTGGCCCATTTTGGGGAGATGGGCTTATTCATATTGCCACGGTGATAAACTGTCCATTAGTTTACACTTTGACCAGTATTTTTCACGCATCGGAGACCTCAGATTCCTTGGGTTCTGGTTCTTTCAATGCATCATTTGTCACAGTAACCAAGCTGGCATTCGAACGCATGTCCATTGCAGAATGCATAATGGGTAGCCATACGTCATCCATGTTTGGCATCACAAATATTTTCTGTGGGAGGAAAAGCAGGGCATATCACACAATCATCTTAATTTCAACAATAAAAGAGGAGGAGGGCAAAGTTTTCCTTGTTGAAAGCTATCGAGAGAAACAAATGGAGCAAAAACTAAACATCAAGACAGCGGCATAAGATTTTATCTGTTAACAAGATCGCAAGACAAAAAGATGTGAAATACATCATCCTCTGCGCATCCAACCCTGTGCTGTTATGTCTGGAAAGCAATGAGGCTTGAGTTTGGCATTTGTTAAAAGCCATATGTACACGCTCACAACTGCATCACTGTGTTTGACTAGAGGCATGGTTGAGGGGGTGGGACATGATAATGAGCCCCAGTGGAGTCAAGCAGGCATAAATGTAGATGTGGGGTGGATGTGACAGGGTCACTTAGCTGTAGCATCTTTGAGTTGTGCCTCAGGTCATTCATCTAGCAGCAGGGGTATCATTACTTTGCATTTTTTTGACGGGTGGGAGAACCACAGGCACCGTGATTTAAAGTGCACGTAGGTGGGCAATCATTAAATTAATCCCAGAGTCCTCTTTTATCACTTAAATTCTTACCCTAAAACACCTGGGGAGATGTTCTCTTTGTCCTCAACTAACCTTTCAGCCTCTCAATTAGACCAACCCAAAGTTGATAAACCCTACACAAACACCATAGGCTACGACAGCTATATTGAGAGTGTGAATAAACTGATCTTATAACTAAAGCTATAATATAATATATATATTATAATATCAGCATGCACATCAGGCCGCACTGTGTACCTGGAACTCTTGGTCCAGTTTTTTCTCAATCCAGTCAGTCACATGAGCTAAAGTGACCTCCCTCTCACCCAGTTTAGGTCGTGCTTTCAGCTCCAGGTGAGGTGGGCTCCGAAAACCATACCTGACAAGCGAGAGGAAACATTCATAAGATTTGTGGGATTTTCAAACAGCTTATAACACAGTTTATATATCAAACGTCCTTTAGCCTTCTTAACATTAAAATATCTTATATTAAATATTCAAATAAATATCTGCTGCTAGTCAAAAAGATTTCCATTCAGATGATGTCATCAAGTTGCTTTGATTACAGATGACTAGATTTGAACTGAAACCTCCTCCATCATCCAAACTAAAAACTCTGAACTCCACCAGATAATGTAATTTAAAGAAGATTTCAATTACAAAGAGAGGCATGTTTTAATATATGGAAGGCAAGGAAGAAAGTTTATTATTCATAGTCACTGGAATAATTGAAAGCAAGTTAAACATTGATGAAGCCACCCTTTAAGCTGACTAAGCAAACTGTATTTTAGTTTTTAATATTCCCACAGTCTTTAATCTGAATATATAATTTTGTGCCCTAATTTTCTTAACTGCTGTTCAGTGATGATTAAACATTTTTAGTCTATCTTTGCAGTCTTTCAAAGTCTGAATTTGCCCAGCAGAGGGTGCAGTGTTGCATACTGTACATTCTCAGGTCAAGATTCCCCTATACAAAATACATCCTACAATGTTCAATGTACTCTGCCAGTGAGGACTCAGTGAACCCACCATATTCTGTCCGTGGGGGGAGGTGGGATGTTTACTGCTAGTGTCCCACGGCACTCTTGCACCTCCACGGTTAGCAGCAGGGGTGTGTTGGACACCTCCTCCATCTTTTTCTTGATGAACTCGGTCTCTGTGGCTTTCTGGAAGTACTTCGACTTGGCTATTTTGTCCACAAAGCGCATGATCTTGCTGGGCCTGTGGCCTCCCACATAGCTAAATGAGCAGAGGATGGAAACAAAAGAGGAGGAGGAGGGGAGGCAAGGAGTGAGTCAGGTTCATAATTTATTCATAACAGCATCTCCTGCTACTCAGCACCCACGATGGAGGGGGGTGACCGGGTGCTACATTAAATCAGCAGTAATCTCTCAAAGGTGTGAGACTGAGGAGTTGGGTATAGGTGGGTAAGTGGACTGAAAGGGCAGAACAATTTTCAACAACAGTCTTCAGCACATCACTGTAACTCTTTTTCTGCCCAATTTAAATTCAGATACATGTTGATGTTGCTGTAAAGGGACGTTTGCTCACCCCTCGCCTCCAGGTGGAATAGGTTTGTCACTGAGGAGTTCTGGGGGATCCTCCTCATCTGATGAGCCAGCACTAGACGATTCCTCATCGCTGTCTGCCAGGCAGTATGTCCGTGGCCTGGACCTGTCATACACACAAACACACACTCACTGTTGCAAGGTCTGACTCTATTAGCTTCACACCATAAATAATCAAAACATATTCTGATTATACGTATCACTACTGGTATACATCACAGGAAAGCTCAACAGAGTCACTCAAGGAAAAAAGGTATAATACAGAACAAAATGTCATATTTCAGTGACAGGCATCTGTGGGCATCGATTCCCAAACTCACCAGTTACTGGACAAATCCACAGTGGTAAGCATCCAGAGAGAAAGTTAGTATATAAGGGAAAGGAGAAAGGGAGGAAGAGCCAACAGAAAAAGGGCAGGAAAAACAGATGTAAGATCTAGAATTGTTCTAAATGCAAATCAACCCAATTAACATCCATCCCGGAGCTATGCTATTTTGAGCCTGTCACTGAATATTATAAGACAATAACAAAACCCAACACGCAGGGGTGAGAACAAACACGGAAGAATCACTTTCAAAAACAAAGATCAGATTTATGGTGTGAAGTTCCATAAAATTTATTGTAAACTTCCCCCGAAAAAAACAACAACAACAACAACACAAAAAATCACAGGACGTAACTGAAGTCCTCACCATTCTTTCCCATGCTCCCCGAGCCCTTCTCCCTCCTTTCCTAGACGGGCTAAGTTCAGCTTGGTCTCCAGTGTCATGAGGAAGGACCCTGTATAGGAAACCTCTAGATCAAACCACAGACCTAGACAGAGAGAGAAACACATATAGTCATAAATAACATCATACACTGTAGTGTTATGCCTCCAATAATTCCTAAACATCACCAAAAATGGCCACATCTAAAAGCTTTTACCTGCGAATAAACATCAATCTGTTGCATGGTGTCTAATTGCTGTGAGATCGCCTGCAGAGCTGCCAGGAACAAGACCTGAGCTCTAGCAAACACTGAAAAGGTCAGGTCCAGGGCAGCGGTGCCTCGTTACTGGCTTATTTTCTCAAGCTACTTCCTGTTTACATATCATACTTCGCAGGAGGCGACTGGAGAATTATTTGGATTTCGATCTCCCTGCTGTTTGCTCAGCGATTCCTAACATCTACAACTGATAATTGCTGTTCATTATTTATCTGCTTCCTTCCTTCCTCTTCTTCTTCATTTTCAACTGTCGACAGGTGCTCATTGGTTTGTGTGTGTGTGTGGCAGCAGTGTCAAAGAAAAGCACAATGACAGCAATAGGTCAGAGCATATTAACAGTTTCTTGGCTCTGCCTAGGACAAGACAAGAGAATAAGACACACAAGAGGGGTGTCGACTTCAGAACTTCAGTCTGAAGTTTAAAGAAGTCAACATGTCTGCACATATGATATAAACAGACAGGTGCTTATACGTAGAGTTGGGAGATTCATCACTAAAACACTAATATTGCTGTATATGAGACCAGATATTGCTTTATTCAGAAAAACTTTTATGGAACACATCAACGTGCTTGGTCATTTCCACGCATAATTTTTCCACCACACTATGAATGACAATGTTGGCTCATCTGTCTAGACTGAAACAGCTCAACAACATCAGAAGTTGTGTACATACATTGTGTACATACATCATTTTTTGTAAACAGGATTGAAGCAGCTGCCTTACGTGATCCTATCTGTTTCTGCAGAGCCGACATGGTTTATATTCTGGTGCAAATGTTCACTGTCCTTGTAAACTCCCCTGACTGACTCTATCATGAGTCACTGTCAATTTGTCCAGCTTTGTAAGGCTTGTCTAGCAAAGCTAACAACATTTCCACCAGCCTCAGCTGCGCTTGTGCTTTGCTTTCACCGAAATAATATTTTCAAACCTTATTTTGTTACCAATGTTTTTGATAGTCTTGAAAAACTGACACTAAAACATAGTCACAAACAGAATGGGGATGGATACTGAATCAAAATCTGTCAGGATTATTCAGGTCTGCTGTACATTCAGGAGCTCACAGGGTGCAGAACAAGCATTGTAAATCAAATCATGTCTTCTTAACATTAAGGAGTCAGAAAGCGCACTCATCACCAGAGAACAGAAACATCAAGATATAGAATCAAGTATCGAAGCGCATAGGTTTCAGGTTTGGAGCGCAGCACTGCTAGATAAGATATTCTCTCGGGACTAATTACGTGCTGGGATCAACTGATGATCTCTTGCGAGTCCATACCTGGGAGTGTATAGGTTCACATATTCAACATTAATGAGCACTGCAGACTCGACTTTTGAAATGCAGTTCAGAGGAGAATTATTCATAACTGGTTCCTACAGCAGAAGGACTCCTGCAGCAATACGTTAAGTTAGTCGTGGTTATAGTGGTATATATTCATAATAAAATATCTTTGAACAAACAATGTAAAGTCGACAACCTGCTCATTACATCATTTTCTTCTTAACAGCACTTGCAAATTAGTGAAACACAACTCCCACAAACTATTTCTATTTTTTCTCTTTCTTGAGTTTCCCTTTGCCGGGGCTCAAGGCGGCTTGCAAGCAGGGTGAGTCAGTCTCTCAGTAATGGATGAGGGAGACCCAGGACGTGAAGTTTAATTACTGTGGCTTAATAGAGCGAAGCATGCATAAGGGGCTATGCTCCAGAGCAAAGAGGGGGAGAGGGGTGAAGGGGGGAAAGCTAAATTACGAGAGAGGAGGAGCGACGTTTGGGAAAGATGCTCAAATTCTAAGACTAAGAAAAGACGGAGATGGAAAGATTGGGGCAAAAATGCCAAAGCATCTCTTGCTGTTCTGCCAGGCAGGCAAGGAAAAACACACACAGACTAGTTATAATAACTGATGAAGGGGATGAAGATGAATGGCTGAAAACAGTCAGAACACACCTAGTGTAGTTTCTGATTCTACCTACCTTGGTGGTCCACAGAGGGTTTGGATGCATGGAGGATCTTAGGGATGGAAAAGCCCATATCTAGCTCTGTCAAAGTCAACTCATTCATAACATACGGCAGCTGAAACAGAGACGGCAGTTTAAAGAACATTCACACCGTTCAGATGAAACGACAAAACTGTCGGAACTGAACAAATCAGAGTCATTTTTACCTTTGTGAGTTAAACTGTAGATGCATATTCATGCAAACCAGCATCAGTACTCACCCTGATTTTACTGAGCTTCATTTGGATCTTTTTGGAGACAACATTGGCCCAGTACTTTTCTCCCAGGAAGTCCCAGAATATCCTGCCCAGAAAAGCATTGACCCAGGCCTCAGGCTCCGTGGTCTCTTCTGAACTCCTGCGTAACTAAAGGAAACACACGCAGCTACTGTAGCTGGCATTACCTTGACATAAAACTCAACTGATATGAATAAATCATATAAATTAAATGTCTATGCCAAGCTTGGAATGACCGAAAAGTCCATTATTTTTATGGCCATATTAGCCCTTTATGATGTCACACGTTTTGTTGATGACACCTCTTGACCTTCCCCCTTACACATTAATTTTGCCCCATGTTAGTACAATTAAAATGCAGTTATGAAGTTCTATTAACTACATTTCTATAAACTGCTACTTTCAACACACAATCTTTCTCTGCATCAAAGCCACAGCATTGAGAAGCGTGCAGTGGAGCTTTCTCGTAATGTGTAGCAGTAGTTTACAGAAAGCACTTCTTGCCCGAACACACTGTATATAGCTCCAACAAAGCCATTTACACCTGCAATTAACTTGTAATGTGTATCTAAATATCTCGATATGCACAAAATGTGTGTTTACACAAAGCTTAAATGCAATCAATACAACGTGACCACATCATTATAGAAAAACAAACAGCTCAGCAAGCTAACTCCACCTCTTCCTGGTAGTCTGAGCGAGCCCACTAAAAGCTGCAGCACAAGTGGTAGCTGTACTCCTCGTAAAGCATGAATGACACATTCAACGGAATACTGAAATTCACCAAGCTTGTAGATGCAAATACATATAGCGTAGACCATCATTTTTTGTGTAGTTTTAATGCCAGCAATTTGCGTAGTTGTTTGTGCTCATACCTTTCTGGTAGTTTGGGGGCTGCTCTTGGGGCTGTGCTCCGGGCTGTCAGTGGCATTTGGGCTTTTCAGTGGTGCTTGGGGGTTGACATATTTGGCCATATATATATTATAGTCCAACTGCATCTTCTGCTTCATTCCCCGGGTAGAGCCGCAGGAAAAGGCAGAGGAGGTCTCTCTGTAACGAGACTGAGAGAGCTCCTCCAGGCTTCCCCGGCTACTGCTCCTGCTGTCAGCCTCCAGGCCTCCACCAGAGTGGGTGCTGCTACTGCGACTGTGGGAGGGCAAGAAGGCTAAAAGTGTGTGTGGGGGGGATGAGAAGAGTAAGAAGAGGTTATGATATGTGATAACGTGATACAATGAAGCATTAACACTGTTTTAAGTTATTCCAATCAATAAGTCGTATTTCATTTGCATGACACATGCACAACAAACTGTTAGCATCTATTTTGTATTCATGTCTCAGCAACGTCCTGCAACACTCTGAATCAACATGCGTTACAATGATGAAACTGCTGCACCCTCTCTGTGTCTCATTAACACAGAAACAGTGATTTTCAGCACAATTTCTCCGTATATCACCAAAACAGCTCACTATTTACATCCTCTCAGCAGTAATCCCGCTCTTCCTGCATCACCTTTATCACTCCAGCCTCACAGTACAAGTGTTTCCCTTTGAATTGAACCTCATTGTTGCAGGCTTATGTCCCACAGTGTAGACCACTGCTATAATATGCCGCCTCTCTTTGCATGTAATCCCGCTGACCCATTCACACTCATCTGTTCGCTCAGTTCAGGGGATTGGCAGTCCCTAAGCTGAGGCTTATGCACAGATCTGATGTGTGTGCAGTTACATTCTCAAGAGAATGGCTGTTCTGACTGTGTGGAGTAATGTTTGTCTGTGCAAATGCTGTATGTGTGGTGAAAGGGTGGCAGAGACAAATAAATCTATATTCTGTGTATGTTTTACAGTACATTATATAGGTTTATCTGCTCAGACTGAGACTCACCACTCTTGCAGATGCCGGGCAGACTGCCACCTTTACCCTCTGACTTCATTTGGGACGCTAGGAGAAACCTTCGGAACCACTCCTCCTTTTCCCGACCGGTCCTCCCAAACAGGTAGATTGTCAGATCCCCTCCTCCAGAAGCCGGTCTTCTGGGTTCCTCTGTTGAACCGGATGCTTCAGCTTTCTCAGCCTTATCCGTTCGTTCTAGCTTGTCACCGAGCCCGGTTAATTTGTCCTCCCCTGCTTCGGGCCTATCACCCTGGGCTTTGGACATGAAGTCCTCCTGCTTGGCCAGTTCAATGCAAATGGGATACTTCTTGTTCCAAATTCTCTTTCTCGCTAGGCTCTCAGGCATCAGGTAAATCTAGCAGAGAAAACACAGAATTTATATAATCATCCATGTCAAGATCATAAGATCATTTTAGATTAGCAGTATTAAAATGTGGTATTCAAAAAGATGAGAGACCGCTAGTAAGACCCTGAAAATACCTATGAACTTAGGTTGAATTATTAGCCATTATTCTGTTTTGTACTGCATGTTGTATCAGTACATGCAACCTTGTTCAAACGTTTCAAGCCTAAATTCTCGCTGCAGACAACCATATGAGTCTGTGGGGTGTATCACTATAACTGTAGGCAGAATAAATGTACGTTCAGCGACACTTAATGTGTATGTGAACAGAAATCCTACTCCTACAAATGCAAGTAACATTCAGGTCAGAAAAAAAGTCCAACATAATGGGCTTGAGATGACACTTAAGGGAGCAGTTTACATCTACAGAAAGGAGAGTAGGGTAGTTATGAGGATAACCATAATGGCCCCTTTGCTCCATGATATACTGAGAGGAGAAACGTCTTCCTGGTGTCCGGACTTCAAATATGCAAAGTCACACAGTCAGCACAATGCACTAAAACACACAGCTGTGTGCACAGGGTCAGTGACTGTGATATTCGCTCTGCGTTTACACACAGTATGTGACTAAGAAAGGAAAAGCTTTGTCACTGATCAGGACCTATTAGCAACATGCCTTCAGACAAAGACAAATGTGAGGGGACGTGTGCTCCATGTCACTATCTGTTAAGATTATAAGCAAGCACACAAATGCACTGGGGAGCCAATAATATCAACCTAATGTCGTCCCTTGTCTCACACACAGACTCTTTCTTTAGCGTAAAGTCAAATGCATGACTTCTCTCAAATAAAACATCTCTATTTCATTTTTTTACGACGAGCGTCCACCTAAAGCACCCACCTTGCTGTCAGTGAGGTCGTAGATCTTCTGGCTAATGTAGGTCACATCCGGCTTAGGCTCGTTGTGTGTGGCACGGCGGGAGATGTTCCGATTGGGCTTAGAGAGACGCAAGACCGAACCCTCTAGACGGACGTAAACAGAGTGTGTCAGGGTGGCGTGGTACATCTCTGGGTCGTAGCTGTGGATCTCATTCATCCAGCCCTGAATGGATTGTGGGTAAAGAGTTTTCACTGAGACCGAAATGACATTTGGTATTGCAGCACAAAGTCATGAAGATCACCTCGCCAAACACCCAGCACTTAAAGAACACTAAAGAACACAACACTTAACTTAAAGAAAACACAGGAAAATCACTGAATTCTCGCCGATAGATAAAGATAAAGTGGGGCATCTGAAACACTGACTCATTGTTGGTCCACAAAGATAAAAAGGAAAGTTTTTCCCCACTTCTTCTGCCCTGAGCTCTAGGTTCTACCGTTCATTCGCGTGCATCATGGTCTTTATAACCACAAAACCATTTCTTTTGGACTAACTGTCTCCTCTAGCCATTAGGATCTTGTCTGCAACAGCTCGGTATCCACAAAGGGGAAACACACACACACACAAGTGCACAAGCTTACATAACTCCCTCAAACTGCTAAAAATTTCTCTTCTAGAAGAGTTGATACGGCAACGAGTAACTATGAACAGGAAGAAAATGTGGTGCAGCTCTCATCCTTTAATGTAGTTCAAAGCAAAACTGCAGCTGCCACCCACGAAAAGTAATATAACCTCAGTATGTCGCTGTCACTCCCCATGAGGGAGTATACAGTTTAATTCTCATCCAAACTTCTACCTTATCATTCCCAAAGGATGCTCTGTGAGCAAAGCCAATTGAATTGAAACAACGGGGGAAACGTCAGTGCCCGGCTAGTGCAAGAGCATGTGAAAATGATAGTGTGACGAATGTAGAGCCTATACAAAGACGGGGGGCAACAATCTGCCCTTCCTACTACTGATTGTAATCAAGCAGATTTTTAGACAACATATATACTCACTTCTTACGGTCCATAAAACAGAGAGACAGGAAGATAAATGCAACAACCATTCATCACACTGCTGCTATCAACTAGATGTGTAACATCTACAAGGCTAAATCTAATATAGCTTATCTTGACAACTGAGTATATAGGATTTTTTGCAAGATTGCATTTTTGACCTTCCTGTATCTACAAAGAATACACAAAGAGGAGAGGACAGAGACACACCGAGCAAAGGATTAGCAGAGACAACGACCAACAGCATATTGCTACAGGGCCAATTCGTGTCATCTCACCTTGAATATTCCTGGTTCTTTGATATCCACCTGGGCCACATTCCAGAATTCTATCCTTCGCCTCCCTCTCCTAGCCCCTGATGGGGAGCATCGAGGAGAGGACAGCCAAAGAATCAGCAAGGCCAACATGAAGCCAGCTACTATCCCATGCACCACCGCACTTACACAGGGTGGCACTGGGAAGACTAAATACCAGTACACCATCTGCGTTAAGAAAATGAGGCCCGTCACAGGCACAGTCTCCACCTCATCCTCCACTTTCTCCTCGTCCTCGGTATCGAGTTCACTACACAAACCAGTGCTATCAGTGTGGGGCTTCCGGGATCCAGGATGATCCCCGTCTGGTGTCTCTGTGTCAGTACACAACTCAAAGTCTTCACTGTACAGTTCACAAAAGTCCTCGTCTTCTTGTCGAGCTACCAGGGCTGACATAGAGCAGCGGCCCAGGGTGAGGGACGCAGACTTGTGGACAGTCGATGTGGAGGCCTGCGTGAGCGATGAAGCAGGTGCCAGTGAAGGGAAGGAGAAAAAAACTGAGTCAGCGACCTTGCCCGTGGGGGTTTTTTCATCTTCCGTCCCTTCCGTGCCCTCCTCCTCCTTGATGCTGTAGTTGTTATTACTTTCTGCGTGTCCGTTTACTGCTGTCACTCCGCAGAGCTCGGAGGCACTGGAGGACAGGGACTTGGTGCGATGAGTGGCACTTCCAACAGTTCCCACGCCAGACTCATCGCCCATTATCTTACTGAAAAGCTGCAGAGGGTCTGACATTACCTCTGACAACCTCCGTTTAGTGTCTTCTATCTTGGCCTCCACCTCTTGGACTTTGAAGAAAGACCTACCATCTGGAGACATGATGGGGGAAGAAGGGGCCGTCTTGGAGTCTCCCCCTGCTTGAGTGACAATGACGGGAGTGGAGGATAAGCGAGGCTGAGAAAATTGCTTGAAGAGCTGCATGTTACGAGGTGGAGGTCGATGGGACGGCTGTATTTGCTGCTGCTGATGAAGATAGTGATGAAGAGGCCCTTCCTGATGTTCGGCCTTTGATGTGTCCGTGGACAAAGACTTAACAAAAGACTTCATTAAATGTCTGTGGCGTGCATGTGATGGTACAACAGTAGCAGGCGCAGTTGCGGCTTCTCGAGACTCAACGTCATTGGACAGAGATCTGACTAAACTGAGGAAAGGCTTGGGCGATGACAGTGCGGCAGACTTGCATGGTGAGGAGGAGCTGGAGCTTGTGGATGGGGGATTAGCTAAGGGTCTGTCAGAGGGCCAGGAGGAGCTGGCAGTAGGAGTGGAGCATAAGTGGGAGTGGGTGGAGGTGGAGATAATAGTCATGGCTGGAGAAGGTTTGTGTGAATTGCAGTCTGCCGGTTGCACAGGGAGGGTGGTGGATGAAACAGGGAGCACAGCAGCTCCAAAGGAGGCCTCCACCCCTGCGGACTCAAACTGCAGATCCTCTTTTGCCTCCAAACCTGTGGTAACAGCCTGGTCGTCACCACCTGAAGCTTCACATCTCCCGTCACCCTCCGGCCCAGATTTAGACCCAACGGGAACACCGTAAAGCTCCTCCTCCTCATCGTCTTCATCCTTTCCCAAGGCAGAGAAGTGGATGGTGATGGTGTCACGAGAGAGAGAGCGCTGCACCTGCAGCTTTGGGCCGGGGGCATGACGAAGGGGAGGAGTGTCAGCGTGCTGGCCACTTCCCCTGCCGCCGCTGGCCTGGCTGCTCATCACCACCCTGCGCGAGGCACACTGCCTGCAGTGGAAGGGAGGGTGAAACACACACCGCAGCATTGTTAATTTGTTGGTACAAAACATTAGAGCAATAAGGTTAAGAATTCGTTTTACCTAAACCCACACACACACACACACACACACACACACACACACACACACACACACACTCACAGGACAGACGAAAACCACTCTCTATTCATCCTAATGCGAGCACACTGGACAGGTACGTCGATGCTCCCCAGTCCATTAGGCTGACAGACCAAGTGGCTCTAAAGTCTGTCCTCACTTTACCCGCCACCTACTTACTCCGGCTATGACGACGTGACTAATGGGTCACTTCAGAACACACGCGCCTTGAGGAAGAACCTTTCTGCTGCATTTTACTCCATCCTCCACAGGGGGCACACTGACGTTGACTAAATGCTGGGAGGTGAAAGAAAGGTTGGCATCATGCCTAAGGGGGTTGAAAATCATTCTTTCTAGGAGAGAAAAGACGTCTTGTCTTTTCATTTTAAACACAAAAATGTTTAGTTGATGCATTTTAGGCTGCCTGGGGAAGAATATGTGACATATTACCACTTTGTAAATACTTCATTGTTCAGTATGTATAACAAGATGTTATTTAACCATCCAACAGAGCAACACCAGGCAAGTACCTTTGTGCTTACTCAGCCTATTTTCTCACTAATAGCTCAAATACTGTTCTGTCCATTTCATTTGTTGTGACTGTAATTTAATCTTAAATTGTTTTTTAATCAGGCCTTCATGTATTCTTTTATGACCGCTCTGCACTGTGTTATTTCTGTGCTTTATAGTACAAACATTTCTATGAAAATAGCACCAAAACCTAACAACTGCTCAGCTCCAGTGATTACACTAACAAAGCATTTATTGTATAATCTCAGCACAGCAGAACCATAGTAATTCATCACACAGTGATTTCACTGAATGATGCTTCACATTGTTATGACTTTATCTGCCTGCTTATGTTTTCACTTTGCCTAGAGTTTATTATTTCTGGTTAGTATTATCAAAGACGAAAATAGGAACCCATGCACAAAACACACACACACACACACACATTCACACACACTCACATGTGTGAGGCTTTATGCACAGTCTGCTTTGCTTGTCTTAGTTTGATAGTCTGCATTTCTGAGAAAACCTTGGCACCCCTTCGGGCTCTCTAGTTGGCACTGCATCTCCAGAGTCTGTATTTTCAAGGATGGAATAACAGAGCGTTTGATTTTCCCAGCCAGTCATTTACTTGGCTGCACTACAATGGATTTTGTGTGTGTCACTTTGAGTGTAGATGTATGTCGGTGTGCAAGTGTGTTCCTTCTGTCATGGCTGCGCTGGGGGCACAGCAGACTGAATAAAAACAAGTCAGACACAAAGAAAAGAGCAACAAAAAGAAGAAAGATGAAGGGCCACAGGGGGTCCGTAGAGGCTGCAGACGACCTTTCATAGACAGGCTTTTGAAGTGGAATTCACTTAAGACGGCAGAATGGCAAGGATAGGGGAGAAAACACAGATGAGAGAAAGTGATGGAGAAGAGGGAGGAAGCAGAGTGGGGAGACCGAGCCACGGGGAGGGAGGTGGCTGCTGCTGTCATCAAAGCTTGAAGGACAAATTAAAACACTGTGGAGGTTGTCAGGGTGAGCAGAGAAACCTGCTTCCAAGTTTTTCAGGTGTTAGGAGGGTGCAGCCAAAAGATAAAAGAGACACGGCACCGCATGCAATCAGTGTAATTGTTCAGGTTAATAAAGATCACCATGGTAAAAAAAAAGATTAATTGGTTGACATAGAGAAATTTATCATCAGGGTAAATATGAGAGATTATAAAGACAACATGGAAAACTGTCTTTGTGCATAAGAAATATTTCAGTCATTCCAGATATCCAAACATATCTGCATTAAAGGAATGTCTTCTCGTTTTATATTCCAAACCAACATGGTTTAGACTGTGATAGAAACCATTTCTATTTACTTTCATTGAAGCTGGATGCAGTGGGGAATAAAAGGTTATGTAGAGGTGAAGAGGAGGGAGGTACAGATGTATTCATGGTCAACAGTTTGTTCTGCCTTCAGAGTAAACTACTAAAAACCCAAATAGCCCAAAAGTGCTTGTGATTGCTTCAACACACCCAGCTGTGCCTCAAAAAAAAAAAAAATCCACAGTTGTATTCATTTTTTGCTTTTTTCATTCATGCAAAAGCCACAGCTGACATACTGGGCCTGACAGATGCTGCAGCAGATTCCATATGCGCCTCTTCAGTCTCTTTTTTTTTCCCTTTTCTGACCCAGAATCACCTGGTTTCCCTCTCTTCTCTCTGCATTTGATGGATGGCTGGATAATTCTGGACTGTAACCCATCCTGAGAAATATCAGGCCCTGAGGAGGCCTGCTGGAGCGGGAGTGAGCATGTTTCCCCTGCATCCTGACATCGTTGTATAAGCAGCAGAGACTGAGATGCACTCGTTGTTCTTAAGCTTAAACTTAGAAAAGACAATAATAATAATTTTTTAAAAAGTTTATCATTTGGGGAAATGTTCCTTTTGTGGTGACGCTTGATACCACTCTCATATTCATACAATCAAGAGGAGGCTACAGCCATCACCCACAAAATGGAGATTTGACAATTTCTTGGTTTCCTTTGGGTACTCCAGTTTCCTCCCACAGTCCAAAGCACATTATGGATATTGGTGACTCCCCTGTAGGTGCGATGGAGAGTACGAATGGTTTTGTGTCTGTAGTGGCCCTGAGATGTCTGAGGATATTGCTTGGCCAGGACCATTTGTTAAGAAACCCGTAGAACCTCCACAAAGTTCCTGTGTGCAATAGGTCATGCTGAATACGTGCATAAGAAGAAATGTCTAAAAAAGGAATGGAGGACTAAATCAAAAACTATACTAGAATGTCTGTTTAACATTGTTGCCACATAACACTGTCAAATGCACAATTAAAATGAACAGAGCAAATACATACAACTGCTGCTATTTAACGTATTTATCTTCCTTCCCCAAACAGGCGGCGGCTCATAACGCGTCCTGACCAGAGACAGTTAGATTTGCATGTGTCATATCAGCAGTGAAGCTAATTTGCCTCGATGAGAAGTAAGATACAGTTCTTCGTTAAACTGAATTCTTCTGACTCCAAAGTTAACAGTTTTCTACGCTTGAACATTGCAACTAAGTGACATCACCTGACAAACTAACAGATTCAATGCAGCTCCCTCTATAATGGTGGAGGTTATTTTAAGTCATGGGTCAATAGGAAAAAGTCAACAGTGACTTTAGCAGGTGATAACATTTTTGGATTTGAAAACACACTTTCAGTAATTGGTTTAAATTGCAGACTTGCAATGAGCATGATGTGCGTTCGATCAGTATCTGCATCATGATGTCGTTTGTTGGTATGTGTGAGGGTCTTGTTTGATTCCAAATTTCCCCATTCTGTCAAAGTTAGGCCATCCTTTTCTATCCTTTTCTGTGCCAGAACCGCCGTCGGCATTGCTGTAGCTGCAGACAATGAAAACCCTGAGTTCCTGAATGCTTCTCTTTAAGTAATAGTGTGCTGATGTGATTAGATGTGTCAGCAGGTGCCGAGAACAGGCTTGATGTGACCTTAGCCCAAGATTGCCTACCAAATTTCCACAGAGGGAAGAGCAAATAAAAAAAGCCTGTTGAGGAAAAAAGAGGAATGAGTCCTGGCGTCAGGAGTGTGGTGAGTGGATGACTGTGTGAAAAATGGGGCAGCGGGAAACCGGAGAGCAGGTCCAGAAAGAAGCAAGTCGGCAAAGCATTAAAAGGAGAGGGTGACAGCAGGAAGATAGATCGGGCGAGACAGAGAGATTGGAGATGAACACGGAGAAAGAAAAAGAGAGAGAGAGAGAGAGAGAGGTGGAGGGAGCAGTCGATTGTCACTAACAACACACACACACACACATGCAGAGAAGCTTGAGATTTCTCACTAACAAGTGTGCACACACACTGACACATGTATCCCCAAGAAATTTGCTTCTTGAGCTCAAAAGCCAAACAGTCGCTTTTTAGGGGTTGGCTGCAAACGCAAACTAATACAGAGCATGTGTGTATGTGGGGAAAGCAACTAAGGCAGGTAGAGGGAGAAAAACTGAAAGAGGACACAGAGACACGCGAGACCTTGTCCTCCTGCACATCATAAGCCACCGGCATATAGTCATGTACCAGCAGAGAGCAGGTAAACACACTTTGTTTCATGCCTTACTGTTCTCTCCGGGGAACGCAGGTCGTAGTCATCACCAGCACCCTGGTTACACCACACACACACACACACACTCAGTACACTTACATAATGAATTAGGCGAGGGCCACTGAATCAAGATAAGGGAAGAAAAGACATGATCTCCACGGCTGTTTGTTGTAAAACACAATGAGACAAGTCAAGGAGAAATGAAGCACTCGAGAGCAAAAGAGATAAACAGAGCTGAGGAAAAAAAGCATGTTCCTGGGCATCACATCGTCTCTTAACTACACACTTGTCTCCTCACGGCAGCAGGAAACGAACGGCTGAGCTGATTTGTTGAGGTGTTAGGCTCATAACACCACACTGGCCACTTGAAGCACTCACTGGAGGACAGACAGAGGAATAAATGATGTGGATGGAGAAAAGAAAGAGAAAGGACAAAACCCCAAGGGATTGTGGACTTTCCAGGGTAAGATGAACAATATTTTGAGCACGACTGCTCTTTCAACTGCAGGTATCTTCACAAGCCAGTGGAAATGATTTGTTTGACCAATAGGTGGCAGAACATTTTATGTCAATATTTGATCTTCACAATCTTGAAAATATTGAAACGTTGCTTACTTTCAATGACTATTTTCACTAATTAGTGTACGGAAGATTGTGTCTTTCATGAAAAATTTCCAGAGCCCAAGATGATTTTATTTGGGCTTATTACTTGTTCTTCCTGGCCAAATGTCCAAATCCAAAGGTATTTAATTAACATATTTAACACATTTTTGCATCCAGGACATTGTAAAACACTGCAGTGTCAGTGCATTTTGATCATTTTGTCCGGACGAATCAACCTTGGTTGCCAATTAGTTAATCTGCATTTTGACTGCACTGAATATTTAAATAATATGCCTTTAATGTTAGCTGAGAAAAGATGAAAAAAGAGCCTTTCATGTTGACTCATATGAATCATTACTATAAAATGTGATAAAACGATTTAAAAAATGGCAAAGAAATTTGAACTTCAAAGCAGGTTTTACAGACTGTTTTGATGTGGCCTTTTCCCAACATCATATTTACAGTGAGCAACACCGACTGTGTGATACTCACTATTACTGTGTATTGTGTCAATACGACTCTTGGACTGATATATTTGTGTAACAGCAGCACAAATCCACTCAAACCATCAGACGGCCGCATCAAAACACAGAGTGCAACACCGTCGTGCTTGAGGACAGTTTGGTGAGCTTCAACAACCATCACAGGAAACGCCGAGTAAATGTATGATGGCGAGCATCACTGCTCTGAATCATGCAGCCCTGTCTTCAAGGAAATATTCAAACAATAATAAATCAACAGCACTCACTTACAGAGACGCTGGATCAAACCGGTTTTCTTCACCTTATTTCTGTAACCCAGAATCCACCATCAACACGTCAAACATCAAACCTCGCCATGCAGATGATCGGGTGGTTGCCATGCCAACAGTGAAGCTTTCATCTTCTTCCGCGCTCATCTCTGCATTCTTTTGTTTGGCAGGGCAGATCGTGCCTCCCTGAATAACCTTCATCTCCTAGGAGTGTATGTTTATTAAGATGTTCAGTGAAAGGCTTTCTGTGTGTGTGTGTGTGTGTGTGTGTGTGTGTGTGTGTGTGGGATGCATTCAAGTTAAACCAAAGCAAAAAGAAACCTCACTTCTAAGGCCTCTCGAAGAAAAAGAGCGTGTTTGTGCATCATTTAGCTGTTTTGAGGAGGAAGCTCTCAAACATGAAAGAACGGCTGATCAATTAATAACATCTAATTACAGTTATCAGCATCAAAACATTTTCTCCTGAAATCTTCAGCTATTCACTCCAAAGTGTTGAGATAAAAACATGCTCATTTTCGTCATTACGCGCTTGCTCAAGTAGCGCCACATGGGTTTCAGGCGTCGCTCCAATAAATCAGGGATTTTGCATCGGATATCGATGTCTGGAGCCGTCTAACACGATTTGACAGTTTAGGAGATCAAAAGGCGGATAAATGCACAATCCTTACTGAACACACAAATACACAAGCATCCAAATATATTAAGCAATTCATAATCTCTGTAAAAGCTGCTTGACAGCCTGCAAACAGCTGCAGGGTTTGGTATTAGTCATAATCTACCCAATTACATGACGAATGAAGGGAGGCAGACGTGGGGGGTAAAGAGAGAGAAAAACAGAAAAACACCAAGTGAATATATTTACAGAGAAAGATTAATATTATAATCCCTGTCTGGTCAGGAGGTGGCCTATAAAACTTCTAGTGGTGCTGCTCTGCAGAATTGTGAGAGACAATATATTATGTGTATTCAGTAATAAGACCATAAAAGTATAACAAGAAGATAATAACATGTGGCAAGTAAGATTAAAGCAAAACAAAATATGAGAAAGCAAAATAAAATAATTTTTGTGCATTACTGTGTAAAGTCCCCTCAGGCCTTCAGGGCTTTAAGAAGAAACTCTGAAATCATATTTACATTTTTGGTTGTGCGTTGTAGTTACTCCCAGCGTCAGCACTGTCTGACAGACCGACATCATTATGAGATTCTAGGACACGAATGCAGCTCCAAATATCGGATCCATTTATGTTTCCCTCGTTTTTGACAGTGATGCTCTACACAATAGAGGCATCAGCACGGAGAGGGGACACAATTAGCATATGAGTTACACACAGTAACAAAGGGTGGATTTCTCACAGTGCTTCTGCCAGAGCGAACACATCATCTGAGCTGCATTTAACGGCCCTACGCCTTTGATCAGACGGAGCCAGCAGTACTAGTGGTAAGTCAGAGCGGGTGATGCATGCGACCCGTTAGCTCACTATCAAAGAAAGATGCACATGAAAAATATTACGAGTAATAACAGTGCAACAGGAGAAAGTCGTACTTCACCTAAATCTGCAGAACACATTCTGAAGCGGAGTAGTAGTTAAAATGAGTGGGTGCCGAGTGATCAGGATGCCAATGTAGGCTCTCTCCAGAAGTGTGAGACCAAACTCACGTGTCCACGCTGAAGATGAATCATTTCAGCACTGATCATTTCTGAATCCTCTGTAGTGAAAACAGGCTGATGGAGACAGAGTTAGATGGAGAAAGTCACATTCAAAGAATTAAGGCTGGCGTCCTACTTTTTTTTCCTTAGTAAACTTAATTTCAGTTTTAATCTGTTGCATTCAGCCTCCAGCCCTTTGACTTTTTGAAAGTTCTAAGAGATGCTAAAAGTTGCTTTAAAGGTTCCTAGAACATGTGGTCTCTGTGGATATTAGAAAAAGGTGGAGTGGGTTTGGTTTGGTTATGGTTTGGGTCTAAAAACATTCATTTCCACAGAAGTTGACAGCTTCTGGCTGCGGTTTAAGGACAACCACATGTTGGTCCTCTGTCATTATTGTCTGCACCCTAGTGAATATCTACAGCATATCAAAATGCATTATAGTGCTTGT
This sequence comes from Channa striata, assembly GCA_033026295.1. NCBI lineage: Eukaryota > Metazoa > Chordata > Actinopteri > Anabantiformes > Channidae > Channa > Channa striata. The sequence continues at coordinate 17,158,343 of CM065180.1, read as the reverse complement.
GTTCGCTATAAAGAAACACGTCATGCATTGCAATGATGCTGCTCGATTATGTTTTGAAAAAATCATACATGCCGCAAAACTCATGCATGCTGAGTGCACGGAGTGCATTCACTGTGTCAAATCTCTGTGTATGATCTAGTTAACAAAGACTTCCTCCTTCCTGTCTAATGTTGGCTTCCTGTTTGGCAAGATCGCCACAATAAGAGCAAAGCACCACCCATTACTCTCCATTTAGTGTGAAGACAAACAAATGTATCTGCAGAATGAGTCCTTTTCCCAGCTGAAGTGCTCATAGGACAACTCAGCTGTGAAACGGAGTATGTCATCTGTCAGTGTGCGGTTATTATATTCATAGGTGAATAGCTGAACAGTCAGTGTATACACACACACACACACACACACACACACACACACAACGACCATGTCAGAAGCCATTAGAAGTGACACTTGTGGCGGCTCATCAAAGTGACAAGAGCTGATGGCTATACCACTGGCTAAAAACGTGTGTGTTGTGTGGGACACACACATGTGCAGGACATATGTGAATGCATTAACGAATGTGTCCTACCATGTCAAAACACTATCAGCATCACAGCCATATTCCGTGTGACTTCTTCAAATTCCGTTTGCTTTATTCCGATGGCAACCTTGGCTAAACACAAATGCTACATGGCCAAAAGTATGTGGGACATCTCAGTCCAAGGCAGTGGACAATAATGTGCTGCATAAATAGTCTTCACATTTCTGGGTAGTTTTTATACAAGATTTCAAACACGTTCAGCAACCGGAGCGTAAAAGAACAACAGGTCTCTGATATTGCCAGTGAGGTTTAGGACAAGGTCCTCCAAAATAATATTTGATTTATTCAACTTTGATTCAAAGGAAACGTTCGAGTGATCACCTGTCTGTAAACACGGAAAATAAAAGTGAAAGTGATGCAATGAGAGTAATAGTAGATATTATGGCATAACTACAAATGGGTTTTGATATTTAGAAGCAGCTGTTACAGACGAGTAAAACTATACTCTACTACGTTCTAGCACCAGCGTTTGTGTTTCAATGGACTAAAACATGTATCTTCTGTTCTCTACAACATAATCCCACTTCCTTTCTCTTCATTCAGATGAAACAGTTTTATCTGACACAGTTCTGCTTTGGTAATTAGTATTAATAGTTACCGAAATGTCAGGAGCCACATCTTTTTGGTCTTTTTTCTTCTTGGTCTTGCACAACTACTGCAAATATCTTATTTTTCAAATATACAAAACATACACAAAATGAACAACACACTTGAAAATTACCTGCATTCTTTTGCGCACCGTTCCCATTTTAAAACGTTTCGTCTGATCTTACATGTCTGAAAAAGTTTGTAACTCCGAGCTGTAAAACCCAAGCTGGTCGCAAGAATTACAATCCCACACGCGCACATGGAAACGTACAGGTCGACGGCGTCCCGCCCTTGACCAACACAGCACGGATCTAAAGGGACGAAGGTTTAACTGCTGACTCAGAGGCAGCTCGTCAGACACCGTTAAGCTGAATTTATTTTAACTTTGAGCAAACTGTGAGCTGCAGTACAAACTGACACATGGAAACATTAAGTTACATCCACTTATTCAACTGTTGGTTGGTTTATATTGTGTTTTCAGCTTTGCAGTGGATCTCCAATAATACAGAAGGAGGACCTTGTGACAGACAGCGTGCCATCAATCCCCTTTTTATCCACAAACAATGGCTCATTCAGACGGTTCAGCTGCCACTGTTTGCTTTTATCCTCACAGCAATTTGTCTAATTAAGCTTGAGACAAAAGTAAAGTCCCTTTAGACTTGCTGGCACAAACCCCTTGATCTACAAGCACACCTCAGCATAGGACAGAGATGCTCGTAAAAATAATAATAATAAAAAAAAAGAAGCAGCTTGTAAAACAGTGTGAGAAAGTGCGCAAATATTGCATCAAAACAGCTGTGTGTGTCTGTAAGGAAGTCAAATGTGTGAATGAGGTTTGGGATTGGGACAGAGTTATAGAGAATTATATTACATATTTTAAATAGAGCACTACATTCTTTCACCTAAACACAAACACACACAGGAACACACAAGGTCGAGCGAGGGGAGAGCGCCTTACCTTGAGACTTTAGAGGCATTCAATCCCCTGCAACACAGCCTGATCTGACACACACAGCACAGCCATGGATCATGGTGCTAACGTGCCTGTGAAAACAGACACCGAGGTCTAAATTTGTGTAATGGGAAGAAAGAAAGCGACATAATGAAATGTCACATTGTCACCTGACACAGTTTGTGCAGTTGTTATCCACCAGTCTAATGTCAAACCTACGTTGCTTTTCTGGGAAGTAACATGGTGTTTACAGCTTCAATAATGAGTTGAGTGCTTTTCCTTGGTCACATGACTGTGACCTCAGTATCTTTGAAGCTGTGGTTGTATCAGCTGCGTTCTTCACTCATTTCTGCCCTTTTCTAGACAATCATTCAAAGAACTGAGAAAACAAAGCGGCACTAAAGATGTTCTGACACATAAATCTACATCTCTCAGCACATAAAGGTCGCACAACGCGAGGTGACGTGGAGAATGGGACATTTCACTCCTGCCAAATCTCAATTCTGGAGAATGTTATCAGTGAACGTGTTCCCATCGAGAGGCGGCAGTTCACACGAGGACACTGGGCAGAGACTTCCTGCACATCATCTCATCAACAATGTGATACGCGCCTACAGCAGTGAGCTGTGGCTGGCAGAAAGAGGGTATTTGGTGAATAGGTGACACCGAAGAAAGTGCAAAGGACTGAGGAGGTGTTTGGCTGTGAGGCTGTGGCCTGCGGACTCCTGAGGAGGAGAGAGGAGGAGAGGAGACCTGGCTGCTCACCTACAATAAACCTGTTTCACATGGCAACTGTATCACCTGCAGCATCAGTCCACACAGATGTGATGTAGAACAGCTGTCAGAGGTGCACAGCTTCATTTACACACTTAACATTAATCCTAAATCTTAACTCTCCATCAGCCCCTTTGTCCTCCTCGGCGCCTTTAGTGACACATCCCGGGATCAAACGGCTGACACCCTGACACGGCTTTAATCTTACCGCGGTCGTCACAGCTTCATCCGCAGGGCCGCTGCTGCGCTCGCCGTCCACGGGCTGACAAGCTGACGACGTGCGTAACACGGCGAGGATCCCGCTGCGTTTGTCCGCAGCCCGGAGCGGAAGGAAGGAGCCGAGCCGACGCCGCCTCACGCCGCAGACACACGGGCTCTGGCTCTGGGCGTGTGTGATGATGTTGTGGTGGTGAACGGTGGTGAACGGTGGCGGACGGTTAGCGCCGCACGCCCCCTTCCTCGTCACCGAACCGGACGTCTGGCATCGCGTCGTCGCCGACCCGGTGGCTCATGTTTTATTGTGTTGCAGCAGGACAGTGTTGAATTGCGTCACGGCGTCGCAGCGCGTCCGTCCGTCGCCCCCGTCTCCATCTTAGCGGGGCTACAAGTGAGCGGAGGGGGGGGGGGTCACTAAAGTTCAGCACGGTTCCCCTGGTCCCGATAACACTGACTTTAAAATAGATCCCCTGGATCCCACTGGTCCAGGTGCTCGTTTTCTGTCCGTCCGTCTGTCTGTCTGTCTGTCACTCTCCATCCACCCGAATTTCAGCTGATTTAAATCTGCCTGGCGTCTGCGTGGACATGCTGCCACCTACCGGCCGGACAAGGTTACGGCAAGAGAGACGTGAGTCCAGGTGAGTCTCAGCTGACGTTTGAGTGCGGAGCCGCTTCTGCTTTCAGCTGGTGTCAGTTTAAAAAAGGAGATTCACAGATCGTCTGTAAGTGATGAATCCGAAAAGATGAAGACACACAAAAAGTAAAAAAAAAAAAAAAGTTAAGAGTTCTCTATCTTAACCTGGCCTTGCCTTTTTCTTTAAGAATCCAATTGTTATAAAAGTAACTAGTAAAGGTCGTAATAGTTCAAATGTTTTTAAGGATTATTTTTATTTTGATTAGATTAAACTGATCAGCTGCTTCTAGTAGTGCAGCTGTACTGGGTTCAAATTTTAAGTTATAGTGTTGACCAGACAATTTGTGTATGTACCTTCATTTTTTAGGATCAAATTACATATAGTGTTAGTGACGATGTGAATGTTATTATCACATTCATAGTTCTAGTGAATGAATAAAAAAAACCCTTATTTAGGCACCAGTCTACACATTTAAATATTTAAAGTTATGGAAAAATAATAAATATGAAATATTAGATCATAAATGATGTGTCTTTTTGATAATGTTTATGATTTATGATTGTTAAGCAAAGTATGATCCACAGGACCGTGGATACTTTGGTATTCGACTGTGGTGGATCCTGGCCTGGAAAACTAGGAGCAGCAACATTGTGTAGCAGCGCCCCCTTCAGGCTGCAGCCCAACAAACCACTTCAGCCTGACTCTTGTAGATGTGATTTCTAAAACACTGCAAAGAGGAGTCTGGATTTGTTGTTTCTATTCAGCAAAAAATTAATAAATAATGAAAAAAAAATGGACAAATCACAAGGAACTATTAAAACTATGAAACTGGGTTCTGTCCACCCTCCTCCTGTGGTCTAAACTTTTTAATGTCATTCTTGCCCAGTATTTTGGGGCATTGTATTGCTCCAGTGCACTCGGTAGATGAGAGACGAGGGAAAGAGTTAACTGAGGTCACCGGTCAGGCTTGAACTGAGCACATCACAGTTTACAGATGTAAACCCAAAACTAGAGAGATTGTGTGTTTTCATAATCTGAAAGGCCATAATCAGGACGTCATTACCCAACACACATTGTTTTATAAGACCATGGATGGAGAAAATTACCAAGGGATCGCTTTTGGCTAACCAATCTATTATCTAGACATTTGAAAATCACAGTTGAGGTTTTGTTTTTCGATACATAAAAACTAAACGAAACTGCTTTTGCTGATGAAGATCATGTCATATGATCAAATGGCCCAGAACAGAGTCTAAATGGACCTTGTGGTGAGACTGTTTTTTCAAATGCTGTCTCCAAGGTTAAGCCTGAACTCATGAGAAGTCCTCATAAAAAAAATGAACATTTAAAACTCAGCCTGCTGATGAAGAACATACGATGTGATCAGACAAGATCAGACTCCGACAATCTTCTCCCCTGTCATATTATGTTTTTTTTAATGACATTTATAAGGTAATACTGAAAAAAGATCCCACATCTGCACCGTAATGAAGACAACGTGTTGCTCATGGCCTGTGATGTGCATATTGATGATGGATTCATGGTGTACACGTTTTGTTCAACAATACTGTCTCCGTATTGTTGTCGCTAATGTGCACTTGGATGGAAAATGAGAAAACTGGGTCAATTACCACTTATATAACAGGGGTTTGGCCTTTTTGTAAGGTTTCAGTAGCTCCCTCTACCTCTCAAAAGTTATTTAACAGAATGATTCACATCAAAGCACTCAGGACCCCTGCTGCTCCACTCAAAGGCCAGACAGCCCATCTCCACTCTGACGCTCTAATACTCGTCCCTTTATGAAGTTGGTGAAACCCACTCCGCACTAGATCACTGCAGATGGTGGGTGAGGCTAATAGCTGGAAAAGTAGCACAGACCGCCACCTCACTTGGACTCCTTTGAACTGAACTGTATGCAGATTGAACAAAGGGGGGCAACCATATGCATGTTCATTGTGTATTTGACAATCTCTGCGTATGTATGTGTGTGTGTGTGTGTGCGCGCGTCCTCGTCCTTATCCTGTCACAGCAGGGGAGCGACATGAAAGACTTTCTACAGTGTTTGATAATTGCAAAGTCGTCTGTTCCGACTAAACAGCATAAGAGACGACAGCCTCATCAAGACACGCTTGAATCCAGACATCATGTCTTATGTGTGTGTCAACGCTCTCTTGTGCACACACACGCATGCACACACGCATGCACACAAGCATACAGATGTGCACACACCTTTAGGGGCTGACCAATGAACAGTCTTGACTGTGTAAAAGTGCACATAAGTGTGTACAGGGCACTTTTCTCTTTTCCACACAGGCCTTTCTTTGTTGTGTGTAACCTTTTGATCTAAATGAAAAAAAAAAAAAACACATCAGGGCTTAGGTAGTCCAATGTGTTCAAGAGGGGAGGTTATGCTAAAAAGGTTAGAGGGGGGTGAGTTGCCACCTTTTCATGCTACCTCTCCTCTGTTCAGCTTTATAGCAAATGTCAACGCTGATAACAAAGCCTCATTTGCATATCATAATCCCCGTCTCTCGACCTTCTGATCAGGTGTACTTGGAAGCATGGCTGTGTTCTTTTCAAAAAGAGAAAGAGATAGAGAGCACGAGAGGGGAAAAAAAAAAAAAAACTCTGCACACTTTGAAAGCTGTTTGAAGTTCTCTGCCAGAGTTCAAATAACACTAAAACATGTGCATGGCACTGAGTGGCTGATTTGTATTAAAAAAGAAGAAAGGCGGAGGGATGGAGGGATGAAAGGAGGTCACAGAGGGTAGACTGGGGGAACTTTCTGGAGCTAGCGAGGCCAAAATCCTTTGAATCTCATGTCACTAGAGAAGCAGGCCCCTTTGTATTCAATCACTGAACTTAACCATGATGCGTAAGTACTCCGACCCCACAAACTTAAAGTATTTATTCCCAAAGTTGAATTTGTTTAGTATTACCGGTGGAACAGTATCGAAGCAACTTCTCCTCATTCTCACTTTTCTACTAAACCAGCTGAGCAAAAATTCCCTGCCAAGCTTCAAAGCTGTTGCTGTGTGTGCAGAAGGAGAAAAGGAGGCGTGGAATAGAAGCTCCCTGCAGAGGTCAAGGTGTGTGTGTGTGTGTGTGTGTGAGAGAGAGAGAGTTATTAGCAACTCTGCATGTCATAGCAACAGATCCAAAGGTCACAGACCACCCCAGCTGTGTGTTCACACACTTATTATCCACCATCACCCTGATCAACAGTGGATGGACTGTTCATACAGCACAGGGATTGGACGGCTACCAATACACCATGTTTCTGCCCTTTCCCGTGGTTTCTGAATCTGATTTGTGAAGACCAGACGTCCATTCTCATGTGTGAAGGAGGCCTCCAGCAGAGTTGCTTCAGCTCCTTCGCATTCTCATAGTCCTCGCTTTGGCCTGAGTTGTAAAGCCAGGCCCTGGGAGTCACCCGCCTCCACTCTGATCCACTCAGCCCAGCTCTGCACACAGGCTGCCCTGCCAGCTCCTTTATCTGGGCTGCTGCACACCCAGGGCGGGTAAAGGCAGAGTGACAGTTCCCCGCTGCCCGCAGAGCCTCCGTCTCATTTCTCCCTGGAGTTGCCCGCAGACCCTCTCAAGCTTTTCAATCTTCGAAGCAACTAGAAGGAGATCCCCCTTCTTTTGTCATCTATCCGTGGAACGGAGAAATGTGAGCGAATGAGAAAAACAGCAGAAGAAGGGCCAAGCTGTTGTTGGTGGTGGTGGAGCTCAGGCCTAGCCAGGAGCCACTTGTGAAGGCCTGGGTATTAGGACCCACATGGTTTGTTTGGAAAGGCTTCTCTAGGGGCCAAAGTGGGATTACGTTGCAGATTGTAAGTTCCCATGGAAGAGGCCTATACCAGTGAGGGCTTTGGTGGGTGGGTCTCAGGTTGGGGGCCATAGAAGAGGTCTTTATGAGTTTGGGGTCTGCCTGAATGGAAAGGGCCAACTCCCAGCATGCTAGTCCTCCATATTAGATGGACACAGAGAGGCTATTGAAGTTACCCAGACATCCCCCCTTTATTTCTTTCCTTTTCTCTCTCTCTCTCTCTCTCTACTCGTGGAGGCTTAGCTGTTTGCCAGTCAAGAAAAGAGTAAAAGCTCTGGGAGCTGAAATGATTCTTGTTTTCATTTTTATGATGAAAATAATATCTGCAATTTTCAGCAGACACAATATGATATGAGCGTGATGTAAAGCTTCAGTTAAGTTTTAACAACAGCGTCTCACGTTGAAGCCAATTCAGTCACCTTGAATTACTTCAGTTAAATTTAGCTGGAATTTAATGAGCTGAAATCCTTGTAAAATCAGGTCATTTTTAAATTACTTGAGTTACAAATACATTTAATTTCATTAAGAGGGCTGGTTGGCGAGTCATTTATCTTACAACTAGTAATAGAGATAAGAAAAATGTTAGTTGCGACATTAACAAAGTTATAGATGTTTCAGTATCAAGAGGCGTAAATTGTCATGATAAGACTAACAACAATAAGTACTGAGTGAAACGACTAAAAGACAAAGAGAGAACATACAAAAAAAATAAAAATTGGTCGGGACGGACCTGAGGGACCTTGATTGGACGCCTTTAAAGTGGCACCCATATGTTGTTTTCCCTAACGTGTGATCAGATCCTGGAGAGAATCACTTAAAGTTGTCAAAGACAGGAGAAACCCCATGGAGGGATTTAATGTGAGAACAAGAAGCTACTTAACAAGACTCATACATCTGGAAAAACATCTTGCAAGTAGATCATCAAGTTGAATTTATAAGTTAAAAGACACATAGAACTTAAACGCATTCAGAGTTTTGTTAATATTTCAAGGCATAACAAAGCAAATAGTTTAAAAGGCCTCTTATAAAACCTAATTAATCAATCTGAAGATATTTTGAGACTGTGTTGCTTTATATTCTTCAGGCAAGAGCTTATAGTTACAATTAGACCTTGGGTCCGACATAAATCAAATCAAGCTTTATTTGTATTGCCCCAGATCACAAATTTGCCTGAATGGGCAAACAAAATATTTTCCTATGATATGATAAACCCCATAAATCACATAAGGGCAAACTCTTTCATGGGAAAACAAACTGAAGAAACCTCGGGAACGTGGGACAAGGTCCACCTGGTGGCACGGCGCGGTCAAAATAACTTCGGGCTAAGTCTTGGGTGGATTTCAGAAAGACTCCAGCCTCCATCAGCCTGCATGGCTCCCCAGTGAAGACTGTCCACTGTTTTCTGCTTCACTTCGTCTTCGTCCACTGGGAGCAGAACATCGGCTCCTTAAAGAAGGCACAACGGGGGATGTAGTTCTTGAGGCAGCTGAAGACGTTCCACCTCGCAAAGTCAGTAATGGGGAAACACTTCCACGCTGCCATCTTCTCCATCTGGCACAAGGACAAGAGCAAAGTATTTGCTCAGCTGAGATTTGTTGCAATCTGCCATCGCTGCAGGACGCTCCACACTCTGACCCTTCGACTGTGGACAGAAACTGTTTGAAATCCTCTCTGGCAGAAGGCTGCTGTCCATTAGGATCAAAAACTCAAGCCACAAGAAGAGTTTCCTTCAGACTGCTGTTGACCTCATTATCAAGATCCACTACTGATGTGCTGCTCCTTTGTTTCCTTATACGCGTCTCAGGGTTTACGCCTCTACGGTCTGTGTGTAAGACACATGACCGTGTCTTTTTGTGTGTTTTCTCAATTTGTACATTCTCCTACTTTTTGTAGCCGCTCACCAAGATACATTCATTTAAAGGCCGCCCCACAAGCTAATATAAAGCCAGTATGGCTAAACAGATTTACAAAAAAAGGTTAAGGTTTTCTATGAAACTGTATTAAGATATTGTTTTAAAAAAATAAACTTTTTCCTATCCTGTAGTGTTGATCTATTGGTCATGTGAGATGCTTCAATGGTAGAATACACCTGAAAAACCTGCATCGCTTTGGATTCCAAACTTTAAAGGTGTTTTGCACAATTGAAAGAGCGGAAATATAAACTGTTTCAGTTATGTGGAGCTCATAAAATAAAATTATGATGAATACGTTTCTCTTAACTTGCTTCAATACTTTTAGTTTCCATGAGAAATACAGCAGTCGAGGCTGTGGGAGTTTGTTACACCCGTCACTAGCAGAGCCTCTATAAATCAGCGTCGTCGCTCTCCAGATGCCTCTCGCCCTCCTCTCCCTCCTGCCCTTCAATCTCTCCTGTCACCTACAGGCCGCCCTCCAACCCCCCTAGCACCCCATCCGTCTCTGTCTGCAGACCAAACAGCCTTGCCCCCCTTCGACTCGTCCCCACCCCCCTCCAGCCATATCCCTTTGAGCTGTGCCGCTGCAGTGCATAAATACATAAATCTGGTGTCAGCGTATGGACGTGTACGTCAACGCGCGCGCGTGCGTTTGGGTAGGGGGTGTCGACATATAGACGATGGGCCGGCTACCCCACAGGCAGACCCCTTTCATGTGTCACCAGATCACAGATGCTCAGTGTTTACATACCAAACTCATCCTGACACATAACCGGAGCGCCACCCCCGAGCCCCCAAACACACGCCCTCTATCCCAGTCATATGCCCAGAACCTGTGACCCTGACTGGGGAAGCTCAGGGACAAAAGCTGAGAGTAAACCTGGAGGTGGTGGTGCCAGACTGGCTCTCTCCTCTAACCCACTTTGGCAGACCTGATGGGAGACGCAGCCTGAGGTCAAAGGTCAAAAAGGCCATAACACAAGTCAGCTAACCTCCATTAGTTTGGCTCCGACTTAGCTGCTCTCCCTCAGGACACACTTGATTTAATATTTTGTGATTAAAGCAATTTGAATGTCAAGTCAATGGACACATCTTTACATTGTTACGGAGGATTCATGCCTGTGCTTCCGTGGCCGAGAGAGAGAGTCATAGTCATAAAACCTCTTTGAAAACCTGTTCGACTCAGGATCCTGATTCTCGGGAACAATGTGAATGTAAAAATGACCTGTGTAAATGAGCTGACCCGCACATTCCTGTTTGTTTCCCATAAAACAATAGCAGTCAACATAATGATGGAGTATGGACTTTCTTTTTTGTTTGTTTTGCAACAAATAATCTCCAAAACGCATCTAAAAATTTTATGCTTTTTACCAAACATAGAACTTTAATTTCTGCTTCCTGTTTTTTGTAATCTTATTATGAAACTAAGTGAAATTGTGGACAGAATGCAGCAAAGTGTAGCAGAGCACAGTGGAGACGGGAGAGCGAGTTGGCCTGAGTGGACCAGATTGGACTGGTTTTATGCTTTCATACTAAGCACCAGCTTAAATGCATATTGTAACTTTAGAGTTCTGCGCTAATAACCATGAATCCAAAAATGAGTACAAAGAAAAGAGCAGAAAACAACAAAGCTATAAGGAAGCATTTTATCATGCAGTGTTAAATTGGGTGTGACTATGAACAACTTGAAGGCCCTCAAAAAGCACACACACACACACGCACACACAAACACGCACACACGCTCACACACACACACACAAACACGCTCACAAAAAAGTAAATTAACATCTAAAATGCTCCGACTCATTTCAACTGTTCACTTCAAACCATCGTCAGGCCTCTAATGGGGGCCAAGTTCAAAGCTTCACTAGACTCCTGCTGCTTTGCAGAGATGGAGGAGCAGCACTTTCGTCTCCCTCTCCCTCCCTGTTTGTTTATCCTTTGCTTTGCACTCGTTCAACCCTCTCTGTTTCTGCTTCGGTCTCTTACGTTGCTCCCCTCCTTTATTCTTCATCCCGTTCTTGGAGAACACTCCTCACTTCACTTAGCGTCAGCTGCATCTCCTTTACTTCTTTTTTCTTTCCTGTCTCTGGCCCGATCCTGCCCCGTCTCCTGCTCTTATTTCCTTTGTCAATATTTCATTCTGTGGTATTTTGGCCTCTCTGCAGCCCTCTTGTTCTTGCACGCTCCCTTTTTGGTATCTGAATCCAGCTTTCATCAAATATGCCGGTCTTTCAAATCTGACAGACATTGATCAGGACGCAGCAGCGGGGATGCTGTCCTGGTGAAAGTTTGTGCACGGGGCCCCATCTAACCCTGGATCTAAACCGAGCCTTGAACAGCGAGCTCTCCAAAGACGACCACTGGTCCGAGATAGACAGTTGCTCGTGCGCTGCCCTGCAGATATCTGCCAGGATCAAAAACCCTCCCGTCTCCCCCTCTTCCTCTCCTCTCGCCTCCTTCTCTCCTCTTTCTCTCCCTCTCCCCCCTTACTCTTTCGAAGATGGCACTTCCACAAATGTTTAACTCCAGCTATCTGCTCATTAAGAGGTCTTCAAAGCTTTCCATTGATGTAAAAGCATCTATTTGAATTTGTAATCACCCTTTGCTGTACGGCTGCTGTGCTCAGCGTAATTTCCCCTGGATTTTCTGATAGCTGGCTCAAAGAGCTAACAACCCGTTTTCTCCTCTCTGAGTAGTGGGAGAAAGAAAGGAGAGGACTTTATCAAACTTTTGGAAGCAGGGAGGTGCACATTTGAGAAGGCCTTGGGTTTGTTTATATATGCTGACAAAGGAAGTAAGAATATATAGGAATTCACTCTGCCGACATCGCACATAAGAAGATAAGAGAAGTGAGAAAAACCCACTAGAGCTGGATAAGGTTTGTTTGAAGATTAAAGTTCCATCATCATCATAAGCTGGGCTATTTTCTTGAAAGATACTTAAATAGCCCAGAAATTGGTTTGTCTATAGGGAGCGCCTTTAAGTGATATGGCCTTTAATGGTAGGTATTTTTTAATACTCCACCACCCAAAACTTAAAGGTGTCGCAGGCTGTGAGAAAATACACTTTGCCCACATGATGAATTTGAAAAGAATGCCAAGAAACACCTTCGGTAGCGACCTGTTTGCATATTTAGCTCAAACATCCTTTGCGCGCTGAGATGACGGAGCGCCAAAGTCTGTCACTCCACCGCGACACCGAGAAGAAGGAAATGCAGAAGAAGAAATGCGTCAGATCCAGGAGGCAGAAGAACATACCTTTACATCTGATTTCCTCACAGGAAGGAAGCGTTTGAAATTTAATACATAAACATTATTCCCCCAGCTCAATAGGTTTTTTCCCCTCACCTGCGGAAAAGCGGTCTCTGCTTCTGAGCCACTTTGGGGAAGTTTCCACAACACAGTCCTCCTTCAGCAGATTCAAAAGGACGGCTGCCTGGGATTCGGCTCCTGCCATGTTCCATCAAACGCGCGTCTCTTCAGCCATTGCAGACCTGTCTGTCAAACAGCTCCTCATAAACAACGCTTTCCTCGGGTTTCCACGGCGCTCTCCTGAAATGTGGATACTTCCTTGAAATCTCAGAACTCTTCGCTAAAGACAACTGGGAAAAATGTCAGGCTGCTAATATGCATACAACGCTCATTGAAAATGAATAACTCCACGATTTGTCGATTTATCGCCAAGGGTCTGGAGACTGACCGGCTGTTTAGCTAATTTGCTAACTTGCAGGTGTAACTTTAATAATGCTATTTTAGGAGCTTTTTATTTACATTTTTTAAGTTGCAATAAATACATTTCAGTAGAAATACATTTATCTCCATAAAGCCTACAGTAATTCTTACACATACTCCAAAGATTAACCTCATAATGACACTAATATCCACATGTACACACATATTAATCCTCATGGGATTTTAGTTTCCATATAATTTTATCATGAAACATAACACAACACAGAATTTACGGAAAATAATACAATTGCATATTATTATATAAAAGTATTATATTAATACTAATCTAATGCTAATGCTAACACTACAGGAGTAAAAACACAAGGTTTGGTGTATTTATTTGTGTGGGAGTGTGTGTGTGTGCAGTGTGTGTGTGTGTGTGTGTGTGTGTGTGTGTGTGTGTGTGAAGTGAACCGGTGGCAGACCTGTCACCAGGACCATTGACTGCAGTCTAATCCTTTCCTGATGGCCTTTTCTTCAGATGCAGATGGAGACTAGGGGCTCTTGAACTCTGACCTGCGCCATTAAATCACATCGCTAGCTGAATGTGAGGGCCTCAGGGCCCCTAGACTCTGCCAGGCAGATGGGCAGCTGCTCATAAACACACACAAACACACACACACACACACAACAACCCATATTGTGCATTGATCAGACGTAAACACAGTGAAGAAGGAGAGATGCTTTTATGTAAGTATCTGTCCTTCAGACATCATCCATTAGAAAACTAACAGTGTAGACCCTATTTGAAGCTTTTTTAAGTTACAAACATGATACTGTTTTTTAAATGTGCTGCTTTTAAAATGACTAAGGTCACATGAAAAATTAAACAATTTTAATCCAGTGTCAAATCGTAGCTCTAGTTTTTACTTTCCCAGTCATGGAAGCTTTTTTAAATCATGTATTTTTCTAATGGACAAAAACACTTTGATGATGCACATTTTAACAGGCAGTACGGTAGTGGAGAGGTTAGTGCTGCCACCTCACAGTTAGAAGAGCTCAGGTTCAAATTTTGTGGAGTTTGCATGTTTTCCCTTCGCTTGCATGTGTTTCCTCCCACACTTCACGTGGGACATGCATGTTGGGTTAACTCTGCTTTTTCATAGGTGTGAATGGTTGTGTGTGAATGTCTCTCTGTGTTGGCCCTGACATGGACTGGTGACCAGCGCAGGGTGTAACTTGCCTCTCGCCCACTGACATGTGGAAAAGACTCCGGCCCACCATGACCCTGAACAGGACAAGCGGTCATGATAATGGATGTATGAGTGGCCACCATAATATCCAGTCATGTGTTCTCCCATACGTGATACTGGTCATTACAACTTTCTCATACTATCTCACTGCCTGTGCACTGGAACGGACATTCGGCGCACACACACCTACACACGACACCACTAACTGATGTTCTTTTATATCTGTCGAACGTATTCCCTGTCATCTGTGTCCTTTTACCAAGCCACATCACACGCACTCACTCCGGCTCTCGCCTACACGTAAACTCTCTTCTCTTCTCATCTCTTCTCTTCTCTTCTGTCTTCCTTTTCAAATCCTTCTGGTCTCCGTGTGATGTGGCTTCTCTGTTTCTGCTGAATAAAACAGATGACTAGGAGAGGAGGAGGAGGAGGAGGAGAGAGAGACACAGAGACAGAGAGGTATCAGATGGAGAGAAACAGAAAGACAGAAAGTGGTATAGAGTGAAAGAAACAGACCCAACTTGAAGAACAATCACCTTCTTCAGACTCTTTTTAAAGGCTTCAACTCTTTTTCTTTGCTGCTCGTGACAGCTCAGTCCGCCCAGCTGTTCTTTCTCGCATACAGTAAATTTCCCTTGAATATGTCAGTCAAGGTCGTGCCATTTCCAGTACGTTTCGTTTCGAACCTGTATGTTTCCTGCAGTATCATACACTTATCTTTCTGCGGGAATTTACATTCTAAATATTACAGGTGGGTTTTATCACACACAGGATAATCAGTCGGATGATCAGAACAAATCCGTTTCTTTCTTTGCTCCAGAGTTTCAGGCCTTCTGTCACGTAGTAGCTTGAGGAGCCTCACACGGTGACAAGCTTTGAAAGTCAGCTTTGAACAACTGCTTTGCATGAGCAGATTTGAAATGTGGGCTGGGTTCCCTCACACCGACGTGCCGCTTGCCCACGCTGCGCTCCTACGGAGGTCCTCCTCACTTTGTTGTCCTCACAGCAGGCACCTGCATTCCTGGCATAGCTGTCTCCAAAGTTTCAAGAGCAACTCACTATCTGTGTCTACCCATCTCCCTATCTCTTTCTTTCTTTCTCTGCTCAGACCTTCGCTGCCTTGTTGCCTAGAGACGAAGTGAAGTGAAAATGGAGAGAGAGGAAGAAGCAGGACTTACCAAGGGAGGATGAAAGGGAAGGGAGAGCGGAGGGGAGGACAGGCCTGGCAGGGGAGTGATGAAGTTTGTTTGGGATACTTTGGGTTTTTTACGACCATTTTTTGGTGCCAATATCCTCTCTTTACCCCTTGGCTCCAAGCGTTGGCAAAAAGGTTTCTGCAGGTTTACATTTTTCCAAACAAAGAAGGAAACACGCTTGGCCTCTCGAAATTAAAGGAGTTACCATGAAGTCATGGATGTTTGTCTATTCATTGAAAGAGGCAAGGTTGTAACCACTGCAGACAGTGTGACGGCGAATTGGAAAGGTTCTGAAATCGATTAATTTTGACTTGTTGTTTGATCGCAGCACCACGGAACAAAAGCAAAATGAGCAAAATTTCTCCCATAACTCTGCAAACACACACACACTGTGGAAACTGTGGCAAATAGAACATATGTAGGTGGAGTCAAATTGCGAAGGTAAATCAGAGAATAACACAAAATGTTACCTGGAGGACACTGATCTGTGCAGCCACGCACATGCTTTGGGCTTAAGATCACCTTGTGTGAGTAGGATTCCTGTCAAGACGAGGTTACGCGGTGTGGCCGGATCTTTTGCTGCGAGCATATTCTTCACTCGGAGAGAGCAGACTGAGAGTCATGATGTAAAACATACGCTTCTCGCTGGCACACAGCAGTGGAAGGGAGTTGTTGTGAAAGGCTGTCATTTTGAAAACAAATCCATAACAAACTTCTGAAACTCATGTTCCATGGTTACAAAATACACACACACACACACACACACAGTTTACCACTTGTCTGCATCTGAACTCGTGTGTGTGTGTGTGTGTGTGTGACAGATTTTCCTCTTGGAATCGCAGCATTCCCATTCCCTCCTTGCCTCTCTTTGTGCAGCGCTCCTGGCTTATTTATCTTTCCCTCCTATCCCAAACATGGAAACGCTCCCCGCTGCTCACATCTCGCCTGCACCCTGATGCGTGCACACATTGACCCACGTGAACCCTCGTTCTCTACGGATCCCTGTGTTTTTCTCGCTCTTCCTCTTCAAACCTCAAACCTCTTCTGCATCTTTGTTTTTCCTCGTCTTTTGTGGTCCGATGCTTTGGGGCAGTGAGGAGCTTTGGTTAAATGTTGTGTGCTGTCTGTGACGTCATCAGCTGTTGTTCTCTGTGACAGCGCCTGAGGTTTGCCTTTGAAGCCAAAGGCTGCTCTTGAAGATGCGTCTGATGGCTTTTGCCCTCTCTTTCATTCGCTCACTTTCATCCTTCTGTGCTGCAACAGACATCAAGGGAGATTCCTAACAAGCATGTTATTTAGACAGTGATGTCATGGCTGCGGGGACGTTGTGTTATGACTGTGGCTGAGCACCACCGGAAGGAAAAAACACAGAATTTCGATGTGGCGATCTGGCTTTAGTGTCCAAAACATGTAGTGACGGTAGATGTTATATCAAACGCCGCTTTGCTTTTTCCACTGATTGTCTCCCCTTCCCTCCAGTGGATTTTGCCTGAACAAAACATTTCAGAATAAAACAATACAACATTTCTACTGTTAACGTGACAAAGCTAAATTTCCGTTTGTTAACGTTTGAGTTCATTATTAGGGCCGCGTATAAATTAAAACGTGATGTGCAGCTCAGGCTGGCTTACTTATAAGTAACTCTCAGAAGCACTGTGGTCTTTGCATGGCAGCCGCCCATGTCCAGATCCCAGTGCTTGATAGAGGGATCAGCGGTGTGCCCACGCAGAAGAAGGCCTCTATTGTTGGCTGCAGGTGTGTGTTTGTGCATATCGGCGCTGCTTGGCAGAGAGGAAGGGAGCAGAGCGAGGAGGGTAAGAGAACACCTCGAGTCAGCATGTGCAGGTGACAGGCCAGGAGGGCGGTGACGGTTCGTCGGAGAAAAAGCTTCAGAGAACAACTGGAGATGAGAAGGGGAGATACTGTAAACATGCACAATGCTGATGTGGAAAGTTAGTGCAGATTTAACAGACATAAAAACCGAGTGCTGCCTCCGGGTGAGCAGCAGCAGGGACCCAGAGGCAGGAAGCAATGGTTTTGTAGGTTTGGTCACTGTTAATAGTATTCAGACTTTTAGAACGTTGTTCTGCTCACAAAATGCAGAGGAGATCTGGGAATATGAATGTGAGACAAAATCAGGAAATGGTAGAAAGCTATTGTCGGTAATTCAACACGCTACAAATAAAAAAATCACCTACAAATGTACAACAGCCCCCAGAGTTTTGCATTTGTTCTTACTTTTAGTGCGAGAATTAGACTGAACTTTCAAATACAGGTGGACAAGGTCCAATAAACTAATTTTTATGGACAATATGATTTTTTTAAATAACCCACATAGACATCATAGACAAAACTCTACAAATAAGTGTTTGATTACAGCACTCAGCCCTCCCAGAATGTCATTATGTTCTAGTGATTGTCTAGTCATAATGTGTCCTTGTCTTGCACAGCAGTATGACATTTTACAATGTTCTTATCTAGAATGAGATTATGATTTGTTCCTTTTTATGATAACACTGCTTCTCGGAATAAAACGCTTTGAACAAAAATATGTCTCAGGCGATCGGATCACAAGTGGACAGAGTTAAATACCAGTGTAAATGACCAGCCACCAAGACAGATTGTGATCCAGTCACGACTGATTGTCACATGTTAGCACAGCGGGTACAGCAGTGACACAGTCGTAAACACTGTGGTTGTCTGCCTGATCTTTAAGCACGAACTGCAAAACACAAAGCATGAAAACAGGCTGCGGGGAAATACATTTTTTTTAAGTTAATGATACTGCAGGGAAAAAATAATGGCTGCGTCGTCATGTCAGCTGCACCAAAATGTGTGGAAATGTGTGCTGCTGAAACTCGGAATGAGCTGGTCCGAGCAGGAGGTGATGATGGGAGGAAAGGGTGGGGGGTGGCTAATTTGAGAAGATGAGAGGTGACAGTCATCTTATCTGGGCGAGCAGGTCTGGCGCTGCTGCAGACACACAGCAGAGTGCACAGTCGTAAATCGTAGGTGCACACAGCACACACGTAGGTAATTAAAGTGTTGGGTGACAGAGTGTCACTTCCTTTAGAATCTCAAAGTTGGAGCCGCCATCGGCACTTTCTCTGGTTGAACTTGTCCGTTCTGGGTTTTCCAGTCACTGTCTGGTTTTTGGGCCTGTTTGACTTGCAGTCTGACTGTAAATGTTTGTCCAGCCACCCGACCGACTTACTGACGAGCTGGGCTCTTTTTTCTGTCTCTCTGTTTCTTGGCTGAACGCGGGTCTGACTCATTACTCTGATTACTGTTAATCACATGGAACCTCTATCAACAATTTAGAAAGCAGAGATCAGAATGCGTGCTTCCTTAACGGCTTAAGAAGTTAGACTTTTTTTTTTTTATAGGCGGAGGTTGTGCCAAGCCTCAACCGGAGCCAAGCCCTCGAGCCAATGCATTCTCACATTTCAGCCACCAGGAATGGGCAAAGGTGAGACAAGAGGTAGATTCACTACAAAGAAGTGTGTGCGTGTGTGTGTGCACATTTGTGTGTGTTCAGGTTGTAATCCAACCCTGCCAGATAGCTGCAGGGAGAAGGACATTCTCTGTTGTTGTTTCCCCTTTCCCGCATTCCTGCCTCCCCTTGACGTGTGGCACAAGAAAGGGTGAAGGAGGAAGAGGAGGAGGAGGAGGAGGAGGGAGGAAGAGATGTAACAGGTTGTTTCATGTCAAACTGGTCGCCTCCATGCACCCTTCCAGAAAGTAGTCACATTCATTCCAGCAGGCACCTGCTCTCATCAAGGCTGGAAACACACACACACACATACACACACTTGGTCAACACTGTCTCCTTTGAGCCACCTTCCAACCACATTGCTCCGCTGTCAGGCCTCAGAGCAAACAAGAGTCTGCCCCGCTATAAAGTGAGAGCAACACTATTTTTGAGTACAGTGGATGATGATGAGGCCACACAGAAGCTTTGTGCCAAGCGCTCAGGGCTGGGGAAGCTAAGAATATACAAAATAAAAGAGCGTGACAGCAGGAAAAGAAGGTATGCTCGGGTATTGTTTGGAGTGGAGCCTGCTGTGTGTGCAGCAGAGTCAGAAGTTTGGAACAAAGAGCAAAGTAACTCGGCTCCTGAGGGAAGCTCTACATCAACCTGTCTGCGCTGAATTCTAATATCAGCCACTTAAAGTATGTAGATACACTACATAAAATTGTGCAAATAGTATTCAAAGTGTGTGCTGTGTAAAACAGTGCACATAGGATTGCAACTGATGTGAGATATGTGAAATAAGATTTGCATTTCACCTCCCAGAGAAAAGTCGCCGCATTTCAATCCAGTCTCACATTTTACACGTAAGGCGCCAACCTGCAGCACAGGAATAACAGGCAGTTCGCCTCCGGCCGACCCGTCAACGAAGGGGGTTTTTACGGCTTGTTACTAATCACACGCTGTGACCATTTCAGCCAAAGTTGCTGTTTTTTAGTTTTCGATACTCCTGAATCAGAAATGAGAAAGTAAAACAAGAGGAATGTCTAACAACACTGAAATTAATTGGTATACAGCACAAAGGTGTTTTTTTATCTGCCGTGGGATCTTTTGTTTGCTTCTTTGCTCGTCGACTGTCAAAATCAAGCAGCTAACGTTACTTTTTACTTAACCCACATTTACAGTGTTTTCCAAACCTTGACCATTTCAGTTTTTTGTAGGAAGACGCATTTTTAATGATGCCAGTAATAGACAAAAAAAAACCTCTAGAAGTCATTAGTGCTTCTATTTTTTGAATAGAATCACTTCCTATGACCGTGAGGTCAGTGTCCTGTGTGGCAGAAAGTATAAAATGAAACAGAACATTCGCTTTATTTGAAGTTTTTTTCCACAGCACCATCACAGATCCTGCCCAGCTTCATGTCTAGGGATTAGGCGAGCTTTGTTAACATGATGTCAAGCAAACTTCAAAACAAGCGTCATCTCAGTCTTCTGCTCTCCTCCACCCCCTTCACACACACACACACACACACACACACACACACACTCTTCCTCCCTTTTTTGTATCTTACACTTTGTCCATCCTTCTTTCATCCCAAGTGTTACTGCTTAGCTGTCACCAAGAAAAAAAAAGAAGATCAGAAGCTCCCAAGATCATGGCAAGGACTTCTGCTCTCTCTCTGTCTCTGTCTCTGTCTCTGTCACACACACACACCCATAAAAGGCATTTTACAATGATTAAGTCACACACATTAGACAGCTTGAGAAGAGCCCAGCATGACGCCTGTCTGACGTCATCCAAGAAGTAGAAGGATGTAGTATTGGTCCTTTACTGTGTGTGTGTGTGTGTGTGTGTGTGTGTGTGTGTGTTTACATCTCCTACGTTAGCTAATTAAAGCAGACTGTGCAGCCGGGGGTCAGCAGACCTGTGTGATGTGTCCCTGACATGAGTGATTGTGGCTGTCAAGGCTCTCAGCTGGGCGTCTCCCCGAGTCGGGCCCTGAATAAAGGATTACACTGGCCCTTGGTAATCTCGGCTGGTTTTATGTGCCTGGGTGTAGCATCAAAGACCCAGCAGGAGACATTAGCATTTTTAATCGGCCGGCCAGGCCCCGTGCTGGCACAGGATGCCCGATCACTTTCACCAAGACGGGGGCGTGGCGCAAATGGGCACTAGTGAAAGAAACTACATACATGCAGCATGAATATCTAGTTTATCTACATGTCACAGCGCAGCAGCCTTCTTTAAAAGCAGCTTCTGTCTTATGTTCCATACCCTGCCTCCTTTTCTTCCTCGTTTCCGAATAAGATGGATAAAGACATAAAGCTTCACATCTCTCTATAACTCCGTTTTTTCCCCCCTCCCGTCTCTCTTCCTTTGGAAGTATGTTATTAAAGCCTCTTCTAGCAGACATAAAGACAGGATGAGGCCCATTTTGTCTAGGAAAGTGGTCCACGTTCAATTAAACCGAGACCTCTGAGTGGCCTTCAGGAAAGTTCTGTTAAAAAGACGGAGGTTGAGATTGCCTGCGCACACTTAATTCTCCCAACCGACTTCTTTTTTTGAAGTGGTGGAGCCATTTAAAACAAACAAATGCCTCTCCATTCTCTGGGCACAATGAGCATGAAACAGGCTGGAGCTAAAGAAAAGAAAAAGGAGTGAGTCGACGTGGCAACAGAGAAGAAAACCACTAAGAAGCAAAAGGAGCACGATATCCGCTTAAGTGGAGAATATGTGTTCAAAAAGTGAGCAGCACACATGAAAACAACCCCGAAACATTTTCCAACTCGGTGTCTAACTCTATTTGTTCATTTGCTCACGACGGCAGCACCAGAACCTCCAGGAAATAATCAATAAATGCATGTCACCTCCACCTCCTCGCAATCTGAATATTGAAAAAGCAGCAGCGGAGGCAAACATATGCCATTTGTGCCACGTGACGAGCGCATTAAATGTTCATCACAGGAAAAACCCTCTTTACCGGCAGCTGCGGTTTCGACACGATGCCGACAAGAGCCAGAGGACAAAAACAATGGATGACAATAAAAGAAGAAGGAAAAGGAGAAGTAAAATACCACGGACGAAAAGCGCAATGCTCATAATAACGGCAGCGGCTACGAGGAAACAGGAAGCTGAATATGAATGAGAGGAAGAGTAGATCAAATCAAATCCAGTGTGCTAACATGATCGGTTTATCAGCGTTTGATGTTCCCCGTTTGCTCTCTGTGGTGCACTATCATCACATGACAGGTTGGACTAAACCCTGAAACTGCAGAACACTTCAATATGTGAGATGCAAATTCACACACAACAGCGAGAATAGGGGCTAAATCTCTGCCCGCGAGTAGCCCGGTGAGAGACTTCCAAGGCTTAATATCCCTTTTGAAGTCAATTATCTCTCCTTGGCAACTTGCATCTTGACTAAACACACAAATCCAGTCCACAAAAAGCTTTAACGAACACCGCGGCCTGGCACTTTTGAACAACTGAACCTTATCAACGGCTCAGCCGGGTAAAACAAAAAGAAAAAAGACTGTTAATGTGCATCTTCATGAGCTTGTTTCTTTTTTGCCATGGTCCAAACCCACATGCGAACGCCTCCCCCAGTTTTTCCTTTGAGGCCGATGTTTAGATATGGGCATCATTTGATGTGACTCACCAAAGCAGGGATCGGGGTGTGACAGCAGCGTCTCCCGATGTTTCCCTCGCTCACCCGCTGTCAACTGAGCGAGCACACAGCTGGGAGCCAGGAGGTGACCACTGGAAACTTTTCACATGATTAACGGACTGGCCCCCTTTTGCCGGCTTAGTTCAGAACAGGAATCAATCCCACGGACGTGGATATGCAGAGAGAAGTTCCCCGACGGGCTCCGCTGTGAACGCGGTGCTCACCGGGTGAAAGGGGACATGAAGGTGTGTCAGGGCTGTGTGTTAGTAGTGGTCTTTCCACAACATCTGCCCTGGTCTGTGCTGTCTCCCGAGAGAAGATGGAGAGATGAAATAAGAACAAACAAGTGCAGGAGGAGAGAGGCAGCTCTCAGCAGTATCCTGCCTGTTGGACTTTAAAGAGCAGGAAAGAGACTGCTCAGCCTTTCTCGCTCGAACAGATAAGATGAGACTCACCAAAAGAAACACAAAAGGACAGAAAGATAGAGAGAAAAATAATCTGCCAAGCCTGTGCCCGATGATAATGGTAATAATAAAACGAATGAATCCATCAAGAATCCACGACGGTAATTAACAGCAATCGTTTTGTTCAGTCGGTGTGAGAAAGCAAAGATGCTGCAGCTCATGCTGGCGATTAGCAGGCACGTAATATTTACAACGTTCGTTTAACGTGTGATTACCTGCTAAAATATCCAGCTAAAGATGATGGTGACGCTAATTGCTTTCCAGGGATTTTGTCATCGGGAGTTCTCCAACACTGTTAGATCATGATGAGGGAGGTAAGAGTCAGGCAAACTACACGCCAGTCTGTCCAATAGGTTTGGAGACATTTCTGCGAATCATTGATGCCAAAAGTCATATGACCAGAAGGAAAAATCCACCCAATCTGGCTTTTTTGGGATATGTTAGTCAAAACTAAAGCAGACACACTGCCGTGCTGCCAACGCAGCAAAGAAAAGCTAATTTCCCTGATTTCACCTTTCTTTAATATCACTGGAAGATGTTTACCACATGCCAAACATCAGATCGACTGTCTTTGAAGGGAAAAAGTCGAGCTGAGCGACATCATGTTCAGACCAGTCGTCTGTTTTGCCACATCAAAGGCGAATTCCTGCTTTTATAAATGGTGCCGCACGCCGTCGCCCACTGCCGCGCCGTTAATGCGGCTGGTGCGACGGTCTGTAACGGCAGCGGCGATGGCGTGGAAGGCCGCGCGAGGGAAACTTTAGCTGGTTGAGCTAAAGTGGCGAAACGACTGCAGAGTCCACAGCTGCAGTTCAAAGCTTATCGGCGTTTGAATCTTAACAAGAATGAAAAAAAAAAAAAAAAAGGCCCCTGTGCACAGGGAGAGAGGGCAGCGCCTGGCTCAGATCTTCAACCTCTGTGCACACACGCAAAGTCACGGCTCAGGCGAACGCACACAATGACATCAAAACACAAACATTAAAAGGCGCATAGACAATCACATCAAGACACACAGCCACAGCCACAAGAGCTCTGACACACGAACATTCAAAAAGCAAACAAGCTCATATGCACACATCCAGAAATCACACACACACACACACACACGCACGGCGTGAGTTCTGTGTCTCTGGCTGGCCAGCTGTGGGAGGTCACGCAGACATGACAGTTGTGCTATCAGGCCAGCATTAAGGCCTGCCGCTTTAAACACGACCTTTTGAAGTCACACCAAAGTCAGACACTAGGATCTCTCATCTCCCATCTCCCTTTTAACACTGCAGTGCCGACATTTCATTCTGCCCCCCTTTTCATGCTCCCAGCTTTGAATTCTGCCTTTAAAAGACTAATTTTAACTTCTTCAAGGCTGGAAAAACAGGCAAAGGCGTGTCGTTAAGGTTCTTCCGCCTGACGTGCTTCTTTTTCAACCAAGTAATGAGCATTCAAAGGTAGCCAGAGTCCACCAAAGTAACCCGGCGCCTCTGATGTTCAGTGTCAGCAGGCTGATAAACAGGCTTTGGGACTTTGACAGGTTTTGCACATCTTGAGGGTATCGCACATTTAGATTGTCGTGAAAATGATCGGCAACAAATGTTTTAATGATGGGTTCCGTTTGCTCTTCATCATCCTAATATGAAGTTACATTCATCATAAACCTTTAAAAGAAAACCTTTGCGAAAACCTTTTCACAATCTTTTTACAATCAGAAACCAAAAAGACCTCAAACTGCCAGTCTGACTCTTTTGAGCATTTTGGCGATTGGTAGGACGAAAACCCAACAGAAGCAAAATCAGCTGATTACAGTGGAACCGCTATGATGCCACGATTTAATTAACTAAAGATGTGAACATGAGCAACTACAATTATTCTAGTCAATGCAGAGTGGATGTTTAAAGGGACAGGGACTGGATGAGCTTTGTCATTTTCTCTCTAATTGTGTGTGTCTACAGTAGAGAAACAGCACAGATTAAAATCATTCATCAGAGAATGGATGGATTACACAACAGCTGGGCACAGGTGCCCGTGGGCCAGAGCATCCGAACTTACTGTACATACGTCTTTTTTTTCTATCACAAATAAGTGCAAAATGACTAAAAACTGCCAAAAACAAAGTAATTAAACAAAGTGACCAAAAACAGAAGCAGAACAGACATCAGACGACTAAAAGCAGACAGTTTTCGTCCTGTCCTCTCCCTTGTTCTCGTTTGATGTGTCTTTTGGCCTGATATCCCCCCTGCTCTTCCTGATCCCCCTCACGATGGTACAGTCCTGCAATCGTCTGCTCGTTCATTCACTTGTTCTGTGGCCTGTTTTCACTTCTCCTGCCCCTGAAGCTCCCTGATCATTGCCCCTGCCCGACTCTTCAAACTCCATCATTATTATTTGGGGATTCTTGCACTGTTTTTCAGATTCTTTTCGACTGTGGTTTTTATGGACTAGAACTTATGACACTCGTCGTGGACAACAGAGTTTGGATTGTCTTGAGAATATTCTGATTTCTGATAACACCGTTGTAGTGATTCTTCCTCCAAGTTAGAGCTACTTTGTTACTGTGGACCTAGTTCTGTCCTGAGCTCAGGCTTGTCTTTACTCACCGTGTGTGTCTTTGTGTCCCTTCGTCCTCTCCTCCTGCCTGAGACTGCAGCAGCACTTGCCTCAGCAGTTACTCCTCAACATTACCCACTGGGCCGAGCAGCGTCTGGGCCTCAACTTACATTAAATGACCACAAATACACACAAGACAGCGAAAATCAGATGAAAGAATGTCCAGCGGACTCAGAAGCTGGTTCAGAAGATTACTCACAAATGTATCCCGCCACATCTGAAGGTGGACGTGTTAATGGCTGTACGACACTGGAAGGTGGAGGCTGAGGTCCAAATGAAAGCTTTCACACACACACGTCTGCGTTCATTGACGTGGGGCCACAAAAGGTGACCCAGTAGTAGTTTAAGGAAAGAAAAATCCTCCAGAGATGTTCAGACTCCGCCTGCTCTCTTACCTCCTCACACCTGGCTAGTTGCCGCAACAACAGAGCTCGCTGGATTGTTGGTTTTGGAATAATTGTCATAATCTGCAGTAATTGTTGGAAGCAGAGCCTCCAGATGGGAAACGGGGAGCGGAGAGGTAGAAGAAAGTCGTACAATACGTTTACAGGAATTAGTTTGACTCATTCCGTTGGCAGCGTGGTATTCTTATCTAATTCAGAAGCCCATTTTGTTGGACGGCGCCAAAATAACTGATGACAGGCGCGCACACACACACACACACACACACAGCCCTCCTCTGTAGCTGACCCAGGCTAATTTTTTCTGTTTATTCCACTCAGTGTTTCGCAGTCGAACAGATCAAACGAGCTGCTAAGCTGTGGGTTTGTTTACTCCGACTCTGACCCACGCCCAGTCAGGGACGCGCAGCCTCTGCAGCTCTTTTTTCCCCCACATTTGGCTTTTTTTTTTTCTGCTTTTCATCTGGATCACAGCCTTCTCCTCCCTCCCCTCCCTCATTCCGACTTGTGATGACTCCCCATGTCTTTGCCCCTGAAAAGTTTTGTCTGCCGGACACCCAAGGATTTTTATACGTCTCAGTTTCTGTACACATCTAAATTTAATTGATTACCCCCCTTTAGCGTCTCGTCTCCTGCACCTGTGGAGCCTTCATCTGTAGTCACACTCCTCATGACTTCTCTCATCAAAATCTCGCTGCATGTTTTTTTTTTTTTTTTTTTTGGGACTCACACCCTCTCCCTGATTTTCTCAGCCTTCTCACACGTTCTCTCTCTTATCCTTCCTAATTCTCCGCTTTGAAACAATTCTCCTCTGCTCGTGTGCCTTCCCAGTCACGCACAAGAACGTGCACTCCCTTGCAATCAAACGCACTCACATGCATGCTCACACGTATGCTGATGCCGGCTGTGTGTGATGTGAAGCCAGGTCCGCTCCTTTCCCAGGCAGACCAGCAGGCGCGAGGACCCCAGCTCGCAGTTCGGCTCGTTCTTTCTCCTTCCTCCCTTTCTCTTTTCTTTCCAGCAAGGTGAATGCTGAGAATGGAGAGTTGACATCATTTACAGGGAGTTCAGGAGGCCTCGGAGATGAAAGTCCAAATTACCAGCAGTGATGACTGTGAGGCCACGTGGTAATCGAGTATCGGTTTTGACCTCACGTTCCTCCATCTTTAAAGCTCACCAGCAGGGATTTCTTTCATCTGTGGTCTGATCGGTGTATGTATGATCAGACTACGTATGAAAAAGACGGGGTGGTTCTTTGGATTCAAGGGCCTAAGTTATTGTTGTATTTCTGATTGTATCTTTGGTTGATGTCAGGAAAATGAAATGTTCTTTCTTGTCCATCTCTTCCACCCTAACGAGTGTTTCATACCAAATACTTTGAATCGCTCCAGCTAGACTCATGCTTGGTTGCTAAGCAGGACGTGGTAAAACAGTTTGATTCCCACACAGCACACGGTTGAAAGTAAAAGTTCGCTTCTGACCCAGACAACATGGTCAGAAATTAAACAACAGTAAGTAAAAAAATGGGGAACATAATTCAAACGTCATGATCGTCAGGAGAAAAGTGGACATTCAATGTAAGTAACAAGTTGCACATATGCTGATGCAGAACACGTCGAGAATATTTTCCCAGACACCGAATTCTTGTCCGTTATCAAACTTTGTCTTTAAGCACTCACAGCTGTCGGATCAGAGAAAACATTCATGGCTGGTCTAATACGCAGAAATGCAACAGGCACTTCACAAGAAACTGCTTTATGTGCTTTTAAACAAATCCACTTGCACTAACCTTAACATAAGTGCTTTTCTTGGCGAAACCCAACCAAGTCGAACTCTGGTCTGTTGGAGGACACCCACCACTTGCCCCTGTCACCAATTTGCAAGTCTGTTTCCCAAACAAAACATAGAGCAACACTTATTACAATATTGCGCTGGATTCATAATGCTTCCTTAAAAAAACGCAGTCGCACGTGCAGTTTAACGGCAGTAGAACGTCATTTGAAGGAGACAGCGTTGCATTTCACAACGGCACGAACGAGCCTGTAGCGAACGTCAGCTCTGCAGACGGCAGATTCCAGCTCACATCCTTAAAAGACAAATGATGAAAACCCACGAAGTCTTACCTAGAAGATCGGTGTAATTCTAAACACACTTTTTTGTCATGAATCGTTTTGACAGAGATTATCTGACATCAAATCACCAGCTTTTCATAGTGGCTTTTTAGTGTTTTGGGGGGGTTGAGCATGTAAAACAACGCATCACCCACGGGGCCGATGGTGTTGTGTGGAACCTGTGTCTAACTTGTTGCATGTAGCGCACGAACTGAAGGGGGGCTGTGGTTTGGTTTCACAGTCTAACTTTACTACACCCAGTACTACTCTGTGCCCGGAGGCATCCTGCTAATATTCTCCCACACAGATACAAACAACAAGAAACCTGATCTGGAACATCTGACATGTCGAATATTCCAAGGGAAAACCGATTTGAAAAATTTGTCTCAGAAGAAAGAGTGTGTGTGAATTGTGCCTGTGCCTGCATTAGAGGTGTCTGATTTAAAAATGAAGAGGTGTTTGCAGCTGATTCGTTGCGATTCCACTGTGTTTATCTGATTCTGGTGCGCGTCCAACGGGCACGAGAGCTTCCATATAGTTTCGTAATCAGTTCGGTGTTTGGATTGTTCATGCAAGTTTGGAGCAAAAAAGAAGCCAAACCCACTATCTCTGCATGCAGCACCCGAAACAAGAACCACATGTCCCGGTTCTTTCATTCCCCCCCTTCTCGAACCCAACTTCCCTCTCTCCGCCCCATCTTCATGCTACAGACTCTCCCCAACCCCTCACCCTGGGAAAAAATGTGGAAGCACAAAGATTTGAAAACACATGTGGTAAGCCATAAAACTTCACATGCACTCTGTGTACCCTAACCCCCCCCACCCCACCCCACCCCCCCAACTCCAACGCTCTCTCCCAGCCCCTCAGCCAACTGACACACACATAAACCTACAAGGAGGAGAGCAGTCGTACATAAGAGGAGACGTGGAAACAATGGGACGGGAGGAAGCAACATCAGGCAACAATCTGAGCTGTCTGTGGCG
The DNA here is from genome assembly GCA_033026295.1 of Channa striata. Lineage (NCBI taxonomy): Eukaryota > Metazoa > Chordata > Actinopteri > Anabantiformes > Channidae > Channa > Channa striata. The sequence continues at coordinate 17,129,030 of CM065180.1, read as the reverse complement.
GGCAGCAAAAACAAAAAAGATTGGGGGGTTGGTGGTGGGACAATGGTGACAGTCATAAAGAAGGTGACTGCAGGCTACCATTCCTGCACGGGCCCCGAACAATGCCTGTGATGTGGCTTGGTGGGGCTACACTGTGCACTAGGTGAAATTTAAGACAAGCATAAACACCGACGGAGGACAATGGCGCTCACTCTCCTCACAAAAGATGCTTTTCCTTCAGCTGCAGGGAGGATGTGCACAGAATGCCCCAGCGCGGCCCGGCCAGCTATCACGTCCTCGCGTCCTCGGCGCCCTTTTAGCAACGCGCCATTCAACACCGCCACTCTACACCGACGGCAGATCGAGTTTCTCACCCTCAATGTCAAACTCCCTATCTTCTTCGTTTCCTAAAGCATTTGTGAGATACATAATCTCTTCAAATTCTTGCCATGTGTTCAGAGAGGGAAATATAATGCCTGTTTTCTGTCGGTACGGTTGGAAAAAAAAAAAAAGCCCTACTGTAAAAAGGTTTGCTTCAGCCTTCAAATGTTTCGCTCACACGTGTTGGTCGTTAAGGCGCTTGTATCCTAAAAACACGCGCCATCAAATGGTTTGTTCCAAACCTTTAAGTAAGATCTCTAATATTTTCTTCACTATTTAACGAGCGAATATTCTGCTCTTTCAGTAAATGTGATCAGCCGTCTTAATTTCTTTTTGATAGATGGGTTCTGCTCCGCCATGGCCTAGCAGTTATTGTTTAAACATGTCAGCATATTTAAGGTTAGCGCCGACCGAAAGCTCCAGAGTCTGTCATTGCTTAGAGGATGGAGGAGCAGGCAGTATAAAATCATGTGATTGTTCACATGGCAGGGGGATCAGCTACCGCAGTGGCGCCTGGCCAGGATCCAGACGAGGCCCCCTGGTTGACCACAGTCCCACGGTTGTCTGGGGTGATGCCTGCGTGGAACAACTCGCATGGCCGATCCAGGTTCCAAATGAAGGGGTTCAGGACCCAAAATTGGGGGTCTCGCTCACTCGTATCCGTCCATGGTGGAATGATTGGCGTGGATTTAAATACGGCTGAGGTTCGCGGTGACAGACAGCGAGCAGTGAGTTCTTTTTTCCCAGGGCCGCGAAGCTCCACTGTGTTCTGGTTTGATGTTTTAGACTCTGTATTAACCTACATCGTGTTGTAATCCACATTGCCGTGTCATTTTGCAATAGAGTCCTTCATATTTCAGATTCTTTGTACTTACTAAAAAAAAAATCTGCATCCTTTGTAACGGATTTTCTTTGAACAAGGTCGAGGTCAATTCTTTTGTACTATACCAACCCGTTTTGGAAAGTGACTAGCACAATAATCGCTGCACACGGATGTCAAAGCCTTGCCAACACCAATCAAAGCACATCTGTGGGATCCTGGTTCCACTTCCTGTTTAGGTTCCTGTGTGCCGTTGTTCATAGTCTGAGCCTTTGATCTCGGTTCATATGGGCGGGACAGGTAGCAGACGTTGGAAATCATCGTGGGAAACAAAAGCAAGCGGGCAGAGATATGGACACGACGGGGCTGAGGTGGAGCAAACTTGTGCCAATTCATCACAACCCGAAGCTGATTTCTAAATGTGGGGAGCCGTCACGAGCCCAGATATCATCATTCCTGATTGTATGAGAAAAATACCTCCTGGGAGCGGAATGGATGTGGAAGAAAGCTTTTCAACTTACTGTTATGATATTGACTTATCTGCAGACAAAACTGCTTAAGCATGAAAGTTTATTCTTGGCAATAATCACAGCTCAAGGTCAGTTCACCAGTTATTTCTGAAGCTCTCAATGGTTCTGCCATTTTCTCAGCAGTGAATGGAGCTTTCTCAGGCCGGATTATCAGGGAGCAATCGGAGATAATGCCCCGGGGCCAGGGGTCTGCATAATAATGAACTCTTGTGGACCTCTCTTGCCGAGAGACCCCATGTGAAAATCTTCTGTATTACCTTTGTTTACACTGTAAATAAAGTTGCGTTTGATGAAAGTGACTCAGACTTTTTCCAGCCTGAGACAGTGAATGGATGCTGAGTGAGGAATATTTCAAACTATTTTTGCTTTTTCATTTAAATTATCTAAAAAAAAAATCTCAGAGCTCAGACAAAAGACAAAGTGACCAAAGTCAGAAACAAACAGATCATAGAGAGATGAAAACGACCCTCATGCACCATGATCGTTTTACCTGTTTATGTCCACGGGCCCATTTTTTCTTTATCCTTCCTTGTGAATTAACATAAACACAGAACTAACGAAATGCCATAATTAGGTTAAAGGACTAAAACTTTTTTAAAAATGCTCTTTGTTAAATTGTGTTTTAATCAGCCTTCAAACACCCTCACAATTGTAACACTCACTTAAAAAGCACCAGCAAGTTTGAATGGCAGCCTAGAGTCTACCTAACCCAGTGAACTCTTCAAAAAGATGACCCCCGTCTAAAATAGCCCTCCATTCAAAGATCGGTTCACAAGGTTTTCTGAGAGCGGAGCGGCGCTGAGTGAGAGCCTCTTAGTTCTAAAGAGTCCAAAGGATGGCCTTCAAGTGTATGCACTGACCTTTGCTGATGAAAGGGCTGAAAATGGTATTTTAACAATATCATGATGCCCTTTCAATATGAAAGGCAGCATAAGAAACACTCTTAGCCAATGAAACTTGAAAGGAGGGAAGGTGGCAGAGGAATGTGGTGTGCAAGACGTCAGCGTGCACGAGCGACGCCATAGGCCATTACCCACTTAAATGACGGGATGTAAAGCTGGTGCTATGATCCTCGATGGCTTTCCTTACGTTTTACACGCAAGTGGGACAAAAGTTGGAAAGAAGGAATTTATTTTATGAACTGTGTTTGATATTAAAGGGCCAAGCCGGCGATATTTTACTTTATGTTGGTAACAACTCCAGCTAACAGACAAACACTAAACAGGAATTGATATGATAAAAATTGTAGACTTATACTGTTGTTAAAAATAAAAGTTAAAAAGCGTGACAGCGAGCAACATTGCTGCTTTTCATATAGAGATGAAATTAATCATCTGATAATGGTCTCCAGCAGATGCACTTTTTGCCCAAGTGTCCAGATTTTGGGGGAAAATTCTTTGCATTTTTTAAGGATTATACTATATGTATTTGTGGCTTGGATGTCTTAGACAAAGACAAAATTGAACACTTTAGACTTTACCTGCAAAATTCTTTTCGTACAACAGTCTGCTCCCGTCTATTCGCTGGGATCATAATTGGGTCTGAGCAGAAGATCACGCTAACACAGTTCGTAAAGTGCCACAGGAGGCCAAACAGTTTAGCATGTAAACCGCTGGGTGAAATGGACCTATGGCACGGATTTGCCAAATATCTCATTAACACTCACTTAGACTCTCTCCTTCTTACGCTAAAACACACCGAGGCTCTGGTGGCCAAATTAATGCTGCATGTTTTAATTTCCAACAGGGAGTAAATTAAGAGCTGATAATTGATGCAAATCTGGCTGAGATTTCTCACTGGATCCAATGAGTTGCACTCTCCACAGCAGGGTGTGTGTAGTGAAGTTTGTAACGTACACACACACACACGCACACACACCTCAATTAGAGCTGGGAAAATCCATACAACACCCCATTACAAGACACATGCACAAACCATAAGAAGTCATTTGCTAATTTGAAAAATAGAACATTTTAATAAAGGCTACATCTCTTCATAATTACAATAATTAAAGTACCGAGGCATCTTTTCAACTGAGCTCTATAGAACGCATAATTTACAGTTTACAAGTGGAGCCGAGGAAGCCATGAAAATATTATAAAACATAAACATGATGAAACTGATACTAAAAGGCATAAAAATATCTTTTTGACATAAGGCCCCTTGAAAAACCAAGGGAGTAATAGGACCCTGAAAACTGGGTAAAACACGGCAAGAATCCATGTAGGCACAGCTACTGTACTGAATTTAAACACTATGGACATAGTGTACATCACCATCATCATCATCCGTAGATCATAGCGCAGGCTTCGAAAAACACACACAGCAACCCTACCAGAAACAACTCACGAGTCACACGTACACATATGTTGGGGAGCACATTATAGAGATTTTCGGTGGAAAATATTAACGTTGGTGTAAACACATTTTGGGAACTCGAGGAGCTGCTGAGGGCAGGCCCCCCCCCTTCGTAAATACATAGGCCATTTGTGCAATGCCTGCGCCACCGAAACAAAGGCACTAAGGCGCGACAGATCAAGGCTAGCTGGGCAGGGTCCCAGAGACGGGAATTTAACATTAATAGCATTTTCGTTCTGTTCGTTCGGAGTAAACTCAGGGGCCCGTCCGAGCAGATAGGGACACAGCCACAAATAGCACTGCAGTAGTAAATATACTATCAGACTGTACAGTGAGCTATTGTTGAAGTTTCAGCAGTACGTTCTCCAGCCAAGAGATCCGAGATGTCACACTAAATCTCCAGAACCAGGAGTGGAGTTTTCAAAGAGGTATTTTTGAAGTTTTCAGTTCAACACGAGGGGCCACAAATGAATAAAATCATATCCTTTGCTTGAGAACCGATGTTCAGAAGGGGACAAATCACAGATGCGGAAATTCGGAGAAGTTCTCCAAGCTTCAAGCAGCTTGTCCATGGAGGAAAACCAGGGTCAGGGCGGGGATATTTCCAATAAATAGCAATATAAATCTTTACACAGCAATATGAGCATCACAATACATTGCAATATACATGTATATCTGCATATACATATTAGTGATGTGCTAGCAAGTGGCCAAACACTGGCACAGGCAGGGTCAGGCAGGCCATCAGTCTCAGATCTAAACCCACCGCCCTGCGTCTTCGACAAGTGGTTGTTCACCTAGAGTCTCTAGAGTTCGCTCCTCTGGAAACACGGAGACGTTTCAGTTCGGCAACAGTCCGTTAGGTTCTTCACTTCAAGGCCGGCTTCTCAAATGGTAGTCCTGTAAGAGCGATAAGTAGTCCTTCCTTTGTCCCCTCCATTTATGTCCGTTCCCCATCCTCATCTCGACATTGCTTCCGCATCTCCAGTCCTACAGTCTTAGCTTAAGAGACACACATGTTGTGTGCAAATGTAAAGGAATACATCCGTAGAGGCGCAAAGTGTTCACACGAGTTTATTCCTTATGTGGGTGGCAGGCTCTCACTCCATTCTCTCCACCTTGCCCAGGATCTTGCCCCTGTAGGTGGGTAGCAGGGAGCTGTCGTCTGACACCTCCTCGAACACAGCGCCGCACTCAAACTCATCACTGGCCTTCTTGAAGTAATACCTGAAACACAGAGACATGGTTGTTAAGAACCTAAATCCATTCACCAGAATCAAGATTACTCGTTGGATCGAGCTCTGTTTCTGCCAGGCGTGACGCTCGACTTTGTTTACAGTTAACCGAACCTGCTGAGCCTACAGACCGTCTTCTCAGGGCAGGGTGGAACCTGCTGCTAAACACTCTCTGCTGCTCTAAATCAGGGCTCGCTCTCTTCATCTCTCCTTCCACTCCTTTACTTCTCCTTGTCCTGTTTCTCCTTCATGTTGCTTAAGTTTTGCCCCTGCTAACAGGGGCCAATTAGGCCTGTGTGCAAATGAAGGGGTCCTTTGACAAAGACTGAAATTTCGGGTGCCTGCAAGTCTGCCTGTCATTACCCCCTGACTCCTACACACCCGCTCTTGCATGCGTTGGAAGACACACATGCATGAGCGTTTACTTGCTTCTCATCCCTGTTTTGTTATTACAGGGACAAAGAAAAGAACAAAGGCGACCCAGAGGAGAAGGAGGAGGAGAAGGAGCAAGCGGCACACCGTGCCCCTCCTTACCCCTGTTGATACAGTGAGCTCTGAAAGATACAGGAAGGGCAGCGGACTGACAACTTTCTGTTCGCACGTGAGTGTGTGTGTGTGTGTAAGAAGGAAAAAAAACTAAGGAGGGGCATCTTGTCAGCCATGACTTCACTGGGCCATTAATGATGCAACCCCCCCATCCTCATTTAAGAAGAGAAAGCAGCAGGGGTGAGTTGGTGAGGGTAGGGGGTTTCAGAATTCACTCATTAACTATGTAATGGAAAAATTCCTCAATCTGCTCCATGTGTGGGGTAACTGGAATGTTTCTGTGTGTTTGCGAGCGTTCCGCTTTTAACAAGACAAAGTCCAACATGCAATACTTATAAAGTGAGAGCTATAGTCAAACGCTGCTGTGCCGAGCGCACACGCTCCAGTCAGCACGAGGGTGGTCACTAATAAAACGCAGCAACATGTAAAATACAGGAAGGCTTTAACTAAATGGAATACAAGGGGGAGAATAAAGAGAAAGCCAGTAGATAAATAAGATGACATAAAAGAGCTCAAGACACGCCTGATAATTGTATCCTCCTTTCCGATCTGGAGGAGGCAGAAAAACACTACAAGAGTCAAGCCCCCCCCACCCCCCCAAAAAAATACATCTTCAAAGGGCCATGATTTTTTTTTTGTTTTTTTTTTTTGCTGAGAGAGACAGACAGAGACAGCAAGAGTCTGAATTTCCACTGGAACATGTTTTATGTGGCTAGATCTGTTTTTTCCCCCCTTCTCCCCTTCGCTCTCTCTCCGTTTGCACTGACATCTGGCACCAATATCGTCTGGCAGGGCCCAGCAGTACTGTTCTTTGTTGAACCGCTGCCATGTTGAAATGACCCAACTCCACACATTCTCTGGCTGCTATTAAAGCAGCCGCGCAGCTCTCTTTCCAAAAAAATGTGGATGGTATGACACAGGAACTGAGACAACGGGCCAGAGAGAAAAGAGGATGGGGTGTGGGAGGTGTGTGTGTGTGTGTGTGTGTGGGAGCAAATGGACAGATGTGAAGAAGTCTGAGCTAAGTGCTTGTCACATTTGTTGATCCAAAAAATGCTGCGCACATCTGGACAGGAAGCCGTTTCTATAGGTTCCTTTCTACAGAAACAGAGTTTGATACCTGTAATTATTAACGCAACGCTGATTCGAGGACCGCGGCCGTCTAAACAGTAAATGTTTGTTCTTATTTTCTTAATGCCTACCGCAAAGAAGTTATCAAAGCAAAATCTCTCACTGCAAACACACGCTGAAATGGTGTGGCCTCACTCAAGGCCCCGTGGTACAGCAAACAAGCGGATCTGACATTTAACAATCTGCCTTTCAAAAATATCCATAAAATGATTACAACATGTGTAAACACTGTGCACATTCAACACAATCACATACATGTGAACACACACACACACACACACACGCAAAAAAAAGGAGCCCTGATACCATCAGTGAAGAATTTGCACGCTGGCCATTTGTGAGAGTCTTTGTTGGTTGAAATAAAAGGGGCCGGGGCTTCAAAGCCATGTGTATTAAGTGTGCCTTAGCATGGAAATCAATACCAGATGGGACCCAAATCTCTGCAGTTCAAACTCTCCCACTAACCCCCACACCCACCCTCCTCCTTGTCCTTTCTTTTCATTGCAACCCCCCTAGCCCTCCACACACACACACACACACACACACACACACACACACACACACTCCGCAGAGGCCTGAAACTAACTGCACACACAAACATAATATAAAATCTAATGTCTTTAAGGTCACAGTCGCTGACCCCGTTTCAAAGATTAGACAGTGCTGCCTTCAGCAATCCGGCGAGCTAACATCAGATCTTCTTGCTTCAGTGTGTGTTTTAGTCCCTTTAGCCTGTGACCATCTGGATTTCTCAAAATGTCACCACATTATGCTGTGATGATGCTAATGGTCACAGATTACAGCCACTGAAGATACTGAAATTACTCCTCTACCAGTAACTCCACTACACACGTTTTGTGATCGCCATTTTGGAGAAATGAGGTGCACTGAAAAGCATCTACATTTTTCTGTATACAGGTTTGTGGTACAACACCAATAACTGTGTCAAAAAATAAATCATTTTTGGTTCGCATCATCACGCCCAATGAACTGACAGTGTTTTATTGCTGGCAATCGCAGTCCCACAGAAGCAACAATGGCAAACGTTCTTTAACATTATCGTCTCTGTTTCTCTTCCACACACACCTGTAGTTGCCCTTCTTGCGAAGCTGCTCCTTGAAGTGGCCCAGCGTGAGACTGTGGCTCTTCATCGTCCTCCGGTAAGGGATCTCCTCACCGCAGAAGAAATACGTCACCACAGTCTCTCCACTGCTCACCCCGTGGCTTCCTAAACTCTTCTTACACTCCTTCATGCTGCGAGAAGACACAAAGAGAGACGGAAAACGTTAAAAGGAGATGGCATCCTCATTACAGGCCTACTTAACAAGATAATGATCAAGGGAGAAATCAGAAACAGAGCAAACGTTCTAAGGGACTCTACCCAAGCTACAGAGTACAGAGAATAGTGCAAGTCTAGAAATACAGTAACAGCAGCCTGACTAAAGAATAAAACAAGTGAGTGAGTGACCCAGTGCCGTCAGTAACTGTGTGCCTGTGTGTGTTACGTGTGCATGGAGAAGGAACACAGTATTATCAATTCCCCTTCAGCTATGTCCAAGGCTTTGTAGGCCCACTTCAGAGAAGCTCTCTCTTTGCTGAGCTCTGCTCGCCCCAGCTGACTGCCAGCTAACTGAAGGACAGCCAATAAAAGTGATACATATATATGAAAGGGATGTCTCAGTCAGGTGCTGCAGTGACTACACGCAGCACAAATACACATAATTCATGCAAACACAGAGGAAAGCTTTGCAAAGGAGGTCACCTTCGCTTTGCACTGACTGTATGTGGGGGTGTCCACGTGTGCTACATGTAGCATGACTGTCTCCCTACGTGTGCAGTGAGCAGGGCAGGTGACAAGTAGGAAGAGGTAAAAGGGTAGAAGTACACTGCAAGGTGGAGGCTATGGCTGAGAGGAGGAGGAAGAGGAGCAGAGGGAAGGAGAGGAGAGGGAGGGCGGGACTCTAGAGGCATCGTACTCTTCTGACTGGAGACCGGGGCTGGTCGTGTGGAGGCCGGCACAGCTGGGATTGGCTAGAGACAGAGGGATGGACCCCCCACCCTGGACAGGCACTAGGTGGCTCTTCTCTCGCTGAAGACTGGAAGCTAAATGCCTGTAAAGAGACAACAGAAAAATGTCAAAGGCCTGTATGAACTGATATTTCCTCCAATGACAATTCAGAGACAACTACAAATCAAAGAAACAAAGCGGACTGAGGCTACAACCAACATCTGACAACTACAGTCTACTTTCTGTGTACCTTTGCCTGGTGGTCTTGGTGGAGACCTCCTCCAGTCTGCGGCAGGCCTCCTCCAGCTGGGCCAAAGTGTTGGGAGGAGGCAAAGGAGGCATGGCAGGGTCTTGGATGAATGGCTGGGCTGGCTGGTAGCTGCGCAGGTGGCCACAGCTTCCTCCACCACCCCACGTGTGTGTTTGAGTAGAGGAGCTTCCAAAGGGTTTCTTGCTGCTCTGTGTGCTGCAGGGTTGAAAAGGAAATGAGACTATATCCATCAGCAACATGCAATAAGACGTAATTTCAGAATAATAAACAGCTGAAGACTAATTTAAAGTTGGACCTGAGCGCTCCCATGCACTGCTCACCTGTGGGACTTGTGTCTGCCCTGTCGTTTGCTTTCCAGAATCCACTGCAACACACTCTGGGCGGGGTCTGTTGTGTCGCTCGGCAGCTGTAAGGGCCCACAGTCCTCCACACACCTCTCTGCTACTCCATCCTCAGCCCCCGAACGACACACACGTCTAGACAGAGAGCTGGAACGCCTGGTAGGAAGAGAGGGAGAGTTTGTTTTTATCTTTTTCTCTCATTTAAAAGAAAAAGGACAAAATATAAGAGGGACACGGACTGTAAACTGACCCCATGCTGGTGTCTGTTGAGATGGCCCCACACATCTCCCTGCCCAGGCTGCGGCTACGCTGGTAAGGCTGGCAGGGCTGGCATTCGCCACTGGTGGAGCATAGGCCATGCACCCTGAGGGCTGCCTCCCTTTCGATCTGCTCTTTAGTCTTGGGGCTGCCGTGATGGTGGATGTAGTGGTGGTGGATGTGTTTTGTGCTCTGCCTGCTTACAAGTGTCCTGCTGGGGCCCAGGGAGACAGTGAAAGCCCCTTGGTCAGGACTACTGACAGAAGTGCTGGAAGGCCCGGGCCTCACCAGTGCCTTGATTCCAAAACCGGGCCGGTTGAAGGGCCTGTGCTCTGGCGAGCTCGAGCGTGGCGAGTGCCGGACGACGGCGGGGGACTGGCAGCCGGGGGTCTTCAGGACACGAGAAAGGTGTTCGTCAAGGATAGCCTGGGGGTCCTCGTCAGAAGAGCCAGAAAGGAAGGTCAAGGGGTGGGGGGAAAGCTGGGGAGCACTTCCCATGATTTCTGTGTCTTCTCTTTCCTCTTCCTGGTAAAAACCCACCATGGCAAAACAAAGTCATCAGCTGAGAAACACAACAACAACTTAACATTCACTTTTCACGAAAGGATCGACGTGACACAAACCTCCTGAATCTGCTGCAGCCGCTCCTCAAGCGAGTTGATGGTGTCCTGCTCTCTCTTTAGGCTCTCCAGGCGGGAGATAAGTTGGGCTGCAAACTCTGCTGGTTTCATCGGGACCATCTCCTTGGGAGGCCGACAAGTACGCTTTACGGAGAAAGACATACATTAGCTGTTATATGCTCTCCGCAATTTCTACACCGACATCCACTCTCTCGCCTCATCTCTCTTCATGCATGCTTTGGTTCTTCACCAGCGCCTGCCCCACCGCTGGTGGTACTGATCAGGGCGCTCTCATAGGCACCCATGGCTACAGGCTTGTTTCAGGGGGTGCATGGTCATGCTGGGCTAGGCCTCGGCTGATTCCCCCTGTCATCATCAGCAGGCCTCTTTAAAGTCAGCTCACTTCAAAGGCTTCCTCGTCAAATATCAAACACTCAGTGGGGGAGAATAGGGTGGTGGAAGGAGGGATGGAGGGATAGATAGATGGGAGGCAGTGGCTTTACATCTAGAAATAAAAGCCACACATCGACAGGGGGGTGGAAGAGAACTCCAGGGAGGAAAGGATGAGGGATTAGAAAAATGGGAGAAGTTTAGATGCAGAGATGTGTGCTCACAGGAGGGGAGAGAAAGAGAAAATGCAGTGAGGGAGGAGTTTAAAGGACGGGAGATCACAAAGGTTGAAGTAATTTATTCCCACCCTTGTCACACACTGGGCACCTTTGAGGTGCATTATAGTGACAGTATGAGAATGGCTGTTTGTGAGCACACACAGCTTAAATTATTAGCATTTTTTGCACTGGGACTTCCTTTATTTTTGTTCTTTTTTGCTTCCCCCGTTTCTTTGTAGTAGAAATGAAGAAGAGAAAAGACTGAAAAACAAAAAAGAGAACTGTCTGATGGAGCCTGGGGCTGGTGCACCAAGGGAGTGGCAGCCATTGCCAAAAATCAGACAGGAAACAAAAGAATAAAAGCAAAAATAATGCAAAAAGGGGAACAGTGACTGAATTTACATTTACTTCAGCAACCTAGTTACTGTAATTTGACTTCTTCTCAACCTCAGACTTATTTTGAAAGGCTCACAGATTTTGACTGTGTGACAGAAGACGTTTTATGGCTGTGTGTTCGTGTGTGCTGTGCGTGTCAAAAATAGATAGACAGACAGACATAACAGAGCTCCTTTTCACAGTGCAAATTGTCCAAATAGTCCAAATAAAAAACATGTGCTGGGAAGTGACTTATAAACCTCAGAGTAATAAACCTTGTATTAGTTTCAGTTTTGGTTGGACTTGATTTCAAACAAGGAGACATCATTCTGAGTTATGATCTCTGTTTCATCCAGCCACTCCACTACACTCCTTTCACTGTCTACAGTCTTCAGCTATGCTCAGAAACTGATCTGCGATCCTTTACCTGATGCAGTAAACACTTGTGGCATGACGTAAAATGCAGAAAAAACATGGCTGCATAAATTTGGTAATAACAGGCTACTTCTGCTGTCGCTGTGTCTGCAAGACGTCTCCCTACGTAGGTTTGAGCTCACTTCCTGTCCTCCTCTCAACCTGCAGTTTAGCTTCTCTTAAGCCTTGAGCTACTAACTCTGCCTTGACCCACTAAGAGCTCATATGACATGTTCAGACTCTTTCCTTAGATGCCTCCCTGTTAGGGGAGGGGGCTGGCTGGCTGAATGTGTGTGAGACTATATTTATGTATATGTAGAGGGGTGGTGGTGCTATGGAAAGAAGGGGGCCAGCACTGTTGGAAGTTGTCACTTCCCTGTGCGTTTGCTCCATTCATCCTTGGATCAAAGCACTGTGTGTGTGTGTGTGTGTGTGTGTGTGTGTGCGCGTGTGTGAATGTGTCTGAGTATCTTTGTGTTTTTGTTGGGGAACCTCGCTGATTTCAGAGCCCTCGGGATAAGGCGGCAGAAATCTTCCTCATCTCTCCCTATTCTCCATATTTACAGCACTGGTAGGGAAGAAAAACCCTGGCGTGTTCTGAGCGCTGCGGTGATAAACAGCTTAGAGACCTCCCTGTCTCCCGTAGACTTCAAGGAACCCTAATGGGGGTGTAAGTGACACCAAAGGTAGCGAGGGGGCTCGTGTTTGTATGCGTGTGCATTTAGTTGTGTGTGTGTGTGTGTGTGTGTACGTCTGTGTGTGTGAGTGGGAGGCTGGGTCTTTGACGTTACTCTTCACATCTTTGCTGGTGTTGTTGAATTGAGAATGCCGAATACAGTTTGCACGGTACTATTCATAGAACCAAGAGAGACCCGGAACAGAGGGTGGTATGGAAATTACACTGTGGGACCCAGGTTCAAAAAGACCTCTGAGCATGTGTGGTTATGTGTGTGTTTGTGTACTTACAGGGAAAGCAGGCAGAGAGACTTGGCTGTTCATCCTCATGTTGCGCTGCATCTCTCTCTGTAGCTGTTTCTTGGAGCCCAGTTTGTAGGGAGGCACGCCATCTCTGGGGGTGTGCACAGAGATCACAAAAGGTCAATTACCCAATCAAATACATCAGGAGGAAGCCTGGTAGCCGACTGCGTAGATCAAAAGAAGTTCAAGCAAGATGAAAACTAATTTATTAATTCTGCCATCCCTCACGTTCTTGATCTTAGAGGCTTAATGTGAGAACAAAAGATCCTCAGAGGTAAATCATGCCAGTGATTCCAGTCTTGTACGTGTGTGCTGGGGCTGTGTTAGGAGGTTTTGTTTGCCCTAGAAATGACCATCATTTTCAGCACCGGCTTCAGCACGGCACTGGGCACCGTGCTGGTCATTTCCTTTCAAACACACACACACACACACAGTGTCCGTAATAGCATTCCCCTACTGGCTTTATGTGGCGAGGACACTGTTAGCATCAGCTAGTCATTCAAAGGGACTTACTGCAGGACCCACGGGTGTCGATAACCTGGTTAAATCTATCTGAGGGGCTGAAGTGACAGCTGACTGGCTTAAAAAACGAAACCAACAACAAAGCTCCGTCTTCAAAAACGACGGAGTCGACAGTGTAAGACACTGTCTTTCCTCCCATGCTAAACAGCAGTTTCCCGGTGACCTAGCCTAACTGAGGAGCACTTTTCCACATTTGCTTTGAAATGCCACAGTCATGCGCATAAGCAACCCCCCCACCCCTCCAAATCTTCATTTGGCAAGCGCTGCCGCAGCCAGCCTCTGATCTCCGCACATCAAAAGGCTGGTTTGTAAGATAAGGTAATGTTTGAAGTCTGCGCAGCTGCATTCCCCAGCGTCCAAGCAAATCCATAAATAAGATATAAGCAAAAAATCCCCCCCTCCACCACTTTCTTTCTCTTCCCACCCAACCACCTCCTCCCCTGTTGCTTTCTCTCTCTTCTCTTTTCCTTTCTTTATCTGTAAATGAGATTCAAATGTTTATGGGTCTTTTTAACTGACCTAAAGAGGGGCAGATATTCCGATCAAGGCCAGATCAAGCAGGAAATGAGGTGGGGGGAGGGTTGAGTCCCTGTGGCCAGGCCTTTGTCACTGCGCTGGGCAAAGTACAGCAGAATAAGGATATATGGAGCTCGGCGTCTTTGAAGCGGGGCCGTCTAGAGATATGCCAGAGGAGAGGACTCCCTGTTGTAAAAACTCTTTGTAGCTGCCATATGTACGCCGAGCCCATCCCACCGGTTACACTAAACATCAGTGTTACAGCCTTTTTTTTTTTTTAAGCTTGGTCAATGACATCACCCATGTAGACTTGGTTATCTCCCAAGTGACATGAGGCAAAGAAGAAGAACTTTTTTTATCAAAATGTGTTTCTGTTTGGCGTCCACATCAGCTGACCTGAGCCCTGCTGGCCTTGAGCTGTGCCCCGCGCAGTGACTTCATGGTACTGTGTCACTTGAAAGACACGTGATTATGCCAAGTAATCCTTCAGAGGAACGAGGCCCTAGGCACGTACATAGATAAGGCACAAACCACATGTGGACATAGCATTTGAACTGAAATAATTATTTGATTTCTTGACTGGGGAGTTACCAAACAAAAAAAATTAGGGTAAGTGACGAGTTGTTTAATTCGAGAAACGTTTTTTTTTTATTGGACATTTGCTTGTTTTCTCTATTGCACAGTTGATGCACTAAATGAAAAGCCAACACTCGTTCTCACTTGTCAAGTCACACAGTCCTTTGTCATTTACACTAACACAGGTATCGTAGAAATATGTGGATGGGGCTCAACACTGACTTGTGCAAAACCGTGTGTCTTCAGCAGAGCAACATTTGCCAATATTTCCACCTTTAGCTATGACACCCAACATTCCTGCTTCAAGAGCCCCTTGTTTCCCGTTTCCTGAAGCACCCTCCTGCACCGGCACACACTCTCTCACAAACTTGAATGTGTGTATAAGTTCACTTACACACTGCTGTCGGTCAGGGACATGGCGTCATCGGTCAGAGCGTCACTGGACACCTCGCTGTCATTGGTGCTGCTGACGGGAGCAAACGAGCCCACATGGCAGGGGTTGAGTGAGTCTCCTCTCTTGTATGATCTGTGGAGGTTACAACAACAGAGCTCACATGAATAATAATGCAGCACTGGGAGTGGTCAACAGGTGGGTGACATTCTATTTCTTCCTCCTCGGGAGCAGCCTGAGTGTATTTAAAGTCAGACTGTGCATTCTGAGCTTTAATGACATTAAGGGGACGGAGCATGTTTTTGGGTCTATCTGATACAAATATTAATTACATTCTGTGATCAATTTATGTGATCAACTCGTCTTGAGGTCAGACAAAGTCCTCCACCAAGTTTTCTGCATCGGGGAAACGTTACTTTCCTCCTTATGCCCCATTTATTCCTTCTTAAATACCCAGGTTTCTCTTTCCAGTTCCTTTATTCATACTCACTCTTTCCTGAGCATACATCTCCTGCTGTGTGTGCATTCCTGCCATGGCACATGAGAAGGAGCAAGCGGAGGACTGGCCCAAAAAAAAAAAAAAAAAAAAAAAGCCCAAAGAAGCAGAGAGCGGAAGCATGAGTGTGTGTCAGAGGAGGAAAGGAAAGGGAGAGGAAAAGAGGGGGATCTTCACGAGGAGAGTGAGACTAAAGCTGAAGGCCCCAAGCTCCAGGCTTGACCTTCAGAAGGGTTTCCAAAGAGTCAGGTATTTAACACAGCTGGCCCTGCATTCTTCCCTCCATGCCTCTCTCTCACCCCCTCATTTATCCTTTCTCCTCCCTCCCTTTCTTTCATGAGGTGCACCCCCGCCCCCTCGAGCTACCCCCTTCTCTCTGTCCTTCCTTTCCGCTCTCTTTCCCCTCACTTTCGCTCCAAAAGCATGCCTCACAGTCCCCATCCCTGAGTTTTCAAAAGGATAAAAGATAAAAGTGGAGAAGGCGCGGGTGGGGGGAAGGTGGTGGTGGTGGGGGGGCAAGCGAAGCAGGGAATCAGAGGAGAATTGATGCAAACAAGAAAAGAGGGAAGAAGAAAGTGAGAGGGCTGGGGAGGTGGCGGCGAGGGGCTGGGGGTGTTGATTCTTTACTGTAGCTGCTGCCGTTCAGGGTTTGTTTTCTTTCTTATTTCAAAAGAACTTGAGTCGGAGGAGAAGAGGTGAGGAAACGGAAGCAAAGGAGAGAGAAATGGCTTCCACATGCTTTGAATCTAAAGAGTGACAATGGCAGCAGGGAAAGGCACCGGTTCGGCCAAAGAGCGTCACACTTAAGGAAAGTCTGGGATGGTGAAGAACCCGCCACCAGCCCTACCGACACAGCTGTTGTGGACAGGAGTTAGCTGCCAGTTTTCTTGATCTGTCACACTCGTGAAAAAGTTAAAAATCTCAGTGTAACTTGTGCTATGCCTCATAAGATGCCCTAATATTGGCAATCCTACTCTAAAATGCTCACTGTAACACAGTTCGAACGTTACTTACATGAATCTATATTTTATATGCCTATTAACTCTTTCAGGTCAAGTTAGATTTGCTTGGGCTGCACTTCCAATCGGTACTTTGATAGATTTACGCCCCTGCCCAAGGCTTGAGGACAGTGTGCTACAGGAGGAGGCATAGCACCGCAATGTCATCATCTACGACTTGCTGGCCGGAGCCAGAGGCAACTTTTCCCATGGAGGGCGATCCCTCATTCTGCCCAACGTTCTGCCAGCAGAGGGCTGCTGCTGGAGACGCTGAGAGGAGCCACAGGGAATGAAAGAGAGTTTGTCTGCAACCCCAAGAGCAGTGACCAAAAACGCGTGTTCCACTTTTACGCACGAGAAAGACGCACAGCTTGCAGCTACATGCAGAGTTTGCGGCCGTACCTGTATCCCCTCTCCATCACCTCCACTGCCTTCATAGACACCGGGGCCCTGTGCGTCCTCCCTGACAGCCCGACCAGCGCCTTGGCTCTGAAATCGCAGCTCCACTCCTCCTCTTCGTTGAGCGTGGGCAGGTATCCACAGACGACCTGCAGGTCGCCCAGCCCGTTCGAGTTTACGTGACTCGGGTTCTCTCCCCCAGTCCTCACGTACTCGAGGTAAATGTCAGAGGTCAGAAACACCTGGTACGAGCTCTCCTCCATGTTGGTTTGGATCTCGGTCTGCGCCTGGTCGAACATAGCAGAGTCTATGTGCTGCTTCTTGATATTATCCCGTATGAAGGTTTTGGTCGCGGGTTTGAGCTGCTTGGCGACGATGCTGTTGTTCTCGATGTAGCGCTTGTAAATTGCTTTGGCGACTCTGTGCGTTTTGGTATCCTTAATGTCCATCTGCCTGAAGCCATTGCAGGCAAACCAAAAGTCTAAAGTATCGACACATTTCTCTCGCTCCAGGAATGTCCTAAACAGAAGAGCACCGTCCTGGTCCCCGAGGAGAGACAGCAAAGACTTTGTCCACCGGGAAAGCGGGGAATCCGGGGAGGCACTCCCCTCTGGCTCCCCGAGACCATCCTCGTTCCTCCTCGCCGAGGAACCGGGAGAGCCGAGCAGAACCGTTTTAGGGGGTTCCACGGACTTCATCATTTCGAGTTTCCCGGGGTAGCAGGGCGCCTCGCCCTCCTCCCCAGGCACAGGGGGTCGAGGAGCATCTTCTCGGAAACTACTGACGATGTGGTCCATAAGCGCACGGCTCATGGCTCTGAAGGCAGCGGGAGAGAGCCTCGGCGTGCGTTCGCCTCCTCTGAGCTCCTACTGTAATCTCCTCACTCTCTTATGTCAGCGGGGGAGCTTCTCTCCGGCTGCCCGTCTTCTCTCTGAAACACAAAGTATTGATCTCATCAAAACCAGATCCACCTCAACTTCAAAGAGGCTCAGACGCAGTAAGAGTCTTTTCAGACCCTCACTGACTTTTACAGAAAAAGACAAACTAGTTCACAGTATTAAAAAAAAACAAAAACACTGCAGCAGCATTACATAAACAGCAGATCTTCACATCTGAGCAGGAATGTGAGATCCAGCGAGGCGCTGCTGGCTTGGACGCAAATGATCAGGAAAATGAACCGACTTTTGCGCACGCACCGCCGAAATGAAATCCACCTGAACGACGCCTCGACGCGTTTTCCACGGTCCTTCTTTACGGCGATCACCTGTGAGCCGAGCGCTGCCGTGAACTCAGATCCATCAATAAGTCATTGATCCGTCATTACGCGCGGGCTCCACGGACGCGTCCGTCTCCATCCACCTGATATCGGGGTTAAAGCCTAATCAGAATGCGAGCACGTCCTCCATCCTCCACACTTTTCCATGGCCGAGCGACTAAATCCGCTCAACCCCTACCTGTAGGACACAGATTTAGCTCAAACTCGAAGAGATGGAAAAACGTGACCAAAATAGTTAATGGACCTGCCTGCTGCCGCTGCTGCTGCTAGTGTGTGTGTGTGTGGTTGGTATAGTGGAGCTTTAACGTGTCCATATGTTTTTGGACAGCCTGATCGGATGCGTGTTGTTGGACTCTGGCACAGGTTCTGGGCTGTTTAGTACAGATGATCTCTGCGCAAAAGCATCAGTGTTACAGATGTGCAACACTGCAGGTTCCACTTTGTACCGGCTCCGACGGGTCCGGTGTTAAACTTGTCACCCAGAACCGAAAAGAACTGCTTGTCTAACAGCTCATAACACAAAGACACTGATGGACATTTTAATCCACGGGGCTGCGTGCGCTCAGGTTACTACGGCCACGTAACGTCACTCAAGAGTCTTTAAAGTTTCATTAATGTTACAGTGAAGGAGAAAAACGGGCCCCCTTCAAAGTCCGATCCCGAAGACCAGAGTCCCAGATCCCGGGGGAAGGGGGGGGAGAATTCCACCAAAAGAAACGAGCACTTCTTAAAAGCGCCTGTTCTATCTTTAAATGGCAGATAAAACACTGTGGGAAACAAAGTGCAGTGGACGTTACGGAGACGGTTCGACGCCGTTAGTGAGTGTGTGTGTGTGTGTGCGTTAAAACGCGGTTAACGTTCCACACGGCACATTACTTCAAAGGAGAGAGAACAGCACATCAAAGGATCCAGCGGGGGCCAGTTTCAGGAGGCGCTCACTCATGGAACTTACCATCGATCCACGAGTTCCCAAATCAAGATCCAGTTCGGTTTCTTTCAGCTTTTTATCCACACAAAAAAAGAACGAAACCCCCCTCACAAAAAAACGCGTATAATCCAGAGTCCTGGTCTCCGCGGCGCGTCCACGTACAGTCCCGTTCAGGTTCGAGTCGGCTGACGGAGAGAAAAACGCAGCGGAGAGGAGCGAAGGCGGCTTCTCCTCCCTCCTCTGTCTCCTCCTCCCCACGGGCTCAGGCTGCCATGGCGCACAGCGGGTCTCTCCCGTAGGCGACTCCAGCACCGACTGAACTGCGAGGCTGGAGCGGCGCACTTCAAAGTCAGGAGCCGACTGCCGGGTCCTGGCAGCTGCATAAGAAGCAACTCCAGCCCTGACGCCTCAAAAAAAAAAAAAAAAAAAAAACCACACCAAACCAAAAAAAACCTGTGTCGAGGGTTTCCACGTTTCGAACGCTCCCCTCTTATTTTCGAACCCGTGAGCTTTTTTTCGGCCACTCCTCCCACACACACACACACACACACACACACCCACAATCTCTTTCACCAGATCACGAAGTTGCAGCCACAGCGTGAGGACCTTATCAAAGACCAGCAATCTTGAGCCAACTCCCCGAGGCTTTGGAGCGTCAGAAGTAACTGATCCGCCGCCCCAATGGCATTATCGCTCCGATCCCTCTGTTGCTACATAAACTTTAAAGACGCTGGGATCGTTGCTTTGCGAGACCCGCATAGTTTTCAGATTAACCCGCAGGAGTCCCGGGGATGCACAATGCGTGCACCGGCGTGCACCAAATGGCACGTTTATCCTCGCATGAATTTGTTTTGTTCGCACATTAAGGAGGATGCAGCTCGGATTTGGAGAACCCTCCTGCAGCCTCTTTGGAAGTTCTCTGCAGCAGGCTCAAAAACGTGCCTCGTAAATAATGAATAGCGCCTTTACTGCTCACTCACATCCAGCATGTTGCAGTAGGATATTAAATCATCACTCCACAGCTCCTACCAGTGGCAATAAAGGCACATGCACACACACACACACACACACACACACAGAAGTTCCCTGAAGGACACTGTCCTATCAGCTCAGGATCACTTCCCTCTGCTTTGTGCATAGTTCTTCACTGCAGCGTGAGATGAGTGGAACGCTCAGACATTGAATATACATCCATTCACTGGTCTCACTGTGTTTGGTTTTACTCTGGACTTTAGAGTTTTCCTTCCCCGTCCTGGACTGGCCACACTCAGTCATGGCAGTGGTGTTTATAGAACAGAGTCAATAGTGTTTTGGATGGGTCTTTGGTGTTTCAAATGAGCCACCACAGGGGGCCCATTGTACAAGATGACTGGCTATATTCTTGAAAGAGAGACAGTAGGTGTCTGTGTGTCCTTGTTGTCTCGGTGGACACGAGTTCAAAAAGTGCAGCACAAAGACGGCGGACGCTTTGATCATTCTATTTGCCAAAGGTGCCGTGAAACTCTCCCGCTTGATACCTCTCTTCCCATCAAGGTTAATAAAAGAGGAAATTGCGGTTTGAGACGCCATGATGACTAAGGCATTACTCATCATTCAAAGGCAACGTTATCAGCTTCAAATTCTGCACACTCGCTTTCGCGAAACATCAAACTCCCTGTCCCAGCAAAAGATGAGCTGCAGTGATTCCCAGCCAGGGGGGAAGCTGGATCCCAGGGTACATGTGCCGTTGCTCGAGGGGGGAGAAACTGTGGAATGTGTGATTTGAATATAAAATAAATATCCTCTTAGTGAGTCAACTGCAACACCTGAACGCTGCAGTTAAGAGTGCGTGAAAACTAAGAAGCAAACTAATGGAAGGTTTAAGTTAAACAGCACAAATAGGCAGCCTGGATGTTGACATGGACGTCGATGGTGTCAATGACGGACGTCAGCCCGTGCAGTGGCGCTGTGTGAATGTGTCGGGAACTACTGATGTACAGTGTGCCTTAAAACATCTGGAACTTTGCCACACGTGAGACACTAATGACTCAGAAGTCAAACAAGTCTGCACAAACACAATTTCTTATCTCATAAAAGCTCCTCTACACAGTCCGGGTCTTCCTCTACGTATACAGGTCATCTGGCTAATATACTGAGTGCTACCCAGACAACATCAGCCTTTGTTAACTTTGGAGTGCCGAGGCTGAACTTTGACAGTAAACACACCAGGGTAGAAGCCATCACCATGGCGATGATGTGGACCCCCTGCCGGTACCAGGGGCCAGCTGGGCCCTCGCGTCCTGCCTCGTCTTCCCCCCTCTGTCGTTCATGGGAGGTCCCCGTAGGTTGGGTCTTCCCTGCTGCTGCCCCTCGGGAGGTGACCTGGGTCTGTAACTGGCCTGAGATCAGGAGGCCCTTTTTATGGGCTCAGGAGCCAAGAGGTGAAAGGTTACGAGCTGCAACTGTCTCTGTTTGGGAAGCTATTACTGCAGGGACAGGTCACACTCAGTCCAACTATAAAGAGACCAATTAGTTCTTTAAACTTAACTGCATACACGAAGTAGCTACGTAGTAGGATTTTATCCAAAACACACCAACCACCCAACCATCTACAGATGTTTTTTGCAAACTTGGCCTGTCGCATCTATGACTGGCCACCTCAGCTGCAGCCATAAACAGAGAGCGAGCGCTTCTCCCGGTGATACGCTCTCTGTGCTGTAGCTCTGTGATCACTAACTGCTCTCAATTACAGTATTGTGTGCTCTTCCTTTCGGCTTGGGGGTTAAACTCTTTGCAGACCCCTTTGAAGTACTCATCCCTTTATCTCAAGCCAGAGCCAAGAATTTGGGGGAGGACAATGGAAAATGAAACCAAGAGGGAAGCTTATGGCAATTATCAACCTGGGCCATGAAGAGGAAGTCAGCTCACGCAGGCCGAGCGAGAGAGGGAGCAGATAAAGAGAGAAGGAGACAAGCAATGTAGGACGGGGGGTTAATGTTTCAAGTTTGTTTGGTGTGTACACAACCCGGGGCAACAACCGACTGCCGAGACAGGAAATGGAGGCTACCTCTTCAAAGTAGGTGACAACAGGGGGACAATGGCCTCTGAAGGGAGCGAGGAGCTGATGGGAGGAGCCGCGGCGGCAGCGTAGGGGGGTCAACACGCAACATAAGCAAGGACCAAAGAGTTGAGGAGGAGGGTGGGAGGAGAAGGATGGAGGAGAAGAGAAGGACAAGTGCTGTTGTCAGCAGAATCAAATGGCACGTAGAGAGAGCTGGGGATGATACAATTAAAGTGTGGAGTTAAGACAGGCTTTGAAGTTAGACATGGTGCATAATACCCTTAAAAGTTAGAAGGAAGTGCAACAATTCACCAGTTTGTTACGGGGCTGTTTTCAACAAGGAAGAGGAGGAAAAAAAAGAGGCACAACTGTGGGAAGCTCGTTGTCAAAGTGGTTCAGTTTGAGGGGAATGAAGTTGGGTTTCAAGCACCAATTGGCCCCAGAAGGATGTTTTTTTTTTTTTATTATTATTATATTTTTGCAAAAACAGAGTGTAAAGTGCGAGTGGGAGTCGGCACCTACCTGCGCATTTTGATGATGGGGATGAGAGTGTGAAACAGAGGTGTGTCAGAGAGAGCGGAATAGAAGCGACACAGGTGAATAAGACTACGAAGAAAGAATGAGACATGAAATAGGTAGAGAATTGCTAGCGAAGGAAGGCAGATGAAATAAAAGAGAAAGGGGGGGGCGGCGTTGAAGGTTATTTATTGGTTTTTTCCCCTCGTTTTAATCCCATTTTGCGCTTGACTTTTAAGTCTACCAATGTATAGAAACAATGTCGGATGCACTGTCTAATCCCGTTTGGGCCATGAAGCTCACGCCACACTGACAGTAATGACTTTCATTTCCTGCGCCGCTCGCACTGAAGCACCGTGCAGACGCTTCACAGGCCGGACGCCACTGTTCTGCCACGCTTGACAGAACGGTGATCCGTCTCCGAGTCAGTCTTAACCTGAACCCCGAGCTCCCTCACTCATCCTTAATCCATCACTTTAACCCCTTCCTCCTCTTTCTTGGCTCCCTGACTGCTAAGGTGATTAACTTGCTCGAGCGTTCAACAGATGCCACATCTTATCTTTTCCAGCTTCCTGTTCGAAGAGGGATGTGACGTATCCAGGAGGTCAGCATCCTTGTCTGGCTTTTTTTGATGTTTATTCAGCATCCAATCTAAAAATACTGTTTGGATGTCAGATTTAAGGCCTTGCAAACTCATTTTTCAGTTGTACATTAGCAGGACAATTGAGTCAGCTGCCCGTGGTTTTTTTTACCCAAAAAGTCCTTCAGATTATGCAAGAGTCACACTGTATGTCACAAATAACACCAGCCATTTTAGTAACCCATCTACCACTGAGGATACACAGGTACTGAAATGAAATATGTTAAGGATTTATGGTTTATTCTAACATTCTTTAGACTAAAGACACAAATGAATGTAAAAAACTAAAACTTTTAGGCCGAGGAGAAAAACATTCAAACAAGAACGATTTAACATTCTCCAACTTCATGTATAGAAGGCTAAAATGAAAAATGTGCTTTACTGAAAAATGCTGATTCAGTGATGGGAGTCGACACAAATAAATGCAAATTTGCTCTTAGTGTCAGATAGAAAATTAGCGTGAAAACGCTTTGTGTTCAGACTGAACACGTCTCATCATATTTTGAAATTGTAAAATTTTAAATGCCAACGTATTATTACCGTGCAGGGTTTTTTTTGTTTCTACAGCTAAACTTTTTTTTTTTACAACTAAGGAACCAATGCTGTGCAGTTAGGGAATGTAGCAAAAGCTAATTTGCAGCCGCTGTACCTGGTTAGGCTTTTATGATGCAGATATGACGGTCGTCTAGTTACCCATTACTACCACAAGTCCAAAGATTTGTGTATAACAAGGAAAAAGGCTGTGAGGGATAAAAGGAAAGTGCGAGACGGAGATACCAAGTACCCAGACGGAGACACAGGGCAAGTGATACAGACGAACCTCCCACACTGTCTTGGCTGCATGGTCTTCTGTCCCTTTTGCTCAACCCACACGATCAGCCCAGACAACAGATTCATGCCACAGTCACACAAACTCAACCCACTACCCACCCTCTCACACACTTGTTCTCAAATCACACAGCTGCGTATCCTTTTCATAGCTCATGCTACGTTTGAGTGACAGGGCTGAGGCGAAAAAAAAAAATAAAAAAATTAGTGCCATAAATACCATGCCAACAAAGAGAGGATGATACAAGATCGGAGAGAGACAAAGAAAGAGGAGGCAGAAAACATGATGGAAGACGGAATAAATAGCATAAGCGAATGTGTGGTGTGCGTGTGTGAGAAGTGTCGGCGATAAACAGGTTTATTTATGCAAGCGGCGTACAGCAGCCAAGCGCGGGCCTCCTAGGGTCTGACTCAGAATACAGCTCTATAAAAAGACCCAGTGACACCAGCCTTACTCAAACACACATGTACAATGACTTTTGTCAATCACATGTGGATGTACAGTCAATCCCAGAGGCCTGTCACGAGTGCTCAGAGCGAGACGCGCACGCTGCACGTGTCACGTATGTAAATGCTGTAAGAGAGGCAGCGACTGGCGTTGAATCCCCCCGTTCTACAAGCGATCGCCGACCACTCCCGTCCTTTGATTCTGTCCCCTCAAATAACCCTGCCGATTTCCTGCAGGAATAAAACATTTACCGCGTCTCCGAACAGCAACTTAAAGATAAACTGCAGCTTGAGCGGAGGATCGTTTCATATTCATTTTCCTGCGGCCATTTTTCTTTTTGTGTGCAGTGGAATGAGTCACAAAATCCACTAATTAGACAAAGAATTATTGATACTGCTTCGAATGAGAAAATCACACAAACAAGTGTCGCCAGTCGTGAGAACAGGAGCGTGAAGTTAGAACTGGTCGGATGAGGAGCTCCCTGACTGCCCTTTACCATTGTCACACAACAGTCCACTGTCTGATGTGCAGATAAGTGAGAGGAAGCGAAGACTTTGATCCTTAATGGGGCCATGTCGGCGCTGTGGAAATGACATTCATGGCTTGTATTTACACAAGCACAATTATAGAGGTTATTTCAGCAGAAGACAATCAATTAGAGTGAAACTATGTCAGCATAATAACACAGATTAAAGGAGTCTGTGTCCACGACCGAACAGTCCTGCTAAACAGGACTGCGGATGCATTAACCATCGGAGCGACAGGATAAGCAGATCCACGTAAATAGAGGAGGATTTTAAGTGCTTATCAGATCCGACAGTATCGGAAACTTCCTCTCTGAGCGGAGAACTAGACGGGGTGTGAAAGGAACCTGTTCTGTTTCAAAGAGAATGAAGGTTAAAAAGGCCGGCTGTCACAGAGGAAGGTGTGAGAGGTGTTGATTCACCCTCAGAGCGGGAAATGTGTTGCACTGGTTGCAATTGTGTAAAAATTTGCCTGAGTCCTTGCAAAGATTCGCACAATTATTGTAGCTTTTGTTTGACAGAAATACTAAAATTGATAAGACATGGTCCTGCCTTATTCTGACATCATAAAAATGTAGTGGGGCTTCGGCATTCTTCAAACTTAAAGCTTATCGGACTATTAACTAGTGACTCAGTCTATTAACCAGATGTGTTTGACAATTGTGTAACTTTCAAAGACAGACAACCTCAATCGCTACCTTACATACTGAGAGGCCAGGTGTGGACGTGTGAAAGTATTGCACAATAAACACAATAAATCCCTTTACAGAAAAAGAAATGTCCCAAGAGTTTGCAAGACTATCGCCCTTTAATCCGAGGAAAGATAAGAGTATCAACACATACAGTGTCAACACCGAAAAGTCTCAACGTCGTGTTCTTTGCTTTATGGTTCTCAGCTGAAAGAAGGTTCACTGTGATTGAAGATGTAATATGAAATTGGGCAAATCTTGAGACAATCCATGAACCAAATTTACCAGGACAGTCTCCTGGCACCCTTAGTACTTAACTGCTGTTATATCTTGTCCTTACACCTTTACCTCAAACCTTTCAACAATGGAACATTTTCAACTGCGTTCCCATAGTTACATTAAAATGATGACCTGACTGTTCGCTGGACCCTACGATAGGGAACATGGTCGTCAGGTCCAAACCTACAGTCTCACACCCTAAGACTAATCAAACGCAGCTCCTCGAGCATTTAGTCGTAACTTCAGAGAGTAAATCCTGCTCAGTCGCCGTTTCCTTACAGTAACAGACTAATGCCCAACTTACCAGCTGAGTTTGCTGATGCTCAGGCACATCTGCAGGCTCATCACTGTCTCAATAACCTTTCTTTCGCTGTTATCTGTTAGTCTTTTTGCACTTCTGGTTCCTCGCTTTGAAGTCAGTTTTTTGGCTAAAAGCCGGAAAAAAGGTTTGTGACACAAGGCCAAGACATTTTAATGTCATAGTGTTGGACACGGAGACTCATCTACTCACTAGTCTGTCTCTACAGCCGCCTCCTCCTTCACTTGCTAAATCACGTCAATGTCATTTGCAATTACAAATTGGAAAGTTAAAGGTGATGACGTTGAAGTTATCCTGCTGTAATGAAGTTTGCTTATAAGCTAAGATGAGCTTCATACATTTGCTGATTGTATTTAGGTTTCAAACGTAATTTCAAAGTCGTGTTTCGTCTAGGAAAAATCATTTGCAGAATAAAATAAAGTGAAAATAATAAAGTTCTGTTGGTCATGGAGCTTATAATCTGCAATAAACCAAACGACAATAAAAAAAAAATCCCACCGGCTTTTTGTTGATGGAATCGGGTTGAAGCTTATTTCCGGATTGTTCAACAAAAATACGTCATTTCCAAGACACACAACGTCAACAACAACCCATGACTGTAAGTCAAGTTACACAGCGTGTTGCTCCGACCAGCATCACGCTGCTCAACCCAGCAAACAACAGCTGAAAGCAGCTCCGTAACAAAGCACTGACCCATATTTAGCCAATTAACATGCCACTTTACAAAGTGTTAAGTCAGCAGACGGTCGGAACGGGCCGCCTCGTCTTTGGAAGCAACACCCCACACCCTCCTGCATACACGAGGAATCAGAAGTGAGCTATGATGCCATGTTGCAACAGTTATGAATCCTGTGCAGTTCTTCCAGTAACAACACAGGCTACAATGGCTTTGTGCTGAAAGACTAAATTCCTGTTTCTCGGATGTCGGTCTGACAGTTCTCTCTCCTTTCTTTTCCTTGTTTCTTCTCCCTCTCTCACTCTGCCTGGGCAGCAGAATCAACACATCAAATAAATACAGAGAGGGGTATAGTGTTTCATTTGGAGACAGCCGAAGAGGTCACGGACAATGGGAACACATGGAAGTGCCTGAACTGTGGGTGTAAAAAGAAAGCAATTCCAATGCAAATAAGGGCAGGGGCCTCTTTGATATAAAATCAGATTTCTCAAGTCGGAATTTAATAACGCCTCCAAGAAAAAACACTGGATTCCTTTGAAATGTTCGCTATTCAAGCCAATGCATTCCTTACCTACCGGAGACGCAAAATACCGGCGGACGGGGGATCATTATAAAGCCTATTCTTGTTCTACCAAATGCTATCGCCATCATAAAACCTCCGCAATCTGGAAACATTGGAGGAGAGTTGGACATGGCAGCCATTTCATCAATTCCGGCGTCTGATTCATTCAGCTTGGGTTTTGAGTGGAGCCGTTGGTAAAACACATCGTGGTTGTAGAGGCAAAAAACACTGGGCCCAAGGACTGCAGGGTTTGGCCTGAGGTTCAAACAATCATCTCAATGCGCTTTTTATCGGAACCAACCACAAACCCCCAACTACTTTTCACAGATCAAAGGGGGGATTGAACAGAAAGGCGATCCTAAATAGTGATGAGGGAAAAAGGGAATTCAAGGTCTTTGACTTCAGGGTAAAGTTACACAGCTAATCTTGGTTAACATGCACGTTGTGGTCATATAAAAACAAGGGCAACAGCATGACTTCCCCTAATTGAGGGATTAATTATAAGGCATTTGAAGATGAAAAACATGCAAAAATGAAACAAAAAAAAAGCTTTCACAAGCAGAAAATGATGCAACATCTTTTATTAAAAAATATGCATTTTGGTGTGGAAATGACACTTGATATAACAAATTAATTATAACAATATCAAGATAATGATAATAAAAAGATAAACCAGAACAACCTAATGGGTTGAGTACAAAAAACATTACTTTTCAAACATACAAAGCAAAGCTAAAACTTGACAATGAATAAATAGTTTAGAGAAAAACATGGGAGGCAATGTCAAATCAAATTAAAAATTGGTAAACAACTGACATGAGGAGTAAAAAAAGTAAAAAACTGTAACAGGCAACAACGCTCACGTCTGGTTGGATGTTTTTTCCGTCATGTCCTGGGCTTGAGGTCAAGCTGTTGTTGTCCGACGGTGGACCTGTATATAAGCAGCTGGGTTATTTCAGGGTTAAAACACTTAACCAGCAGAATAATAATAGTTCATCAATTCTGAACAAATCCAACATAGAAACAAATTTAAACTAAACTGTGGAACAACTGGTGGATTAAGGTGATGTGCCGGTCTGACTCCGGAGATTTGTGCAGAGCAGTGGGATTTGACGCAATCTCTTTTCAGTGCGTATGTACTATATGTGTTTTTAACTTTCTTTGTTTTAGAGTTCCAATAAATCATGCATTTTAAATGATTTTCATAAAATGGTTGATTAATGTGAGCAAAATCAAAACCCCTTACCATGACATGGCCACAGTCAAATAGTTTTGCACAGTTACAAAAGTGTGTAACAGTGTATTTTGTCAGTCTGCTTTTTAATAATCTTCTCATGTATGCTCACTGTGAGTTATACAGGCATAAACATACTAAACTGTACATGCATTGTTGCAAAGTACAAACCTCCACATGGACTTTAAACAGACACGGATGCACAAATGTTTCTATACGTTTTAAACAATCGGGCTAACCTCCTGCTGCGACAGGCATCCAGGTCTTCCTGTAGCAGAGACGCTTGCTTCTGAAGGAAGTTAACCTGCAACACAGACACAATGCAAAACGTGGTCCACGCTAGGTTTAAAGCGTACACACCCTTAACGTTCGTGCGACCATAATGAGAGAAGCACGACACCGGGACAGGAGATTACAGAAACGGGACGTGGAGACGGTCTGATGGCTTTAGGGCCGGATGGGGGGTTTGCAAGGTAGACGAAAGCAGAAGAAAGGCTTAGTTGTGTCCAAGGGTCAGGACAGCAGGGGCTTGGGGGTCAGGAGATTAGGGCAAAGGGGTTAAGGCACAGAGGGACAGAGGGATGATTATGAGGTGGGTTAGCTGAGGTTAGGACACTGAGAGGAGGCTGCAATATTCTTTTGTTTGGCTACAAAGCGTCGAGTTTATTTATGAAGTGTCTTTGGCTAAAGTGAAAATAAAGCCCATCTACATTTACACGGCATCTAGAGCCTGGCAGAATAATCACGGCTCCAAAGAATCTGTATTGTTCTGGGACTACCGTACTGGAGCAGAGGGTACATTCCTTTCTGTGGGGGAGACCTCAGGAAAGTTCTAGCGTTTCATTTGGCACTTCGCAGTAGTAAAGTATATGCAAAACTCAGTCGAAATGTGGTCGGATGCCCCCGGAGACGCAAAACTCTCCCCACCTTTTTCCACCCTCCGAAAAAATATTGCACCTTAATGTGCAAAACCCAAGACATTGTTAATGAGATGAGAGACTGCTCGAGTCCAAAATGACATCTTATAAACATATCTAATCAGAGCGCTGTGGTCTGCGCGCTGAAATGGGATCTTAGTGGACCTACTGGACCAAGGTAGTGGTTCATGATGAACCCATTTGACAAAAATGTGTACGCCAAGATCCTATCCTCCTTACAGAAAAACCCTCTGTTTACAATATAAATACTGACCAAATGAAAGCCCGTTATTGCAAGTGAGAACCATCATGGGCTCGGCGGAGCAGGAGAACATACAGAGTGTGGTTATGTGCAGTACAAGGTGGTGGTGTGGAATGATAGATTAAGGTTTTTATGGAGGACTGAGAGGGTCCAAAGTGAAGACAGAAGACGAATCTAAGATCGAGTTCTATACCAGAACATACCAGAGATGTCTTTGGTCTCATCCAAACAAAAAACCCCAACAAAACTGTGACTCAGGTTATGTTTCTGCCCATTTGACTGATTAATAACAGTGGGAAGTGAAGGACAACTTAACAGAAGAACACCACAACAGCAACAAATCTTCATGCTTTTTAAAATATTACTTACAATCTGTTCAGTCTACACAGTCCAAAAATATGGGATTTTTGTATTTAAATGCCTGTTTCTTTTCAAATTGTGCTCGTTTACTTTAACTGATTTAATGTTTTTATTTTAAACACCATAAACAGGTCATATTACACATATCTTTAGGTTTTTATTCGTATTTTGTGGCTCTGCTGAAATAGTTTTGGATGATTTACAATTACAAAAGCTGCTCATTGTTTTGTAATAGTAGGCCTTCATGCAGTACTGCTTTTTCAGCTCTAGCTTGCCTGTCTTTTTACGGCGCCCTAACCTAAGTCCACTTTAGTGAGCAATAGATGTGATAGGAGTGTGACTGTGCATGTTGTAGGTGTGAAGCTGGTTCATAAACTGACAATTTTCACAATGTCTGGAAGATTTGGGGAGGGTTCAGAAAAAGTGAGACACTAAAAACCTGAGATAAACACACAAATCCTTCTTGAGTAATTGCTTCTAGACACATTAAGCTCATCATTTGGAAGGTTGGTGTTGTTATGGAAAGCTATTATCACAACAGTTTTATTAAAACTAAAAAGTACAAAAAAAACTTAATGGGAAAAGAAAAGCACAGTCACCTGAGCTTTTAGAGAGGTGATGGTGTCCTCGAGTTCCTGTCTGAGTTCAGCTGGCATCAAACCTTTGATCTTCTCTTCGTACTCCTGACGCACCACAGTCACCTGAGGAAACCAGACGCAGGCAAACCAAACCGTGTCAGCAAACGTACAGCAATCTGAAATTGCGTAAACACATAGAAATGCATGCACAGGCAATAAACATGCAATTAGATGCATTTAAGCAGCCTGGGTAAAGTCGGCTTTGTTGGGAAAGCTACATTTTTAACTGTTAGAAAAGCCGTTTTCCATAATAAGGGTCGGGGATTAGGGAAACCTGATTTTCCCCAGCAGATTTCTCCTGAAGAATGCCTAATTCTCTGCCATGTATATGCGTGAACCAGGTGAACAAAAGGCTGAATGACAGAGAGATCATTGTTGGAGGGATGCTGCCTCATTTTAAAATCAAAGTCTCCCTAAAATCTGACTGAAAATGAAATTAGCACAAAGTGCCTCAAGGAAGTCGAAATAAGCTGGTTTCCCCGGCTGATTTTTTTTTTTCAACAGTTCGCGCGGTGTCGCAGCTGCGTCTCTCCCCCTCTGCAGCTGTCACAGTGCAGAGACACACACAAAAGTCAAAAAGATGCATTTTCTGTCACTATAAAGTTCAAATCTGTGAGTCATGCTTCCAAAATAAGTCAGAGGTGGAAGAGAAGTCGGATTAGTTTTCCGCTGTACGTACATGCGGATTTCCAGTAACTAGAATGTGGGATCTTCATTTTTTTTTTTTTCTGATTTTTTTGTTGCCTTTGACACATTACCAGCTTGTTCAATAAACGAGAAAGATGAATAATTAATAATATGAATCCATTAAATGACTTCCTTCCTTCCATTCTTTCACTGAATACTTCACATGCTGCAATTAAACTTTGTTCTTGTCAAACTATTTCTGTTACTGCCCATTGTGTGCTGCGTGTACCAGCGCAGGGAAATGAGGCGTGTCTTCTCGTGGAACGAGATTAATGTTTCTTGTGCATGGTCCCTGACAAATACACTAAACATCATCCTGTGGATATTACAGTTTGTCATTCACACGCATGTAAACTTGCATGTGTGCACTTCCAGACACGGCGGCCAAATAAAAAGCTCCCTTGGTGAAGTCACACACTGACAGTGGGTATCCCCCCCCCTCTTTATTCATGGCTCTCGGTATTCCCTCGCTCTGCACAGCTCCTTCACATCTCCACAGGGGGTCCACAGACTGGGCACGTCTCGCTCTGCGCGACACCCCCTACTGGCTGCTGCTGATTACAGCCGGGCCTGACACAATGCATTTACGGGCTCATCACAGTTGGGTTTGGAAGAGGACGGGGTCACGGCGGAGGGCAGGACACATCAAACGCCGCAGCGGCAGCAGCAGCTCGATGGCGAGCTAACCTGCTAGCTCCACTGGGGAGGACTGGAGGAAGTCTGTCTGGGGCTAAATTACACTGCACTAAACCAGAGTCTGATTATAGAAGTTGAAAAGGGTTTGGTTAGCGCAACCCCCGCTTTAACCCACAAACACACATGAATGAGTGAATGCACACGCACTGAGACGCGCGGGCACACGCGCACGCACAACCCAGGATTCGGCGCTGTAAAAGCATTTAAAGCGCTCTGAAAAGGGTTGCTGAATCAATTAATTCGGAGCTTGATGAATAGTTTAACAGAGCTTGAGGAATAAATGAGGCCTGTGAAGTGCAACAGTTTTCCACCACATATTTCAAGGTGTAACCAGGGGAGAGTCTGAGCATTTGAACCAAGCATAATGTCTTTCACAGAGCCAACGTCCAGCTACCATTAGAATATCCCCACACTCCCCACCTCTCATCAGTCTGGTCTCTCAAGTGAGGAGAGAGTGAATGAGGTGAGGGGGAGGTAAAAAGATTGGTTTTCCTAAAATAATTTTCCTGTTGTGGATTTAACTGATTGTTCTGGCTTTGGCTAATTAATCTTCCTGGGCACAATGAAAGGGATTGGGAAGCACTTCAAAGCAGCCCCAGTATAAATGATCCCAACATGAAGCGGCTCACTTTGTCTCGGCACAGTGTGCAGTAGATTAGCCCGCCACAACTTTGCCAATTTTTCAGGCTCCTTCTGCCCTATTCATTTTCAAGCATCAGGTCAATAACAATGGGCTGGGAGTCCATCAGTTTACAGAAATATGTATTTTGCTCAGTGAGAGAATGAAGTCGGGGATAATTGGAGAGTGACTTTGTCAAACAAGTGGCAAAAACTGGCTTTTAAAGACTTAATTTGAATGTACAGAGGTTTAAAAAAAAAAAAAAAACGAGCTGAAGCTATGGGAGCGCAGATTTCCAAAATGTCCATCTATCTATAGCAGCTTCT
This sequence comes from Channa striata, assembly GCA_033026295.1. Classification (NCBI taxonomy): domain Eukaryota; kingdom Metazoa; phylum Chordata; class Actinopteri; order Anabantiformes; family Channidae; genus Channa; species Channa striata. Next base: position 17,095,815 of record CM065180.1, on the reverse strand, counting down.
GTAGTCATAACAGAACGGCGAGCCAAGACAAAACACACTCCACTACCTCAGACCAAAGCAATAAACAATGGTTGAATAAACACATCCTTTACCAACCACTCGGAATATAAGTCTTAGATTCTTCAAAAGCCAAGCTCCTTAGATTTGCATTCTTGGTTCGTGTATGGTGCCGTCACCGCAGCAATGAGAGATCCACTCTGCCTAAATTACAAGCTCCTTTGTGGCAATGCTGTCTCCATTTTCTTTCCCATACATTAGAATGGGCAAGGCTACAACGTAGCGTATTCAGCGGGACGCGCCGAGAGCAACAGGGATGCCTGGATAATGGAAATACCGTTGTTAGGCTGATCGAACCGGACAAGCCGTGAATGTTTCCTTCACTAACAACACCACAGAGAAGCCCAAACTACAACTAATGTATTATGTGATGCAATAAGATGTGTGTGTGTGTCTGGCATCTATCCTAATGGCTTTACGTCCAACAGCACTTCCTTACCTGAACATTAAATGTAGAAGACCAAACCTCTTGCAATCCCATCTTTACAGCATGTCTAACTACAGCTTAGCCATAGTTTACTATGCAACGTGTGTGGGTGGAAGCATCAGCCTTTTTTTTTTTATAACACCTCTGTTGTGGAAACATATGGTGGGCTAACAGACACAGAAGAAAAGCAGACAAGGACAGTTAAAGCACCAAGTCAAATTTCAGACTTCGCTGTTTCTCAGTGGTGTTAAAATTCAAAACAGGAGCAACTCTGAAATTCCCTAAAGATGTCTGACTCGTTCCCTGAGAGATATTGTTCCTGCAGCTTTGCATCTTCTCCCCTCTGCCAAGGCCTGGCTCCGGTTTTTCTACATGCAAATACACAATTTTCAACGTCTTTGAAAGTCTTTTTACAGCAAAGGCGTGTTTGTTTTTCTGACAGGTGGCAGGAGGCATGTGACAGTATCTGAAAAACGAAAAAAAATTTTAAAGCCTGCTCACTATTAGGACAGATGTTGGATCCCTTTGAACAATATTGTTGATCAAACCTTCCATGAGGTTTCGGTCACTGACGGACTCCAGATGAGAGTGAGTAGGAAAGAAAAGAGGAGAAGAAGAAGGGAAACACATGGGAGAAAAAAAAAAAAAAAAAAAGGGTGCCACAATTTCCCAAAGCAATGAAAAGTGACTTTGACTTTATGGAGGAAAAAAATAAAAACAAAAACAAAAAAATAAAAACAGGTTTTATCTCCAAAGCTCTTTTTAAAAGGAGATTGTTTGCTTCTGATGAAGTGTGATTCTTCCGTTTTGAAGACTGCGAGGAGCGGCAGTCATTTTCCCCTCTCAGTCATCTGAAAATGACAACATTTCATCTATATATAGTCTTTAGATTGTGGTTTTGACTTTCCCTTGCGTTTGGTACCGTCACATGGCGTGGTTTTTGACAGCTGCCAGCAGAAAGGAACAAGCCCTCAACACTTTCAATGTTCAAATGAAGTTTGTCACATCCTTGGGAAGCTTGATGTATGCTAATGAAGTTGGGGTGTGTATGTGTACAGGCTTGCGTGGGATGAGTTGTGGGGTTGGGGGATGAGTAGCTGCTAGAAAGACATTTTTTGATATACCCCCTTGTTCCAAAGTGACAAAAACCTTGTCAGGAACAAGGGGGTACATCAAAAATGACGCCACTCACAAAGTTTGCACCTCCTCATCCTCTGAGTTGGCACTCAGACAGTTCACCAAGGAGCGATTTGAATTTGAAAATGCTTTGCTGCAAGAGGAGAAAAAAAAAAAAACCCCACACACTTCACAAAGAGGAAAAAAAAAAGGCAGGAGGAGATTAGAAGTGGCTACAGATCTTAGTGAAGTTGTTAGAAGTATGGGATGGATTGGTAGCTGCTGATGTAATGTGCCTCCACAAAAACAGCAGAGAGGGAAACGACTCAGCCTACAGAACTCAAGTTCATCTCCTCTGCATTTTTATGTCTGCATCAATACTGAAAACAAGTACAGGAATGATTTATTTTTTATTTTACCAGGCTGCACTGTTGAAGGGAAATACAACTCTGAAAGTTGTACAGTTCGCTGATCCCACTGTATGATTATGTATTTATACAAATAGCTGTACTCTTCGCCATTCTGCTCCTCTCTTCAAGGAGAACCGAGCCACACAGCGAGTTGCTGAGCCGCCATTTTAGAGTGAGGGAGCCTGCGAGGGCCCTGCAAGTGTAAGACAATCACAAACTGTGTGAAGTCCGGGGCAGCAGGCCGTCTTAGCACGAGGGTTCGGATTACAAAGAAACGTCTTGGCAGATAAACCAGGGCAGAGAGAAAGAGCAGAGAGTGGAGGTCTTTAGGCTACTCGATCCAAAACTGTGCAAATAATAATGCAAATACACATATGACGTGCACTAATACAAACAGCCACCGTGACTTGTTGTCAAATGACACCAGTGACTAATAAAAAAAGACGTGAGCAGCCGACAAGCTCGTACTGTCGGCATGTCTCACAGTGGAGATTGTGTGTGATCAGCTGAATGAAGGTTCAGTCATGTTGAGAGATTCAGGTAAGAGAGTCGGTACAAAGTGTTCTTCTCTGAAACCTAATCAACACCTTCTTATTCATTTGATTATATTATTAGCTAAATTTCATAATCAGACTGTCTACAGTCTCCACTATATGTGCAAATGTGCTGCTTTTGTTATTTAACTTCTATCAAAGCTCTGGCTTGGAATTTTGTTTGCGCCATAATTGTTCAATAAAGTAGGAAAAAATCTCAACCGTGACACGACACTTTTCGACACAGGAGATGTGCCAAAATTAGACGACTGACAGGTCGAAGTTGACAACTGATTTAGTCCTTCGTAGGCTGGCGGCGGTAACTCGGAGGCTGGCGGTCTTTCTGCCAATCACTCTCCGAGGAAAGCTACCCACTCGCTGTGTGAGGCTATTCATTTGACGAGCCTGGTAATTCACAGTCGTAGCTCGGCAGCTCAGCGGTTATGTAACTCAACTAATCACTAGGATTCCTGGTGGATGATTCACATTGCTAACCAGCAGACCAGTGGATATGTAACCGACCATTCGGAGCCGTGATCTTCAACCTTTCTGTCTCGTGTAGCCTGATGGATCTCAGTTCCTGTCTTTAGTGTAGGTGAGAGCAGCCTCTTACTCGATTATCCCATGATAATAATAATAATTTGAGCCAGTTTTCCTGAGTACTTTTATCTCTGCTGCTCTGTGGCCTCTTTGCAGGTGTGTGTGTGTGTGTGTGTGTGCGTACGAGGTCCGTAACAATATGAGTAATTAAGATCTGTTAAACAAAGTCGACGGTTGATGATTATATGGACCCAGTAACACGCCCCTTAATAAAAATATTAAAAAGAGAACAACAAGCAGTTTTTTGGAATGACACTTGAAAAAGAAAGGAGCCACGGAAACCGGTCCTCCTGTGCTACAGACTGAAAGCTTTGATGGCAACAAATCCAAGAAGCAGACACGTACAATCACAACTAACCTCAACTATGACTAAAAGCCACAATTTCTACGGTTATTTGACAGCTCTTAGCTGGATGCAGGGAATTTAAACAACATTACAAGCCTTTGCTTACAGATGAGAAGCTGGTTTGAGAGCAACACCATTAACAAAGTAAAAACAGGTCTGGTAGCGTCAAGCTCTCCGTCTAATAATTAGTTCTTCTATAACCACGTGCTTCAGGTGTCATCCTTAAAGACCCCGGCTCAACTCTACTGTCTGTTGCACCACGGATTGTAGCTCAGAGTTGGCCGATCCACAGCAATTCCTTCCTTCATATGTTCCTATGGCTCACTTCCTGTTTGTGTCTTTGCCACCAACTTTGTCAGAGCAAAACAGTCTGTGATAAATTAGCGAAATGTGTTTGTGGCAGAGAATCGAGAACTGTCAAGAATGTAAAATTGGTACCAAATGCTGGCTCCAATTTTTGGTCTTGTTTACTCATTCCTTGCTTCAACATATTGCATAGTTTAACTCGTAATGCTGCTGATTTTATACCAGAAAGAATCATTTTATATATTTATTATTTGAACTACCACATTGAGCCAGGGATCGAGCAGTCGGCTATGGAAACAGTGAACATGTTTTTTGTCTCAGTGCGAGATTCCGTTTTTTGTACTAGTGTAGCATACAAAACTATTAATTGACAACAAGCAGCAACTCCCTCCAGCAGTAAATGTGCTTAATAAAAGCTTGGACAATAAATAAAAATACCATTAACAGAAACATAACGTGTGAGATGCTGAAAATAATACTGGAGATTATAATACACTGTCAAAATTTTACAAATTGGAAATGCAAAATGATTCCTCATGCCTTTCATGACAGACTGCACAGTAAATAACACTAACAAAAACTAACTACAAAGCTAAAAAAGGAGCAACCCCCCCCCCCCCAACCAGCAATGATCTCACGTTACAGCAAGGAGATTCAGGGGTCAGCTCTTCCTAAGTCACAGGAAACAAAGTGCAGCACCTGTGGGACTGGGTCAGCGACTAACAGCTCCTAAAAACCAGTGATCCTTTCCTGCAGATTTACGACCGCCAGACTCTGAGGTGTGTGACGAGTGTGTGAAGTGTGTACAAGGGTTAGTGGGCGGATCTGAGGGGACACAAGAATACCGAATGCCTTTGGCGTACATACCAGGGTACAAAGAACAGCCTCCTGTGTGAGCACAGTCATTAGTGCTTTCTTCTCTGTGTGTGTCAAGGTCAAAACAGAGCCTGATTACAGGGCATTCTGAAGAGCCACGGGGAGTGTGTGTGTGTGTGAATGCATGTGCATACAGAGGCTTCCCTCCGAACACAGGCAGTGGTGGCATTCCTGGCCCTAGGCGCTGGCTCGCGAAGACAAATCTCAAGGAATTCGGGAAATGTGTTAGGGGCATATCTTTGGCTCCCAACAGGAGAAGGAGAGATGATGGAGTGATGAAAGCGGGCCAGGAAAGGAGAGGAATAATCAATTTTTGTTTGTCTTTGTGGCCCCCTGGAGGGTCCAGTAAGGATGGCAACTTCAGGGTTAGGGGTTTGGGACATCAGGTATCGGGGGCAGCAGAGAAGGGTGCTGAAGGGATAAGAGATAAGATGTACGAGCACTCAGGGGAAGGTATAATTAATAACAAAAGTCATAAAGAAGTTGTGCGCTGGCAAGAGGCAAAAAGACGTGTGATGAAAAAGCTGAGGGCAGCGGGATGAAAAAGCAGAAGTGATGCAAGAATAATAGTGAGAAGCAAATGAGTTTGAGTAAGAGACAGCCTGCTGCTGCTGTACATGTCTGACAAGCATGAAAAAGAAATGGGAAGAGGAGTTGAAAAAAAAAACAACCCAAAGTGCCGTGTTACCTTCTCTTCAGTCTCGAGCTCTTTGCTGAGCAGCTTCTTCTCTGAGCAGTGCAGCTGCCCCTGCAGACTTTCCACCTTTTCCTGCAGAGCCTGAGGGGAGGGAGAGACACATTTAGTGTTGATGGGAGACGGCAACAGAAAGGCAACACGCGATGTCTGTGGTATAACGCGTAACTGACGCTAAGTGAAAGACGCAGTTTTCATTTGGAATCGGAAAGAGTGCAAGTGAGGAAACAGGAGATGTGAAAGTTTTCAAGACAGGAAGGTTGTCAGAGGCGAGGACAGAGAGACAGTGACAAGAGATGCAGCTTGTGATTAGTCCTCATGTGTTAAAAGGTTAATAATAAAGTCATGAGTGTAATTATAGGGAAGCGTCTCTCATTAAGTCCAACCTCATTTTTAGACAAGGACACACATAAAGAGTGACTTTCTAACTCAGGGAATTAGCAGCACCTCACCGCTTCTGTACTGCTGCATGTCTTTAAGGATCATTATTTCTTAGGAGGAAATAGGATAAATATGATTTATCATTTAGTGGATCTTAACCCTTCTCAGTTGTATTTCAGTACCCGAGCGGGTCAAAAGTCCCCTCAGGTCTCAGATTAATAATTTAATCCCTGTTGGTTTCGAAATTCTGAATAGAGAGCGAAAAGAATCGAGGAAAAAAGAGAAAAACATTGAGTAAATGCACTTAATGTGTGTGTGCAGAGTCTGTATCAGCCACTTTTTCCTTTTCTGCCTGTAAGTGATAGCAGTGGAAAGAAAGGCGAAGTTCCTGCAAGCGACACAGAACCAGATGTTTTGCGTGCGTATGTGGACACTTCATCTCTGATTAGTCTGCAGGAAAAGCAGAGAGAGAGAGAGAGAGAGAGAGAGAGAGAGAGAGAGAGAGAGCGGTATGTGCGCACACGCAACTGTGAACACACGCGCTCACCTTAACGGCACGGACGTGCACCTACACGGCCTCACTCACACACCAACACACCGCCTTAAAACAAGTGTGCAGGGGCCCTGGCTAGCATCAATATCCTCAACCTCTCTTCCCACAGGAGTTGAGTGAGCAGGCCAGGTGTTGCCTTGTCGATTCGCAGAGCTGAGGGAAACGCAGTCCAGGTGAAATGCCTGATCTACAACCCACTCCACTGACATAAATCACACACACCGTTAGGCTTCAGGGCCAGGATGAACTTCAGGGTAGCAGCTCTGCGAGCAATTGACTAAATGTGAAACAAGGGGCACCACAAAAGCATCTGCTGAAACCTCTCTTGTTATTCAGATTAGTATAGATCTCGCAACAGCTGAAACGGCTCAAAAATATTTCTCTCATTTTCTTTTAGAAAACCTCAAACATCTCGGTTGCACCACAGCGTGAACTTACACCTGCACTGCACTGATGCAACGTCGATATCCACTTTATAGTTCACCTCCTTCCTTCGCAGCCTCTGATTTATCGATCAACACTCAGTACTAGGCCGTTGTGAATTTAGAGCATGTTGAGGTCAACCTCAGCTCTGCAGCATGAAAGGCAGCGTGTTTCCAGCATGTTGATCCTATTAATCAGGCTATTTCTTAGCCAGTCACGATCCCATTACAGCACATCTCCATCCAGTGCAACCCCTTGCCTTCGATTTCATCATTTCATTTTGTTTATTGGTGAATCAAAGGCTGAAAGACACTAGAAAAAAAAGCATTTTAGTGGAGTTGACACCATTTGCACAGATTTTTCGATTCAAATGGTGAAGATTTGAGTGTGTTTCTCTCCCATTTTCGCATTATTTTTACTCCTCTTAACGGGAAATGTAAAGGTTGAGGGTGCTGTCGTCGGAGACAATTTTTTGATTGAAGTCATTCATACTTGTGAATAAAAAATACTTAGCAGCTGATTTGACTGCAGACAAGTACGGTATTACGCAGTTGGGTTTTTTTGTTTCTTGTAATGTATTTCAGTGAACGATCAAGTACAGAAGGTCCTGCCAAACAAGTATTGAAATGAGGCGGGCACCCCTCCCCAGATTGACTTCTGATTCCCCGCTTTGTGACACAGCGTTTCTCTTCTGGGAAGTGAGGCTGACTGGTGGGCCTCACGGGTGACGTGGTCTCCTCTTTCATGTGGCTTCTGTATCTGATGTGCAAAAAGACTCAGAGGGTAGAAGTTCAACATTTTTAACTTCATTAATAGAATTATATGGGAGGGTTTTGCCGATGAAAAAGTGCTTTGTGAGTCAGAAAGAACGTCAGAAATATTTAGTCACTATTACTGTCTGAAGTGGTCGTAATACGTGTTATTGAGGCTGATTTAGACACAGAGCCATAGATGAAGCTTTGAAAGACACTGGAAAAATGGAAACAACCAGTGAAGTAGAAAAGGTAGACACCTGTTCAACACCTGCACAGCCGCCACATGATAGTCAGTATAACTGACTATAATCTCGTCCTGTCCTTTAGGTAAACATTTCAAACTATGCACAATAATATAGCTTATATTAATATTTCTCAAATTACATTTGAGTAAATATGAGAAAGAACAAAGTCCACTAAACTCAAAATAAATAGATAATGTAAAAAAACAAAACAAAAATGTGAAACGTCCCACCTGCAATTCTGCCCACTGTGGGGACATTTTACCCTCTACAAATTTATTTCCTGGAAAGGTGTTAACATTATAACTAGCTCACCCTGAGCTTAAAGCAAGTCGTCACTCTAAAATACAGTTATTTTAATAATTTCTACGATGGGGACTAACATGTATTTCTGATAAGAAAGACATTCCCCACAATGTGAATGTGACACACATTTCAGTCCTTTCAGTAGTACATGGTGGTCACAGGCATATGGGTCAACACTCACAGAAAATGCACCTTGTTGTATGAAGTGTGTGAGGGTACGTGAATGAGGATCCTGCTAAAGTGTCTCCAGATGCTCAGGGTGATATGGTCTTTATCAGCCACGCAAAGTGGAATCATTGCGAACAGGCCAGGAATAAAGGGAAATGAGGCTTCCTTAGGGAGAGATGATGAGAGCGGGTGTGGATGGAGAGAGAGAAGAAGGTGGAGAATGAAGTGCATGGAGAAGACGAAGGGAAACAAGTTGCAAAGCAAAAGCCTGGGAAGATTAGACAGAAACGTGACAACATTCAAAGAAATGTGGCAACTTCAGGACGAGAAAAAGAAAGGAAAACAAAGTTCAAGAGGTGAGAATGAACAAGAAGAAAACACAGAGGAGGAGGAGGAGGAGGAGGAGGAGGCAGAGAGAGGCACGGAGGAGAAAAACACAACATGGCCCGAGTGAAAAGACACAAGCAGCCATGTACCTGTGCTGCACAGTCCCACAGTCAAGAGCTGCAAGGCCTCTCTCATGTCTCCGTCAGCAACGAGCCTCCGCCTTTCATTCCAAACCTTGGCTCAAAGGATTAGCAAGACACACGCGCACGCAAGCGCCAACAAACACACCGCTCAGAGCAATCCGTGCAGGTATAGGCATGCATTAATATTAACAGCAAAAGTTCTAAAAATGTGTGATACAGTCAAATGAATGCAATGTGTGATTCCAGCATTGTATGCACACAAGCACACACACACACACACCAACACACCAGTGCCTGAGTCATCTTTCCTGGGTGGTCCTCCTGTGCAGATAAGGCAAGCATGTTTCCCTAGGGTGAAGTAAAAGCAACAGAGGGCAGGAAAAAGCAAAGAAGAAAGAAGGGAGGGAACAGTGGGAGGAGGAAAAAAGGCCAGGGGCCTTTTTAAACTTGGTGTTTTGTTAGGAGCCGAGCTGCTCTTCATGTGCGGCAGTGCCTTCTATTTGCAGCGTGCTGTCAGAAGTTTCTCCCAAAGTCTGGATTAAAGAGATCCTCTAATGACACTGAGGCTGGACGACTTCAGACAGCAGCAAAAACCTCACACTGCACCGCCTCCAGCCAAGGACACACACACACACACACACACACACACACACACAAAAGAACAGATACACACACAACGGGGCACGAAGCACGCAGACTTACATACGCAGAGACACGGTACGTGGACACACCAGCTTTAGTACAACAAGGCGATGTGTGTATGTATGTCCACTGATCTAATAGTAAATAATAAAGGAGGTGCTAACCTCAAGGAGAGATGGATGGCCAGAGAGATGAGCACAGACTCTCTTTTATCTGCACTTTTATCAAAGGATTGTGGGAAAGGTAAAGAAGTGAGTGTAACAGAGAAGCTGTAGGAGGAGGAGGCGAGAGGTCTCCTCCTGAGGTGTTAGAGAAGAGAAACTTTTGCTTTTGCTTTGCTGTCTGTCTGTATGTAGGCATAAAAAGACACGCTTTAGCAAGTCGACCAGGACAACCCCTCTGAAAGATATCACCGCTATTGGTATGAATTGACTTGCTTTCGCTGCTTTGATGCTGTTCAGCAGTTTTCCCAGAGTTGATTTCGAACTGAGGTGGGAAGATAACCGTGATGGCGGCAGTAGCGCAGCAGCAAACGCTTAGCGCCGTCTCCCGCAATCTGCACACGTCAGTGCAGTTATGGAAGCGTCTTCCCTAGTACTGATGAAAATAGTAAGACAATTGCCACAGTAATGAAGACATGTTGCAACCGAGCTATGCCCACAGGGGGAACACACTGTTCCCTATCTTTCCGTCTGTTTCTTTCGGCTGCTGTGAGCTACAGTAGAAAGAGAATAGGAAACAACTCTCAAATATGCACCATATGCTTGCTGTGTGTATTTGTGGGGCTTACATACATACATATATTCTGTTTATCAAATAGTTTATCATTTAATAGATGTTAAGTTTAGGAAAAGTTGCAAATACAACTGCAAACCAAAACTCTCTAACAAGGTGTTATAAACAGATTCAACTTCAGGTTCTTACAGGAAGTTTCTACCAATAAGAGCAGGCAGCGGTAAATACGTGTCCACACACACTTTGCTGAGATTCGTTTACAGAATTAGCAGAAATCTCTGCTTTTAGCATAATTTATCGCTTTATGAATGACGAGGAGCCACTTGTAGCTCCGAGTTAACAACCAATAACAACAGTACGTCTGCACTGGGTTTCTGCGCGTTTTAATATTTATGTTTCCTTGTTCCCGCACAGCTTTAACTATACATGGCATTCTTCAAACGGGGAAGCTCAACACGTTCGGCTGTCACGGTTTCTTTGTACTTAACATTAGGCCTGTGGTTTAATGAGTAATTTCCGTTTGTTGTCTTTGAATGGAGTATGGCCTCTATGAGCTGTTCCACTTCCCATGTTCCCCCGTAGCATCCTGGAATGTTATCTCTCTCCTATTTCCACCTCCTCTGATATGTGGATCAAACGCTGCTGGGAAACTGCCCACAGCCGGAAGAGTCATCAATCAGCCGACAGCAGGCACACATGTAGAGAAGCAAGCACGCACACACACACACACACAAATCGGCCACAACGCTGACACCACCTGGTGGTTTGAATGTTGTGGCGGACACGGGTCGTCATGGGAAAAATGTGGTGCTGACCACGATCGACAGCCTGTATCGATATACTGCAGTAGTATGCAGAACCAGTTCAATATAATAGTTTAGCATCTTTATGGCAACTTCATACGTCATAAAGCGTTTGTCTTGTGCAGTGGTGGAACTAAATGCATGTCACTGACGTGTAAATTACAGATTTTGAAAGTAGCTTTTTCATTTCACTGACTTGAAAGCTTTAAATACTTTGTAGATACGCTCTTATTGTGTGTGCTAACATATTTGAGGTATACAGCATTTACACACTTTTGTACTTTTACTTAAGTAAAGTTTCCAATATAAAACGTTTACTTTGCAACAGTATTTCACCACTAACACAAACATCACATTACTCTTCAGCAGCATTCTACCTCGACAACTCGCTGCCTCGCCTGATCACAGCGTGGGGTCGTGCGTTGTCAACGAAAAGCTGCGGCGTGTTATTGCAAACGCCGTTTGTCGAAATCCTGCACATTCAACAACACTGTACAGATGCATGTCCCCGCAGATGAAATAACTATAGCTTCAGATTTTGACATTTACAAGGGTAGTTAACTTGTAATGTTGCATGAAAGTAGCTGTTAAATCTAGCGAACTAACCCTACAGCTCACTTCCCTGGGAGTCGGTTTCAGGTTTTTCCCTCTCATTCAGCAGTGCACTGCTCACTACGTGGGCAGCTACGCTTATTACTCACCATGTACATCATATTTTATATTTTAGGGAGCAAACAACTATTTACGTAGGTTGCCTTTGCAGAAATGTCGCTGGTCGGCGTGTTTAACGCGGTATCTTCTGACAAACTTTTGCACTTGTGGAAATACACCAAGACCAGAGGGACCCAGAGAAGTTGCTGCACCAACAGAAGTAACAGAAACTTGCAAAGGTCGGACTTTTGTTTATTTTAATCTGCGGTTTTCAGTGAAGCCAGATCTCCCTCTGCACCAATTTGCTAATGGATATCAGTTAATCTTTACAAAAATACATAATAAAAACCACGAGATCCAAGATTAGCCGTTTCTAGTTCACAAAACTTTTATAATAAGAACAAAACAGGCCCGAACTCGAAGCCTCTTAAGGCCTCTAACATCTTTTGAGGCAGGAAAATATCTATGATTCTACAAAATTGTTTTCACGATGGTGGAGCGTCAGGCCTGGATGTTAATTATGTTATTTATGATTATTATTTTTTTACACCAGATGCCCTTCATGAAGCAAACCTCTCTAATTTACTGAGCCTGGGACGGGCTCTCACAGCGCACCAGCGCTGGCTTGGGTTTATTTTGGACAGCTTGGGGGTTCAGTGTCTTGTGCAGAGACACTCCAACATATGGCTAGGGGGTGAGCGCTCTACCCACTGACCCACCACTGCCCCCAAATCTCTTTGCTTTGCTCATGTTTGATATTTTTACCACTTATTGCATTTGCTTGTCTCTCTGCCATTTCATACTGGGAAGACAGTGTGCAATACATCCAAGGCGTATGAGCTGGGAAGAGTTCTCCACAAACTTCATAAACAAAGCGCAGTTATGGTTTATTGGACACTGCAAACGACAGATTATTTTATTGAAATTAAACAGTCTGCACGGGGCTACGGACAGTTGTGTTTATTCTCAGCAATACTGACAGTAATGTTGTTTCATTTTAAAGGGAATGATTTCAGATCGCGTTATTTCTGAAAGAAAATGTCTTTATACAAAAAGCTCTGATAGAAGCAATCATAAAGTGACAGATACACAGATGGCTTCACAAACTTCAGTAAGCAAATGTGCAGTTCAACGTGAAGAACATAGACATGTGTTGAAGGACGTGAAAAGACACAAAGAGTAGACACACACACACACACACACACGACTGAAGCAGCTCTTTGCCTCGGCAACAGAGGGTATACAGCACACCTGTTCTTGATCCACTGCTGCCATTCCTTCCCACAGGCAAAGTCATCCTTTCAACCCCCTCAGAAACTAATGCATATATAACTACAGAAGTACAGACAAACTGCAGCTGCTACAACTAGCCCCCTTGAATGTGTGAATGTTTGTTCGTGTGCAGGAGGCTTGTCCCTCGTTACTGGTCTGCATGCGTAAAAGCAAAGCACAAAGATCACATGGACTCCATCTAGAACCAGACAAAGAAACGCGAAGCCCTCGTGCACAAAGAACAGTGCACCTCATATATTCACTCTTATCCACAAGCACAAAAAGACGATGGTCACTCTTGCATTATGTAATATGTCTGCTGCCACCTCACCTGGAGAGCACTACAACAGGACCCGCTCTTTGACTTGCACTAGAAGTTACTGCTGGATGGTCCTGGATCAAAGGTGTGTATCTCCTTTTGTGTGTGCCTGCGTGTGTGTGCGTGTGTGTGTGTGTTGTAATGGAACAACTGTGAAAGATGTTGACAAGGGCACTAACTCAAAGCTGTGTGTGCAAGTTTGAGGGACAGAAAGACACAGATGAAGACCTACTGAGGAGAAAATAGGAGAAAGAAAGCGAGAGAGAGAGAGAGAGAGAATGTCTGCCCATGTATAAGACTGAGACATGAACACCATGATGAAGGTGTGTGTGTTTGTGTGTGTGTGTGTGTGAGCGTACACGTATGTACACGCATGGCAGCATTCGGCAGGCAGAAAGACAGGAAGCACTTCTGTGGAGAGCAGGAACAGCGGTGCTGATCAAAGCCCAGGCGGGTGACACTATGGGCGGAGTGCCATTGTTTATTCACCAGCCACCTCTCGCTTTTGGCAGAGTGAGGTGAGCATGTGTGCATGTGTATGTGTGCGTGGAGACAGAGTTTGAGACAGAAAGAGTTTGAAGATACAGAGTTAGGTCTGAGAGAGAGAGGAGACAAGGCCTGTGTGTGTGTGTGTGTGTGTGTGTACCTTTCTCTTGGCAAGCTAACGTGGGCTTGAGTTCTGTCAGATTTGGCAGCTGCACATTTCAGGCAATGCACATGCACACTCATACAGGGATAGAGTCTTGCACACTCACACACACACACACACAGACAGCCCCACAAACACACACTGTGTACTCAAGTAATCCCAATAACCTCACTATTAAACGTCACATTCACCTCACAGCCCTGCGTCTCATTAAAGAAAGAATGCGCCCACTTCTCCAGGATATCACATTTGGTGAAGCAGATGACTTCAGGAAGTAAATAATCCTCCAACCCACATTTCTGGCCCAGTGTGCTACACCCCTTATCTGATACGAATGGACCGGACAGATGAAAGCAAATATGACGCTTTCATCTCGCTTTCACCTTCCACAGTCCTTTGACACCGGCCCAGATCCAATGCAATACAACCACTCACTCCTGCCTCGCCTACTGTTATGAGATAATTGATGAACTAAATATAACCGGATCAGAAATAGCGACCCACCGCCGACTCTGACCATAACTTCTTTATGCTGATGGAAGGATGAGTTTATGTTTAGTCCACTAACACATACTATAATCGGTCAACAGAATGGTAGACGCACGCAGACAGGAAAAAGCCAACGAGCTATAAAGTGTCCAGAAGTTGCAAAGTTAGGCTACTGGATGTCCCTTCACATTAACAACAACTAATTACTTTCCATGCACATATTAAAAATATCCATATTTTGGTCAGAAAGTCAAAGCAGCAAGGATACAGTTCGTCCAACTAATATGCCTGCTTATTATTCTGGACCGTGGCATTTCACTAATCAGACGTCTGCCACACTTTGCAATATTCACTTTGATATTTAGTCTATTTGCTATTCAAACCGAGTAGGGCAGAGCCAATGCAAAGCGGGAGCAGTGGCCCTGTCTGACCACAAACCCCTCGCCTGCCTATATGTGAACACACAGACACACGGTTTAACACACTGCTGTAAAAAGACACACAAATACTTCATCTAAACGTTATTTCCTCAAAACAAAAACTCATAATGAGCATATTTTAATGTACTGCAGTTGTTCTAAGAAAAAAGGGGGATTTATGAAATAAACAGCTTTCCGGTAGATAACACCCACATTAAAGAAGTCACTTAAGTACAGTAGAGTCAAAGAGGGATCTCAATTCGGGCTGGAAATGGAAGAACAGGGCTGGAGAGGAAAAAAGGGACATCTGATCTGGTGCAGCATGCATTCAGAACAACTGTTTTGGGATTATCCCAATTCAAATGCGCGGCTAACTTTGATGTTATTTTCTTCCGTCCCATTGTCTGAAGCCCCTCGCTCTCTTCATAATCCGAGCCCTTTGAAGTGAGCAGCGTGGAAACAATGTCAGCAGGCGACACACTCCCTTCGATGGCCCGCTGACAGCTCTCTGCCATTTCTTTTTCTTTTTTCGCTCTTCCCTTGTCCTTCTGTTTACTGTCTCAATCCTCACACTTCCTCCATCCTTTCTTCGCCGGCCCCTTTCTTCCTCTTCACTGTCGATTAACTAAACCATCTCGCCTCCCTCTTCATTCAAGTTTACGCCAACACTTTACTTAACTCCCTAATTTTTGTCTCTTTATTTGTCAGACCAATCTTCATCTCCAGCACTGATTCTCTCCTTCCCCTCATGTCTGGCCTTAATAAGCAATTCAACCATTAATTGAAGTCTCATTAGCGGGTGGTTAATGCAGGGGGGGATCACAATAATGAGGACACAGATAATACGGACAGAAAGCCTTTGTCTGCTCCCAGCACAGATGCCAAGGCCTATGTCTTGTAACACAGCCCACAATAGGGGGAGTCAGGGTGAGAGTTGTGTCATGGCAGAGCTACAGTAGAAGCAACAAAGCTGAAATATCAGCAAGTCTGGCCAACGACACTTGTAAAGTCATATTAATGAATTAAAAAGGGATTTGTGTAAATGAGTTCATGCACTGTACCCAAATCATTCTCAGTGCTTTTTATTATTCCATAAAAAAAAACTACAAAACATTCGTGGCCCTTGAAACTGTGACTGTATTTAACGTGTACATACTGGCAGGGGGAATTCATCATATTTCGACAAGATCTGAACTTCTAAGGAAAAAGTTAAATAAGTCAGAAAATTGTTTGTTTGTGATTTGACAAATTGGACCCCAGAACTACCACCAGTCTTTTCTTTACTTGCATTCAACCACATATAAGTGCAAAAGAAGAGAGGAAGTTTCAGACATTCTGGGTCCTGGGCAGAGCTGGGGTTGGCTGTTTCAGAGCAAACTGCCCGCTTTATGAGAAAACTCAGGTCTGAGCAAGGGGGGCCTGGGCTACCAGGGCCTGGGAGGAGAGGAGATCTGAAGGGAGGCTCACAGATCTGCCTCCTTAGTATATGAGGCAGCTGCAACCACAAACAGACAAGGTTGTGTTTGGGAACATGTCCTGATCCCAGACACAACAACTCTTTATTTAGTGAGCCACACCCAATCAACTGCCACTATGTCCCAGTGTGGTTGCTAGGGCAGAATAAAAGGTCCCGTTCAAAAAAAGAAGTCTGCATGGAGCGAGAAGATCAGGGAAAAGGACAGAAATAATTCACTGTACATTGTTTTGAATCCATATTTTTAAAAAGGCGACGCACTGTATGGAAGGCAGCCATAGAAAGGCTAACACCATTTTTAAGCCTGAGCTACCTATGGTTTATTATATGACCCAGCACTTTTAATAATTTAGTATTTCATTTTTCATCTCTAATTTCTGCTCGCCTATGTTCTATAGGTTAACTTAAAGTGGACATGTCTTGCAACTAAAGAAAAACATAAAGTTAAGGCTAAAAAAAGAGAGTGAGTTTAAAGTTTAACTGTAAAATTGAAAGATGGTAATGACATGGAGAGAGGAGCGCAGCAGACAGATTTATAAGGTTCAACCAGACAGAGCGCACACAAACCACTTAAAGACACTATGGAGTTTGCAGCTAGTCATAAAAGTGACAGAGCACATGCATACGAACTGTGACAAAAGAAAAGCGACCCGTGTCTAGTCTATAAAAATCAAACCCAGACTAGGCCTTCGTGAAGACGTGCTTTACTGACCCCCCCTTAACTTTTTTAAATTTCAAGGTTTTGCATGAAAACTATAGAAACCCATGTTTACCTACATATGACGCAAAATGTGATCAGTCTTTTATGGATGTCTTGAAACAAGCTGAAGGGAACCCAATTAAAAAATGTAACAAAAATCTGTTAATGAAAGAAAACAATGCAATATTACATGTTTGTGTGTGGCCCTATGATTACAGATTTATTTAAATGGATAATTAGTGTCAGGTGTTTTAATCAATGAGATGACACTCGCTATCAAATGCCTATTTTTCATACAATGTCAGGAGAACTCGGCTTTGGACATATGCTGTGTTTACATGCACTTAAGGAAAGGGGTTACTCGGAGAATTCAGATTTCTTTGTGGAACCGGGGAAAGGTGTTTACATGCAGTTAGGAAAAAGGCGTAACTGGAAATCTGCATATACACGCAGCAAAGGAGGAACCCGATTACTCCTCCACCTCAGACTTATTTTAGAAGCCTGGCTCACGGTAATGTATAGTGAGAGAAAACACTGCTTCAGACTTTTCTTTTGTGTGTGTTCATGTCACAGCAGAGTGACGGCACAGGAGCAGAGGAAGGATAAAAGGGGAGATACACAGACCTGAGCCACAACGGAAACTGTCTGAATTTAAAGAAATCTGCAGGGAAAGTGACTTATTTTGACTTCTCTGAGGCACCTTGTGAAATCCCCGACATACAACACAACACTGTACTAGAGGACTTGCAAAAATTATCATCTAAGTGACATTGTCTCTTCCGTTTAGCCCTTAAAGCTGTTGTTGTACTTTAGAAAAGTGAGATGACTTCTTTTATTTTATTTCAGGGTTATTATATCTGGTATATTGTGCTGACAATGCAGTATCACTGCGCTTGACTCTAAACCCAGTAAGAAGCTTAGTAAAAAGCCCCATGTGACGTTTAGATGTTGACATTTGCAACAACCTAAATATTCATTTGGTTTATATAAAAGAGACAAAAATGAAAGTTTTGTATACTGAGAATTTTGACAGATGCATCAAGTGACCGGCCTGACACTGACCTTGTTGGCCTGATCACTACGATGAGCGATTGTCCTCCTCTCCTCATCCCAGCGAGCGTTAGCCTCACTCAGCTGTCTCTCCATCGATTGCTGCAGGCGAACCGCTTCCTCCTTCGAGTCACACACAGCGGTCTGGAGCTCTGCAATTAGCTGTGGGGGACAGAAAAATGTATGTTTGATGTCAATACTTTATTGTACATTAAAAAACATAAACTGTCATACTGACAAATGTCCTGTCTGTTCTTGGGAAACTTTTTCCACCACTTAGATAACTTGAAACTTATACTTTTTCTATATACTTGTTTGCAAGGTACCAATAAACAAAATGCTGGTTTACTCCCGTTTTATTTGTCTCACAAAATGACTTGTATCAGATGGAAAATATATTTCACATTTGTCAGGGATTTGGATGGCAGTAACAATCACCTTGAAGCACTGTTTTTCTCAGAGTCTTATGTCTTTTTTGAGACAAGACAGAAGACACAGAAAAAGCAGAGAAAGAGCAAGAAAAAGAAGAGGTAGGTAAAAAAAAAAAAAATAGACAGGAAGGAAAAAACAACTTCCTTTTTGAAGAGCGGAGTGACTTTGTGTTGGTGAACTTGCGGTGCACACCAAGATGAAAAGGAACTGCCTCGGCTTTGAAATCCTCCAGTCAAAATTAACATTCTATTTAAGCCACTGTCAGGGAAAGGCAGAGGAAAGATGAGAGAAAGTGAAAGAGAGAGGGAGAGAGGGGGAAAGAGACAGAGACCGAGGTGGGGGAGGCAGTGCTTCTGCTAGCTTTGGGCTAGACAGATAATTGTTTACCATGTTCAAACTCTGGAGGACTAGCCCTGCTGGAATCTGCACATTGTGTGGGAGTGTGGGAGTTAGAGCGGCGCGGGTCGGCCGTAGATGGAGGGAGAGGGACAGAAAGGGGGAAACAGTGGGAAATCAGTGGGAAAACCACATGAAAGCAACAAATGACACATTATTATGGGAACATCATTTCTGGGCGTAATAATTATTTTGCAATATGGATTCCCTGCATCTGCTGGTCTTCAGCCCCGGGGGCGGCGGCGGCGGCGGCGGCACTCTAAACTACTGAACTCAGCTGCCTGTCTTGTTATTCCTGTGTATTATATACAGCACTACACCTTTTCTCTGTCTGATAGCCAGCCAGGCCTTTTTAAGTCTATAATTGGTCTGGTGAGACTTGCCTAGTTTCCCAGCATCTCGGTTTAGGGCTGGGCACGCTTACCTCTTCACGAACCAGAGGTAAAAAAAAAAAAGAAAGAGCAGGTCTGGTGGGAACATAATGGTGAATGAGAAAAGCCAGATAATGATGACAACACAGAGAAGGTGATGTTACGTGAAAGGAATTATAGTGAATAAATGTAGGCTGCTTCAATAATGGTGCATCTGATAACACATGGAAATATTAACAAACAGCTGTCTGTTTACACAACTTCTGCAGCTAAATGCAAAAATTATGATCACTACCTATTGTCTAATGCCCGCCGCTCCCCCTTAGGGGGATGAGTTAAGTGCCCAGATCCAATTTCACTGTAAAATGTACACGTACTCTGTGAGCTTTTAATTTCTTCTTCCTGCTTTAGTTGGTTCAGTTTATGATTTTCTTTCTACTACAACAGCCGTGTGCAGCACCTGAAAGCAACACCTATGAGGCTGGTGAGAATGACACTAATAATCGAGTTGTAGGCCGTAAAACTAGATTAATAAGGTTGTTAATTTAACTGGTGAGACTGCAGGTAAACGGCATCACGGCATAGAACAGCTCCTGTCACGTCTTCTTTTCAGTGACCATAAGCATAAGACCTTCACACGTCCAGTATAAACCCTGGTAAACAAATTGTGATATAGTAGCTGAACTTATTACGGTACATTTTCGTTATTGATTGTTCAAAGAGTAGGAATGGGGCAAAAAAGTAAAAACTATAACGCATCATATTTTGTGTATGGTTAATTCACATCTAACAGGTCACATGTACTGACTGTCTGTAGAACCTAATGAGCAGCTTTGTGCTCAAATAAATTATTATAATGGTATATTTATCTGTTAACTATATAGATTTCGAACCCTTTCCCCCAGGAACATTATATTTCTCATGTACTGGGCCTCCCATGGCAGATCCTCTCCACCTTTTGGCTACTCCCACTCTGGATAGTCAGGGATAAAGTAATGATCTCCCACCAGTACCACAGACACTACCCATTGTTGCCTGATCATTAAGTGGGGGAAGAGAGCACAGCCCTGTGCAGTTCACAGGTCACCCAGGAGGACTACTCACAGCTAGATGCTTAACCGGATTGGAGACACACTAATTAGGAGAACCCGGGTATATATATGTGTGTGTGTGTGCACGGATGAGAGAGGCCGTGAAAGAGAGACAAAAGCAAAGAGATAACATGCGAGAGAGAGGAGTGTGTGTGTGTGTGTGAACATATATCCTTGTGTGGTGCGTCTTCAGGCCCCTCGAGATAATGTATGGTGTGGTGTGTTTTTAATTGGGCTATTAGCCATGCAAGAGCGATGCCCCCTGTCAGACAGTGAGGGGTTAACAACTGGGGTTAGCCTTTGAGGTTCCAAGGCCTCTTGTTTATGTTTGACTGAGTTGCCCCCAAGGGGAAGGCAACAAAAACCCCCTCCCGTTCCACCTTTACCTTTTAAAACAAAGCCGCCCAAGCCCACGACAAATAGCCTGCATTAATCACGCATACTAATATGTTTGCAGAAACACCTCGCACCTTCAGCGTAACCCTCGGTGTAAGAACACGCTTCAACAAAAGGCGCCGTGCACAGACTCTCCGTCAATGTCAGGGAGAGTGCTGTTTGTTAAACCTGTGCCAGCTTTGTGTCCCCAAAACAGAGGATTAATCACTTGTTGCTTTGTCTGCGGTAGCGCACCGCACCGCCAAAGCGGGCAAACATGGCTGAACTTTCGCACAGCATCCCGCTTCTTTTGAAGTCAAGCATTGTGTAACCTAATAAGCTACCGTTTTCTCACAACATCTGCTTGTCAACCCCGCTTTCAACTCTGCGCCTCTGCCAGCCGGCCCAAAATGGGGGGATTTAAGGAGAAGAAAGAAAGAAAAACAGCAAACCCCCCCCCCCCTTTGAATCTCCTCTTTGGGTAACGAGGTACAATTACGGTCAAATGATTGTGATATTTCAGCCTGCTACATAATCAAGGAGAAAACTCTTTTCTTTTGTAATGTAAACACTACTTATGGTGTGCTCTGGATCTTTTTAACTGGCAAGGTAAAAGCTGCTTGAACTTTCTAAGACAGTCTGCTGAATGACAGTGTGTCCTAGGAAGTTGTATTCCTGTTTAGAAAGACGAATTATCAGAGTTTTGAATGGACTCACTCAGAGGAAAGCGGCAGTAATGTTAAACACATGGCTCTCGATTAGAAACCTTTCCAAAGTGTGTCCAAACAATTCCATGACAGGAGTTGTGCAGATGGATGTAAAAAAAAAGGATTAAAGAGTAAAGTGGAAATGAGAAGGGCGCACATGATATTGTATGTTAGTATTTAAGTAAGCATGAAAAATACTTTTTTTTTTGGTGAGAGATTTATTTTCACTTCGACTTAAAGATGTTGCTGAAGAGTCGCAGTGCACGTCAGGGCTATGGGGGCCTGGACCGCTTGTGTTTTCTCCTACACGCTTCACGGTGGTAGGGATTGTTGATGGTGAGGAAAACACGGAGAAAGGTGATGAATGTAATTTTGATATTTGCTTTTCCCTCTAAGTCACTGGAATCCATTTCAGATTAGTCAAAGGCATTTTGACTGACAGTTAATATAAACAGACCGATCAATGCAGCTTTAAGTGTGAGTAGGCTCTAATCATACAAAGACCTGTCTCAACCCAATTCTGTTTATTGTTACTGGACACTGATGATAGACTAGGAGACGTAAGAGAAACGACAGGCAGCAAATCTTTAGGTATCCTCTTTTCTTACAAGCCTGTGTGTTTTATGCTTGGATTTGAGGGAACCTTTTCACTAACCACATGTCAGACATAGGGTGTCCACCTTCTTGTGGACTGTGTTTATGTATCTCAGCCTAAGGGTAAAGGGCAAGGTGGCTCGCTAGAAGTGTTTGCTCATGTGTGTGTTTTCACGTTCGCTTCCTCACCTCTGCCATCAGTGCATTTGTTCACACTTTCCAGAGGCTCAGTGAAAAAACAGGGACGTAAAACGAAAGAGGAAGAAAAAGAGCAGAAGAGAAAACTGATTACCTGGGCAGACTTGGCAAGCTTCTGACCGCACTCCTTCTCAATCTGCTTCAACCTGCTGTTGGTCTGCAACAAGAAGGCAGAGGGAGAGTGTGAGACAGAGATATGCAGACAGACGGATGGAGAGACACAAAGAGGGAGAAAGTTGTGAAATTGAATCTTCTGTTAGAAATTGCACAGACATCCACCAGCCTCCCAACCTCCCCATGATTACACACACACACACACACACACACTCATATTGACCTCTGCCTCCTGGCAGTGTGTCCCTGCAGCGCAGGCCTGTGGCCCCTTGGCACAGGGCCAGTCCCAATGCTCATTTGTGCCAGCAGGTAGTGACAGGGGCATGGTGCACAGTGGGTACTACCCCCCTTTGATCCCCTGCCAACAATTCATCACTTAACAAGGAGGGGGGCAGGTGGGGAATTAAAACGTTGCTGCCAATTAGCTATAGGGAGGAAAAAAGAGAAATGATTGGAGGAGGCTGCGAGACACAACACGGTAGAAACAGAACTGGAGTGAATGGGGATTGTTGTTAGGAGTTTATTGGGCGCCGCTCGTCTCTTTGTTTTCCGTTTTTCTCTATGGGAAGCTAGCCAGCTGGAAGCAAAGACTGCGAGTGTCTAATACGAGATCTGTCTCCTTTCGGTGAACTGTGTTGTGAAGCCAGTTCCATTGAGAGTCTGAACAGTGAAGTGAGATAATTGGGTGAGAAGTGCTGGAATTTGATAGGGATGTCAATGGCTGCCTGTACACACAGTGACAAGGTCTAGACAAGTACAGTAAAAAGACTAAGGCTCAAATTAATGGGGGATACGTGTCATTATTTGAAAGACAGTGGAGTCTTTTTTTTAATGAGTATGAATCAGCTGAAGCTTTACACTCCAGTCTGTGAATCCATAGAATGGCAGTACTGTAAATACATATTGTTCAGATAGCACACTTGTGGAAGCAGCCGTGAAAGCGCATAATAAAGAACGCATTTATCATCAGGCTGGCATTGCATTTGTTAGACTTCTACATATGCACAGTATGTATTTACTGTCTTTGAAGCCACAGTGCTCTTTTATTTGACTTCCTTGGCATTGACTCTTGGCTGATGATCCTCCTTGGCTGTGCAGACATTTCATCTTGGAAAAAAACTTGAAAAACTTGTTTGCCACTGTATATCGCAGCAAGCATCTCAATAAGCCACTGGTGCAAGAGGCATTATTAAAATTATTTGGAAATGCATTAACCCGTTTCACACACACACACACACACACACACACACACACACACACACACACACACACACACACACACACACACACACACACACACACACACACTGCTCCCTTGTCCTGACAGCCACTGACAGACTGGCAACTCTCTAACAAACACTGTTTCGTTGAACGCACTCGTAGCAGCCGTCAACACCTGAGCAGCATTTGGACTCTACGCTTCATTCAAACACTTCCTGACAAACACTGCTGTCCGCTCTGAGCGGACACACCTGTCTCCGCGGAAACACAGAGCCATCACCAAGGATACAGGCCTGTCTTCCTGTGCCAGGACTCTTTGAGTGGCGGCCTGCTCATCCCCAGGGGCCCTAAAGCAGCTGATGAGAGAAGGGGAGACAAAGAAGGGTGTAGAAAAGGCAAGAGAAAGGAGTCCTTCAAAGGTTTTACTTTACAGCTGACACGTTTGTTGTCACCCTCACAGCTTTGCCCAAGTGACAATGAAATAGTTATTGTTTGATATTTTTAGTCATGCCATCTACATAATAAGGCTAATGTGTCAGAAGCACCACAGTTCTTTTTGATTTGATTTTCTTTATACTCCTAATACTGAACACAGAAATATCAGCATCACCTTGGCAACTGACTGTGAGGTAATGAGTTATAGATCCGTTTTAAACAACCGTGTTCACATGTGAATGCATTTATGAAAACATACTTGCACACAAACGGAATCAGATGTTTCATAAATATGTAAAGAGCTTCCTACTACCATATATTTGTGCTTACAGTTCCTCGTGGGAATTTAGAAGGACGTGTTATACAACATCATACATTACACAGCTTTGCCGTCCAAGTACACCTTCAAAATGGCTGAAAATGGACTAAAATATGGACTGTTCGTGCACGAAAAAAATAGCCCTACAGAACTGTTACAAACACAAAGGAAAAATCTGAGCTAAATTAAAAGCTCAGCCGTATGTGTGCATCTGTGTAAGTGTGTGTGTGTGTAAGCACTTTCAAAGAAACTACCTGTGCCCTGCCAAAGGCATTTTAGTGCTGAAGGCACTTTGAGGCTCTATCAGGCTCTTCAATCGCCTCTTAATCCTAGCAGTGTGGAGTGCGGCTGCTTTGAAGTGTGTGTGTGTGTTTGCATATACGTGCACAGGTAATGGTGTGTGTGTTAGTTAAAGACACTGGACGTGGATATGAAGGTAAAGCATGTGCTGCTGCTAACTAGAAATTAATGAATAATGTACAGTGGGGACCAGGCCAAACACACAAAGACACAGACACACACACACACACACACACACACACAGACTAAAAAAAGACTGACAGGAGTGGCAGAAAGCAGAGTGACAACCTTCTCTCACACACAGACACACACTGTCAAAGATATGCACGTAAGTCACACTTATTCAAACACAGACAATAGACAAACAGGATGCATGAAAGCCAAACACACAAAGAGAGTGTGAGCTACGGTGGTTTGGAAGTTCAATTTACTTAAGGTGTGCAGTCCAAATGTTTAGAATGGACTTTTGGATTTCTGTTAAAGGAGAAAAGAAACCAAAGTAAACATTTGTCAGAAGTGTAATGCTGCAGAATGACATGATAACGTCGCTGTGTGTGTGTGTGTGTGTGTGTGTGTGTGTTTCCAGCAATAAAAAAAAAAACTTTTTCAGAATGTGTTTAGTCAAGTCTAAAGTCCTGGACAGGATATTGCCTCCATATGGCATTTTTCTTCGATATGTTTCCAATCATCTCAAATAGCTAAAAAGCAATTATGGTTTTCAGCATTGTCCTAAAGCTGAACTCTGACAGAAGACATGAAACTACACTCAAGACCTGCTGAAGAAAATATGACATCACTCTACACATGAGAAGGACGATGTGACTACCAGCTGACAGGTTATTAGGTAAAGGGCATGGATATTTTCAAGGCAGCTATGAATTACACAGCAAATTCTTTTAATGGTTGTTGACAGCTTCATACAACATGTGGTATATTTCACACTGGGGAGCTGATTTGTGGGGTTCATTTCTCAAAAATAAAACCAAAAAAAAAAAAAAAAGGGATTTCAAAGAGAGAAATCTTTCCCCATTGCTTCAGCTTTAGTGGCAGAAGTTTTTTGTGAGTATTCAAAATGATTCTCTGTTCAACACGCATATCTTTCGTAACAATTTGAGTTCAACACGCCAGCAAGGGAGAGCTGGGAGATACTGTTTGTTCGTTTGTCTGTAATCATTGCTGTCTTGCTGCGCTTGCCTGTGTGTGTGTGTGCGAGAGGGAGTTGGTGCTGTAATGACAAGAGGCTTTATTTCCATTTCACAGTTTGCTATCACTGCCTGTCAGTTGTGATTCTCTTCATCCCTGCTGTTCACTAATGCATTATGGTCCCACACACGGGCAGCCATACACAGATAAACATACATCAAACACGCAGACAACATATCAAATGTTCAGTGATTACACGCGCAGCCATTTCTCGGTACCAGAAAACAAACTGCATCTATTATCATCAGCGCGAGTGGGTTTAACATCTAGTTGGACGAACTGCTTGTTGAATCACAGGTTGCTTCAACACAAGCACGTGGACAGACTTTAAAACCACACAAAGTGTCTCACTCATGCTTTCTGTGCACGGACTGGTGTGAACTATGGTTCTGGTCTCAACCCACGTTGGCTGATTAGGAAGAAAAATCAAATCACCTAGACAATTAACTTTGATTTAAATCTGCAGTGCGGAAGATTTAATGGCATCTAGTGGTGAGACTGCAGACTGCAACCATCCGAATTAACTACCACACCGTCCCAAGTGTACGATGTTCGGCAGAGTCGTTTCGCCCAAGATGGCAACTTCAGCAACTGCTGCTTCACCGTATGAGCCAGCCGATGATTTGAAAAATGGAATGCTTTTAATATGAAGGAGCGCCGACAGGAAATTAGTGGTTTGGTTCAGTGTGTCAATATTTCTAAGTTTCAACTTTCTCAAGGTTTGCGTCCTCTGTGAGGACGTCAGTGGGTAGATCTGTACAACAACGTCTGGGACCAGCTGGACATCAAACTTCACAGAACCAGAAAGCTAACCCTGTTAGCTTCAAGGCACTTCATCCTCGTGCACAACTTATAATGTGGAACAAATGAAATCTCAGAGGCTGGGAAAGGACACGTTTGATCTATGGAAAATAACCAGTCTTAAAGTAATGGATGGGTTATGGTCATTTACATGTACTGTTAACGTCAGACGGTGATAGGTGATAGGTAATGTTACCCGTATGTTTCAATTTAGTCGGGTAAATCAAATTCTTTAAGGTAAAAATACTTCCTCTAGGGCCCGTCTTTAGTTTGTCCTGTGGACGACACCTTGACCTCCAGGCGAACCGGCGGCCTGGGCTCCATCTACTGTAGATAGAAAAGGCTCATTCTAAGCTAAAGAAAATGCAATCATTCTTAGTTAAAACATAACTGCAACTACTAGATACTCTTCATTTTAACCGATTATCCTAAATCTTACACACCACGTCCTTAACAGTGGGAAAAGTCTGTCTTCTGAGTTTCCTGTCTATGTAGACCTCATTGTCTGTTACGAATTCTTTGAGCACCAAATCTGTCTGATGTAGGATGATTTCAAGAACAACTACATGGGCACAAAAACAGATCCTGATATTATGGTGTCCCACTTAAAACTCCACTTCAAACCAAAGCGTAATCTATAGCATGCAACAAGATGGGAGCTGCCTGACGCCATGTTTTAATGCGATTGAGAAAGTGTGTCGCTTCCCTCCCTCCTCTTGGATGACTTCAAAAAGTGAGCAAGGGAGCTGTGTGATGTTTTTTTGGGATGGCAGAGCCTTTAGTTTGACTCTTTCATCTGCTGGGTGACTCACTCCCTCACTTACTCTCTCTCTCTCTCTCTACGCCGCTGGGCCCGATGGTGCGCAGAGGAAACGAGAAGCTCACATAGGTCTGGGCATGCGTACAGCTCGCAAACACACATGTTC
Source organism: Channa striata (assembly GCA_033026295.1). NCBI lineage: Eukaryota > Metazoa > Chordata > Actinopteri > Anabantiformes > Channidae > Channa > Channa striata. The sequence goes on along the minus strand of CM065180.1, from coordinate 17,068,466 downwards.
ATACACAAACACAAGGACACAATCTCTAGTGTATTAAAATGCATTAAATGCAGATTTGTGCAGCAGCTATGATGTAAACACACACCAACAGCAGACAAGTTAAAATTTCGCCACACAGATCTAATAATCTGAATGCCCCGACACCAAACATCCCAAACTTCTCTCTTCTTTCTGCCTTTAAATCAGATTCTTCGCTCTGCCTCCCCACCTTTTTGTCTCCCAGTTAGTCTGTCAGTGTGAGGTGAATGAGGGCCCCCTTTGATCATCCCTCATCCTGTGTTTCTCTCCTCCTTGTTGAATCCATGACTGACTGAATAATGCGATTTGGTGTATCTCCAAATGGCAGAGGACCAAACTAATAAGTCAGCAGTGACAGGGCACAAGAGAGAAGATGTGGTTTTGACAACAACAATGACAACAAACTCGTACCACCATCTTCTGGCTGAGAAAGAGAACAGTATGCTCACGGAGTGTGAAAGCACACGTCCATGAGGGTTGGGCTCAAGCCTGGTGTTAATGGATTGATATGTGTGTTAACGGTTAATGGATGTACTACAAACCTGTGGCCTTTTCTAACTTAAGGAGGACAACATCTATATTGTTCTTGGATTTCATAATCCAAGAATGAAATCATGGTAGTTAGGCATGTAAAGTGCTCCACACAAACCTCTGAAGAAAGAATCGTGCAACGACCAAGGCAGGCAGCGTGGCGGAGTTGTCATTTTGTAAAATCAGCTGTGCACGTTTTTCATTAAACCATCTTGGGTGGCCTGTTCACAAGTGCTCAGTACTAAAAATGGACGTAAACACAACAACAACAGCACATTGGAGACGCATTAAGATCCAATCAGATAAGTCAGAGTTGCATGTGTCCACACATGGAAAATAGTGAGAGGAAATGCATGTATAGGCCACATAAAAAGATAGTCAGCTTTGCTCAATAAACAGATCTTATATACAGGGAATTTTCATGTGCCAAACAACATAAATGAGGTTTTGATGTCTGCACTAAAGCTGAGGTAAAATATAAAGCTGCAAACTTCATCCCCAGTTTTGTTACTTAATCCAAACAAAGTTCTTTTTAAGCGACCATCAGAAAAAAAAAAACAGATGTGAGAGAAAAAATGTGCTGAGAAATGATCACTCACATTTCACACAACGACACCATGAACGAATCGCAATTTGTCTTTAATTAGGATGCAAATGGAATATCTGGAAATCTACAGAAGGCAAGTTACGGTAAATACTCCCATTAATATGAAACACGTTTATCTTATCCAAACACACTTGATCAGATTCATTGGCGGGCATAAATTCAAGGTCATGTAAATATATTACAGAAGTCTGTAACATTTTGTTAATTTCTTTTTGATGTAGATGCTGTTTGCAGCCAATGAATATCTGTATTTTCCATATTATTGATAATCAGTGCCAACTGTAAGCCATGTAATGATGAGCAGATACACATAGGAAAGCTAAGGCTCTAACTAGAAGACTCAATCTCATAAATCTCTAAGGCAATCACAGCTTTACAGGTTATATCTATCATGAATTTGGATGTGCATTAACTACCTCAATAAAGCAAAATGAATTACATGAAGAATAAAAACGACCCACTCTAAAGGAGAACTTTGCATGTGGGATTCAGGGAAAGGGTGAACACTGTTGTGGCATTCCTGTCGAGGGAGTCACACGAGGCGCGCGGTCAGTGGAACTCTGGCGCAGCGACACAGGCACAAGTGATTGGTTACTGCATACCAAAAAGAGGATTCCTCATTGGCTGATGCCTGCCTTAAGGTGTTTTTTTCACACTTTGTTAGTTTCTGATGAAATGTCCTGTCCCTTTGATGTGAAGTAACGGTAGGCAGGCACACACCCACACTCTTTTTTTTTTTTTTTTACTACTAGCCTGAGGAAAGTATGGGCTTCACCCTGCCTCTGTCACCGAGTGTATTTTCTGAATATGCAATTTTTATGTACATGCATTGTGACATTTTTACCAGCAATCAAAACCACAAGAATGACAGCCTCTAAAAAAGAAAGAAAAGCACACAGCACATATGCAATATGTGTGCAAGATGCAAACACACTGAGCAAATACATATAGGCATGTGCTCTCTCCTACACTCACGCAGCCCATGTTCACACAAACATATCAGTCAAAATTTGCACATCTAATCTCCTTTAACAGTTCAAAGAGCCACGCATGCCAGACTAAAAGTAAATATGAATTCAAGGTTCCAGACGTTATTCAACTTATCAAACTTGCAGCCTCCTGATCTTTTGTCTCACATTATCTTAAATCTCACTATTGACGAGCAGGGAGGGAGTAAGATACAGCTGTGTGAGGTGGAGAAGTCCAACACACAAAGGCCTTTTCTCCACTAACCAAACTTTAAGCTCATATAAGCACTCTCTGCAAATATGACCTGTGTTTAAAATAGTCGCCAACATGCAGAAGTTTGTGTGCATATGTGTGTGTGTGTGGTAAGAAAGAGTGTTCCCACACTTCCTTAAAGCCAAGCCCTGATTTCGGGTAACTCTTTATAGAAAGCCCTAATGTTCCAGGATTTGCCGCAACTTGAAGGTGTGCGTTTGGGGGAGGGGTAAGGACGTAGGAAAAGGCAGAGAGAGAGATGGATGATTGAGGTTTTGAGGAGAATAAGAAAGTTAGATAAGGAGGTGGTGTGGGTGAGAAGCAGGATTCGTGCTCACGGTAGTCCAGAGATGAAGCATCTTTATCAGGCACAGAGGCAGCTTCAGAGGGCCCTCAGTGAAGCACCGAGATTGGGAGGTCTGGGGTTGTGTGCATTCACTCTCACCCATGAACACACACACACACACGCACACACACACACACTCTTACAAAGATAAACTTCAATAGCAAGCAGACTAAAACACCCCCCACACCTTCTCCTCAGCCTGCCTCCACCACTTTCCCTTTCTTCCTACCTTCTTTTTTGTGTTTTTCAAATGTATGGAACTATCTTAACATCTGATCTTATCTCCTTTGATATTCTGTTTCTTATTATTTCATTCCAACAGCTCCGACCGTCTGCTCCTAAAAACATCCCCAATCCCACTGTATCCTCGCTTCTTCTCTGTGTCTCGCTTAAACGTATGTGTCTTTGATGACAATCCATTCATGGATTTAATGGATTTCTGTGGCCTTTTTCCAGGATCCCTTTAAAAAAAAAAAAAAAAAAAAAAAAGCAGGAAAAAGCTGGCCTGCTCAGGCTCTGCTTCCAAGAGCGTGGTGGACTGCAGAGGACAGCGTTTCTGTCTGCATCAAAAGAATGAGAAATTTTCAGCTTACAAAACAGGGCGAATGAGTCAATATGGATCTGAAGTCTGGCCGACTTCAATCCCAAGTGGAAAAAAAACACAGGGTGCAATGAACTAGTGAAACTTTTCCCTGCCCATTACAAAGTCAAACTTGGAGAAACATTAAAAAGTAGAAATAAGGGGAAAGTAAAAAGTTCAACCTTTAGTGAGTTTTTTTTAAGAAGCATTCACTTTCAGCTGACAAAAAAGGACAGAGAAATCATTAATCTCTCTCATAAAAAGTGAAACTAGCACATTGCTGATAGTGTTATCAGTCTAACATTCAGCCTCGGTGCTTTGAAACCATTCCAGATTTCCCGACAACTGTGGGTCATTTTTTTCCCTGTGTACAAAAAGCATGGGAAAGAGAAAAACTTGTGTGCCAAAAAGATAAAATACATTTTAGCTGCAAAACAGCCTTCATACCAAAAATGAATAAGGGGACTGATAGCGAATGGCGTGATTTCTTCAAATGAGGATTACTCTGTAATAAGCACACTCCTTTCCTTGGATCCCTCTCCCCTCAGTACCTCTGGTTCTGTGTGCCATATGGAGCCAAAATGGCTGCCTGAATGCTTTGGAGGTCCCTGCATTCCAGGGCTAATGCTGCACAGCTGGCTTGGGATGGTGTCTAATGAAAATGCTCTCTTTGATGGGCCCTCCTGAAGGATTAGGTTCTGATCAACACCACCTTAGGCCAGCTTCCTGCTAGACCAGCACAAGATTATGGTGATTTCCCAGCTGTGGGTCCAGTTTCTGAGGTGGCAAGGGGAGCGCATATTACACACAAACACAGAAAGAAAGAGAGGAAACCTCAGAAGTTTCACCTGAAGTACGTCCTAGTTTAACAAGACAGCCAAAAGTAAGGCTGAATATTAGCTTCTCCATCTATGATCCTCAAAACCAATCCTAGGGTATATTTCACATATCCCACGATGGTGTGGACGACAGTAAAAATAGTTCTTATATCTACAGATGTATATGCACAAATAGTTATTAGTTTAAAGATCTAGGGTATAAAAGAATATTATACAATCTTGTGCTATGATTTATTTGCTGTTTAGGATGTAGTATCTCAATATGACTAAGGCCCTGGGTGACCGCTGATGCATATGAGTGATCATGTGCACAGGTTTAGCTCCATCTGGGAGGCGAAAAGATTAAGCTGTAGTGATCTGTACCACTACACGAGCTCGACATAGCAGCAGAACCTTAGCTGCAGTGGCAGACCCAGCCGGCCCCTCTTTAATTGCAGGTGGCAGCTCAATCCTCCGGCCCCTCCCGTCCACATGTCAAGCAGGACACTGAAACCAATTGCTCTTGATTGTAAGGCTAGTGCCATATGCTTTCATTGAGACTATAACTGGTCATAAACAGAAGCAGCTCCACGGAGAGATGGGAGGAAAAGTTAGCAACACATGGAAACAACATCAACAAGCCTGATTATGGAAACAAAAAAATAACTAAAAATTCCTGACGAAGCACCTTAAAGATCTACTACATCTGACAGCTCCGGGTTGAGATCGGTCTTAACGCACTCTTGACGCATTCAGAAGCTGCTTCGTGCCCACTTTCTTGCCCAATTTTATACTATTCAAAAAATAATCTAACGTGAATTTAAACAGGCTTTACTGGATTACACACGAGGAGCAGAGACTTCGTTCACCCACCTTTTCCTGAGCAGCATCCTTCTCTTTCTGGTAGCTTCTCTCAAGGTCACTTCGTATCTGCTCCATGTTGGAGCGAAGCCGGCCCATGGCTGCCTCCTTATCCAGGAACCAACTTTGCTTTTCCTCCTCTCGGAGCATCGCCAGCTCGGCCAGCTGTTGCTTATGTTGGGCGTGGACCCCCTGGAGCTCCTCACGCAGGTTTGACATCTGGGCTTCCAAATCTGAAATAATCTGGAAAACAAGAAAGCAGATAAACACACTGTATGTACGTCCTGCATGTTTAATATACAGCCTTTCAATGCACATTTCTATACGTACTCTGAATATATTTATGACACTGACAAAATGTGGTTGGATTATATGCTGAGAAAAATTCTCTGATAAAAATATGAGACAAAGAGACCGAAGAAGAGTTTTTATGCCCTGTAGCGTGAAAATACACAAACAAAATGTTGATATGCTGCCTATTAAATAGTATGATGAGTAAAGAGAGTAAAAAAAGAAAAAGTAAAAACATTGACTGCTCCAGAGAGGTTAAGGCACAGTATTTGAGCAGGAATGCCTCTACAGTTATGAAGCATAACTAAGCAAACAAAGTAAACTAAACTTTTACAAACTTGCTTAAATGTTTCTATATTCCTCTATGGAAATGACCCCTCCCTTGACCTCCCTCTGCTTGAACTCCTCAGCCTTGACTTTGCCCAGAAGAGTCTTTTAATGGTGCTGCCAGTAACAGTCAACATTACATAGTAGGAATGCTAATAAGTCCAACCCCAGTGGCCACTGAAGCACCAGAAATAAGACCGGCCTGCCACGTGCAATGAAGCCATGTCTCAAGAGTTTGGGAAATGTCAAAAGGAAAAGATAAGTTCACTATTCTGTCAAGACCGCGTCACTTTGCTGGTATGATGAAGATTGTTTGAGAAGGAAATTATGAGAGAACTTCTCAACTCAAACAATTCCTTTCTTATTGTACATTTACATTATTTTAAACTTAACCATTCATCTAGAACTGTATGTGCATTTGTAAGACGACACAGGCCATCCATGTTACAGTAGTAAAAGACGACTGTTTCTAGCAGATACAAAAACACCAGGGAAAAGCACAATGTGATCATTTCCTGCAATTTACACCAAGACATTATTGGAAAAGGGAAGTGTGGTTGGCATTAAAAGATGCACTGCCGTTGCAGTGTTTCACGCTCCCGTACCTATATTGCATGAATTCCCAAGCTGTTGCACATCCTCATTACTGTCCTTGCTTTACTTGGTTTCTTTCTTATTTTTGTTTTCACTGTGATCTGCCTCCTGCCCACCTCTTTTCTCCTTAAAAGCTTGGGCATCCCAGGACAACACCGTGTTAAAAAAAAAAAAAAAAAAAAATCAGACAGGAAAGTGCAGTCTTTTTTTAGTGGGCACTAGGGAGAATCAAAGAGACTTCAAAGGAGTGTCACAAAAACAGGCAGATGCTGTGTCTCTGCATTACACTCTCCTCCCTGGCACACACACACATTTACACGCAGACAAACAACCACACATGGCCTAAGCTGTCACACACACATGCAGCGGCGTGCAGTAAATTCGGAATGAAGAGGAAGTGAAAAACAAACACGCAATCCCCACTCCATTGTCTCTTAACATTGCCAGTCTCACTGCTCCGCTTGTGCCTTCAAGGACGTGCGGTTATTAGATCTGAGCCCTCAAGAGTCTTTAATGTATAATTCTCTCTTCAACAAATGTGGATGATCTGTCTTCCAAAAAAAATCTTGGGAGTATAATCTTCCAGAACAGAGGCATTGGCGATGACACTTTAGAAACTTAAGAGGCCAAAAGAGCACATTTTCTTTGGAAGGAAGTGAGCACAGGCACTTAGGCCGGGCACATGTTAGCGTGCTGACGTGAAACTTTGTAAAGAAGCAGCTCCGGGCGACAAAAGGAAAGTGTCAAACAAAATATACTGGGTCAAACCGTGTCAGCTAAGAAGATAAAAGCCTGGCAGCACAACAGAAGAGGGGTAAAAAAAAAAAAAAAGAAGGGAGGAATACCGGCCAACAGACTAACGGTCACATAATTAACAGGGAAGGGATCTGCTAACACTATTTAACAAAATGTTAAATTAGAAAGGAGGGAAATTTACACCCAGTTCAGTATAACTTCATATTAGCTGCGTCTTTTAAAGATTAAAACATTTCCTAGTATGTTATTTTGGGAAAATGGTTGCAAGATGCAAAATGATTTTTACTGGTCCATGTGAAAAACTCAGAGATTTTACATTTCAAAGCAAGACTTTTGTCATTTATTGTCCTTATTTGCTACAGAAATGAGAATACTGACCTCTGTACATGTGAAGTTTGTATGTTTACGTAGCTACTGTCCTTTCACTCCATTGTGCCGTTTGGACGGATTAAATTATATCATTTAATGTGTGTTTTCAGCGTGTTTTAATGCTGTATAGTTAACACACAAGAGTTTCAATCCACTGACGGACAAGAGAACAGACATAAGTATTTTTCAAGTGCTTTTATCCAAACCGACTTAGAAGCAGAGAGCTCACATCAGGGGCAACTCGGGGTTCAGTGATTTGCCCAAACACACTTCAACATGAGGCCTGGAACTGAGCCCCAGTTCCCCGGGCACACAGACTATTCCTCAAACACATTTAAACTTCATTATCTGTTCATTCTCTTCACTATCAAGACCAAATGTTAACCTGAACTATTTTTTCCTGACATGAAATGCAATTAGTAGTTTTACATAGCATATTTTACATAAATTTCACATAATTTATTCATGCACAACACTTGCTATGCAGGCTTCACAAGTTGCTACACGAGCTCTCTCTCTCTCTCACACACACACACAGACTTATGATGGCAGCTGCTTTCCAAGGCATTTGTGACCAGGCAGGAGCAACTTGTGGTTCGAGGTCTGGCCTAAGGACATTTTGACACTTGGACAGCCGCCCCCTCTGGCAGATTAGTCATGAAAAATGAAAACTGTGTGATGATTTCTTGTACGTTGAGCAAAACAAAAGTTGGAGCATGACTTGAGTAAATTAGCTTTACTGGACATGCAGTAGCATGTCTTGTAATGTGACTATTGAGGATGCGTACATCACAATACCATAAATATTCATACAGTTTATGGGACGATGTGATGAAACCCTTTACAGTGACAGAGCAGCTCAGTTGGAAACTCATCTCATCCTAATAATGGAAATCACTGAATGACACGACTGTGATTTGGTATCACATTAATGACCAGATCTCAGGGACCAATCATTTGCTAAATGACAACACACAAGCCCGGAGACAGTAACACGCACATCGGCCTAGCTGCTGGCCTTGTTGTCTTGATCAGACGTCCTCACAGCTTTGACTTAGTCTGTCATCACCCTCTTCATTTGACTCATCTTAATCACGTACTTAGGAATGAAATGCTTTGAAAAATTGACAGCATCATTATTTAGTCCATCACGGCCCACAAGAAAGACCTCATAAGACTCTTGCTCTCTCCCATGCTGTTTGAAGTCCAGATGGCCTCTACGTCCCTTCAGGAAAAGACATAATTGTTTGCGAAAATTAGACCCATAAAACGAGATATGAGAAAGAACTGGTAAGAAGAAGAAATATGAATGATAGGTTTTGCAAAGAGCAAACAAATTCTGTTGTTTGCAAAAAAAAAATAAGGCTTCGTATTAATTTATAATGTTTGCGCTAGTATTTGAAGTCATATTCTTATTGATGTTTAACAACTAAAAAGCCTCCCAGACACAAAACGAAGCACATCACGAACAATTGAGTAAAATGTTCAATTTTTTAAATATAAAACAATAAAAAAGAAAGAGTCTTACTGTAGAGAGAACGACAGTCCTAAAAAAGTTTCTAAAAAACTGAAAATTGTGAAACTAAGTTTAATCATTTTTTAAACTCATTGCAATGATGGGTTTGCACTTGCCCCATCACAACATGGACCCCCAACAGTTTAGCAAACCTCTTCGTCCTCTGGGGGGCATTGATCAGCTAATGGAACAACACAGAACAGGCTCTGGGCCAACGCTGGTAAGACATTATATTATTCTAAACAGACAGAGCCTGAAAATCTTCTTTTCACACTTTAGAATCTTTGAACATATGATATAAGAAATAGCTTATTCTTAGAAGAGAATTCAGCATTCAGGTCTACAAGGCTGGGAACTGTGAGTAAGTTCCCTGAGTCCGTGGGATGCCGATCACACACCATAAAATTAGAAATTTTATATTGTGTACCATTTTAAACATTGACAAATACTGAAATATGCAATTGCCCGGAAAACTAAAGACATCTAACATACACAACCTATTATTCTTTACAGAGTGTATTGGCCTCCCGGTGGGTGAAACACTCACATAACAAAGTGTAATGGGATGAGGGCCGTGGATCTGTGTTTTTTCAGCTCTACCTTGCCATTGCTGCTACAGCTTATTGGCTCTCCCACTAAAAACAAAGCAGGACTCAGGAATGATGTTTGTTAGTGTCCCACCACGTCCAGGGAATGAACGGGTTTACGTGTGCGGAGAGTGTTTGCAGTGCTCTTAGCCAACTTCTGTGCTGCTACTATCGATGACTCCCCAAAGACTGCGGAAAAAGCAGGAAGGCATATTGGAATTCAAATTCATTGTGATTATGGAAAAAATGGTAAAACAAACAAACAAAACCAAAAAAAGTTTAGACATCACAGCAGGTATTTTTGATGCCTGTCACTGATATACTATAATAATCTGTCTGATCCATGTGGGGGAACTGGATTGCTCGGGTTCGGAAATGACAGCACGTGCTGTGATGAATGTGTTGTATGTTTTCTGTTTGCATCAACACAATTTACTTATTTACATATTTTCACAACTTTTTGCAGTTTTATGTTGAAAAGGTTCACAGTGAGGGCCAATGTTAAACTAAACTGAAAAAGTGTGACAGATACAGAGTTCTAAAGCGATAAACAACGTTGGCATGGCAAAAGTATTTAATAATAAGTGGCTTTTGCTCCAAAGCTCATCTTTAATGCATAGCTGCTGTTGGTGCGTTGGCTTCTTGTCATTTTAACAGCACATCCACGGAACTGTGCTCACACAGGAAGTCAAACTAACTCACAGTTTCACAAACGTCACAATCCTGTCCTCCATCTTTCTAAGGCCTGAGTGAAAATCTTGATTTCTGACGCGCTAACATCTGACATTAGGCAGGCGCCTGATCTCTACTCGAAATGCTGCATGAGCAAATAGGAGCTGAGAATATGAGATGAGTGCTGGGGAAGTTTGTTTTCTGTCACCTCCTGAGATACTAAGATTTGTCAAACTACATGTCATTTTGACACGAGTAGGGCGGCATCTTATCAACAGAAATGTCCTGTTGTGACGGCGTCACCAGAAAGTCAAATAACACACTAGCTGGTGCCATCTTTGCTGTAAAAGATATTTCCCAAAATTATTAGGAAAGGAACTTTACAAAGACACCACTTTTCTCGCATGTTATACAGTTTCAGGCTTTATAAAAGACATTTTTGACTAGTGTCAGGAGGACTGATATGCAGTATATAACCGGTCTATAAAAAACGAGTCAAAAAGACAATGTTTTGACATCGGAGCCAATAAGACACTCACCGTGAACACTACCGGGGGTTAGTTTTACTTTTCACGACTTAAAATTAAAACATCAACAATGAACAAAGCATGAAAATACAGAATGATAAAAATTTTACCAATTGCTGCGTCCTGCAAGTCTTCAAAACATTTAAAATATTGTTGAAAGAACATGCTTATAATTATGATACATTATACCAAAAAGAACAATGTCAATTATTTGTAGCAGTTCATTTAAAATGTATCTTCAATGCAGAAAGAAAATTAATCTACCAAGTAATTAAAAAAAATATGTAGTTTAGATTAAGTTCGATTTACTTGCCAGTGATTGTGTGTCTGGTATCATTTGTCATTTGAAATTTTGTCTGCAAAAATACTAAATGTCTGTCTGGGTCTGTCTGGATCCTTAGCTCCAGACAAGAGCTAATAAACAACAATCCTCTGCATGCTGACAATGTCCATTTAATCAATAAAGACTGAAGAGTCAGACACGTCCCCAGTTGGAGGCTAGTTTATCAAATGGCTTCCCACAGAGCTCCAAGCTAGCCTAGGCTGGAGAGAGGCGAAGGCAGAGTGAGGGGCATGGGATGAAGACCTGCTGCTGGTTTGGCTAAATGGTAAAAGAATAGCCCCAGTGTCAGGGACGTCCATTAATATAGCCCCAAATGTCACACTCACTGCGGCCGTCTATGCTGTAATAAAGGAATCACAACCTTTTCCGGAGGGGGATGGATACCTGTGGTGAGAGGAGAATGCCACGCAGAGATGCACTTCGCTGGGAGTACAGGGCGCTTGATACTGGTCCACAACCGTACAGCGCAAAAGAAAAGACAAATTCAACCCAGGGCTTTGGAATAAAAGCTTGGCGCTCAACGAAACAAATTTTTTCTCCTTCATCTGGCTACCTGTGGTTTCTGTTTTAAAGTCTTTACCCTTCTATTATGAAACCCCACGGTGATAAAAAAAATATTTATAACGTCAGAATACTGAAAAAAAAAGAACTTTTTCTGATGCGCTGGTGTTCATGGCCAATTCAAATAAAAATTTCTTTCAAACAGTAGCAACAAAAAATTCCAAAATTACTTCTATACGCTCTCACTAAATACACAGCGAATTATCCAATAAAATTATTCAGTATCAACTATCTTGCTTCAAGTAAACTTAACCCGCTGTGGTTTTGAAATGCCAAAAAACGTCAGTGGGCAAAAAACACAAAATGGTTGTCCACGGGGGAGCGGTGGGTCAGCATGTGTGTGCGTGTGCGAACGTGGATCAGTGGAGACCCCCTACCTGGGCATCGCGCTTCCTCCACTCCTGGGTGTGCTGTTGGTTCTGTTGCAGGGTGGCCCTGGCCTGCCTCTCCAGGCTGCTCACCTCCCGCTGGTGCTCCTGGACAAGGCTGTCCTTTTCCGCACTGTGCTGCTGCTGTAGCCGCGTCCTCTCCTGTTCATGCTGCATGCGCTGCTCAGCCATCTGATTGGACAAGCCGGCAAAGAGAGACTTCATCAGCCAACACACACTCAGAGCAACCCTGTCGTCATGACAACTTGTCCATCCACCTATCCATCCATCCATCCTTTCTTCGTCCTATTCTTTATGCCCTTTCCCTCCACCCAGAAAACCCATGTGCCCAACCACTTTGGCAAAACTGGTAGGAAGGTTGGGGAAGAGCGAGAAAAGTTTCTTTGCTCCCTCACATTGTCAGTAGATGACATGATCTGGTGTGTTTACATCTGGCTCGCACCCCGCCCTCCCGCCCCTCCTGCCAATTGTACAGACCGGCCCTTAACGTCCTACACCTCTCTCTCTTCAAATCTGTTCCCCTCATCCCATTCTGCGATTCGCATATAAAAGAGCAGCTAGTTTGGACTATGCGTGCGAGATGGCAGGGGTTAGCCATCTGGCTGCAGTAAGTACCCAATGCCCCATGCTATGCGCCTGACAGCATGCGAAAATCCGCTTAGGCGATGGCTATAATAATCATTTTAAGCCCAAATCAGAAAATAAAAAACAAAATTAAGAGGGAGGCAAGGGTGGCAGAAACATTGAGCAGAACCAAAACAACGCTCAAAAGTTCTTTTTGCCACTTTTACTTGTAATTATATTACCAGAAATCATTTAACTAATTACAAATCCACTCATTTTATTTAATATTTAATTTAAACTTGCATGTTATCACAATAAAATTACGCCCAAGCAGCGGTTACCAGAATATTATCAGCGGGGTGATGGACTACCGACCCCAGTGGTACGGACCAACGGACAAGAATGTTTGGTTTCCTGCAGAAACACACAACGCACTTCAATGTAACTGTAGATTTTGGATGAAAATAAAACATGTCTAATGGGAACAAAGCCCCAGTTTTTCAGGACTTAATCATCCTGTCAGATAAAGCAGGTCTGTGTCCCAGTACAGCCATGTCACCTGCTGAGAGGTGAGCCTTGCCAGCAGAGCTCCCAGCCCCAAGAAAGCGAGCCTTTCCCAGGCCCTGTTCCGTTCCCACTCCCCCATGGCGGGGGGAACCAGTGACCCCCGCGCCATCCCGCCATGCAGCCCTAGCCGGAGCCCTGAAAGGACAGCAGGGGCCTGGGGCCCATTTGCCTCCCCTGCTTTGAAGCTAATCCCCTGCACATTGTGCTTGACGGCACCCTACCTGGCCTGCCAGAGAAGCAGAGATCCGCAGAATCTATGCGGGTGACTACTCTATCCACAGTCCTATCTTTGGACGCTGCATGCTATTCAAAGCAGGTGATGAATGAGGGGCTATCTACAGGAAGCCGAATTCCGTCTCTGGCGCTATGAGGAAAGCCACAATGGGAACTTCATTTTGTCAGCCAAGAATTTACCCTTCAGGTTTTGGGAGAGCATTGCTTAGCTAAACACTCTGAAAGGGCCAATAGAGGAATTTATAGCTGGATAAAAATGTGTTTTATCTCTGTGGCTTGTTAATGGCAGAGGCGCACATCCATAGAGAAGAGCCTCGAGACACCTCACACACGTCACTTTGCCAGCACAGACGCAACAACACAACGTAGGAAACATCTTCCACATGTCACCCTCGGTGATGATGGGGTTGTCTACAGTACATTCCACAGATCCACCATTCAAGGACAGAGCAGATACAAATCAAATTCACAGCGAGAATTTATTTCCCCATAGGGATAGTCAAGCACAAGTTACGGCTGACAGATTGGTAGGCAGATAACTGCTACAAGAACTCCCCAGCAGGACATGCAGTAGCAGAAATTGGGGGAGGACATCCTGACTTACTGTTCATTCCTGTGTACACACACTCTCAGGCCATGGGTGTTTTGGAGGAAAGAGGGGATCTGGAGTGAAACGAGGATTAAGAAATCGGAAAGATAAATCCGGTGTGAGAAAACAGGAAAGGGAAAAAGATGGAGAGGAGAAAAGATGACAGAGAGCAGACCCAGCAAGGAGCCTGGTTGTGACATCACATAGCACCAGCGTGCAGTGGAGGATGCTGGGTGCTGCGGTTCTTAAAGGGGCCGGCGTGACGCTTATGAGGGAAGACTGAGTCAGTTATAGCACAGCTTGGTGCCATAAATACAGAGTGGGTCGGGTGTTACTGCACAGCATGGCTCCTGTCATCCTGGGCTGACATGGTTCTGTGTGTGTGTGTGTGTGTGTATTACGCACATTGAGAAAGGACAGTGAGGTAATGGGCGCTTTTCAACCCCAGGGGGGGAAATTTGAAATGTTTGGTAGGGAGGAGGGAAGAGGAGGGCATAGAAGAGAATAGAACAGAAGCACTGTCTGGTCTCACCAGGGGAGGCTGGGTGAGCGTGAGAAGGGAGGGAGGGATGGAACAAACCCAAACCTTTGAGCTATGTAGGATTGAGCTAGTGAGTACGGACGCACGTGTTTGTGTGTACAGTATGTGCAAATACTATTATACTATTATTATGATCTACCACCTGAAGATTGATGCTAAGTATTTTCCTTAACCTCAAAGGTCGTGACTCCAGACAAGCCATTTGACCTCATTACGTCAGTGCAACGTCAAGGAGCTCTGTCAGGTCGCCGTGAGGGTCAGCTGGAAAACAACACCTTTATGCGCGGCTTCCCTTTTAACGTCTCACTGAAGCAGCCACTGAGAGAATGTTCTTTTCTAAGGATCTGAATGGACAAACTTGACCTCTACAATCTCGTGCCACCAATCTCTCTCCAGAGTGGAGACATGACACTCACATCCATCCAGGCACGGAAGAACGCAACTCACACCCATTCTGAAGCAGACAGCGCAAAATGGATGCCCTCTAACTCGCGAATAAACACATATGTATGAGCAAATACAAATAAATTATACAAAATGTTGTCTCTTTTTTCTCGACACCTTTAAACGAGCAGTGGAAGATGCAGTGGAGCTACACTGATGTCACCAGCACTCGCATCAACATCATCAGAAAGACAGGCCCTTTGCCTTTATGTGTTTTTTATCTTTCAGACAAAAGCCTCCCTGACGCGCTGCTAACCCGGCACAGTTGTCTGTCAAACCCGCCCCCGCTATCTGTGGCGGAAGATGATAATCACCACTAGAATATTTTCTGCACACCTGCAACACCTGTTTTTTTACGTTACATAGGAGTTATGACTCCTCAGAGAAATATACTGCACTCACTGATAAATATTTGCAGTTGATGGATTATTACATATGGATGAAAATTTCTTTAACCAGTCATGACAAGTGAAATTATGCCTTCCCCCACTCCATATTTGTATTTTCATGTTTTATATCCTGTGTGCCAATATAGTGCCCTGCAAGTCTTTTGAAAATCTTACCCATAAATATCATCATAATTACATACATACCAGTTCAACCACGGAGCAAATCAGTAACGGATATACATTTGTCCAATCTTCGGAAATATCACTGGCCTCATAGGCATGAACAACTACCTACAGTAAATTACACGCAGTTGAAACTCTATCAGTGCTGAAAATGAGTGTTTGCATGCTTATTAAAAGACACATTGAGCGCTAATTTGATGTTTGAAAATAATTCATGGTGTGCTGACAGAAATACAAATGTTACACCCGTTAGTGCTGCATGCTTTTACGGTATTATTGTGCCACATGGTCACTGCTTACATGGATATCAGAAATTCAAAGGATGGGGAAGTAAGGAATGCTTTTATTGTTATTAGCAACTGAGAAATTAATATATATTGAAAGACATGGTGGCATTATTTGATTTGCAGGTCTGAGCGTACCCAAAATAACAATTCTGTTCATTTAACCTGTGGTTGTTATTTTGGTGGGTGTTACAATTAGTAGTTGGCTCCACGTGATCAATCTCTATTTTTTTGGGGGTGGCTGGTTGTGGGGGCAGAGTGAGCCTCCTACAACGAGACACAACTTTCTATCATCTATATAATATAATATATAATATCATTAATGTTGAGTCCTGTGGTTTAATTGAATCTGATGTCTTCCTGAGAGCCAGTTAGATTTCAGTGAGTTGTGAAAATAGTTTCTAAGCTCTTAATCCAAGGAGAGTGACACAGATGGGCTGATTAGTGAGTCTTCATCTTCTATGCAGATTACATTAGTTTTCAACTGACAGTGTTAAAGATATTTATTGAGCTGCAATCTAGGACATGCTTCAATCTAATTTGAAGCATGTCCCTTATCATGAGAAATTACAACTGGATGTCAGGCCCCTTGGCTGCCTCCAATGTGCAAGAACTCACTGATAATAGATAAAGAATAATAATGTGATGATGATAATAATGATGATGGAAGCAAGAGCAGAATGCTTCCTTCTACTTTATCACCAGAACAGAAGCAAGGAAACTACAGGCAAACACACGTGAAAATGGCGTTAGACAAACATTTTGTAAACAGATGGACAGACAGTCACAGACTTGTACAGACCTGCTGCTCATATTTCTGTCTAAGAGCATCGAGGTGCTGGGAGAAGTCTTTGGCCTGCTTCTCCCTAAGGGATTTGGAGCGGATCAGGTCCTCCTCTACCTTCTCCATCTGGAAGCATGACAAAAAAAAAAAAAAAAAGCATTTTGACTAAGTCAAAATAATTCAAAATTCAAATAGATATACGGTAAAGTGCAAAAAGATTCAGGGTGGATCCTCTTTAAAGTTTATTATTAAAATGAACATTTAATGTGTGATACCAGTAGTCAGAAATGCATCTATTGACAGACTTAAAAGTAAGATTTTACAGTTTTACTGCTATTTATTTCATTTGGCTGCGAGGAAGTCAAATTAGATTGTTAGCAGAAAAAATGTCAAATGTTACTATCAAGTCTCTCATATTTGCTGTTTAGGTGACAATAATGAGACAACTGTAAATATAATTTATAGTATCTGAGCTATGCTCTGTGTAATGCTCAGGAAATGCTAAATTAGAATTTTAAATTTTAAACCTATGTCTAAACCCTTAAACCATACTTGCAACAGAGATTTGATTCTGTAAGTTGCTTCCTAATTTTTCTAACCAAATAGGGAAAAGTCTTTCCTTTAAGTGCAGTGTGATGCTTATTTTAACATGAATGACAGACAGAAGGAGTAATACAGATAATCCATTAAGATATGACCATCTGCAGACAGAAAAAGATAGAGAAAATGATGAAAGAAGAGATGGAAGGATGAAAAAGGAGAGTAAAAAACTTCTTTTGAAGTACTTTCTGCAACATTAAAGCCTTTGCAGGAGAACGTGATAGAGTGATGCACAAGTGGGGTGAGGTGAAGAAGGGGAGAGGGAAAGAGGGAGAGATGACAGGGGTGCAGAATAGACTGCTCCGCTCTCCAGTGGCTTTGATGTGGGCTGAGGATAAAGTCAGACTACAGATTGGGATGCCAGAGGCTCAATGCGGAGAGAAGGAGTGAGGATGAGAACATGAGAAAAGAAACAAACACTTTCCATGCATTGAAAAATGAAGATTCCTGTGTTCAAGAGGCAGGGACTCAGGAAGGAAACAAAGGTCCGATAATATGACAGTTTAAAAGGATTCAGTTTACTGACTAAAATCTGTACAAAATGAGCATATCAATAAAGCACAGTGTGCACTGGCCACTGTTTGAGCAATTTACTTTAGTTTTTAATACACAGTTTTTCACTTCACACAGCAAAACTTTTTGGGTGCCCACTCGGCCTCGTATAGAGTCTAGAAGCAGCCGGCCGCGATTTCTCACTATTGTCAATACGACTAACATTTTCAATTCCATCTAGGGTAATAAAGGTTACTCTGCGTGCCAACAAACATGCATACATAAATCTGACTCCCACACAAACTCTTCTTTTCTTACACTAAATGTGCCCCCGCGTTCTGATTAGCCAAAAAAACTTTAATAATCAGCGACTAAAACTTGGTAATCTTCTGAACGTGGAGCCCTTTAAACCATTCAGGACCACACTCAGCGCTGCCTTGTCAATAGAGCACAAACACACACACAGATATACACAGTATAGCAGAAAATGCTTAACAAAAATGCCTATAGCCAAACAGAGTAGTAAGAGAGCATGAGCACAAGTTTATAGCCGTGTGGGTATCGATTGCAGAACTCTCCCAATAAGCAGCAGCCCACACGGTGTAGAGGGCCGATCGTGAGGCTCGCCTGATGTACTAATTACTCTGGCTGCTTAATGCGAACGACCTATTCTTCATTGAAACCCGATCTGCCTACGGCACACCCACTGAGAGGAAGTGAGGTCAACGTGTGATAGCGGAGAAATGAATGCACCTATTTAATGAGCAGCATAATAAACCATTTCTTTAGTTGGGCTAAGTAAATGAATGAAAATGGCCTGTGGATAATTTCCTTGGCTCTCAGATATAGTTAGAAGGAACTGCATGAAGATCCTTGATACTGTAGAATGCAGGACAAGCTAATTGTACAAAATTATTACAAAGCAGGAGTGAGAGAGACAGACAAAGACATACAGGAAATTCTGTCTGCGTTTGGGTGAAAGTGTGTATGTAACAAACTATTTTTTCAATCTATTTGACACCCAACAGGAAACACAAACAGAGCAGAGAACAGGTGTGAGGGGTACCCGTTAGTGTACTTTGCCTGTTGGTTGTGTACGGCTTATGCAAAGGTCTGCGTGTTTTAAAGGAAGTGTGGTCAAATTTTAGTTGTGAGGACATTTTGGCCGACCCTCGCAACTTTAAAAGCCTGTTTGATGTTTGGGTTAATGTTAAGGTGAGGGCTGGGGTTAGGTATTATTTCTGACAGATGAGGTTAGTTTAAGGGAGTAGGGAATGCGTTATGTTAATGAGTGTACAAAGACAAGTGTGTGTACTGTACAGGATATGAATACTGGACCTGGACTTTCATGTCAGCGTAGACCTTCTCAGAGCTGAGCTCCACCTGCTTCTTGAACTGCTCCAGTACCGTATCCGCCTGCTGGATCTGCTGCCGATGGCTCTCCCTGGCTCTGTCCAGCTGGCTCTCTAATTCCCTGCAAACCAGATACACACACAGAAATCAGTCAACAGCTGCAGACCAGGAATCCAGCAATACTTCAGAAAGTAAAGTAAGTCGAAATAACTATGATAGCGAATCTCAAAACAGTTATTAGAAAGTAGAAGATAGTTGTTTAAAAGTATGTGGGGATACAGAAGTGTCCTGTTTTCCAAGGATGATATGAAGCTTGATATTAATCAGTAAAAGATACTACACACAACCAGAGGACAATATTTTCATGCTACATTAAACCTTTGCAAACTATTAAACATTTTTGGTAGTTTGAATTCTACAATCTACAAACTATAGAAAAAGCAGGTGGGTCATTTTTCGAGTACAGCTGTGGTGTATAGTAGTACTGCACAGAGTTCAGCAGAAACTATAAATTCACTCATATACTATAAACTTTCTGGGTGTGTCTTTCGTGTAGATACTGTATGCTGCAAATATTTCTGGCAAATGTCAGGTCACCGAGTTGCAAGCAAAGCGGATTGACAGGCACAGTCAGTGAAAGGGACAGCCTCATACCGAGAGCTGTCAGAGCCCACCAAGGAGGCCCGGCCACAACATCATATACAGCAATACATCATATACGGCAAGCAGCTGTCAAGCCCAATCCACAGACGGTGTGTGGGGACAGGAGTTTGTTTCAGGGTGGGTGGAATGAGTCCTGCTGGTATTTCTGTAAACCACCTGAGAACGAAGGTGTTGGAATATAAGTGACACAGTGATTACGTCCTGATGTCCTAAACGTATATAACGTTTAACTGGATCGTATTTTATTCAGAACTGTGAGGAGCAACCTCTGATTTTTGCATATTGACACATTATTTTCTAGACAAAGACTTGACTCTGAAAAATCATGTCAACGTGTGCTGATACTTCACATGTTTTATCAGATGCACGTGTCTGTCACACACTGGATCTGGAATGTCACAGGTTCATGCAGAATCCTAAATCCATTACACGATCTTTTAAAAAAGAATTAGTGACCAAAATTCATCCATGACAAATGTGGATAATGCTCCTATCATAAACTGTTCACACTAAATGATACAGTAAACAAAAAAATCAAAATAACTTATACATACTTCTTCTCATATAGAACATTTTCTATATGTGAAGACATCTTCCGCTTCTGAACACAGAATAAATGTATCTAGCATCCATCTCAAACTTACCCACTCAAACACAAAGGACGTCGTGTTATGAATAATTAATGCCTTGCTGGACAATAGATTTAGGATAACAAACTAAAAAACGTTGTATACACTGCTGCTAATCACATAATCATAAAAAGTTCTAAATAATTTGAAACTTTTAATGCATCTTACTAATATTGTTGGGTATAGTAATAAACCTAAGGTTGCATCCCACTACAGTGATGAAATTTTTCACAAAGCATCAAAAGCCTTTTCTGATGGCACCAAAAAAACACAACTACTATTGTCACTATTATGTGCGTCACACGGATTCCTTGTCTTCTCTAAGTGTAATTACTCCCTGCCAAGCAAAAGATGAATGAATTTTTGGTTTTACATCAGTTATACAACTCCTACTAAATAACAGCCACAGTATGGGTGGTGGTGAGCAACCATGATGCCGTTCTTCACACATTTGTCTGTCATATGTGTAGCACTATGAACAATGTGCACACGCACACACACGCACACACACACACAAACAAACACAAACAAACACACAAGCATACACCTTTTAAGAAAACAGAAACATTCATTGACATAGCTCACATAGATTCACAAAGTTTAATTTTTGAGGTGATTAATACCTTCCCTAAATCAAACCAAGAGTGTTTATAAATATAGAATAAATGAAAAAGCAGACACAGAAGGAGATAAAAACAGCAAACGGAGGCAATAAAAAACCAAAGAACAGAAGCTGAGGATTGAAAAAGGAATGTGCAAGCTTTCTCTCCTCTTTATAGTGTTCTGTCTCTTTGTAATTTTGGTCTCTCTCATGTCGGACATCAAACGACATTTTTTTTTCTCTCCCAAATTTGTGTACTCTGTAATTATTAATCAGTCTTGTTGCATGACTGCTTTCTGGGCTCAGACAGACACAAAGGATGTGTGCAGGAACTAAGAGGGAAAAAGAAAACGAGGAAAGAGAGAAGACGATGGAAGAGAGGATGTCATAGAAATGGTAAGTTTTTTTAAAACTTCCAAGGCAGAACAGAAATGAATTGTGTGTGTGTGTGTGTGTGTGTGGATGTGCACACTTGCATATATATGGGACTTTGTTCAAGAGCCACAGTCCCAAACTCTGTCTGTGAATGACAACTCTACTCAAGGAATGCGCTATGACTAAGTTGGTGCTGGCTGCTGGGCCTATACCTCTGAGAATACACTGAAAAATTTCACTCCAGCTAACTTCAAGTATGTGACAGATTGAAACATATTATGCTCTAAAGCCAAGGAGAGCAGGTGAACACATGGCACATTCAGTGATTCCTGGCAGAAAATATGTGTTTCTGTGTGTGTGTCTGTGTGTGTGTGTGGGAGAGGGAGAGAGAGAGAGAGTGAGTGTGAGAATGCGTGTGGTCACTACAGCAGTAGACAGCATGTCACCATCTGTAACAGAGCAATGAGGGTGAGATGAGAGGACAGAGAAAAAGAGTCAGGGAGGCCTGGCAGGGAGAAACCGAGAGGGAAAGGAAGGAGAGGGGTGCCAGCGCCAGGGCGGCCCGTTGGCTTTAAATGGATCTCTGGTCAGAAAAGTGGAAGGAGAGGAGGTTCAAATTAAAGACGTGCCTTTTCTAAAGAGGAAGTCCTCTCTTCCCTCAGTCCTAAATGGCTGTTTAAATGGGGAGGAAGAAAGAGAGGCGATGAGAAAGGAGTGCTTATGCTAGCAAGGGTGAAGGAGCTTCCGCCATCCAGCCGCCTGGCAGACAGGAGGCGAGCAGGGGTGCCGGCGTTTTCCAGACTGGCCTAACCACGCAGTGCCACGTGCCGCCTTAGTACGAGTATGTGCTTCACGTGCTGGGTATACAGAGACAGGCAATTTATATAAACATCCACATAGAATTAATACAAAGGTACATACTGAAGTTAATGCACACAAAAGCTGCTCTAATAGCTTATGCAAATATTCTTTTCATGTAAGCTGGGTATTTAAGAATTATATGAGCTCTCGTGTGGGTGGAGCAGCACATGGACAAGACTGGCAAACAGACGAGAATGCATGCTTGCATGTGGGTGCCTCTGGTCTCTACTCTAAAAAGACAAAAGAGCGAGAGCGCGCGCACATATGGCGTGTGCGCAAGTGTATGCGAGCGCCCGTGCATCTGCGTCTGTGAGCTCATCCAAATGGAATGATAACGAATCCACAGACACATCAAAGGGGCCTGGAAAAATGAGGGAGCACATAAAAAGAGAGAAAATGCAAAACTGAAATATTCGGCGCCCTCTGAAGAAAAAATAAAACAGGCTTAGTTTTCATCCGCATCCCCAGAGAAAGAGAATGAGAGAGAGGGAGAGAAAAAAAAAAGACAGACACAGAATAAGAGACAGACCACAAATAACTGAACACAAAAGAGAGACAGCACAAGGACAAGAAAATATTAAAGACACACAGAGAGAAAGAGTAAAAACCAGATAATCATTGAGCCCGATGGCTTTAAAGTGTCTGCACATGTGGACTGTTTAAACAGCATTTTGCATCATAATATGAAACTAAATGGCCACATACATGCCATCATCTTTCACCAAAAGCAGCATCACTACAATTCTTCATCTGGGTGTTAGCCAGGAAGAGTCTGTTGTCGGCTACTAATCCTACCAGCTTCTAAAATGAAACACACAAAACACAAAAACAACATAAAAAAATAACACTCTCACACACACACACACACACACACTTGTCTTTCTATACACATATTCTAAGCCTGACCCTAAAACACAGTCTTGACCCTCAAAATGTCCTCACAACACCGGTTCTGAAACATAATTTGTCCCCAGAAGGCTATAAATACACACACACACTTAGACACACACATGCACACACACACACAAAAGAACAAAAGAGAAAAAAACACATCAAAAGCCAGGTTACTTTCTTTGTGGACTCCTGTGAAATCTTGCTTTTTTAAATTTTTAACAACGCCAGATTTACATTCAACAGAAGTTCAAGCACAGCCACACATCACTGGGTATTGGAGAGGGAAAAGGGTTTAGTGTCTTGCTCAAATCTTAGTCGACATCACGGCCAAATCACATTTCAGTTTCCTGTGCACCATCAACTGTAGTGATGAAACTAGTGACTCTTCCTCACCCTAAGAAGTGAGAAGTGTGTCTTACCTCAAAAACAATTTAAACACACTAAGGAGAGAGAAGGATGGATCTGGTGCAACACAAACTCAGAGTGCCATTATGTGGGTGGGACAGAGCAAAAAGACGTACCGGTATTACGTCTGTCTCATGCTCCAAAATGTATCTGGCATTTAATTAGAGAGTTACAACTCTTTAATTACAGAGTTCAGCCACAGACATGGTGAAATATGGACGTTTTCTATTGTTTGCATAAATTCAACTGTAATCTTGACTATGCAACGTGATGACAAAAGTGAAGTTTAATTTGCCTTTTCTGCCCATTTACATTATATTTGGCTTCATGAATTATGCAGACTATGGCTTAACATACTAAATCATCTAGTCAGGAGTTCCTAAAGTTAAAGTACCGGACCGTATTTACATTTCCAAAGTATTATTTAGTGTAAAACGAAGCCAGAAGCAATGAAAGCTCTAATAATAATCTATCCAGGGTGAGTTATTTTAAATTCACGCTCTTGGTGAATGTTGTAAAGTAAACTTGCTTCATGGAAAAATGTTAAAAGTTGGTAATGAGTGACACATTACATACGCATGGCAAATATTTAACATCATTAAGAGCTGATATGAAATTGTCAATCAGGGAAAAATATTAAGTGTTAGTGAGATACCGCTTTTTTTTTTTTTTTTTAAACAGAGCAGACACTCATATCTGCTTCATTATCAATTTAATTCAATTTTCAAAAAGACAAAAGAGCCACTGCCTAGACTTGCTAAATGAGACATTAATGCAGTGATACCAGGCTCAGTATTAAAACAGCTTTCCTTATTGATGTTTTAGCTTCTTTGTTTTTGTGGTGTAGCATTTATTCATATTTATAGAGTAAAATATTACCAAATGTGTGACTTATTTTGCAGGAGTATCTAAGACTGTAATTGTTCATGCCCACTGAACCCACTTAAAGACGTATTTACAATTCCCCTTTTGTCTGGTAGGTTTCCATCCTCCACTTTCCATGCAATTGCTATGGGAGTAAATATTGAGCCCTGGTGAAGCTTTTCAATATTCAGGATCCATACCTCCACCTGCTCCTGCATCTCCACAGCAACTGAGGTTGGAGGATGCATCGTCTCTGCTGGCTTACCTCTGGTCCCTCTCCAGACCACCACTCCTGCTACCCTCAATCCCTCCATCCCTTTCCTGTCATGGGGGAGGAATGCTGAGAAAGATAAGACTACTTCAAAGACACACGGAAATGTACGGTATGCATGTGTGCACACACATGAAATGAACATACTACATCTATTCTACATATTTAAGAGGAGAGGGGCTCTATCTCACGCGAGCACGTGTGCAGTCATTCAAACACACCAAGAAAGGGACAATGTCACAGAGACATATACAGACACAATTAATTATCTCCCAGGGAAATGGTCATTTTATGAGCTGCTCATACAATCGAGTAGCTTGGTGGTGTGATGTGAAAAAAAAACATGTTTGCAAAAACATAAAACTGAAAGAATGGCAAAAAAAAAAGAAGCTTGATACTTTCAATTAGAGATGAACTTAAGATAGGAGTTACTATGAAATCTAAGCAGGATAACACATCACATTTATAGCAGCAATGTGTTTGGACCAGCACTCCCGACGCCTGTGCATACTCAATCCACTTTCCCTACAGCGGCATAAAGTACGTCTCTGCTTCTCTGAAGATCAAACTGAGCAAAAGAAAACGTGACAAGGAGCCATCAGAGTTGCCACAATGCTGCACCATGGCATGGTGAATGTGGGCAGTCTCTTCAGAGAGAAATACCATAATCTAGAAACAGACCCCCCCCCCGTGCATCTCTCCATCTCTATGCTAATGGCCTATAATGATCTGAGGCACATTGGGATGAAAGAAAAGCAGATAAACTGGTTCTGCTAAACCTGCTAAGCTTTGTAGTGCTTTCATTTGTTGTTGCTATAGTAACACAAACCTCGAACACAAATTGACATAGCAATGCTTATTTGCATGACAGGACATGATGATTTTCTTTTTAAGCTGGAAGAAATAGTGGGCGTGAACAACGAAGAGGACAGGCTACACGTGACTGGTCATCAGAACTGAAAACACATCAGTCTAACAAAGACCAAATAAAATATTATAAACACTATTAAACTAGTTATTAAAATGTTTAAGTTACTATACCTTTACCGGTAGATTGTGTGCATCAACCTTTTAAACATAAATATCATAAGTCACCCCATAATCCACACAGTATCAGGTACATGAAAGGCATGTTGGCCATTTCTACTTGCTTAATTTTATCATCCAACATCCCATCTTCACACACATACACACACACACACACACGCACGCACACACACACACCCTACGTGCGGCCTTGCCTCGACTTTGAAGTTCTCCTGGATCGCCTTTAAAGGCCGTCAGTGTTGCCACGGCAGCAGGCAGGTAGCAGACATCAGACTGCTTAGTGTGTGTGTGTGTGTGTGTGTGTTTGTGTGGGTATGAAGCCTGAGTACTTAATTAGCAGAGAGCCCAATGGGCCACTTGCCGTTTCTCAGTGTTTAACACTAAATGAGGAAATGACAGTCTCGTTAGTGATACTAACAACAAGGATAATTTATGCACAAACAGATCTGTCTGCCGTGTTTAAGCTTGTCCTCTTGTCGCCAGACAGACAATGACAAGCGCAAACAATAAGGAGGCACAACCATCAATGTGCCTTTGCAATATTTATGCTACATACTAAACTCCCAATGACAAAAACACAAAGACACACTTACAGTAACCATGCTCTACAGCTTTACGCTTTTTTTCATCTTGAAAAAGAGTTACGGCTTCTGTGTTTTCTGAGGCAAATACAGCCACGCTCCAGCAATTCTTTTAAATCCACTGTGTCTTGGTTGCTGTTATTATGTGCAAACGGCTGAATACCTCTCAAGGGGGGCCGATGACACTGTGACTGGCCTTGGAACTAGAGATGAGGTTGCTGGATGAGCTGAATTCGTGTTCAGTTCTAGTTACGCCAAGGAAACTGTAATCTGCTTGCAACCAAGTAATGTGGTCCTGCGTGGGATTAATTATGGAGCGGAATGTCCTGACTGGCTGCTTGGCTGTCTGATTAGCTGGAGTCTGTGGAAGTCTAGGCTGTTTGCAGACTGCGCTTGCATAGTTCTGGAGAGAAGGGAGTGATAGAGCGTAAGAGTAAGAGTGTGCGGGAGCAGGAGGATGAAGACAGTGGGTGATGAGGAAACAAAAGAAACAGTGGGTAATAATTATATTAATGTGTGAAATGCTGCTGAACTCTATATCACGTGTGTGTGTCAGCTTCATACCTGGTACTTTGCGTGTTGCCTCAATACAATAATTTACTGAAACACTTAACGGACCTGAGCTAAATCATATCTGCACCTTTCTGGCTATGACAAGTGGCAAAAAAGCAAAAGCATTCTTCTTCTTTGAAGGAGTAAACCAAAACAACTGGCTGAAAAGCACTAAAAAGTTCTGTGAGAAATTGCAAAAAAGGATTCAACACCATGAGCAACCTCATTCAGATTTCATTCATTCTGTCATTTGCCCAAATATTTGTATTACAAAGCTTTAACATATTTAATTAATGAATGTATCTAAAGTGCATTAATGAATATTATCAATTTAATATTCTTAAATGTTTCTGCCAGACTTCCTGATGTTTTATCTCATGTTGAATATTGCATTTAATTCATATTCTATGACTTTATTATGTCTCATTTTGACAGTAAGAGTAAAGATTATTTTTATGTGACTCTTTATTATTGTAGCTAATGTTTGATTTATGTGGTATGATTAGGTTTGGTCGTTCTCTTCACAACAACACAAGTGTCTATTACACGAGAAGCTCTGATCTGTAAGTGTCCTCATCACAGTTTCCAGGCTCTCGACTCGAACAGCGCTTCTCACCGTTATAAAAAAAGATCAAAGAGAGTGTGCAAGGGTTGGCTTGTTAAAGCCAAACTCCACCTTAAATCAAAATTCATACACACTTATGATCAAAGACTTAAGTCAGTAGACATAAACAACTCTCTAATACAGTTTGAAGCCAGAAAGTCAAGGCTCAAATCTGTGATACTAATAATTGTAAAATAAATATCAGGCTAGAAATATGTGTCGGAAATTTCATGACCAAAAGGGGCAATTTCAGTACAAACCCTAATAAAGCAGAAAATCTGTCCACATACCTGTCTAATAACCCGGGGCAGTATCACAGTGTTTGTGTTATGATGATATTAGATTATGATCAGGTTCGCTTAGTATTGCACGCACACACTTTGCCTCCTAGACTGTCTCCAAGTCCGTTCTATCTTTGAGATTCTTTGGGTCAGCTCACTATCTATGTCATCTTTGCACATCTGTAAAACATTGACACACACTGGCTGACTTGCTGATGGTGTGTCTTATACCACTGTGTCAAACACATGGCAAAGAAGGAATGAGAAGGACCCCACACACACACACACACACACACACACACACACACACACACAAACTTTCAAACTCATGAATTAGATTAGTGTGGAATTTCTGAGATAACTCATAATGTATGGAGTAAAATTATTTTCATTTTTTAGAATAAAACATTCTATATTTTTGGACTGTCACATTAGATTTTACAGTTAAAGTCACATGAGGATATTTAAATACCAAATATGATCAGCATTGAGTGAACATGTTATTGTAATTTAGATTTAGCATTGGCTTATTAGCACTGAATTCCTAAAACATTCACTTTAAGATCTGAATTCAACAACCACATAAATACATAAACTAATGCTATAAATAAAACCTGGGCCTGTCCTAATGTACCTGATCTCTTCTTCTTGTTTGGCTATCTTCCTCTTGGCCTCCGCTTTCTCTTTCTCTGCCTCATTGTAGATTGCTAGGACCTGAAAGACAGAAGAGGAAAGGTATTAAAACAAAAAACACGCAGTTTTCAGCGAGTGCAAGAGCAGACGCCATCAAACATCACTCATCAAAACTCTTCTTCCTGTGACCTTGTGCACCTGGTCTTGTCTCTTTTCTCTATCACCCCTTTAAAAGAACCATATGAGACCACCACCCCCCCACATTGGGCCTCTTAGTCTGAATCTATGGCCGCCATATGGGCCTTTCTTGCTGTATATCCACATACCGTTCTGTGGCCTCCTCCTTGTGTCTCATTTTTTCACTTCTTAGGAGTGGAAAGAGAATTTTTTTCGAGAGGAAATAAAACTCAAACTCAAATGCAAACAAATGCAGAAGAAAATAAGTTACAGAGAAGTTGAATGTAGATTCTCCCTGAGCCCGAGGGGATGGGGGGCACACTAAGTTCTTGCAGGTGATCAGCCCATCTCTGATTACAGCAGCCTGCCACCAGCCTACACGCTGTGAATGTGGCACTTTAAAGATGACCCTTACAGTCTTTAAACCTTGACCGAAGTCTGGCCGGGTCTGGACCAACTTATCATTAACAACGGTCTTTGTGCTCTATGGTTTATGACTATGCAACTTTAAAGAAGGTTCCTCAAAAGTAAAAAGCTCTGTGCAATTACTTTTAAGCCCGATTTTCTAACTCCCATTCTCAACTTAGTTTAATAACTCTTCTGCTAAATAAAAAAAAAAATTAAACTCCTTCACTTCTTCTACTGCTCTTACATCTACACGTTAATCACAGCTCTGATTTTCGGAGACATAAAATCTAAAAGTCAGGGAAACCAATAGAAACATGTGAATCTAGCCTTTGATCTCAATTTGATTGTAATCACTTTGTCCAGGGCTTTAATGCAACGACAAAAGCTGTGGAGCTCAGTGGATCAGTTTCTTTGAAGGAGTAAATCAAACGTTACCTTTTTCTCACAGGTGATCTGCAGTTCATCTTTTTCTTGCTGAAACTTTATCTCCTGATCCTGAAATGAAGGAGTGAGACTTAATAGAAATGGGGATACAGGGACATATTTGAACACAAACAAAAATGTGTTAAAGACTTACACAGACACATACCCATATACTGTAGATAGCTCAGTCCTCAATTTAACATCAACCCTTGTTTAATTTTCACAGTTTAGTTACACATCCACCGTCTAATACACAGAATGTTTTTAAGACGAGTCAACTACAAAGATTATATCAGGATGACATTAACATCCGTGCAGTTTAATTTCAAGCTATGCAGACAACAGATGGCTCTGCTCACTAGTCACTATCAAATATTTGCAGCCATATATCCTATAATCAGGGCTGTAAATGATTTTCTTGGCTAAATCATATACTAGATGTTCTGTGTATGTCCTGCTCATGGAAGTTGTATTAATGAAAATTCGAGTGGATTTTCGCAAGAATATGGACCTTTGTTGAACAGAATACAGTAAACACATTTAATCAAGACATAAAACAGAACATAGAAAGATTACACCCCCCTTCTACAGAATACACCTTATCTACTGTATGTACCATGTTGGTCGCCCAAGTTACATTTTAAAGATTCTCCCCACTCACAGAGAAAGTAAAGATTCTAGCCAAACAAGAGATCAAAAACTTTATCCTGTTTCATATGTATTAAACACACACATCCTGCACCTTGCACATACCCTAACTTGTTGGTGTCTCCGATGTTCACTGTCCCGCAGCTGAACCACAGTTTTGTCCAACTCTTCGATCACCTCAGAGGCCTAGAAGAACATTCTGTATGAAACATCAGTAACATCAAGCAACAATAAATGTAGAAGCTAATGTTGCGGTATCGCGGACCTTAGCTGTGGACAATGTGTGCTCCTGATGTAAGTGGCTCAAGTCGGTTTCATATTTGGCTTGGAGCTTCTGCACGGCCTGCTCGTACTGCTCAGTCTGCTGCTCCTTCTCCTTCTGCAGGACCGTTAT
The DNA here is from genome assembly GCA_033026295.1 of Channa striata. Classification (NCBI taxonomy): domain Eukaryota; kingdom Metazoa; phylum Chordata; class Actinopteri; order Anabantiformes; family Channidae; genus Channa; species Channa striata. The sequence continues at coordinate 17,038,217 of CM065180.1, read as the reverse complement.
CCTGTGCACAGTTGACAGTCTGATTTATACATGGCATGGTAGGCTGGTTAATACATATTTTGATCAATTCTATTATTAAAGCATTACCTTCATCTAAACAGTAGCATGTCATTTGATAAACCCCTCAGTTTATGAGTAGACATGTTAAAAACAGCATCTTAACCATTTCATTGTAACCCAATCGACATGTCATTACACTTTCATGTCCCTCTACTTCAGTGTCAAACTGTTTCAGACCTTCTGTTGGCCTCCTGCAGTTCAGCGCCGATGGATGCAACATGGATCTCTAACTGGGCCTTCTCCTGAGTCACCTTCTGACGCAGCGCATTGCCCTTCTCCACCTCCGCTGACAGATGTTTTACCCGCAGCTCCAGCTCATGCACGGTTTTTCCCTGGATCAAATCGATATACAAAAACAGCTACAGCTCAAAGCTCGAAATGGAACTCGGAAAAAAATGCAATGGGTCTGGGGGCTGCATTCTCCCAAAGAGACACATTTGCTTCTATGCTGATGTAAACCACCTTGAGGTGCCGTCATGACTGCGTTTACACGCACTGAAGTAAGTAGGTTACTCAGCGAAACGAGCTTTCTGGGATAATCGAGGTCCGTAGCTTAAACACTCTTGCACCTGGTTACTGGAAATCCATGTACACAAGCAGCAGCATAATCTGATTTCTCCACCTCAGACTTTTCAACTGTACAGCAACAGAATATGCTGCTTTTGAACCTTTTCTTTTGCTGTGAAAATTCTTGTTGCTGCAAATGACAGCACAGGGAACAGAGGGCGAGACACAGCTGGCCCACAGCAGGAAAGTCCAGGTAAACACACAGAAAGGTCTGCACAGATCGAGACTGAAACAGACGATTTCTGCTGATATTCTTCAAAAAATCGGAACTCATCAAAAGCAAAAATGTCTCTTCTCTGTATAGTTTTTGCAAGTTGTGCATATGAAAGCTTTGACTCCAAGCTGCAATCTCACGTAATCTTGCTAATTCTGACAACCTGGATTAAAGTATGGCACCTACTTGTGAATGCACTTGTCCCTAACCCTAATCCTGGCATACACCCACCAAACAAGGACAAGACGTTCTGTAATGCCTGTATCAGATATTCAAAAGGGGAACTCTACACAGCCAGAAGGAAATGTCTTTTCAGACTGTCTCGTGAACAATGACTTTGGACATCTACGTGAGGTTAATAATGTTTTAGAATGTCTTGTAAACACTGCATTAAGCATATCGTGGGAACATTGTACTGACACATAAAATTTCTTTGAGTTATGTGGCAACATGACTTACGTCGCAAAGTTTTGTCACACAGAGATGTTCAGTTATGAACTAGAAACTCTGGATGTCCAACGGATGTCTAAACTCAGCATTCAGAAGACATCACAAAAACTTCTGTTTTGAATGATGTGGATCCATAATAGACATTTGAATTTGACATCCACAAGACATAAAATTCAGACATTCATTTGGAACCTTGTGTGGAATAAATGAATAAATTATTTTTGTTATATTTATGTCCATTGAATTGATCCATCCCATATGACACACAAAATATAAACACCTTCCAGTAGATGAACAAATAATATAAAAAATAATGTAAAAACCAAATAATTATAGATAATAAATGATAAATAAATAAATTATCAATAAATAGATATTTAGATCATTGATGCAAGGGACTTTTCAGATCAGAAGCTAGTCAAAAATTATACAAAACCAATATGATCCTGTATTTATAGAAACTTATAAACTTCTGCTTACTGTTTCTAGTATGAACATGAACAAACCGTAAATAACCAAACTGCTACAGTAGACCAAGATGTTAAAATTAACGAATAGTTCAATGTAAAAACAAATATTACTGCCCTCAAACTATAGTGTTTTTTATTGAAAGGATTGTGGTTTCACAAAATTTAAATGTTCAGAGTCAGTGGCTGTAAAAGAGCGGAATGTTGCAATACCAGCAATGTAGAATTAAAAAAAGTTTGGGAAAGACAATGAAATGCTTAATTTCTGAAGAAATATTTAACGTAGACTGTGCCTTCATTTACAGATTTTTGGCAGATTTGGCAGCCCACACTGGTAAAAGTAAAGTGCAAAGATTGAAGGTGTTATAATTGTTATTTAAATTGAAACATAAAAAGCTCAATCGGGATTACAATTTATATTAACACTATTATGAAAGTTGTGATTTACACGGCTTCTTCCAGCAGTGTTTTAATGAGAAGAAAGATCCCGTCTATGCGCTCTACTGTCCCACACACACTGTGCCTGTCCGTATGACAACACGGAATGCAGGCAGGCTGATAAAAGAGATGACGGAGCACTGATTAAAGATGGAGCTCGCCAGTCAATCTAGACGATGACGGAGGCCGGTGATGACAGAAGATGGAATGATGGAAAAGGAGCGAACAGTGTGTTTGGAAAAGTAAGACAGTTGTGCTCGGCAACGGTGGTGAGAGAGATTTCTGTCTTTATGATACCAGTGCAGAGGGCTAGGAGCAAGAACAAGGGGTCCCAGTGTTGTGCTGGGACGCGTGCTGACGCTTAACTTTCTGGCAGCAGATGAGAAGAAGCACCCGGTCATACCGAAGCTGCAGTGGGCACACCTGGACACACTTGGGGGATCAAATTATGCCCCTTAATTAGGTGTTTTTAAAGGGAGAATTACTAGGTGTGAGGTGCAGACTACATACTCCACATTATGAACTCTACTTCCCCTTAAAATTTAGAAGTGATGAAGTCTTTGAAGAGGAAAAAAGTAATTTGTGACAAAGAACTCGGGCCAGAAACTGGAAGACAGCCGGCATCAATCATCTCTTGAGGCTTGTGTATGCGTGTGTGCGTGCTGGGTTTCAAACACTGGTGGTAAAGCGTGAAAAAAGTGGAGGAACAGTCTGATGTGTGATATAGAACAGACTGTTAACTCGAGGAACAGGTGTCAAACAAATGCACCTTTATGATATACTTACTCAGTTAGCACCGGTAACCATTACAGGGTGAAGATGTACACAAACATGAATTATTCTCTAAAGCTGATACCATTATACAGTGTTTTATGATTATGTATTAATAAATATACGTAGGTACACATATATGTTCGATAACGTCCTGAATTGCTGTGCTAATTTCATTAGAACATAAGGCAAAACTACAGTTTCAACAATTAGACAAATATCTGAGATGAGATATTCCTACTAGTGCATCTTCTTTACTTGAGCAAATTAAAAGTTTAATTCTCATACAAACATGCAAAGGCTTGTGGGCATGTCGTGATGACTTGCTGGCCCAACACCCAGGCAGATAACCGCCTGTATTGATTTCTAAACATCTACTCATCCACTCTCTGTTCTGCCCCGTCCGTAGATAACATCTAAAAATACAACGTCTGACATTTCACTTTTATTAAAACACATTAATTGTGTTGCATTTGAATGAACATGAATCACGAATCTGGGTTTATCTTGGCTTGCAGGTGTTAGGTGTGAGGTGAGGGAAATTTTTCTCATTGTGTGCTGGGTATGAACTGTGATTATCTGCGGTGAGTAGATGAGTACTAGAGGCCTAAACCCGATAAACAGATTGTGTAATCTACTGTACAAGCCACATGCTCAAAGCTAGTAGGTAAAAAAATGGAGGAACCACCAAAATTTCTTCTTTCAAATGATATCTTGATGGTTCTATGAACATGTAGAAAAACATGTAAACATAGAAACAACAAGAAATAAATAAGACATCCAAATAAGGATAAGGTTTAGAGACACAACCACACGTTTAAAGTCCACTGTGAACACCCCTTTGTAGGTCTGTGTGTGGTTCAGCCCAAACTCACAGCAGGACATCAGCTAATTTATGATGACAGAGGCTCTTTTCATTCCCTTGGGCCTTGTCTGTCCTTAATTATTAAAAGAGGGACCTTACAACCGGCCCCGCACTGTCCAGTGTTTGATGGCTCTGAAATGTGGGTCTGTTGACAGATAAAAGCCAGACGTAACGCGTGATACATACAACAGTCCGTGAATGCAGATGCAGATAACAATAGCATTTATGAAACAGTGCATTCAACTAGCATCTGGTGCTGATGATCCTCCTAATGAAATGTGCACGATCCCACGTACAAACGAAATCCTTTCATATGGCATCAAAGAAACTGTAGCTTTTTGGAAGTGTGAGTTTGCATGCACATCTTTGAACACACCCATGCATGAGATTTAATATACACTTGGATCAAAGAGCTTAAAAAAGATGACTGATATAAGATATGAGAGTTATTCTCGCCCAGAGGTTACAGCATGTCTCCCTTCATTTGAGCCGTGGAACGAAGGGACCTGCCTGTGTTGGTCACTGTTTCATAATCATATATATAACAGATGTACAGATAATATTCTAAACAAGGCATGAATTTATAAAGGAGGTATTGTGGTATATGGCTTATGATTTTTTAGCCAGATAGCTCCCACAGCCTAATGTTGTTTACGCTGACCCTGCACTGAAATCGTGTGCGGCTTCTCCTGTAAGGAAGCTTCTTACAGGAAACTCCGGAGAACGTCCAGGGCTAATTTCTCCTGACATTGTCCAGACGTCATATGTGAAACTGACTTCTGTGCTGGCCCTGAGACAGACTGGTCACCTGTCCAGGTACAACCTGCCTCTCGCCCAGTGTCAGCTTGGATAGGATCCAGCCCCCCCATGACCCTGAACAGGATTTGTGGTTTCAGATAATGAATGTGTTCACGGATCGATGGACACACGTTTCGAAATTGACATTTTACACGTGTTGTCGTAAGCTGACAAAAAGTGTCGTTCATCATGATCATCATCTGAATGTCATGCTAATAAAAACAGAGACACGCAGCAGACATAGCTTTGTGTTTCTATTCTTGTTAGGAAACTCGCTGACATAATGTATCCCAACACTTTACCCCAACACTCACCGGCACATTGTACTGGCACGTGGCCTTTGACTATCTACTCCAAATTTTTTCAGGCGTCAAATGATTTTTCGATCCTAACTAGTCGTAGTAGTAACAAATACAAGCCTGCACGCCCACGTGCAAACACACACACACACACTCGTGTGTACTCACAGTTGCCTGGGAGCGAGTATTATGCTCAGCCTCCATCTTAGCCAGTCTAACGTTGGTGTCCTCCAGCAGCTCCTGGATGTTCTCAGTGTGTTTCCTCTGCAGTTCAAACTTCTCCCGCTCCATCTCTGTCACAGCAGCATGCAGCTGGAACAGGATAAGGCATTCTGTCAGCTGTCGACCCTTTTCCTTGTATTTCTATAATGGAGGGATCTCTATAATTTTTCTTTTTATAAAATTCAAGAGGAAAAAGTATTATTTACATGGCTTTGTACATATAAGGCTACATTTGTTTTCTTATATTACATCTGAGAATATTTGTTTCTTGAAGTTGCTCAGTCACCCTGAAGTGACTCTAAATAAATTAAAGTTTAGAATTAAACCCTAAATGTTCAGTTAGCTAAAGTCATTTGGGTTGAAGCGACAGTTTATCCAGGACAAAGAGCATTCATCTATCAGAACTAAAACACTCTACCATAAGCACATAAATAAAGATGGTTTTGAAACGGATTATAAAGCCTGGGTGAATGCAGTGAATTTTCCTAGTTGCGTGCTATCGGATGGTCTTTCAATGGCTCGAGGCTGCTTACAGGGGGTTGGGTAGGAGAATATCCAAACCCTTTAAATTTGCTCCTACCTTTTTCTCCCACTCATTTTTCAAGGAGTCAGTACTCAGATCTGACATCTTTTTCAGCTCAGCAATCTGCTTGTCTTTGCTCTCACAGATGACCTGGGATTCCCGCAGCATACTTTGAACTGTGGGAGCGCACATATGCATTTGTGAGCACGGACACACACACACACACACACACACACACACACACACACACACACACACCAGTCAGACCCTGCCTTAGGGCATGTACACAGATGGACACACACATGCACACAGGCAGATGGATATACACTCATGCTGATTGATGAGCTGTCAGTAAATCAATGTCAATAAAGATATTGCTTCTATCAAATGCCCAGTAGGGCTTCTCTTTGCCAAGTTGAAATAATTCCCACCAAATGCTTTTAGAGACAAAAGATTGGAGAGGAGTTAGAGGGGAACACGAAAAAGGATATTTAGCGTGAAGAAAAAGACACATTATGTGATAAAATTTTAGGTTGAGCAGAGCAGCTGGAGACCGTCATTCCACACCAGTGGAGTCTCTTGTGCAATTGTATCTTTTTTGGGCTTTTTGCTCTGAGTGTTCAGAGACACTAGCATAAACATTCCTCCAGTTAACCCTGCAAACTCGCGACCTCTCACCTTTCATCTCCAGCTTACGGATCATCTCCTCCGATTCCTTCTGCTTGGCCCGATACGTATTCTTTATGTCCTCAATTTCCCCATTCTTTCGGTCCAGAATCTAATGAAAAAGACAGAGACTGTTTTGATCCATAGTTTAAAGTAGTTATCTTGCATATTATTATTGGATATTAAAATAGTTATAGGAATAATTGATGGCTCTTATTTAAATTGCTGCAGGCGTCTTACTCTCAATAAAAGCCAGCAAGTAGAATTTATGCAAAATGTAGCTAGAATCTATAAAACTAAAAGAAACATAATGAAACACAACCATGAAAATTCATTAAATAAAACTACAACCTAAGAACATTTGCTACACTCTGGAGTTTTTAAACCACTCTCAAGTCACAACTTGCAGCATTGTGCCAATAAGGCGAGGAAGAAATAAGCGAGCAAGTAAACATAAATTCAAAAAAGCAGGATTCATGATTTCAGGACAAGTCTTTGCAAAAACAATAAAGGCTTCTCTTCAGACTGTAGGCAATGGTTCAGACTCATGGGTGCACAATGTGTTTTAGTGAGAAATACTGAATGTAAACAGAAACTTTTCTTTGTGTACAAGACAAACCTACAGGGCATTTTTAATTTGCGCACGACTATTGATTTACACAGACGATTTATCTTAAAAATGTTATCGAAACAATATAGATGAGGTTACCTATATAACTTATAAGAACATTGAATATAACATATTTTAGGCCTAATCCACTGCATAACCTCACAGATCTATTGCTTAGGAGGCTACGAGCTAACTGAGTAAATGGCAGCTGAGTGAACCACCTGTGCTCAAGTGTGATGTGGTAACTGCATCTGCTTCCTGCCGCCATCTGTGTGTAATTAGTTAAATTAGACCATGGAGACTTCGAGCTCCAGTATAAAAAGACAGTCCAGCACTCACAGGGTGGTTGCCTTCCTACAGAGTTTGTTCTAAACAAAGTCCAGAAATGACTTAACATCCAGGTTTCTGAATGTCACAATGACATTAAATTATCCATCTTAAATGTTCATAGAGACCTATTTTTAAGTATCAATTAAAAGCATGATAATAATCCAAAGCACAAATGTCTGGGCATTCTGAAATACCAAAAAGTAAGTGGTTATTTTCCAGTCCAGAACTGTCCCCAAGGCCATCTAACCGTTGTAGCATTATGCTCTGTCCAAGTGCACTTAATGGCCAGGCCTGTCATCCTCTGTGAATGGGATGGGGGAGATGAAAGGAGGATGGGTTGGCTGGAGCCAAGCCTACACAACATTCAGGGGCACCCAATCCACCCAATCCCCCCAATCCCCAATCCCCCCCCCCCCTTCCAAAGATTGTTGTCTTTTTCAGGGGTCTACCAAGCTGGCAATGACACAGGGTCAGGTCCGATAAGAGTGCACTAGACAGTGGGAAATAACAGCGTTTTAGGCTTTTCTAAAGTAAGGGTTAATCCAGCCCACCAGCATAAAGACAAATGAATTGGAGAAGAATGGCAGCTATAAAATCTGCAGTTTACATGAGCAAACTGTACGTACATGCTGAATAACACCAACAAATTACACAACAAAACCACAAACCCAAGTTAACTTCAAACGCATTTAAAACAATAATATAATGTACTGTAGTGTTTTTATTTTTATTAAAAAGCCCTGGGGTTTCCTGTTATTATCAGATTATTTACATGTTAAGCAAAACAAGACAATTATTAAATGTTTACCCTCTCCATCTCAAGTAGGGAACAATGACCAGTAGTCTTTTCAGCAGCCTATACATTATTCATACCGAAACTGATTAATACTAAACCTACAGCAGCTTGTCCACCTTCCATCAGACTCCTCACCCCAGAAGCTCTCCAATTTAGGCCATTAAAGGGAATACTTGGTACAATTCAGAGGAAATTAAATAAGACATAATTTGTAATTTGTTTGCAATTAAAAATAAACAGAGACAGAGACAGAGAGAGACAGAGAGAGAGAGAGAGAGCGAGCTGTCATCCTGTCTCCTGTCAAACACAAAGATGCCATGAGCATCTTGGAGTGGAAAGAAAATTGGAGTGTTTTCTGTTTTATTAAAAGCTTCTGTGGCAACAAAGGAAAGTCATACTGAGGATGTGACAGATCCCAGGTACTTGATCTACAGCCTAACTGATGGGCACCTAGTGTGAAATAAACCAGCTTTGCTGCTATTTTCACCAGCTGACAAAGAGCTTTGAAGACGTGATTACTTGCAGGATGGTGCAATGAGCTGAAGAGAGACTCGCTTCTTTCCTTTTCATTAGCCACCAAACAGAATTAAAAGTCAGTAATGACATTGTAACACAGGTTAACCAGTTTTGTGTGAGCTGCATGCTTAACTGCCCTTAAAAAAAACAACAACTCAGAAACGTGTGTTTTATTTCTTGATATATAGAATGGTGATAAGAAAAACTGCAAACCTTTTGATATGCAGAAATGCAGAGGACATAATATTGGCACGGAGCTTGTGTTGTATCCTGTATGCCTGAAATCATGACCACCTGACAAGATGAAGGGACTAAAATGGACTGTATAATTTTATGCCAAATGCAAACAAAGAAAAGCAGTAGTTGTCCAGAGTGAGAGTCAGTCATGGTCAGACTACGCCCTTCCTTTGCAAACTCTGACTAGACATCCTTAGAAGCAAATGGTATGCAAAGTCAGTCAATGTCCAAGTCACTGTGGGACATGCGTATAGAATTTAAAGCACTCGTGGACACGTATTTTACTTCAAACTGTATCTGTGGTAGGTTTTTTGAACATCAAGACTGCTGATTCTGGATTTTGAGAACATGATTTCATAGGCAAATGTGGAAAAATGAATATTTATGTGTTAAAAGCTTTACACTCATGATAACAGCTTTTCAATCTATGGCCAGAACCTACATAATAAAAGTGAAATATACATCCACAGCGGCAGCCGGTGCTTGAAGAATATCAACCATTTCCGATTTTTTATGCTTACTTTCTCAACATCTGCATCGTGTCTCTGCTGCATCTTTAGTTTCTCCTCCTGGTGCTTAGATTCAAGTACTTTGATCTTCAGCTCAATCTGGAAACACATACAAAACCAAAAGTTATTTGCGTATTTAACTCTCTAGTGATTAAGTTTTTACTAAAACATAAATAATGAACATTATTTATTACCAAGACATAGGAACAACAAATTTTGTTCTCGAAAGTAAAACATTGAAATATTTTTCCTAAAAACATCATCAGATTGAGTGACAAGCTCACAGAGAAAGCATAAATCTGGATGACAGAAGATACACTGTGTCCTGTCTTTCATGCGGTGTAGTGTAGCTGAGTGTAGCTGATGATGAAATAAAGCACATTAACATTTAAAACATTTATCCATGCACAGAGCTTCAAAAACTTGTGTGAAGCAGAGATCTACTCAACTGGGTATGAGTTTCTGTGTATACAAATACAACTGTGATAAAATCTTCAATCTATAGTAGGAACTACAAAGCGTAACCCTGTGCGTTTTTGGGTGTGTACGTGTGCATACACATGGTAAGACAAAGCAGTACTGTCATTTATACAGTAGATTTCAAACACAAAGACAATTTAAAATGCTTCTAATAAGAAATGATGACCCGCATGTGGCTGCTGAAGCTCAAGTTTTCACTGTTCAAAGCCTTAAAGTGACCATTGAAGAAACAAATTAGTAAATCACCACAGGGTTCTCTGTTTACATTTCCTGGTTTGCTAGATTATCTTTCTATCTTTCCAATGAATTTATGTTTACTGTCCAACCAATTCATCCTCAAAGAAATATCTGTACCAGAATTCATAGCCTACTACTATTACAAAAAAAAAAAAAAAGCGGTGAGCACTGATCATGGCACCCAAAATAATTCACATATACTATAAATATCTCTCCCAGGTTGTAGCTGCAGTTCGTATATGCTGTCAGAAGAGAATCTTCTGAGAGCAGATGCAATGTGTCAATTTAATTTCACTATTAACAAAGGGTGAGCCTCGCCAGATGAAATGTGTAAATTTACTAACTTGCAAATAATTTGGAGAAGCAGATTTAAGATTAACAATCAAAAGAACTTTATTTAATACTGAAGAATCCAGACAGCACTCTTTAGGAGGAGTTAAATATGAAAATGGCCATTTTCCTTTTAAAAGAGGATCAAAAGTTCAACATTGTTATGTGCATGTTGCAACAGATCTCGTTGAGCTAGAGGACTTCCCCCTCTTGGTCATGTAAAGCCCTAGTGAAATATATCAGTGACCCGAAGACCAACTTCTATGCTTCTGTAAGCAAAAGGAGCTCATAGTCAGTCATTTGTGACTGTAAAAGTATTATAACATCTCTGACGTGACGGACTATTTTCCTTTTTATTGCCTATCATGTGGTCTGTTGAAGATCACATTCATTTCCTAAAATAAAACATTTTCGCAGGCTTTCCTATTAAGTTTACTACAATTTAAAGACAAGATGTTCCTGCTCGCGAACACAGAGCACATGCAAACACACAAAGAACGCTTGTCCGAACGATGACGAGCCATTTGCTTTGATGTTGATGCTCATGTTTAGTCACGGCCTGTTCTGGTGTGGCGTCAACCCCGGAGCAGGGTGACACTGTTCTGCCTTTGAAAGTGTGGTTGTGGGTGTGAACATGTCAGGAGCTGACGACATCCAAAAGTTAGTCTTCATTTGTTCTAGTCATCAGCTACACACTCAAACCACATTAGACCTTCTCTTGGTGTAAATCAAAAGTTTTAAATTAAAAATGAATTGCTTCAAGTTGAAGTGCATTAACACTGGTTCAATAGGATAAAACCATCAACAAAATACTGGTTAGTAAATGTAATAAACATGGCTGTTTTAGGGTGAAATGGTGAAATCTACAAAACCATAGGCCTCGACATATAAAGTATTATATATATATTTCTCTATTTTCATTATTGCATTACAGCACTTGAGTTACATTCATAAACTGGGTGCTTGACAATTCTGTCTCTTATTCTATATCTTTTTTTCCCACTTTACCACCATTTCTTGTGCAATTGAGAAGACCACAGGAGACTTCTCAGAGCAGAAAGCAAAAAACAAAAGAAAAGGCAAGAAAGAAATGGGGGAGAGAGAGTGAGAGAGAGAGAGAGATGGCAGTGATTGAAATGAGTAAGTGGAGACCTGATTCTGCCGGCTCCCCCAAAAAGAAAAAGAAAAAGGAAAAAAAAAGCAGATGTGGGGGTGTCGGTTTCTTATCCTCTCTTCAAATGCTCTTTGGAGAAAGTTTGTCAAACTACATCAGGGGCGTTTGAAACTTGTTTATAAAGGCGTCAGTGAAGGAAGGAGGAGGAGGAATGTCGTACACCTAAGGCTTCTAGACGCCTTCAATCAGACCGACTGGGTGGTACAGCTTTTTTCCCTCTTCTCTTCTTCAGAGTTGTAGCGAGTGCTGTAAGATGCCATGTTTTTTGACACTTCGCTCTTGAAACGATGAGAGGGTGTGAGGGATGGAAGGAGGAGGAGGAGGAGGGGGCATGAGAGCGGGAATGTGAGGAAAAGATGGAAACAGTTGCTTTTTCGGCTCCAAAAATCGAAGAGGGGGTCAAGGCCTTTTCCCTCAGGGGGACGTGTTCACAAATCGTCTGCTAACTGTTTGGGCTCCACAAAGCAAGGTTGCATTTGTGCATTTCCTTCGTCTTGCCTAAGATGTGTAACATCCCGGTGCGTCTTTCATTCTCAGTAAACACAGATGCTCTAGGATAGTCTGTATGCAGCCTTCTGCTATCTACTGAGGAGCAGATAGATGCAATTTCCACACTGTGACAAGAAGTTAATTTGGGTACACTGTCCAGATGAAAAGGTTGGATAAAACTTCAAATCAAGTGTCTGATGTGAAAAATATTCCCATAGTTTTAGAGGATGGCAGTGCTAAACACATTCACTTGTCTAATATGAATATAAGACATGAGGTTAAGGAAAACAAATGCTTGAAATAGTCACTATATCATTATGGAGCACTGTCGGTCCCTTTAAGCCTGAAGCAACATCTTGGAAGTCGAACTACAACACTGGCCCCCTTTAGACGACTAAGGCTCACTAGCTTGCCCTTTTTAGCTTTGAAAAGTGATCAGATAAGTCAGGCTGTGGCCTTCTAAATCACCGGCTGAGAGCTCTAGCTCCATCCCAGAGGATCCACAGATTAGAAGGACTGCATCATTATGGCGTTGAAAAGCAAAGGGGGTCTGATCCCCACTCAGGGGCTTCTTGTGACCATTAGAGTGTGACTGCTCGACATGAACACACTCATCTAATGTACTGCGCCTGCTGCCAACAATCCCTAAGGTCAAGTGGAAAGGAGGTAGTTTGAAAACACACACACACACAAACCCAGAAAGAAAGACCGTCTGTATCTTCTATAATCATGTGACTTTGGCCTGTGGCTAAGCCTGACTCATCATTCGCCATTTAATTGAATTTTCCAAACAAATGCCCAGCTCTCAGAATGGGGAGTGCTGCTAGGGTGTGCTAAAGGATTAGCACGACTTCGCTGCTCCTGCAAGACATTTTCACAACTCACACTAAGCAAACACACTTTATGAGGCAAGTCACTTAAAGCAATGGCAGCTCAGAGTGAAGTTTCTCAGCTGCCAATCACGTCCCACAGGGAAAAGAGCGGCCGGAATTCTTATCAATACTGTTGGCGGCTTAGTGGGAGGATGAGCTTGGTGTGAAAGCTGAGATGTTCATTAAGCCAGCACCAGCTTAATGACATGTGGAGTGAATTATGCTTTAAACCTGGGTGAATTTTCCAACTAGGCTTTGGGTATTTAAAGGAAGTGATGTCACTAGACTGGGCCCGGACAGCCACGCAGGATGGTTAGACTAGGCTTTCATGCTCCTACAGGAAGGCTTAAAGTGGCTAGTGAGGATGATACGGTTAGGGTGGGATTGGTGCCTAGGGTCAAACTTACAGGGAAGTATTGTGTGTGGGTGTGTGTGGTCCCAGCTGTTTCCTGTGTTGGTTCAGATTTCCCAAAATCTACCTAACACTCTTTTATTTGCTAATGGTGACACACAGACCTCAGCGAGAGCATTTCTAAATGATAAGAAAAGACGATAAGAAAGAAAAAAGTGACTTTCCAATAGCATGCCGTAATACTCTTTACAGGGCAAAGGGGATAGTCAAAACGAAATTTCCCAGAACCCTACTATGAAATCAGAGATGATAATACAGCAGAGTTCACGAGAATGTTCTGCATAACAGGGCAAAAAAAAAAAAACAGGCCCTGGACCAAAAGCCTGCTGCTAAACAACAATAATTAAGAGTCTGGAGCGCCGTCAGAATGTGCTTATTTACTAGCAGTGCTTAGCAGTATTTAAAATATAATACAAATTTAAACGGAATGAATGTGTGCAGCAATTTTCTGTAGTACTGCAAGAAGCAGCGTTGTAAAGACGACACCAAGAGTTGGGAGTTTGACCCTTGGCTTCTCCTGCTTGTTCTGCATGTCAAAGTGTCCTTTGGCAAGACATGAACCCAAACTGGCTCCAAGTGGATCAGGCCACCACTGGTGTGTGTGCGTGTGTGTTTGCATGCAAGCGTGTGAGTGTGTTTTAGGGTCAGGGTTAGGGCTTCAGCCGTGAGCGTTAGGGTAAAGAGCCGGGGATTGGATTATGTCAGTGAGTGTCCTCACAAATGTAGAGAGACAAACGTGATGGGGAGGGGGAGAGAATGGGTGAGCGTAAAGCGACATTGTAAGGTGTTGGAGGTAGTGATAGGGTAGATAAGGTCTTTGTAAGTGCAGACTGTTTGCTATTTACAGAAGCCCCAACGAACCTTGGAGAAATTCAAGTGAAGGCCATGATACACACGTTTTCTTTCAATCGCTTCTTTTTCACATTTTCCCTAAAGCCTTATTTCCACTCTATTAAAAACAGCCTCTGTACAAATACATCTGAAAAGAAAAAAAAAACTGGTTATGGTTGGCAAATAGCACAAATCAAAGTAGCATGGAGAAAAACCTTATGTTCTGCACCATTTCCTCTCATTTCCCAATGTGTCTGTGTGACTTTCCTGAACTGGTTCCCATACTGAGAGCTCTGAGTGGAAATGACTCATCGCTACAGTTCCATAAGAATTCCCTCCTTGCTGTTACGCTCAAGGCACCACACAAATCTTAAACACACACATAACTCAAATTTGTCTCAGACTCAGGTTATACTCAAAAGTAGTAAAGAGCCCATCATAAATATTACCCATACCCAAGAGAAGTTGCAACATATTAGAATCACCTGTCAATTTAATACTAAATGTGGAGTAAAACCAACAACCCGCTAACTCATTTGTAATACAAGCATAACATCATAAGGTACAGATAATAGAATTTATTACAGGGCTATTGGAAAGGACTGTATTGTTAAAAAAAATGTACATTTCTCCTCAAACAACTGACAACTCAAAGTATATGATAAAGTTCCAGTGGGGGGAAATTTGGTCTTCTAAGATGAGATAAATTTAGATTCCCACCACACACAGATATATGGAGTCAGTCAGCCAGCCACTCTGAAGCCAGATCAAACAGCATTGGACACTGCTTTAATGTTTCTCGTATTGGTGTTGCTACATTCTAGAACACCCTCCAGGTATGCAGCCCAACACGGGGGATATGTTTAGAAGTGTCCATGCATGTGAATTCTCTTTCAGCAGTCACAGTCTCTTTTTTTTATGACAGGTCAATAAGCAAGATCATTCTTGTCCATCATGCCTCTTTATGTGTCTTCATTTCTGCTCTCCCTCCCTCCCCCTCTATTCATTGCACTCGCCCGGTAAGGCCGATCTGACTGACTGGAGCACTTTCCCCGAGCAGACATGAAAGGCCACGGCTATTACAGCCAAGTCATGCTCAGTTTTATATTTAACAGTGCAAGTTAAAGAGGATAGTGTGTGTGTGTGTGTGTGTGTGTGTGTGGGGGGGGGTGGTTCGGGAGCGGGGGGGTGCGGAGGGGACTTCAAAGTATGCTTTCAGAATGGGATTTTCAGCTTAAATCCACATAAGGAAAAAAAAACTGTCATCACTGGGAGCTGGCATTATTTTTGTCTTCTGAGGGGAGCGCTTGCCTCGGCCATTTCAACAATACAAACTATGCACGAGGATGTACGTACATGGCTGTGGGGGCGTCTAATACCATAAAGCAGTCAAGGGAGCTCCAACCTCTGCATGTGGCTTCAACACTTCTGATGCTGTACCAATACTGAGTGTACTGAATAGTGTGGAGCACGGATTTTAGGCTTACTGGAGTGGTTATAAAGGGCAGTTGCTCAAATAACATGTACTGCCTTTGGATATGAATAGATATGGCATCAGATATTTTTTTTTAAGTTTTCAGATATTTATCACAGTAAGAAGCTTTGAGGTACTGTGGGGTTTTATTTAGAGCTCTTACTATGGTGCATACCTCCTTGCCCTGATCATCAGCCAAGGTGCTGTTCCTCCCAAAGCTTGACTTGAAAATCTGCAAAGATGAAGCAAAGGAGTCACTGACACGGTGACTGTAAAGTTCAAAGACAACACTTTTGTCTATGTAAGAATGTGTGACCCACAAGGGATCCCCTGACAACTTACCGGAGACAAGGGGATGGGCTTTTCTCGCAAATACCTGGGGTTTTCAATCTAAAAGAGTAAACAGAAAAAACTTTGGTCCCTTCTTTTTCTCTGCCTCTCCTAACAAAGCGTTACTACTACCAGTACCTAACCTCCTCCCTCCGTTTCTCATAAACAATGCGGAGAGCACATCAAAAGCCTGGTGCTGTGGCTTGTGTTTCTTCCATCAACTTGTTACAGATTAAGTCCGGCTACTTCGAGTTATTGCGTATGTAGCTGGCTCTTTTTCCGCTTTCAGGTCTTTCTCGCTGTCCTGACACAGTTCTTTTGTCAACACTCAGAACCACTAATCTGTAAGCTACCCAGGTCCCTTTCCTGTCAGATGGAGAAAAAAAAAATGTGTACACATCCTTACTAAACACTAACATGGCATATTCTTTGATCATAATATAAAACACAAGAGATGGAAAATTAGTATGAGCCACTAAACCACCTGAAAATAAAAATGGTCACAGGCCAAGTGACTCTACAGTATTACATCAATACTGCAAATAATCTGTGTTGACAACCTGCCGTTTTCTTTCCAATACATGACTTTGGCTTATGACCCCATTACTTTCTTGTGAACTCGCACTATCACTGAGCATTTTTCTCTCTCTGGGGCCGTCTCTAGGGGCTGACAACAACCCGCCAGATCGTGGCTTTTGAAAAAGTAGAGAGCTGACTTCGGAGATGACAGCAATGACGCACAGTAAACAGTTCTGTTGCTAATCTCTTCAACATGGGGACGGAGGAGGAAAACAAGGAGGGAAAGCAGGAAGTGAAGCAAGTTAGTGTAGGACTCAGTGGTTAAAAAAAGGATTTAATGTTGTGAGGCGGCACAACAAAGATGATCCAGAGTGAATGAGAGATGAGAGAACGGGACCTGAAAGAACCTTAGAGCACGGGACTAACATAGTTGCAGCTACTGTACACGGATAAAGTCACAAACTGTTGCTTCAGGCTGAACCAACGACAGGTGAAACAGATAAAAGTAGCTCTGTCTACTTACTAAGCTTGTGTGATGCAGGTAAAAACAAGTCAGACATTTTGTTAGCTGAAATACTATAAGCCCTCAACAAAAGGAGACATCCGGCTTTACTAAAGTCAGACTTATTAATACGTACACACAGAGAGACATTTGCACAACACGACCACTCAAAGTGAAGAGCAGCATCAAAATCGAGTGCCATGAAATGTTGCTATTCAAATTTGAAACCAGCTAAAAAAAGAAAACCCATATTTATCAAGTGATGAATCAATCAATATCGTTTTAGCCCAGACTGAAAAGATCTGAAATTCTTTTTATACCCACAGACAGCCAGTCATCAGATTTGATTGAGCATGGCCAACATGGCAACAAAGACATCCAGACTAAGTGCTGTGGTGTAATGCTGGCACAGACTGATACTAAACTTGGATTTGCTGCACACGTGTATGCCCATGCCCTTGTGTTTGTGTATATATGTGCGTTCATTTGCTCTTCGCTGCATGCCCACACACATGCTGCTCTGAGCGAATGTTTGCCCGACCTCATAACTGGCACAGCATCCTCTGTCATTGGAACTTGACGTGGATGGATGGACGGACGCAAAAGAGGAAAGACATTCCACATCAGAAGGACTAGCTCTCCGACCAAACAAACATTCTGTGATTGATGGCTTCTTAGTTTCAGACTAGTGTTGAGAAACCCGTCAGCACGCCCATCTAACCACTGAAAATGAATGGCCAAGTGGCACTACATTCTGCATTGAAGGAAAAGAAAAAGCTTTTTCCCACAATTTTCTCTTATAGTTTGCATGCTTTTTTTCTTTTATAGCCAAGTATGATGCACCTAACCCTACTGTATTCAACTCGCCTTAGAGGTAAAACTCTTGAGAAATTAACTAAAAGCCCTGCACTAACTAAAACATGAAACAGATGGCTGTCCAGCTCACCGAGGTTCTGCGAATCTTAAAGGAACTCCTATCTTAGTGTGAAGCAATCAGACATCTACTGTCCGGTACAACCCCCATGATGACTACACAGGCTTTATTACATGAGAGGTGAAATAAACACAGCAATATGGACTGCCTCAGAACATCTAAAGCAAAGTTAAAGATGTGATGGATGGAGTGACACTCGGCTGTGCTGAAATTTCCTTGGAGCTGGGCACTTTGAAGCAGTGTATCTATAAAACTTTTGTAAACTTGAAGGCGGTTTGTGTGTGTGTGTTTGTGTGTGAAGGAACATCTGTTGATTTGAAAGATGCAGGCTTGGGGGAGTGTTGCCAAGCGATGCTTCTTATCAGCATCTCAACACACAGGAGTAGAGAGCTGAGCAGTGCATGGCTTCACGTCTGCTGATAGATACCTCAGATTACCCTAGTACTAAAAGAGAGAGAGGGAGAGAGGGAGAGAGGGAGAGAGCGAGAGGAGACGGTCGGAGAAAGCTGGATGGATGCAGAGGGGGCCCAAGATGGAAAAGCAGATCAGAGGCAAACAAAGAAAAACACGAAGAAAGTGAAAGAAAGGAGCCATGTTCAGAGCAAAGTGTACATAAAGTTTGAGAAATGACAGCAGTGACACGCAAGCAAAAGAGAAAAACAGAGGCTAAGGGTCATGCAGGTGAGGAGATAAAGAAGAAATAAGCGAATGAAAGACATGAGGGCAGAGTGCTTATCAAGCCCTCGCCTGGTGCACTCTAGACAGAGAAGATAAGAGGTGCATGCATCTTCAAATGCTCAGTTTACACAACCCTTCTCCCACTCCTCATCCTCCCGTCACGTCCTACAATAGCACTGAGCTGCCTAAAGGAAGTGGTTTCAGGATGATATACTGCATGAGAAAGGGATGGCGCTTTGTCGGGACTGCGTAAGAAATACAGCTCCCTTGGCACCGCTGCACTACTGCTTTAGATTAACCGGTGAGCCACTGTCACTGCAGCTCAACTGCAGCATGTTGACAGCCACGTGTAACCGAGAAGCTCACGGCATGCCTCTGGACTCACCCCCAGGTTCCAGCTGTTGAGACGAGCCTCCAGGTCACTGTCATCAGGAAAAAATTCTGCCTTCAGCCCCCCAACCAGCTAAAGATGAGAAACAAAGTAAAAGAATGCATAAATAATGGAACTTGGGGTGGGGGTTGTGTGTAATATAAATTACAAGAGGGAATTTAGATGATTTCTGACAAGCCTTTGATTGGCAGGATGGCCTAAGGAAAAGAACAGCAGAAATTATAATGGAGGTTATCATTTTGACACAGTATAATTCTTCTTTTGGCAACAAAAGGGTTGTTTAAAAGCTTTCAGATATACAGTACACCCACATGTGTTCTCCTCCCATAGCAATAGCATTCTACTCCCTTGTTATCTCCATCTCTCCACCCTTTGCTCCCTCACTCTCCTCCCTCTCACATACAGCAATCCAGATGTTTGGCAGTTACACATCATTTCCGTCACGATGTAAATTCCTCACAGAGGGGCATATGTAGCTGCAGTGCCTGTCATTTTTGTTTTCCCCAGCCTTTTGTTATAATGGGTCTCCGGATTTGTTTTGTGCAGTACAGTTTTCCCGGGGTTCTGTTGATATAAGATCGGTTTACTCAAGTCAAGGTTGGGCAGCAAGGTTAAAATAGAGGAAATTTCTAATAAAGTTGAGTGAGCGTTAGGGGAAATCAAGATGTTGTTGAATTTGATTAGAATCTTGTGGAGTGCGGATTTGGGGTATACCTCAGTGAAACCTCTCCGACAAAGAGAATTTGCTGAATGGAATAGCTCAGGATTAAATGCCCCGTCTGATTAAAAGGGCATTAAGGTCCCAGGGCCTCACACTTGAACACACATTGTAATGTTTCATTTCAATATCTAGGAAGGCTGAGGATGCACGGTACTGGCTGTGTTTGTACGGCACAAGGAAACCCACACATTGTGCTAAACACTTCTACGCATGAATGTCCGCAAATGGTTTTAACCGCAAATATATGAGCAGCTGCGCTAATGAGCTTTACTCTCCCTTGTGCCAAGAACATATCACAAGATACTCTGTGGTCATTTTATCAGATATACCTGTAAAATCATAAAAGTCATTTAACTTTACAACATTCTTTTATTGGTGATATGCTAGCAAGGCTGGTTTTGTACTGTTCTACCGAATATTACAAAAAATATCAAAAAATTTGTATATTGCATAGAGTGCACAAGGCAGGGCAGTTTATTTTACCTCACAGACTTCTGGTTGCCCTGTTTTGGTGGTTTTAAGTGGACAGAATCTCCAGGTAAAATCAACACCATCAGCACCCTAAAGGCAGGATTTATTGCAGCAGTGTTAGACTGCATTAGTTTCAGCTAGCTGTACCTAATACATTGACAGCTGAGTTTATAAGCTGTCAAATGCATTGTGATCACAATCATGAGCTACATTTTTATTGCTTGAGCAACCAGTGTATGAGTTCAGGGAATTTCCTCTTTCTTTACAGGAAGATGAGAGTAGGAATTTCCAAATTGGGCCACATTAAAGAAGAAAGAAAAGCACCGTGGCTACTATTTGTATTGGCACCGGCAGGTTCGCTCTTATTATTTCAGTGTGTCATCGCAGCTACCTTACGGCGATTAACACATTTAAAAAAAAAAAAAAAAAAACGCTACTTGCGGGATGTTTAGACAAATATGCCAGGGAAGTCCAAAGGTGTGGTTGACAGCCTGAAGTACAATGATGAACTAACCCTTCTGGCATCATGTCTGGGTGACTGCTTTAGTGGACTGGAGGCCATGGGTCGTGATGGGCTGTTTTCCTCATATAGCCTTCTCCTGGAAGAGCAACAGAAAGAAATGTGTTAGAGGTTAACCTACAATGTGTGTGTGTGTGTGCGCGCGTGAAGTCTGCTCTTGTCTCTCTTTTTGCACTCGAATGTGCTTGCGTAGGCAGTCTGCGTCGCTATTTACACAGATCGACATCTGGCATTGGTTGCATGGTTTGTGGACTGCATTTTATTCTATCTAAACAATAAAGCTGTACGTCAGTCCGCTTCTATGCATAGCCCACAGAGCACCACTCTATGGCCTTTATAATCGTTTGATAATCATACAACTCAACCATTGTCCCTCATCATGTCCATCATGGTTAAAACCAGCCACTTCACAAGGATCCTGCTTACATTCGTTCTCATACAGGCATACAAACAAACACATACACACATTCTCACTCTGCTTTTTCCCCTCGTACACACACAGCTCGAAGTCTCATTAAACACAGGCACATGAGGCACAAATGGCCTGCTAATGCGAACTGAATGAAGATGGTACAAAAAACTGAAAAATAAGACAAGTATTAAGGAAACAACAACAACCATTACTGTAAAGGTTCTGCAAAGACTGGATATAGAACAGGACAGAGAGAAAGCAGAGTCAGCTTTGCATTATGTATGTTTTTTCATGAAATTTAGCAACTTAAGAAACACACGTTTAACACCAATCGAGTAATAATGTATCTTTAAACTACTAATTTAGTATATAGGTATTATAAAGTACATAGGTATTGTGGGTTGTAGCTGTTGCACAGTGATGCTGTGGTAGACAGGGGTCACCATGGGCACTCTGCAGCTAGGCAGCTGCATACACAGGAAGCTTGACCCCTCACGCAATATTAAACAGTAAAAACAGGATAGTTTTAACTAAGAGACTAGCTCTGTTTTGCAGGAATGTCTTGATCACTTTGTCACACATTCTGTCCTGGAAGCTGTCCAGCCTAACGACAGTCTGACCTGTAACCACCGTGCAGGTAAACGTGGCACTTTTTATCCAAAGAGCTTTACAATGTTGCATTCACTCTTTCACGCAGACACACTCACACACCGATGGCGATGGCTGCCATGCAACTTGGGGTTCAGAGTCTTGCCCAAAGACACTTCGACATATAGAAAGGAGGGACTGGGGATCGAACCACTGTGGACAACTGCCAACTGAGCTACAGCTGCACCGGTAGATTTGACCAGCTGGGATCAGAACTTAATAGCATTGTAGTTTGGTAGGGTAAGCACTGCTTTTCGGTTGCCCCACCTATCTTGAAACGGAAGCCTTTCGATCACAAACGCACGTCTCTTACCAGGCCACCACTGTTTCACGTGTTCACAAGGTGCATCTCACTGACAGTCAAGATCTTACGGACTATAAATACATGACGTGACCTGAGAACCATTAAAGTGCAGATTATTTATAATAATTACAAAACTATAATTATCGATTGCTTTACAAGTGTAGCAAAATATTACAATTGAGGTACATAAAAATACTAAAAATAAAATAAACTACCACAAGATAAGAATACTGACTACAGATACATGTTTTGGAAATTTAAAACTTAAAAATGTATAACTTATAAGATAAATAAAAATATACCACACACCTTGCAGGCTACCTTTTGTGTACCCACTCATTCTCTCTCCCGCACTGGTTTGTCTGTATGTGCCCAAAGATCTACACGCACCTACATGCTCATGCATAAACACATGCAAGTATGAAACTTGGACAAGGGGGCCAAGCATTGCAATCTTGGGCCTCTAAGTCAACAGGTGGATGAGGATAATTGAATCAGATGTGTCTAGAGTCTGAGGCCCAGAGATCAAAGCAGTGGCAAGTCAGGCCAGAACCACACACACACACACGAAAATGAAAACACCATGCTGATCCTCTGAAAAGCTGATTAAAGCAGCCTGACATCCCTTCCCCAGTCTGACCTCCAGGTGCAGAGCCAGTGGGCCTGGGTCTCAGCCTTCAGACCCAGGCTCCATCAGGAAAGCTGTCTGACCTTGGGACACAAACATCCCTCACACACCCTCAGACCTGGAGGCAAAATCCTTTGAAACACTCCTATCCTGCGAGTAAAACATAAGGAGCTTAAACCAACATCAATGCAACTTCAAGGATAATGGTAAAGTCGCACTTAACCAGTAACAATAAAAAAGGAGGGAGAAATGGGGGGTTAAAAGTATTTATATGTCAGTAAAGAGCACACAGATGGGAGACAGAAGTCATTAAAAACAATAGGAAACAGGATTAAGAATAAGAAAATGAGACCAAAAAGAAAGGCTTAAAAAAAAAAAAAAAAGTCACATACACACCCCCCCCCCCCCAAAAAAAACCCCAGACACTTCATGATTTTTAGCTACACTTTAGCAGTTGTGTCAAAACCAACCGCTACACACCATTATTTCTGCCTTTATTTTCTCCTCAGTTTGTCTCACTTGAGAAGATGGAGCAGACCTATCCTGTTCACGACAGCTGTTTTGTAAAATCTCTTGACCCTCACTGTCTGCTTTTGCTTTCCCACAAACCTTTTTGAATTAATTTCTGCCATACACAAAGCAGTGGCTCTATCTTGTGGCGAAATCTGAAATAGCACCACTGTAGTGGAATTCATTGCAGAACTGGCTCCGGGCATTTCTGGCTAATGTCGTTGGATGACGTGTCTGGTAATACACACAAACATAGTCTGGCATATGCATTTCTGTATGAGACAGTACTTCAAAACAGCTAAAAAAAAGTTTCACAAGCTAAAAGAAGCCCTGCCCATCACCTGACTAATGGTGAGTGAGACAGAGATCAAACGTTGCCACATCATAGGGAGGGAGTCAGACGAGTTCCTTCCATTTAATCTTATCTAAATGAGAGCGACACATAAAAGGACTCTTGGCCCAGCTAATTTTCTCCATCAGTGTGTTAGCCTGTGATCTGAGAGTCTTTCATGGTCTTATCCCAATCAGACACTATGGTACTCAGCAGTCTGCTCCCCACAAAATCTCTATAGCAGAAGGGAGGAAGGTCTGCGTCTCACAAAAAAAGTGGCCACATTGTCTGTAATCATGTCTAATACCGTCCATAGCATCTATCATGCAAACAGACTTTTGGTCATACAAGCATGACTAATGACATACACACATGCATATGTAAAGCACATCTACCTTAGGCAACAGCCAATGTTAAATTGAATCAATTGATACACACAAGAATAATCCATAAACTTCTAATGCAAGTTGCTCCTACTATAGTGCATTTAAGAAAACAGCATCGCCTGTAATTAAATAAGCACACATTTCAATTATGTTTTATTTCAACCCAGAATTAAAACACGATAGACTACTAAATCACACTCGTGTAACTGTGAAAAGTCCTGTGGATCATTTTCAGAGTCAAATATTTAACAATGCCAGACAGTAAAGTTAGAATTAAATATGGCAGCAGAGAGCCCGCAGTCTTGCTTACACAACACCCTGGTGGATATTAAGCTCTCTTTACTACACTTACACGGCTCTTCTTACATTATGCTAATGACCTTAACAAGGCACTGGCCTCCGATTTGCCTGTCCCTGTTAACTGGTATGAAAAAGCCAAAGCCATTACCAACACCACTTTATGAAGCGACTGAACTGCAGTCACGTGAAAAATCCAATAAGAAAACTTGGTTAATTTTACGATTTATTGGAATATGTTAAGAGACCACACATATGTATATGCAAATGTAAAGCACATTCGCCTTAGGCATTCAGCAGATGTTGATGCAAAAAGAGAAACCAAACTACAGTATTTAGCTAATAAGCTCCCAAACTTTATTTCTGTGCTTTCCGTGCTGCTCTCTGGGGTTTTAGGCCTCAGGTTCAACAACTGGGATTGTGTAAAGAGGAGAGGAACAAAAAGATGGATAGATAATACAAAAGGTTCCTCCTTCTCTCATGCTGTTTTGAAGTTTTTCACTTTGAAAAGTCAGAATGGACAGCTCATGCAGACTGATGCAAGAACTTGGCAATGTGTTCAGCTTTTCAGATAGTGCTGCTGAGCAAATATGATGGGCAATCAGTCATGAGTGCTGTGTGTATCGAGCTTCACAGCCAAGTTCAATGTTTTCAGACTGATAAAAGAGCTTTAAAAGAGAATGTCTGGATAAAAATCTTATGTGTTATATTCAGTATCTTCTATATAGAATCCAAAGATTTTTTAAAGCAGACTTATCAGAGAAGCTAAGTCAACAGCTGCCACAAGAAGAAAGCTGTTTTTTAAGAAACAGTTTCTGCAAGAACATTATACCTTGCCAGAATGCCCACTCTTTGGTTTTAAATTTTTTGTTGTCTTTATATAATTTGATATATTTCAAACAAGAAAGCGTTTGGATAAGAGCACGCAAAGTCTTTAGGGGTGATATTAAATTAACAATTAAAGATTTAGACAAACTCAAGTAGTACTATGAGATGTCTGCCAGATACAACAGTTGTGTTTAAGGACCAAACTCACTCACTGATTCACATTCAAAACATTCAGAATTCACATCAGTAGGGATCTTGCTAACCTACAGTAGTCACTGTGCTGGCCTTTATAGTGAGTAGCATAATATTACTGTCGATAATATATATTTTTAAAGCATAGAATGGCAAATAATTGACCAGTGATTGTGGTTTGGAATCACGTGGACACATGATGTTCAGGCATTTTACTTGGCGACTGCTATGAGGTCAAAAAAACATGGAAAAATAAACTGTCTGGACAAGAATAGTCTCTCCAACAAACACTTGACCAAACCGAATCAAAGGTTAATAGGTGGGATTATGTAGAAAATCATACGGCCTTATAAAGTAGGTAAGAGTTATTTTGGTGATTTGAAACAGCTACCCAGTACAGACCCAGATGACTTTACTTTAAATCTCGTGCATAATAATTAAAAGTTTCAAAAAGATGAGATGCTTGCTTGAACTACAGCAATTAAAATTTTGAATTTCAGTTGCAGCAGCTTGCAAACGCAGTAACGGAAGGCGATTAATTGTCATCCCCATTTTTCAGGTAAAATGTTGGAAGTATACTTTTCTATATTTAACTAACATAAACTTCAGTAGGACAGTACCTGTGATGAGCTGCGACTTGTGTGGAACTGGTTTTGTCCTTAAGCAGAACGGCAGCCAAACTGTCCTCAGGATATCGATCCAGCTCTCCTGTAACCCAGTCAGGCAGACCTGCATCGTTGTGCTCCACAGACCGACCACTTAGTGGCTCATCAAAATAGATAGACTAAAAATATTAATTCAAAGACGGCACAAAATGATTAGGTGTAGACACTGAAATTCCATTGGATGCCATTACATTAGTTTCAAACTGCACAGATGTTGTGTTACTACTAGAAGACAATAAAACAATATTTCAGATTTGATGGAGTAATCAGTCTTACCATGTAAGTCGGGAGAGCCTTGAGGCCGCCATGCTCTGGTTTGCTTGTGAAAGGCGCCTCCAGAACCCCCTTTTTCAGCATCTGAATCAACAACCGGGCATACATGTTGCGGTTCTTGCGACCCATTAGTCCCGAACCACATGTTGCCGGGTCACAAAGCTTCTTTATCCACAATGCACATCGCTGGCGCTCTAAAAACATTGGAATCAGGACAGGGTATTCATATATGAAGTGCATCATGTTAGTTTAACACAGTATTGCAAATCTAACTGAAACAGCACAAAATGGAGCCTGCAAGTAAGGATGCTGCTATAACAATCGCCTCATTAGTGTTTAAATTTACTTGCCAAACTGAATAAGGGGGTTAAACCAAACCTCACCTGTCTTGTCGGGGTGTTTAAGGACAAACGGCTTCAGGTCCAGCAGAAGATGTTCAAACTCCGTGTCCAGCCTCTCCCATGAGTCTTCATGTTTGCTCATGGTGTCCTGGGGGAATGGAACTAAATGGTTATTTCAGCTAATAATTCTTATTGTTGACTTACTGACAAGACAGTTTTAACAAGGATTCCCTAACGTTAACTTACATTAGCTAACTAGCTACAGGGAGTGATTAACGTGGTTACCAAACCCCTTCACGCCATTTCAAATCGGAGAGAATCATGGAAACGATGTAAACGTTATATGTAACCGGTAGCACCGCGTCATGTAATAATACTAATTCATAATAATAATACAGTTTTATAAGTGGTTAACTTAAAACAAGGTTACAGCGAACGATGTTGAAAACTACCTTATGTTAACGTTAGATACGTAAGGAGACTATTATTATTATTCTGGCTAACTTGAAGCGGTGAGACTAGCGTAAACATTAGCAAACTAGCGCTAGCCAAGCTACAGCCGGTCGGTCTTACGCTCCCGACACGCCAGTTTCTCACAAGTTTTCATGAACAGACCAGAGACCGGCTAAAAACACTGTTTTTCAATGATATACATCATTGACTAAAAAGGGTTTTACCTTGAGCACTGATTTCGCCGCTCAAACTGGTTCAAAATGTTAGCGTGTTAACGCTACGCCACATCCGGTTTCCGTGGCGACGCAGCGTCTTCCTGTTACCATAGAAACTTATTTTTTTTTCCCCCAACGTGTAAACTGTTTTCATGTGTTTTTTATTTCGCTTTCTAGAGATGATAATTTGCTTATAGACTGCGCACTAATTTCCGTTCTTTTAAATTAGTGTGTTTCAGAAAAGAGCTTGCATTTGCCCAGTTTTATCAAACAATGAAGCTTTAAATTTAGTTAAATCAAGACATTTTTGTGATTTCTAGTTTTTGCAATCAACAGTGTGAGTTGGAAATGGAAATGACATTATTCTTTTTCTGTGGTGTTTGTAGCCGTCTCAGTCCACACGATGGCGCACAACGCCTCCAGATTTACCACGGCGGGTGGAGGGACGTGTCGCCTTCAGGTCCCCTCGTATGTTCCCGTTTTGTTGTTTTTGTTAGTTTTTTTGCCAAATTGCTAACAACAAATAATTACAGTATAAACCTACTGTAATTTAAATCTAGTTTTAAATAAAAAAAATCGGATGTAGTTTTAATTATAAGGTGCAATTTGCATTTCAAAAATCTTTGCTTACAAAAAATGCTCACAAATTACAGTCAACATATCTTTTGCATGAAACCTAGGCTTTCACATCTATCATATATAATGAAATGCATACTGCTTGTCATCCGGGCTACTTGAGCTCAGGTCTCTTTTTAACAGAAAACCATAAAGAATTCGACTGCTTTTACACAGAAACGTATAGTCTCCGTGGAGGACCTGGGCGTGCGTGTCGTCCGTGGGTCCTGTCGAAGTGAGGCGTTCCCACGGCACGCAAAGGCAGAGTTCGCCAACGTCACTTTGAATGAAAAAGGAGCGCTCGGCCGCGGTCCCGGCAGAGGGGCGGTGCGCGCTTCGCCAACAGCTACAGCAGCACTTGTCAAGGAGCTGCGAAGGGACGCGAACCTCGCGGAAATCGGCCGGGACAGCACGAAGTTGTGGCTGTGTAGTTTTTTTTGTTTTCTTTTTCCCCCCCCAATTATGGCTGATCATCTTTTGCATTATAATGACTCGGCTGGGGTCGGGAACCGATTCGCCCGCAAAGGCGCTTTGCGGCAGAAAAATGTGCATGAAGTGAAAAACCACAAATTTATTGCGCGGTTTTTCAAGCAGCCGACGTTCTGCAGCCATTGCACAGACTTCATTTGGTAAGAATCACTTTCCAGTTTGGATAATGACCAAAAAAATAAAATGTTTGCATGCTCTGATTAGTCAGCAAGTTGAAATACATGTTCACTCTTAGTTATGCTATTTTTTTTTTTAAGCATGTGTGCATTGTTGATTTCCTAGATTAATTTTTTGTAGTGCTGTCAGACTTTTAGCCTACAGGTTTGAGAGAGATGTTAAAAAGAGTGACATCATGGCTGTACATTGACAGGGTCTAACATATGCATTTTGTTACAGGGGATTTGGAAAACAAGGATTCCAATGCCAAGGTAAAAATATTTGTATTTTTGTTCTGTCAGTTTGAGAGCACAGTGCATCATGTTCATTAAAGCACCTCCCTTCCTCTAGGAAGATTTGCATACTTGATGTTAAGTTATGGAGTTTGTCTTGTTCATAGGGATTTGGTTTATTCTGTCCTAACCTCAAGTACTTGATCATGGAACTGCCACAACTGCAGATACTCTTAAGAAGGCTGATTTTATTTTTTCCAGAAATGAGAGAGCATTATTAGCAGAATTTAATGTCAAGTTTTATTAGTTCTCATTTTCAAAAGGCACATCACTCTGCAAGAAAGAGAGCAGGGATTAAAATTTGCATAACATCCACTTGAAATATTGTGAGAGACATTTACCTGTTACTCTTTAACTGTGGTGGTTCCCATTGGCTCTGGAAGACAGAATTATGAGGAGTTTCTTTTACAGTTGATTTTTCTTAAACATCAAGCTTTCAGTTTGTGGATATACCTTTGGGGGTGGCTGGCTGACCTGGTGTCATCCCTCTTGACATTTTCTGAGCCGACAGCCACTGGAAGTGGCAATTTTGGTGAACGCCAGGATTTGTTGAGGATGTACCTGCCTTGCTGGTAACCATCTCCGAGCTGAAGGTAGTTCTGAGCCAGATAAGGGATTTGTTGCGCTTCTCTCTGGGAAGTTTTTTGGAAAGCGTGTTGCTGTTGTAGAAACCTAGAGGAGCTCTCATCATTCTGTACCTGGTAGTTAAGATTCTCTTCTCCAGAGAAGCTAGAAGGGAATGAGCGTTGCATCTTCAGTCCAGAGACAAGCAGCTCTCCTTCCTTAACTTGGTAACTGGGCAATGAGCGGTCATCTAGCATGAAGGCATATCCGGTTGAGAATCCATTGCTCTTGTAATTAACTTGGCTCGAGCTTCCTGCCGTATTGGAGACCGTGCCATAATCCAGATGGGATGACCCAGTTTTCTCAGAGGGATAGTGAAAGACCTCCTCAAAGACAAGACGGTGGTTGTGCCAGTCACCTCTGTCTGCACTGGAGCCAGTGTCTGGGAAACCATCATCCAAATTCACTTCAGCAGAACCACCGTCAACTGGTTCAGGCTGCCAAGAGTCATCCTGAGAGGTGTAGGGCCCATAGTAAGCAGACTCACTGGCAAGAGGAGTGGAGCCATCAGCACTTCTTGGAGCATGAAGCCTGGAGTTTGAAGGTGCAACTTCAAGTGATGTAAACTGCCGCTGGATCAGATATTCTGGGCTTAAAGGAATGTTGTCAAACTCTTCTGGGGCCCAGTCTATCGGCTCATCATTAAGAAACTTGGCATCTTCAGGGGCATGAGGTTTGTAGGGCAGGATTGGTTCAGCTGGGACTACTTCTGGCTGCTCTGCAGCTGACTGTACTTCATCTGTGTACACTGTAAAATTAATAGTAAACATAAAGCAAAACTATATTTTTAAAGGTCTATTGTGGCAAGAAGCAAGACTTTACCTTGTGGAGCCGGAAAACCCGCTGTGCCATTAAACTGCGTGAAACAAATTAAGGAAGCCCTGCAAAAGAGGGTAATTAAAAAACATTATCACTAGTACGAGTAATTGAACATTTGAAGTACTGAGAAACCGAATAAAACATACCACCAAAGAAGTCCAAGACCCATAGTTGGTAAATAAGAAGCAGCACCTTCTCCTCCTCAGAAGTGGTAGATTAAAGCAGATTAAAACAATTATCCAGACATGGAGGGCAACCTTATTAGCTGTCCCTCTGTCCAATTTTATATCAGCAGTCCCACTAAGACCATAGGCAACAGCTGCTCACACAGCAATTAGTGGCCCCATCGTTATCAGGTGTGGCAGCCGGACACCGCCCATTGTCTGAGTGTGAAAGCCACTCGTGGCAAACATGCTTGAACACAGTATTTATCGTTGCACGTGTCAGCTGTCGTCCCCTTCAGGCTTGTATGCAGAGTCGCAGCGCCCCGTGTGCTCTGAAATCAAACCTTGTTGCCTCTGTCTTTGCCAGTGTAACTTTTCTCTCTATCATCTGAAGCTGGAAACTGTCAAAGAAAAGGAGCAGAAATGGGGGGAGACAGAAAGAAAACTGTCCAAAGACAAATAACTGGGATTACTGGGGTCAGAAAGTGGTTAGACATCCAGTATCATAAATAGATCATTAGTAAATCAGTAGATAAAAATAAATATTAATAAATATGTTTAAAATAACTAAGCAAATTGAGTTTATGACAATTATTCGTAAAATATAAAGTTAGATAAATCAAATTCTGGTTGTGTGTCAATGACGTGTGTGTCTTATTCCAGTGTTAGACGAGCTGAGTGTAGAGTTCTGTGCATTTTGTTGTTGGCAATGCTGGTGGGACACAAACAATCTAGGACAATGGTCCCATCTTAAATTTGTGTTTCACTAGCATCCTCCTTGCACTCACAAATGGTATTGTTGTCGCCAAATGTTGTCATCTCGTGCCAACAAGTTGTCATTATGCAGAGTCATGTTACACACTGATACTCCAGTAAGAAGATCTGTGACTCTAATTAACAGACGATGTGCAAAAAGTGCTTCTGCGTGGAAACAAATGCCATTCTTAGGTTTGGACCAAAGCTTAAGTCCAAAGTCACAGTTCACCAGTGAACGTGAAAGTGAGCAAACGGAGACATGCTGGACATAGCTGCTGCTTGTTCTTTCAAAGTGTGCAGAAGGAGCTCATTGCTCTCTCTCTCTTTTATTTTTTTTTGTAATTTTTGATAACACGACCGAGCCTTTGGATTCTGGATTGCTGTTACCTACAGACAGAGATTGATTTCATTTCAAATGTTTATCACTACGTGGCTGTAAATTGATGTATTTTTTTCTGAAAATGCAAAGTTAGTGATGTTTAAAGCCAAAGAGCTGCTTCTCTGAAGGAGGAGCGTAAAGTCGGATACAGACAGTCATTGTGATAAACTCGTATCTCTGGTGCATAAAGGTGAGGTACAGCTCACTGGCAGAACATTTGGCTTCTGTGTTGTTAGAAGGGTGATAAAGTGTGGCTTCTGTGATAATTCATCTTTATCCATTCCCCTGCATAGGCTGATATCAGTTTATGGTTTCTTAGGCGTGGGCAGATTAAGGGCTGCCTAGAGCTTCTTTCTGTGCATTGAAAAGCCAGATAGCAGCTTTTTTTTTTTTTATTATCCTCCTGTGATCACCCACCTCCACCGCACAGCAGCGAGCAGTGCAGTGCCACCCAAAGTAGTGCCATGGCAGAAGAAATGTCTTCATTACTACAGTGTGTGTGTGTGTGTGTGTGTGTGTGTGTGTGTGTGTGTGTGTGTGTGTGTGCACTACCCTGCAGTTCACAGGGTTTTAGTTGAACGTAATGGTTCTGCCTGGTTCATACATCCCCAGAAATGTATGATACATTACACAATTCCCAAATAAATTACAGCTTGAAGTTACAGTAAGCATCTTATAAGGCCAGTTTGAGATAAAAACACAATCCACTCTGCTCTGCTCATCCTTCCCTTTCTTTGCTTTGCTGTTCACTCCTAAACTTCAACACTTTCTGTCCAGTGCTTCAGGTAGTCATCATTATAAAAAAAATGACAATAAATGAAAATGCTCCAAAGCTTAGTAATGAAACTAAAATATTTAAAAGGCTCTGAAATCTCATCCAAAAATCTCTGCACTGCTGGCAGCGCTGTTCTATGACTCTGGGTCACAGGAGGCTTCAACAGCACCTCTCTCTAAGTTCTGGATCATATTTCTACAAAGTCATTTCAGAATACAGTTACATATCTTATCTTACATGATATAATGTCTGTTTTACTGTCTGGGTTACTGGGATTGCCATACATTCTCAGTAACCTGCTTTATTTGCAGTCTCCATAGGAACTGTACAGGATGTGACTCACTTCTTTATAATTAAAAGCACCTCTTATTCACAACTTCTACCTTACAATAGTTTGTGTATTTAGTTCATTGTGGAGACGTGTTTGACTCTCTTGTGTTCTGTGGTGTGCTGCGTTGTGGAGATTCATGCATCAGTGATGCAGCCTATAGGAAACAGGAATGCAGTGTTCTAGCCAGTACACATTAACATTACACAGCACACGTGGCACAGACGTCACTTCCCCTTCGCGTTTTCTTTTTCTCTCACTGTGCAACTTGTATTTCTTTATTCCCACTCTCTTTCAATGGGACTTGTTTTTTCATGACTCATAAATGTTTTGTGTCAAAAAAAGAAGCACATCCAGTAAACACTGAACACGTGTAATGTTAGGCGTGTTGCTGATCTAAAGATTGGAAGTAGTGTAAAAAGGTGTAAAGCTTGATGTCTTGATATTACATTACATCATTTACTTAACAAAATATTTTTTCTGTACTTTCTCCCCAGTTGTTTTAATTATTGTCAACTTAATTTTTTTCACTGTTGGTTAGGCACAGGAAGACATCTGAGGTGACCTCTGCTTCTGAGAAACTAGAGTGGAATTTGTCGATTCTTTGTCAAAATAATTGGCTGCGTTATCAGTGATAAATCTAATAATTAGTTGCAACTCCAATTCTAATATAGAATATATTTCATTTCTCTATCATCTAAACCTAACTACACTATGCAGTGCAGTGGTTCTATCCCATCACCTCTTTCTTTATAAGAAGATATCTTCATCTGTGCTTATCCATATGCCCAGTACTGCTGTACAAAATAAATCAGAAACATCTTACTAATAAAGAGAAAATAGAGTTTTACCCAACAATTTTCTTATTTAAAAAACTCTAATTATGTGATTTGATCAATTTAACATTTCACTATATTAAACTAAAATCAAGCCCTTCAGAAATAAATACTTTTATTTATTAAGTAGTCCACCTGATGAATTTCTGCAGGAATAGCTGCCTGTCTCAGCCTGTCTCAGTATTGCGAGAAAGAAAGAATGTGTGTTTCAGTGTTGAATAACTTGCCACCATGATGGATGCTCTGCTCTCCCCCCCGTGTCCCCCTCCTCCCCAGCCTTTGAAGTTGAGTGTCTGTGGAAATGACTGTGCCATCTGGAGAGTTGCGAAGAGAGCACTACGTCAGGACTCAAGAAAGGCAAAAAGATGGAATGATAGGCAGTTGGAAAATGGGAAGAAGAAAAAGAATCAACAATGAAGAGAGGGTTGGGAGATGCTGAGAAGGAGGCAAAGGTGAACACCTAAGTGAAAGAGGAAATAAGCGCAGGAAGACTTGCAGTTGCACGGGTGGAAGTGTGAGGGTGAGAGGGAAGATGAAGTCAAAGAGGTCTTTTACACATTCTGGCTTGTTGCTGCAGAGTTTTGGCAAGGATAAAGCAAACAGAGGAACTACTCGGAGCGGATGAAAGAGAGCAGAGTGAAAGCAGTGGTGGCTATTATGTCTAGGCGATGACTGAGTGTAAACTGTGACCAAGTTATTGATTAGCGATGTGTCAGATTGTCCAGTGTGCGGAAGTTAGAGCCACAATGCCATGAAGTTGCTATTATAAGACCTGCCCTATACTGGGTACAGTATGTGTCTAATAGTCTGTTGGATGAATATTTACAATTGGAGTTGATAATTTTAAACTGTAAACCTCGATTGGGTATGTTTTTTAATTATTTAAATAACACGTAACATAAAGAAATTCATTTTTAAAATGTTAAATGGGTAATCCCAGGTTTATATGTTTAAACTAGTGAAATGAATGACCACAATAACTAATAATGCAACGTCTGAAAGTGACCTGCAAAGTTAAACCTGTTACTTCACATGTGGAGCATCTTCTCTTACAAACAAGCTTTGGCAAAGTTCAGAAATTAAGCACTTTATTCAACAGGTCGATTCATTGGTATTTTAGTTTGGCACTGTGCTACTTGATTTGCATACTTCACATTGGCTTCTCTGGATCTGCTGGACATCTGGAATTTCCCTCGGGATCAATGAAGTATCTGTGTATCCATCCATCCATCCATCCAGTGCTGATAAATAGTGTAGTGCATGTTGGCAAAATGTGTGTGACGTCGCTGCTGTGCTCAAATCATGTTTCACATTTACACCTGACTCACTCTAATCTCTTTACCACTGCAACAGCGTGTGTGTGTTTGTATTGGTCCAACATAGTAAAGCCACTGTATGTAACCAAGTTAGTGTGTCCTCGTAGCTAATTGTGCAACAGCGTTTGCACAACTGCATTTATCGGTAGGATTTTAAAATAATAATTAGTGTGATTGTTTCTGTCGTTCAGCCCTATAAACTGACATTAACATTGCATTCATTATCAAAAAACGGTTGCAGGGGAGCTGGAGCCTGTTCCAGCTGTCATTGTGAGAAAGGTTTGGTACATTTATATGAATATTAGCAAACAGAGGCTTGGTTATGTAACACTAATCATTCATTTAAAGTTCTGTGTCTGAGGGAGCATGAACCAAAACAGTCAAGTTGCAGACAGGAAATCTACAACAAAGAAACTCCGTGTAAAGTTCCATTAAGCTGAGGAGAGCTGCAGATTTCTCTCATTATTCTACCATAAGTTAATCAGTATGAGCTCTTTCACATTGTGATTTGATACGGCTGCTTTAAAGTCTCGGCGAAACGTAAGTTATCTTCTCTAATGAGACGTATTCCAGAGAGCAACAAAATATGTCAGGAGGCTTTCATCGAATTCAAAAACGTCTAATTTAGTTGGATCGTTTGTGGGCAAGGGATCAGCAAATACAGGTGTAGAAGAATGTTGAATCTCCGTCCAAGCTTCCCTCATCTGTGGTTGTACGTTAGGAGGTGGATGGAGAAATAAACTGATTAGCAGGGCACAACCACGCTCTTTTGGAATGAAAAAAAAAACTTTTTACCAACTCACATCCAGCAAAATACCTCCTACTCTCTATTATGCTCTGTTAGCTGTGACCCATGAGATAATGGTCAGTTGGAGTTTTACAATTTAATATGAGTGACTGGTGACTGTGTTTTATGTGATTTTACATTATATTAGATTTTGCATTTTGGGCTTTTGGACCCTTGATATGTTAGACACAGACCTATGATTGACGTGTAGCCAGAGATAGAACAATCGACACAGGAAAACACAGAAATGCAGGCAAAATGTGCTTTTCATTTCAGTGTCTTTGATTTAAGTGAAGAAACAATCTCAGCTTATTTCATATAGATTCAGTATCTGGCTTGGGAACATTTCAGAAAGGCAGATGTTTGCCGTCTGTTTGCAGGAAAGTCTGCTCCCTGTGCTAAAATTCAGTGTTTGTGGCGGAGACTGTGACATCTCCATAACTGTAAGCAGCTCCGTTTTGTGTTTGTGAAATATATTTGCATACCAAATGCAGCCAGTTTGCCTACTCTCGTTTCCAACCCAGTCACTGTTTACTTCTCATCAGGATCTTTATCGTGTGCACAGATGAAGGCGTTGGGTGTGGGCTGCTCCACCGCTCTCTGGGACATTTCTTCCCCCCTGTGGGTGACACCGTGTGTGTGTGTGTCAGTTAGCGTGACGAGAGCTGACACATGCCTCCAGTGAGACCGTCTCTGAGTCCTAATGGTAGTGTAGGTGTGGAGCCGATCACTTCCTCCACTCGGCATGGAGCGGTGGACCTCATTAACCAATCAAGGAGCAGAAGTGTGGGGGTGCTGGAACATGAGAGGAGAGGAGCTGTGCAGCTCCTGATGGGGAGCCCCAAACAATCAACGTGATGCGCCGTCGGAGGCTGAGATGCGGCGCTAATAGATCCTCCTCTTCCTCCTCTTGCACTCTGCTTTGCATGTGAAGATCCTGCTTGAGTTTCTTCCTTTTTAAACAGATGCAAGACTTGTTGCTAAATGTATTTAATCATTTTTGGTTAACTATGGCTCCCCTGCTCGGCAGCGTGGAGCCACTTTACTCTGCCACAGTTTTAGTTAATGGAATGAGTTTAAGAATCCATTAGTTTAAAGTGGGGTTTTACTGTTATTATTATTAATTCAGTGCAAATGGCTTGAAGTGAAGCTTACTTTTAACAAGCTTCACTCTCTCGCCGTTAGAAGAAAACACTAGAAACACTGAAAATAGAAGTCACTCCAAACACAATTGACACTGTATTTCATAACTTTAACCATGAGAACAGTGGATCAAATGTTGATGCAAAAACAAATTAGATTTTGCTGCCAGCAAAATGATCAGCACCTGGAAGAACAACAGGCCAGTTCTGATGCTACAACACAGCATGTTTTGTGGAAAGGAATATTTAAAATCATACACAAAAAGATAAAAAGAGTTTTCAGTTTTAAATGTCGGATGAAACAATGAAACAGCAATTTCTAACTGAAATGATTGACGTAAAACTCCTGCAGAAGTTAAACTTTGTTTCTGGAATCTCGTGACTTTTACCCATCCAAGAAGAATCTGGTTGGGACTCATTAAAATAGACTTGGTAAATGTGGAGAAATCACTGAAACATGCCTTAATATATCAACGGTTTTAAACCCTCTCCCAGCTGAATGGCATTAATTACACCAAGAGTGGAAGCTTAGCTGGCTGGGATAATTATGTGTAATTCTGCCTATGCTTGTCTCTGCTCCACATTCAAAATGTCCCTTTTTACTATTGAGTGTTGTGTCTCTATTGCTCCCCGCTAACCCTCCTTAACACCCCTTTTCTCTGTCTCCGCTCCCTTTTCTCTCCGCTCGCACTAAACACCACTGTAACAACAAAGTGGGCCATTTCCATTTTGTTATCATGGTAACAACTCTTCCGGGCCAGTTTTGATGTGGGTTTTGTGTTATCAAATCTCTTCCACTCTTGTTGATTACAACCTTTTAGTCCTGTTCTTATTCTATACGTCACGCACTTGCAGCGAGCCGATCAGCGGATTCAAATAACATACAGTATTCAGCGAGGATGGAGTGCAATGTTTTCCATTAGGACGTTTTACAAGATGTGCACAGTCTGTTCTCCAAAAGAACTATATTATTGGATTTTCATTCAGATATCATCAGAGCTCCTTGCCCAATACATAAAGCAGACAAAT
The DNA here is from genome assembly GCA_033026295.1 of Channa striata. Classification (NCBI taxonomy): domain Eukaryota; kingdom Metazoa; phylum Chordata; class Actinopteri; order Anabantiformes; family Channidae; genus Channa; species Channa striata. The sequence continues at coordinate 17,000,523 of CM065180.1, read as the reverse complement.
AATAGTGCCTGTATAATAAAAAACTGAGTCTACTGGCATATCAGGGCTGCTACAGTGTGATCAATGCCCAAAAAGAAGCGCGCGCCAGTTAGCACCGTTAAAGATGGAGCAACACGAGACTTTCTTTTTGTCAACCTAAGGGGATTGCCACAGTCTGGGTGCTAGACGAAGAGCTCTCATTTTAAACTCCTCACTGTGAGAAGGCAGTGATGACGAGGAGGGAGGAATGGATGATGTGAGGAGAGGAGTAGCTCACACTATTCTATGTACTCAAACACAAACTAGTGGCTCCCAAAAGGCTAAAAATGACTGTTAAAGATTTTGATAATATATATGTTCTATTCGTGTTAGTGTTGCATCTTGATCTCAGCATTTTAGGCACAGACTTGCACATGCAGTGGGCTATGTACCCCCACATTACTGCTTGCATCTTGCCAAATACCTGTTTATGTGGGATTAGCAGTTCTCAAAAGTTCATTCCCAACTTGCACTCTGCCTTTTGTTGGCACAAAATCATATTAACTAACACCATAAGTTGTCTATATCTTTTTTCATCATCCTCACCAGCTACTGTAAACTGTTGCCAGATACAGTATGCCAACACAGTTTGCCAGGGTTACCATGGTAACAGAGCTTGGCCCTCGCTCCGCCTGTGATGTGCCAAATCTTTGCCAACTTGTATACCCCAGGCGAGCGCTTCCCTTTAAAAAAATCCATGACACAAAACACCCCGTGTTTCCAAATAATCCTTAAATGATGGTTCAACAAGGGAGCTTGGCTTCATTTTCCCATCCCCCAAACGGGCCTTAGTGGCTGTGACGGTGCTTTTCTGAGCCTGTGTGTGTGTGTGTGTGTGTGTGTGTGTGTGTGTGGAACGTTAGTGATCTCATTAGGCCATAAAAATCAAGATATAAATGAAGCGATACGTTGCCAAACCAACAGCGCTTGGTGATTGCACCGTCAAGCACAAAAAGAAGGAGATCATTTTATTTCCAATTCAGGATATATTCAACCCGCCATTCTCAGGAGTGACCATCACAAGTGCAATATTTTCATCTTAACAGACTGTCTGAGCAGATCATGTCACAATGTTTTGCTTGCATAACACCATGTCATCTTGTGACATTAAAAGGGGGTCTTTTCGGAGACTTGGCAGCATTACTCAGCTGAGAGTGGGTAGTTAATTGTCAGGGAGCTGCCTGTGTGTTTTTGCTGACACACAGTGCAGCGTAATAAGATGACACATACTGTTCGCTAATAATCTCTGTTTTATCAAACAAAGGCAAAAGAGCAGTTGGAGAATGCTCAGAGGGAGAACGGCGGCGACTGGTGAAGTTCCTAGAAGGATGCTGCCGTGACAAAAGCTACGTGTGCGCAAACACCGGTAGTCACAGGACACGTCACGGCGTTGTGCTTTAATTTTTTGTGGCACCAAGAGGAAAGACGGAAAAAAAAATCTTGATGAGATGCAGTAAACAGTGGGCTCCAAGTGTTGCCACAAACACGCTGATGACTTTCTCTCACACTGTTGCAGCATCTGTTACGAAATGACCTTTTCTTCTCGCTATGGTGTCAGTGTTTTGGTTTCTTTGTTTTTATAGATTGGCTTTTGCTGATGCTTAACGATCCTCCTTTTGCTGTGTTATGATTATTCGACCCGTGCACACACGGATGCAGCGGAGTAGCCTCGGCTTTATCCCAGCAATGTTTTATGAGATGAAAGATGTCAGATGTTAAACCTTCATCCATAATAGATGGTGCGGCAATGATTTATGTAATGTACAGTACGAGAGAGGTGGTTAGCACTTACCGGAGTACCAATGTTCAGCTGTAAACGTTTCATTTAGTTACACTCTGCATCTATTATATATGTAAACAATTGGTAGCTATGACAACAGATAACATGTTTAGTGTCAGTGAAGTGTGTATTCATGTGTGGAGTGTGGAGTGTGTCTATTCTCCCCATGATCATTTTTAGCAGGCGTGTTCACCGCACAACGTCTCAAGTCAGAGATATCAGTTCCGACCCAAATAGGTGAGCACAATGTGCACTCAGGAGGATCGTGCACTCGCTGGGTCTGTATTTGTATGTGAGACTGGCGTGTCCAAGGACAAAAGGCAAAAACTTAGACAGGAGTCCAGTTTTTATTTGGTACAACGCCTTAAGATCTCATGTGCGTACTCACCTTTCTACAAAAGGTTACGATAATCTGTATTGTCCGTCCTGAGAAAGGTCACAGTGGGATGAAAACCAGGAGACATAATATAATGTTATCACACTTCTTCTTCATTACTGAGTAAGCAAGGACCGTTATTCATAGATTTTGTTTTGAACATTAAATTAATAGCAAGCCGTAAAAATATTGATTTTGATAAGCAAACCTTCTGAAGGTTTTTCAATTAGCGATGAACACAAATTGTATTCATTAATCATACACTGATTGTTGTCATTGCACTTGCATCATCTGGCTACTCATCTTTTCGTGGCTGCAACTACTGATTATTTTCAAAGCTAATTAGTCTTCCGTTTATTTTCACAACTCATCTCTGAAAGCCAGGAAACCAGTAAAAATAGCTGATTTCCATCAGTTCTACTTGATGTATTCAAATTCCTTGTTTAATTCAAACAGCAGTTGAATAAAATCACCACCTAGCAATTACGTTTGCTATCAGATATGACGAAAATGCAAAAAAAAAAAAAATCATCACAGGAGAAGCAAAGTACCGAACTTTTGATGTTTGTGGTTAAAAATTCACTCCAACATTTTCTTAAAAGTAAAGTCCTTAAACGGTAAAAGTAAAGTCACACGAGGAAAAAAAAAAGGAGATACGAAAGGTGGCGATGAAAAGTAACTAAGAGACACGTAATAGGAGTAAAGCAGTGAGTGGCTCAGATGGACACAGGGGACTTTCCCAGCCTCAGAGTAATATTTTTGCTATTTCGGTGCAAGGACGAAGATGCAAGGAGACAGGGAGGCAGGGAGACGGAGGGAGAGGCAGAGGGTTAGAAAATGTGTGTGCCAGTTTACTGAAGCGTGTTCTTCTTCCTGCTCCTATGGTGCTGTGAACATGCTCGTGTGTGTGTGTGTGTGTGTGTGTGTGTGTGTGCGTGCTGTGCACTTTGAGGGTCACCCAGTAAGAGACTGCAGCGCAGCTCTTAGTCATCCTCACACCTTGGTCCCTTTTTACCTGACAGTCCATCTGTCGACATATTTACCAGCAGAAACAGATTCCTCGCTGTAAACTAATTAGAATAATTTCTTACCCATATGGATGTTTACACTAAACACTGAGGAACCGGCTTATTGTATGTTAGATATTTGAATGAGAGCAGAGTCGGGAGGACGTGAGACGGGGGCTCTAATTGAAGGTGTCACGGGTGGGTCTCCTCCTCGTCTTTCCCAGCCTCTCTGCTCCTCTCAGGGCAAATATAGCAACAGGCACCACAGGGGAGAATCAGCGATGTGCGGCCGTGTTTTTTTTGGCCATCTGTATCGTACGATGGAAAGACTTTTCATTCTTTGATCTGCGTTCATCGTCTTGAGGGCGCCACTGATGAAATTGCAAGGGACAGTGTTTCTTAGATTTGTTGCTTCCTGTGGTTTGTGTGTGTGTGTGTGTGCGTCTGGGTTGGGAACAAGTCTTACATATTCCATGTTAACTGTTTGCCCACATGACATCACACCACCAAACCCAAACAAAAAAAAAACCTAAACCATGAAAGGCAAAATATTGGTCTTGATTGGTTGATCAGTTCAGCATATGGCTTTAAAACTAAATGAATTAAACTAGTATGAATGCTGTTATTTTCACTGCCCTTAAGTAAAAGAAGGATCTGTGTGGGAATGAGGGGGCTGCATTGATTCTCACCAACTGTTATATTTGAAAGCCAGCATTCTGATAATAGTGTACATCCTGAGGATTTGAATGACTTTATGAAAACTAGAACATGGCCAATAAAACAAAACACAACAAAAAAAAAAACAAAAACAAACTTGGCTCCTAATTGAATTAAATCATAGAAATAACTAATGATTTTCCTCAAACACGTCACTTTTTCTTCCAATCTGAAATGAATAAATGTTTCTTTAGATGAATTTGCAAAATTGCTAAAGGACGGCCCCAACAGCTAGTTCATTATTCAAGCAAAGGGATGAAATACTAATGCTGCAGGAAGTGTTCTCCGTTGTTATGTGCTGTTATGGATCACGAGCGTCATTAGTGTGAAGTGTGCAAAGTATAAAAATAATAATACCTAAACAATAATACCTAAACAAGAGACACGTGTTCTGAAGCATCAAGGTGAATTCAAGCATATTTCGATACATCTGTCATGCAATTATTGCTGATTATTGCTGCAAAAATAGTCTTAAATATGTGAAAGTATTTGATTTTTTGCTGTATGTTGTTTTGAGTGCTGCTAGGTACATTGTAGGTAGGTTATTAAAATAGATTAGATAAGCTGTTATTAGCCAAAAGGTAGAAATATATCAAAAGCAACAAAAAGATCAGGTCTTGTTTCTTCAGGGGTCGCCACAGCCAATCAGCTGCTTCCGTCTAACCCTCTGCAGCCTCTTCTCTCGCACCAAGCAGCTAATGTCCTCTCTCACTACATCCATAAATCTCCTCTAGACCTGCTGTCTGGCAGCTCCAACCTCCGCGTCCTTCTACCGATATATTCACAATCTGTCCTTTGAACGTGTCCAAACAATCTCAATCTGGCCTCTCTGACTTTATCTCCAAAAACATCTAACGCGAGCTGTCCCTCATTCCTGATCCTGTCCATCCTCGTCCCTCCCAGAGAACCTCAACGTCTTCAGCTCTGCCACCTCCAGCTCTGCGATTCGGTGTGGAAGTCATTATTTGCACGTTTGATTTGGCATGTTTTTTATGCCGGATGCCCTTCCTGACACAACCGTCTGCATTTATCCAGACTTGAGACTTGCACGGGAAGACACTGGACTGTCCGCCCTCGTAGTTGCATTAACAATCAAAGGAGAACTTCCGTAACTTAATAAGTTATTTCCTCGTTTACTTTGTTTGGCTTAAAGAAAATGTGACAAAATAATATATAAATTCAACACTTTAATTTCTCTGAACCTTAGCTGACAGTTTAGTTTACTCACGAAGACGACTACAGAAAAAAACCGCAAATATTTAATTACCGGTAGTTAGAAAATAGCTTCAGCGATTCAAATAAGAGAAACTTTTGCCATGCGACTAATTTTCTGTTAATCAGCTAATCAATTAACCGACTCATTGTTTTAGCTCTGCAGAAACTCCATATGTTTGAATTAATTTTTTGCATTCAGTAAGTACGTGGTCTTGCAGATATATATGTGTGAATATTAACAGGTTCTTCAGTAGGTGTTGCTGGTGCAGAGGGATATGTGTCTCTGCAGAGCAGGAATAGTAAGTCATACATCAGCCACACCCCACATGGCAACAGACAGCAGAACTGCTAACACCTACTCACATACTGTACACACAAACACACATCTATATACTGAACGGCTGCTATATCTTTCTCACGCCGTAGTCTGTTCGCACCCAGCCGATATTAGAAAAGCGCATTATCTCTGGCGTAATGCACAGTGAATGTCAGACGGACACTGGGGCCGCGACGAGTCCGGCCGCACGGACACAGCGGATCCCACTGGAACACTGGGGCGGCAGGAAGCTGTTGAGAGAAAAAAATGATGCCCCATCTGTAAGAGCAGCTCTTCATGTGGAGCCAGAGAGAAGAAACCCAGCAGCACGGAGAGGAGCGAGAGAGGTGGGCGTAATTGTGTCTGAAAAAGAGGTTAACCACATATGAATTCAATGGGCCAGATAAATCACCCCACTGTAAAGAGCAGTTAAAATGAAGAGAAGGCTGCGAGGATCAAAACCACTTGTCCTACAAACTCTAGAGGGTTTTATTGTCCCTTTTTTTTTTTTTTTTTGGTGCCAATTCATGTTTTTTTTTGTTTGTTTTTTCAGGTAAAGCTGTGTGATCATTGGCTGGGAGATCTCGCTAAGGTGCTGAAAAACAAATTGAAACCCAGCATTTATTCCGTGTGTGAAATGAATTTGCAATGCCAGGCTTTGTATTTCATGCTCTAATGACGCCCCTGTCACTAAGGATGAAAGAACAATTTTTAACCATCGCTAAAACCTTTAACAATCATTTCGATTAGTGTTACGATTTGTTGACACACATGAAATTGTCTCTGTAGAATGAATCCTGGTGAACTTTTAATGTCGCATAGAAAAAATATATGAACACCTACAGAACCGCACAGTTTTGCTGCTGTAAAGATTTTTGTTCCTTTATTAATTGCCTGGAAAGTTTGAGTATAAATTGTCTTACCTACCTGGAAATCAATTAGTATTTTCGCACTTCTGGTTCCATTGTCCCGACTGTCGCCATCTGCTGTGGTTTTCGATTGCTTTTTTTTGGTTGACATTTGTTTGGACTGTGGTGATTATCTGGGCGAAAAGCCACATAAAATTCATAAAACGGTGCAGCAGATAAAAGCAGTGCAGAAAACATACAAAACAACACTGGTCCAACATCATTAAAATGTGAAGTTGTTTGTTTACACTGACTATACAGTCAGAACCTGCTGGTGGGAAGGATCGAGATCGCGGGTCTGTTACTGCGACAACAAGCTTAATATGACTTTGGAAAAAAATGAACAGATCTAGAATAATCCGAAATTATCAATAAAATTATGCGGCCAACCTATTATCCCACATGTGGAAAAACGTCTCGGTAAAGTTGTTTCGATTTGCATGTGGCTCACGCTTCCGCCCCAGGTCCGGTAAAGCAATTACCGGACAATTTTTGCATGACCTCCCGTGATGCTTCATGACTCGCTTGGCTTGGTTCAGGAAAACTGAACCAAGTGGAAAGGACCAAGTTTACAAACCCGTCTACTGATTTGACTCCAGCAGCATTAAACACCATTAATAGGTCATCACTTATTATGTACAGATATACGTAGCAGGCTCTACTGTACTTTTTTCGTTGATCCTTGAGTCTCCACCTGTTTTTTCTACTTGAGAAACACGAATCACTCACGTGGACTAAAAGCCGTGGCTGTATTTGTTTGCCGGTTGTTCATCCCCTGTCAGCAGCAGGAGAGGAAAACTCCGCTTGTTATTGTTGAATGTACATATGAAAAAGTAAAAAAAGATAAAAGTGAGAAGACTAAGAAAGCATGGGGCAGTGTGGGAGGCAGCAGGTGCTAATCGAAACCATCTTGCCGAAAGCGCAGAATGCCATTTCGCCACAGCTGCTGCCTTTCGGCTTCGTCTCCTTTATTCAGCTCCAAATGGTTCGGGCCTTGCGCTCGACAGGCTGACTAATCACTCTACGCAGGCTGAGATGCAGGCGTGTGGATTAACTAGGCCAATTAGCCAAGTACCGAGACACCTAGCGATGAGAGAAGTCCTGCTCCCTTTCTCAGCCAAGTGCCATTAATCAGCAGTAAAGGGGCTGAAGCAACACTCCAGTTCTCTGACGGCTTCGCTGTTTACAATGGCCAGGTTCTCGCACTCAAGCCTCTTGACCTCAATACAGCGTGACTGTGTTTCTCTGGGGCTCGGCAGTTTTTTCCGTGCTTCAAAAATACTCTGGATTCTGGACGGTTTAAAAAGAGGTTGTTCCTCTGTGTGTGTGTGTGTGTGTGTGTGTGTGTGTGTGTGTGTGTGTGTGTGTGTGTGCGAGTGTAAGTGTGGGTTGTCACATCTCATCCCCGTGTGTGTCTGCCTGTGCCTGCACATGCAGTTCGCGTGTGTGATGTGTGGATGTGTACAGTGAGTCCATGTATAAATAACTGAAATATCTAGCAGGGCTTTTGTGCACGTGTGTGTGTGTGTGTATGTGTGTGTGTGTGTGTGTGTGTGTGTGTTTGGCTGGCCTCGTGGTGACAGTTGTCCAGTCTGCTCTTGTCTACTCGGGCTGTTGTGCAGTACGCTGTCCCCGGCTGACCCAGGATCAGCTCATCAGCTCAGCAAAATGAGAGAAAGGAAGCTTCAGCTCACTTAACGTAAATCTGCTTCAATTTCGCCTTTCGTAAAGTCCTATTTTGTTTCCCACATTTTCCTTCTTTGCATTCCTGTCACCTTCCGTCTCGGTATTCTCAGTATTGCATATTTTGCCTGTACTTCTCCTCAGTATTCGACTTCACTGTGTTCTATACCAGACATCTAAAATAAAATCAGCAGAGACTCAGGTATCTCTTCTCTTTTTTTCAAGTGTATGCTACAACCGCTGTGTGTGTGTGTATCAGCTATTATACTATCAAATTAGTTTGTTGGTGTTGTTATTCACCATTTATCACCTGGCTTTTCATGCTTATAAAAGACAATGATGATTCATCTTAATTTAGGCATTGTTTTTTCCTCCTCTGACTCAAGTTAAATGTGTACGTCTCTCATCATGGGTAGAGACATGATTCATACAAAGAATTTGCTGTGATTCATGCAGCTCAAGCAAGGCACCACTGAAATTATTTGTCAGGTGTACTTGTTATCCTTAAAGCCATAGTCGTGTTCAAAATGCATTTGATGTGAGCTTTTTTTTTTGTTTATCTGACACCAGACATGATGTGGTACACTTTGATCAGCAGAGTATCTTTGATATTTCTAAAGAGAACATCTGCAATATTGACATTGAAGTTCAGAATGAACTGAATATCAAGCAAAGCTTTTATATGACCATAGAAATTATTTGAGGTTTGATTTAGTTCCTGGGTATGTCTATGTGCACAATTAATGACTTTAATGTTAGTGAACAAAGTGACTCTTTTCTCTCTCTCTCTCTCTCTCTGGCCAGAAGAAGCAGAGTACCTGAATTCAGGCTGTGCTTTTTATTTCAAATTTGTTTCTTATTAAATATTTAAAGTGAGACAGTGCTACTCCTGGACAGTGGCCACGATCTCCACAAGTGGCAACAGTCCATTCAATGTCTCTTCATTTTCCTATTTCCCATGATTCAGTTACTTTAAGTTAGAGTTTAATCAGGAAGACACTTTATCCATACCGTCGCCTCCTGTCCCTCATCAAACGTCTCCTTCACCATCACTCCTGGTCCTCCGAATTTATCTCAATCTACTTTCGATCCCACTTCTACATCTCCAACATTCCTTTTTACCACCGCAACTGTCTAGACTCCAGGAGTGTATGTATTCTCCTAATGACCTTTTATTTATTGAACCCCATATAGAAATATGGGGTCCAAATTACAAAGTCAAATTTGTAGAACTCAAATACAAAACACGTGTACTTTATTATCGCCCATCATAAGATACTTTTCCTACTAGACAGAGTTAGACTATAGCCTCAAAACTACTCAATGAATGAAATTGCAAAAGTCAACTTTATATATATCAACATTTTGTATCGTTACCTAAATGTTATAGAGAAGCAGTTATTCCACCGCAGCCGATCCTAAGACGTTATATCAAAGATTCATGACAGTTTGTGCAAAGAAAAGCTGCGGCGGTGTGAAAAAGTGCAGGATTGTAGAAGAGGTGAGGAGCGTGTGTGTGTGGCTTTGATGGAAAGAGAGCACGAGGAACGGAACAAGGCAAGAGCGAGGTTAAAAGAAAACATCAAAGCCGCAGTTTGGAGTTGCATGTGTACCAAGCGGCGAAGCTGCCACATCGTATCAGCTGTATATCAGCAGTTGGCATTAAAGTCGCTCAACGGCACATCTGCCTGTAGCGAGAGATAACCTCTGGGCTCGTATTTTATGTAATCCATAGTGTTATATAACCTCTGTGGATGCGAGCTTTACTGAATAGTGTCAGATTATTTATTGATTAAAACACAATTGCATATTAAAGGATTTTATTTCTAAAAAAGATGTGAGTTTTAATCAAGGTCGCTGTTTTATGCGGAACTTTTATTCTCTGTCTCCCTTTTGTTTGGTATTTGAGAGCGAAAGTAAAAAGACTAAAAAAGAGAAAAAGATAAAAAAAAAAAAAAACAAGATCTGTGAAAGAATTCATGGGAAGTGACTAAAATGAGGGGAAAAAAGAAGCTTGTTATTTATGTTTCAAAATGTCCTGAGACAAATTTAGCCTTGACTTCACTGGTCCTAAACAAATTAGTCTAGGACACGCAGTGCCGCAGGAGCGGAAGATGCGCTTATGTTGCTGTGTGGTATCGGTCTGTCCTCGGGCGTCGGATTCGGCCATGACCTTTGCCTTTTGCCTGACCACTTGCTCTTTGTGTATGTTGACGGTGCATGAAGAAGCCACATATTAAGGCAGGGTGTTACCGTAGGCAACTGACATACGCGTACGTATGCACATTCAGGAGATTTGGTTTATACACGCGTGTGCGTGTGTGTGTGTGTGTTTGCACGGGCACTTAGTCGCACCTCCCAGCGTTAGTCAGTGTATTGTGGCTGTGTCTAATGTGGTCTTGTCTGGGTGCAGCAGTGTCAGCCTGAGAGCTCGTGTATGGACCACAGCTAGCCAGACTCATTACATTACTACCACTGTGACACCTGATCCACAGACACAGGAGGCTCTGATCCAGACCACTGCCCGCGATACACGACCGCGTGTGTGTTTATGTGTCTGAGGGAGTCACTGAGACGATGAGGAGACAAAAGACGTTGCGACTGTATACAGTACGTGTCCCTGCTGGTGTGTGTGTTCTGTCTGACAGAGGTAAAACGTAAGTGAACGTGTGTTATATGTGGATGTTTGCATACTTACAATGGGGGGGGGGGGTTGTGCATATGAGCATATGTGCAAATGGCAAGAAATGTGAGCGATCAAAAGCACCAAACTCAGTTCACATTTATGCATGTGCTTAGACCTGTATATTTATGTGTGTCTTTGTGTTCAGAGTCATATTTAATTCATGAGGCAGTATCACTATTCCCCTGTTTGACTCAGAGATATCTGGGAGCCAAACACTCCCACCTGTAGTTTGGAATAATTGATCCATCCTCCTGTGGCCATTTTCTTAATACAAACTCTATTAGTAGGTTTGATTATACGCTACATATGTAGCTAATCTGTGTGCATCATACCTGATAATTTATAAATGTGATATTTGACCCTGACTAACTAATGCATATTTACGCACATTTTTCTCCATACTCATTGTGTAATATGCCAAGGCAACGTGAAGCTGAGAGTTTGAAATATAGTTTCTTATTATACTGTGTGAGTAACACATGTGCATGAATGTCATCAGAGTTCCCTCTGACTTCCCTTTATTAAAATACCTCTGATTATAGCTGAATAGCTGAAAAACTCCTCCAGATGACATCACTTGCGGGGACCTTCAGTTCAGATTATGCCATGAAGTTGCGCTAACTGTGAGGTTTGCAATCACGCACAACCTTTTTTCCAAAACGCCTCCAGATGAGATCATCTGAAGTCCTAAAGATAAAAAACTCCTCCGAGTGATGTCATCAAGGACGAGTTGTTCAGCTGGACACAGAGAAAAGTTTAAAAGCATTAATGTACAACTACACCCTAAACTAAAGTTGAAAATTGATGGCGTCACCGTTCAAGACTCTAGCTGTGAGGTTTTTGCAGTCAAAGCAGCTTTTTGAGTTAAATGGCAAAAACTACTTTTCATTCCTCTGTGAAATGGAAATAGTAAAGAACAGTAAAGTAAATTATAAACATCTGGAAATCAGCTCAACAGTTTGTTTCAGAGAGAAAGCATACAGTCGTCCAACGTAAATGACTCCACTACGGTGAAATAGCTCAGCATTAAAACACCCTCATGATAACTACTAACAACCTGGACATTTCAATTCATGGAAACAGCCACGCACACCAGTTACGATCCATCACAGTTTGGTGACACTGTGGCACCACAAACACAGTGGAGCCGTGAAGAGTCATGAATAAAACACCTTGGAATTGAACATCAACTCCTGGGGGAAACTCCTGTATTCCGGGATCTATCTATTCACCCCGGCCTCCTCCCAGTGCAGGAATTTTTCACTCTACATACCACTTCACCTAACTTCCTCCTCCTGCCTGATTCTTTAGGGACATAAATGCTGTTACCTTGGCTTAAAATTAGATTTGTATGGTAGCTGAGATTTATTCCGGCTGGCTTGAGCCTCTTGAGAGATGTGTTGTGAAACACAAGGCGCAGAAGAGAGTTTTACCTGATGGAATTTCTCCACCCAATTTCCGCATTATTTGCATATGTTTTACCGGTTTTCATGCTTTGTGTGTGGCCGCTTAGTGTTACTGCGGCAGAAAATGAAGAACCACAAACCACAACACATGTTCTATAGGGACGTGGTCTCTGTTGTCCGTGTCTGCTTTAACAAGCGATCCAGACAAGCATAATCAAACACCGGCCTCAGGAGATAAGTTGCCGTTGCCTGTCAACCTGCAGCGCTGCATGGGAGGAGACCGAGGAGACGGCGTTTTGACAACTTAAACATTACGTTACAGTCTGACGAGGCCAAATTTACCTTGTGCTCCACCTTCTCTCCACCACCGAGATGTTATAAGGTGTTTTCTCCACTGTAATTGTTCACAAAGATTGTCACCGTCATCGTTTTTCTTTCATAAAAGCTCATCAGTGTCCCCATTATGCTGACACTGACGTGTTTGCTTTTCTGTTTTCTGCAATTTGCTGCTCCCGTGCAGAAATTGCCTAATTCCTCATATACACACGCATAAACAATCACATGCTCTCACATGCACATTCATACAGCAGCTAATTACGGCGATGGAGCTAATTGCTAGACAAGACAAGACAAGCAGCATCCATGGGAAGTTTTACTAATTTTGTGTGCTGCTCTTAAAAAGAGCCAGTTTTTTTTTCTTCTGTCGTCATGTGTTGTCTTTGCGACTGGGCTTTCTATGTTAAGCGGCCAGAAGGTGCAATAGGCAGAACGGTACCTCCGTGCTGAAATTAAGTCTCCTAGTCCCTGTGGGGGCTGCAGCCCTATTCATCCTGTCTCTCTGTAGGAAAATGCTAGTTGCATGTCTATACCGCGTGCATTTCATCTCACAAGGGCAGCGGCGAAAGAACCCAGACTCACATTGTGATTTACTGAGGAAACTTTATCTGCTACAGCGTTGCCACAGTAACTGTGGACCAATCTGCTGTTCGTTGAGCAGGGTTTTTCCTGCATAGGGACCTTTTAACCAATCAGCAGCCAACGGGGAACTTAAATGCATGTCTCTCAAACACCATATGGAAAATAATACATAGAAATACCAGCAGAACATAAAGTAAACTACATTATCATTCCTTTCGCCAATTATTTTCGGGCCTGTTCTCCAGAGGGGCCACTGCTGAGCCTCTCTCACTGTCTTCACTGTCAGTGCATCAGTCCAACCGCGGTCCCCGGCCATCGATCTCCCCCAGTCTCTCGAGAGAGGTGGCGGTTATGGGTCATGTGATGTGGGGCTCTGGGAATCTCAGATCTGTCACTCACTGCACCAGCGGGAGTTCAGAGGTCACACCACTAAAGTTAGACACTTCCATAAGAGACATAAAACACGGATGGAATATTGTTTATGCCGCTCTGTTAAAACCGGCAACGATCGTGTGGGCAGACACTTCTGAATACACACAATAACTCTGCAACACAAAATAGAGATACAGTAAACGGTGTTTAACTGAGGGGAAATGTGCTCTGGGTGCTTTTTTAGCCAAAGCAGTTATTCAGCTCGTCCGGGGGATTTATTTAGTGCATAAATTCTGCTTTTGGTAGCTGCATCTTTCAGTGTCCCAGTGTGAGCATGGAAAAGGAGTGGAAACGATCCGGCTGCTAAACGACAGACGGATTAATTTACTATTTGACCTCTGAACTCGATGAAAAATTGACGAGAATTTGACAAAGGCTATGAACGTGTAAGCTACAGTATCTGTTCGGCACGTGAGCTATCACACTCCCAGCCGCCCATTGTTTGGACCGTTCTGTGGTTATCCTTCAGCTTTTTTTCCACCGCTTCCATTCAGCATTTACACAGGCTTGTGACAGGAATAGCTTTCCATTCATCATTCGCCGTGCTCTCGCAGGCAGTCTGGCCACTGATATCTGTGTCTTCGCACATGGACATGTGTATCATTTCCCCACCGACTGTGTATTTATAGTGTCCATTGGCCAGGTGTAAAGGAAATGTCTTCCTGTGCTTCTCCACCACCGTGGGGTTCAGTACACACTGTTCCAGCCTTGGCCAGAATGGAGCCTAAAAATAACGCAGAGAGGACAATGCACCTCCCTCACCCTCTCCCCTCCTCTCCTCCTCTAACATTTTCTTCCTTGAAATGACAATCTAGAAAGACCACAGAGTCATAACAAGGGGGAAGCGGACCATTTTACACAATCGGCAGACTGCTCGGGAAAAAGGTTCTCCTTTTCTCTGTTTATGTAACGGCAAGAAGAGGGGAGCAGTGAATGATTTGTGCATAATTTCCCGACAGTTTGTGTCACACTCAGTCATTTTCCTTCAAACAAAACTATCATCTGAGTTCACCGCAATAATATTTTGGCACAAAAAAAAAAAATGATGTTGATGTAAAAGTACAATAGTGCTTCTTAGAAACATCCATCTCTAAACCCGGGTGCTTTTGTGTTGTCGCTGTCTGCCCGATCATCCATCCTCTTGCAGACTTCCCTTTTCTTTCGCTGGATCTCATATCAAAACCTCAGTTCTCATTGTGTTCGGATGCACTCTGGGGGCTTAGATCAATTAAATGTGTCTGGAGAGTATTGAGTGGGTTCGGGACTGCAGGGGTCCTGCCCTGTGTCCTTTATCTGCGCCGCAGGCCTCTTCTTCTGGGCAATCGCACGGCATAATTCTATTAACCGTAGCTCGATAGATTACCAATTTCGCCAGATTAGCACGGGTTAAATCCACACTTTAAAGGCTCAGGGGTAGCGAGATAAGGATGTGGACCGAGATGTGTACAAGTGCCACCAAACACTGCGCGTGGAAACAAGCCATCAAATTCCCAGCTATAGAGACAAACACCACAAACGTAGGCTATAATACGCTTTCCGCTCTCTGTATACACGCACGCAAGGAAGCATTTGTGTTGTGTAAGCGGCTTTGTGATGCCAAAGCCTGTTATCTCTGTGCTTATGCAATTAGGCTAGTGAAACAAAGCCCGTAGTAATTAATCATAATTTTCCTGACAATACAGTATGTCAGTGTGTCACCTCAGCTCCTCCTGCAAGGACTAAACCGCAGCGCTTACTACTGCTTGCAGGTGAGATCCCCGAGCCTGAGTCATGCGAAAGATTGATTACAGTGGCATGAAAGTCACAGAAACCCTCCTAATTAAGCGCAATTCCAAGTCGAGTTGTATGTGTTTTATCTTCTGTTATTCTCTCATCGCAGAAAATTGTGAGAGAATTTTTGTTAATTCGGCCAGTGCAGGTAAAGATGTGAAGTGTGTGAAGCGGCTTTACAGGTTTCACCTGATTGGGGGTGGGGTGCATGTAGCAGCCCGTAAGCTCCCGGAGGACCTCTGTGTTTCAGCTGCTGCAGCACATTGGCTCCGGCTTTCTTAAGACGGCTTTTAGAGCGTGTGTATCCGTGCGTGTGTGTGTCTGCACGCAGGAAAGTTGATGCCAAGGATTATAGTCACAGAGAAGCACTGTTTCCTTCTTGAGTAAGTCTCACTCACACACACACGGTCCAAAGCTAGATTTATCCCTTCCACTATACAGAGCTTAGCAGCCCTCCTTCACCTCTGAACTGAGATCAGTGTCACGTCTGCTCAGCTCCGTGCTTTAGCACCAACAGAAACTCAAACTGCTCTGAGATCAGTGCTTAAGAGAGGCAGCAGTGGACAAGTGGGTGTGTGGCTGATGGTTTGAGGAGTGCTGATGCACGAAGGAAGAGAAAGTACGGACGTCATTACGCCCGTGATTCACATATTGTAAGTGGGTTGTGGAAGGAAAAGAGAAACGTGATAGTTGCACTCAGAAGGAATCCTGCTAAGTGAATGTTTGTTATGGAGCCACAGAACATGAGCGTGTTTTTTATACTACGCTGCAATGTGGAATCATTTTTCTTCAAACTACATGGTGAAGATAAAGAAAATGAATAATAAACAAATCCCAGCCTTTCTGTGTGGCCTTTGCACGTTCTCCCCGTGCTCGCGTGAGTTTCCTCTGGTCACTCGGAGACGTACGTTTTAATGGCCGATTCTGAATTGCTCGTATGTGTGAATGGTTGTGTGTCTGTTTGTCTCTGTGCGGTGGTTATTTGTCCATAGTGGACCTCGCCCTTTGCCCAGTGACAGCTGGGAGAGGCTTCGGCCCTGTGAGATCCTGAACAGGATAAGCAGTTACAGATGATGGATGGATGGATGGATGGACATATACAAATTGCATATTAATATCTTTTTATCTATACATCTATCTCACACCTTTTGTACAGGTTCATGCAAATAAAACATGGTTTACAAGATGAGTGAATAGAAAGGCAAAAAGAATCTGGTCAGCAAAACATAATACAGGCCAGTTAACTATTGAAATAAAATGAAATATAGATACAACACACGGAAGGATTTTACCAAAGCCAATAGAATTCATCCTCTGGGGTCCATGGATGCTTACGCAGAACGTGATGGAGATCCTTCTCATGGAGATATTTCAGCTCGTCCAAACCGGTGGATTGAACAACACGCCAACGTGATAACAAACTGCCATCCCTAGAGCCGTGCTGCAAGCAGGGCTGAAAATTCGTCAACGGCCAGCTCTTATAAATTCCCACCGTCTGCACCTGCACCTGTGCACAGAAACTAGCCCGGTTCGGTTTTTGCATAATGAACGTGACAAATGGCATCAAGGACTAAATAAATCACCGTGAGCCACTGCGTTTCTGCTGAGCTTTTTATCACCCTTCTGTCTGTCTCTGCCTCCTTTCCTCTATATTCCTCAGAGATGAATTTGTACTGACTCAGCAATACAACAGCTGGATGGACACGTTCACGTGCTGCTGTTATTGATAATAAGGGTTGGATTATGATAATGAGGAGACAATTGTAAACAATCTACAAATGCTATTTATTTATCTCTGTAGAATACGTGTTTACCGAGCTTCATGGTACAGAGCAGCCTTTTGCATGGACAGTAGGAACCCCTGCTGTTTTTTGGACACCTCAATAAATCCATTTCTATTGTTTAACCAATGCCTGTCAGATTGTCTGGCAAGTGCGACTTAGCTGGCAAGGTTACAGACAAAAACCACACAAATGTAATTGTGGGAGAGCTCAAAAGTGCACACGAACAAGCAGGCGGCTTGACAATGAGCGAGGCAGACAGATTGTGTGAGAACGGAGAAGAAGAAAGACTGAGGAATTTCAAATAATGGCAGAGAAAATACAGTTGGGTACACAGAGTGAGAGTCTCAGAGAGAATCAGCTTGTGTTCTAGCTGTCACAGATGTCCACGTTTTTTTGTTTTTTTTTTTTTTTTTTTGCTCTTCCCTCCAGATCTGTGGCAGCGTCCAAATGTAAATGCCACTGACGCTGACGTGAGAGCGGCGTCAGGTGTCATGTCAGCCGTGTCACAGCGGGTGACACTTCGGTAGAGGCGGATCCCAGTTTAGCGGGAGACAATGATGAAATCGTCACAAACCCACCAGACTGTAACGTGACATAGTGACATTTTTACGTGGGTGTGAATGTGGGAGTACACGGGCATTTGCGTCTGTGCGTCTGTATGAGTTTCTGTGTCCACATCACAGAGGCTTGTCAAACTCATTTTGGGGCTGACTGATGATAATTTACACGCACAATCGCCATTTGTCAGAGAACAGCGATATCATTCTTTGTGTGCATGCATCACGTCTGTTGATATTTTTCCCCTAAGAGGCGGATTTGGAGGGTGAATGCTTTTTATGTGCGTGTAAAAGCGAGATGAGGCCGACAGCTCACAATGTCGTGTCATAAACTGTTACTGTAAAACCGTCTCCCTTCTCTCTCCCCTCAGTTTGCTGTTTTGTGGTTCACAAACGCTGCCACGAGTTCGTCAGCTTCTCCTGTCCCGGAGCAGACAAGGGTCCTGACACAGATGTAAGTTCATGCTCAATGTGTGACGTGTCCATGTAGCTTTTATTCGGAATGTCTAGACACTGAAGTCTAAACGGTCTGCGCTTATATATCTTCTGATTTACTCATTCACACTCACACACACACACACTCACCAACGCTCGTCGGGAGAAACTAAGTTGGGGTTCAGTGTCTTGCTCAAGGACACTTTGACATGGGACCAGAGGAGCCAGGGATCGCACCTACAACTGTAGGATTGATAGACGACCGCTCTGCTCTCCTGCACCACAGTCTCACACATCCAAGTGTGTACAGATGCTCTCAAACACAATCCACAAAGGACACTATTTCTGTAATATATGATCTGTAAATTCGCAGGAAAACATGATGTTTAAAAGGCAGATTTATTTCTTTATTAGTTTGTTTTTCAAAAATTGAGACCTTTACGCACCTACTAACATTTATCTGGCATCATGACTTTCAGCTCTTCTGTTGTCTGTTTTACTTTGTGCCTGTATTTCACCTTTACAAACTAGGAGCTGGAGTTATGAGCTGCTTTTTTTGGAGTCGGAGTTGTGAACCTAATTAAAACATGTTTGCTTCTTGCCATTATTTCAAAGCAGGATGCAGACAGCCATGGCTCTTGTCTTCTGTACATCTTTTGCATTCGCCTGCTTTTCACTGTACTGTGTGTGTGTGTGTGTGTGTGTGTGTGTGTGTGTGTGTGTGGACAGATCGTATTGTTTCCTCTCTGTAAAACTACCAGCACTAATCGTTGAAACGACGCTCGGTGATTTGCCTCTGCGTCACCTGGGGACCTTTCAGCACGGGCATATTCCATTACTGCTTAAATACTTTCTCTTTCATCCACTAGTTGCTCGTGTGGATGCAGACGGAGACTTTTGGACTTAGAGTGGCTCATTTAGATGCCGCTGTTCAGCAGCTTGTTGTAATTGTTTTCCATTAAAGTGTTTTGCTCGCTGCTGTTGCTTTGCCGAGCGTCCCGTGTTTTTCTGCTTAGTGCACTTCAAGTTGAACTTAAAAAAGTTCAGCTGGGAAACAAGTTGAACAGCAATTAATAATTGCAGTTTTAAGTCTCACATCTGTAACGGTGAGATTGGGCTGTTGGATAAACAGTAGGTCTAAATCCATGTAGGCGAACTAGGAAACTTCAGCAGGGGCAGCAAAATGTGGTTTCCGCTATTCAGAAATTCTATGAACTGTTTGAGGAATGTGTCAGTCAGGCTGTTCCTGCAACTGAGGCACCAGACGCTCTTACATTGACCTGTAACAGTGGGACGGAGTCCGTTTTTATTTTTCCCAATGCTTTTATAGCTTTATGAATGCTTCTCAGCAGCTTCAGAAGAACGCCGTTTGAAATCAATAAAAAACTACTCCTGCGGAACAGGGATCTAGAACTTGAAGTGGCACAGAGAATCAACATAGAGGAAGCTTTTCAGACTCTTTGCTGCGATGAAACCATTGTACACTTGTGGAAGATGAGTTTAGCTTTATTCGCTCTCTAGCGGCTCAAGTTGCTGAATCTGTTGTCTATGAATTCGTCTTTGTGCTGGCCCCGGTGACTGGCGACCTGTTCAGGGTGTTCCCCTGCCCTCTCACCCTGTCACAACCAGGACAGGCTTCAGCTGCAGATGGCTGCACATGAAAAAGTTTGCATAGGAGAGATTTGCATTGGTATTAATTATAAAATAGCTGTGCTGTCATGACTGCTGTGAAGACTTTGGAACCAGAGTTATTACGCAGACCTGTTCAGTGCAATAATTCTACATGCATGGATGCTTAATATATACATACATCTGCTAGAGAATGTAAATAGTATTCTGGAGGTAAATGTTTTTAAGATTTATAATTAGAACTGAACCAGCCGAGCCAGTCCAGCCTGAACGAAACTGATAACATCACATAAAGTGAAAAATTCTAAACATATATGAAGATTTCAAAACTATTAGTTAGTGCTGATGACATCTTACCAGTGAGACATTTTAAGTTAAAATTAATAAACTCCACTTATAACATCTGTGATGTCTCTGTCCATCTGAACACAATGAATACAGGGAATTCCGCTCTGACTGACAAATAACAAGCACTTTTAAACCATTTTATCTCCCTGTGAAACTCCATTTCTTGTGCTTTATCACTCATGAATCCTTTTCCTCTCGTGTGTCAGAGTTTTTGTGTTGTTGGTGTTGGAGTCCGACCCCTGTGGCCCTTCACTATAGTGTGTATTTGTTTGAAGTGCACGTGTGACCCTGCTGCAGCAGTTGAACCTCAGTCTTCTCCTACCCTCAGGTCAGGATTGTGGGATCTGTCCTTGGTGAGATAAGAGCTGGAGGTCAAGCACAGCAGAATGCATTAAAATCTGTCGAATCCAACAGTACAAAAAAAATTGCGTGCGCATGCAGAGAATCAGGCCTCCAGTTTCATCACCCTGAAAGACCCGCTAATAAATGTTCACTAATCCCATTAAGATGCAGACACACAAACACACCACAACCCTCTTATGTTTACACTCACAAAAACATGAAAATCTCGTTTTTTTTTTTAATGACCAAGTTGTTTTTTACACACTCGATTAACAGCAGCCGTTAACTGTTTGTTCAGCTCGTCCTCGCTGTGATTTCCAGGTTCTCCTCCTCAACTGGCACCAGCAGACATTAAAGCAAAGACAATAAAGTCTTTTAAAACAGAAAATCGATGCAGTTGCAGCATCCCATGCAATCACGGGAGTCCTTTAGCTTCGCTTGTTTTATCAACTTTTATCAAAGCGGCGGCTCTGCACGGGCTTCTCTTCATCGTGATGTCTTTTTAAAGACTCATTAGTCTTGTCTCGCACCTTCCCATTGTTCAGTTTCTATATTGCTGCTCGGCTGCCTCCTTGTTATTCAACCGTGCATCTCCTCAGCTCTGGCTGTCTGTCTTCTTGTGTTTTTGTCTTTCTCTGCTTCTCTTTTATCTTTTCCTATTGCACACTCACTCTCACACACACACACACACACACACACACACACACACACACACACACACACACCTGCATTGCTGGCTTCTAGTGCCCATTGTGAAGTTTGGTCTGCTGGTTTTTGTCCCCATTATCTATGGACTGTGCTGTTGCTCAGAGTGAAGAGGAAGCCCTTTAGGGAATTGCAAATGATACAGACTAGCTCAAACCCAAATAGCTCCTTTAAAAAAAGACAAAACCACTTACTTCCCTTCAAATGTGTCAGTTCTTTTCTCAATTAAAACCATTTTCATGCTGCATGCATCTGCGTGAGCCCAGTGGATCATATTTGCTCTAACACATTCAAAATTTCCAGACTGACTGTAGGCAGGTGTCATAATAGTATCTCAAAGGTGAGAAATAAGAATTTCGAAGCCAAAAGGCAAGTTTTAAAGGATAAGACTTTTTATTGCTTTAATTTCCATCCAAGTCATTGAAAACAGATCTTTGCTCAAATGACTAAAAAGATGTATTTCTGATGAGCGTTCACCCAAGCATGAAGCGTGCTAAAGCTCTTTACACTCCTAAGAGATTTTCTACATTTGTCAAACAAATAGCCTTATAACTATCACAAATAACCATTAAGGATGGATTTCAAAGAAAAAAGATGCTTTTATTGTTTTTCTTCCCCAAGTTAATTTCTCTAACTTTTCAGTTTTGAAAGCAGCACGTCTGAGCAAACATTCACAATAGTTGAATGTTTGCGATCATAAAAGTGAGCACTGTTGTCAAATGACTTATTTCAGGATATACTGACTAAGTGCAGAATTTGACCTCAGACTGGGTCGACTGGCTCGCTGAAACTGCTCATCTGCTTCTTACACATGAATTCACACTTACAATCTCACATACACACACCGATAGGAATCGCCATGATGCTGAGCTGACACTTCGTGGTGTGACAGGAATGCCAGTATTAGAACCACTGACCCTCGGACTGGTGGACGACAGCTCGACCTCTTCTTAGTCACAGAGAAATGTGACCAAAAGCAACTGGCAGCGCCGTAACGTATGACTCAAGCGTTAAGCTTATGATATCCAGGACGATTTTGTAAACATGGGTCCAACAGGATTTAGTGTGGATTGATCGTTTAAAATAAACTTTTCATTTTTGCCACTTGTGCGTTGACACATATCTTCGGAATCTGTGGAGCCTCTGCATTCAATCGAGGCGTGTGTCATGTGTTCTGCCTGAAGTGCTGTAGCAGTAGACTGAGAAATGCAAACGCGGGAGTTTAATATGTAGTAATTTATTAAAGTTGTTCTTTGAGTTGTGTTTAGGGCACGTAAAAAAGGTTTATACAGCCTTGATTCCCAGGTTCTGCCGTTTCATTAGATGTGCATCATCACCACATTCTTTGGTGATTAGTGCTGGGTTCTGTGCTGTTTGCTAAACGCTTTTCACGGGAGTTCACAACAGTCTCTGAACTCTGCAGCCTTTCGTCTCTCTAGCAGAATCAGCACCAGGCAGTAAAATGTGAAATCCAGTTTTGTAGTGCAATGTTTTTTAGAACCTACATTCATGTTTGTGTCGCAGTTGCAGTTTATTATTGTTAAGTTACATCATTTCAAATGTGTAAAAACCCTAATAAACTAACAATATATTCAGACAATTTAGTCTGCTTAAGAAAGTGTGTAGATGATTTAAAATGCTGATAATTTCCATTTCTGCAAGTCACTGTTCCAGTTCCTAACAGATGGAGCTCCACAGTAAATCTAAATGAGCTTTACAGAGTCAGACTTTACCTTTAATCAGTCCATTCGTTGTTGGTTTGGGTTGTTTACCCTGCAAAAATCATATGAAAATGATGCCGGTCTTCCAATTGATAGAACCCTCTGCATTTGCTAATCCTACATTCAATTAAATCATACAGCATTTTTAGATCTTTAGGTGAATCGAACAACACATGTGATGCCTGGCCTCAGCATCAACAACATTTTAATAAACCTTTCCTGACATTTTCTTATTATTACAGATAAATAAAAAATAATTGACACAGTGTGCTGAGTAATCAATAACTATTGTTTGATAATTAGGCACGTGCCCATAGATAAGGATCCAACAATAAAATGACATGACTGTGTAGTGGGTGTACATGCAGCAATGTAATAGAATGATTTAATACGCAAAATAAATGCTCATAATGAAACGGTCAGCTCTGTAATGTTGAATAATGGTTGTTTAGTTAAGAGCAAACAATCCACCTCGTTGACTCCGAAGTCATTCATAATGCGTTTTGGCAAAGAGGAGGAGTGAAACTTGTTGATTCAGTTTTCGGCCCGGCCTCAGCATGAGAGATGATGACTCACAAACACCTATCCGTCCCTCCCTCTCACCATCACTCCATCTACACTCCTCCATCGCTGCCCCTCAGCTTCTGAATCAGTGTGGTGTGATGACTGACGGACTGTGGCTTAGGGCTTAGACACACACACTCACACACACACACACACGCACACGGGCGTCCTGTGTCCCTTTGCACAGTGGGTTGAGAGTGACCCCGGTTCAAGCCTCGGTGCGTGATTGCCGTCATCTGTCCAGCAGATGCTTTAATCTGCTCGCATAAGCGAGAGAGAGGGAGAGAGAGAGAGACTTTGGCATTAGCATTTGAGTGAAAAGTGCTGTTTCTCTCTCTGTTCTCGTTCTGTTTTTCATTCAGCGCGTTGTGTGGTGTAGGTGGTACATAGTGCAGTATTATCAGTCAAGGATCACTCTGGAACCAGTGAATGAAGGTGATTCATCCTTGGAGGAACAATACGGGCCTCACAAGCGGGTTACATGTGCCTGATAGGCCCAGGTCTTTGACCAGATCATCACAGCTATTTGTTTCCTGATATGCTCATTTCGGTGACAGATTTGGTCAGTGGGACTGGGGGGATTATCCTTGACATGAGTATATTGCTGCCGCTCTCCTTGGTAAATCCTCTTTCCAACCATCTGTCTTCGACTTGTTTGTTACCAACACTCCTGCAGAGCATTTGCATGTGTTTCATGGATTTGTTTTTTTCCCCGAGTTTGATTTATTACTTTTCTGTTTCACTGACCCGTTTTTTACGTAGCTGTGGAAAACTTTGGTGTTGTCGGATATTTATTGGTTGCAGTGTTGAAAACATTTCTTTTGGGTTTTTTTTTTTTCTGACCCAAGTCTGAGTTCTTCTGTGTTCACGAAGAACTTCTTCATGCTACGTGACTCATTCGTCCTGTGTGCAAAAGTCAAAGCAACCGGCCACTCCTACAGGAAGTCAATATAACTGCACGGTTTGAGAAAAGTTAATTTTGAATAAATTTGTGGGGAATCGTAGGAAAAATTTTATTAGGATAAAGGTACATCGGCCTTCACATAAATCTGATGTTTTTCATGTAAACATGGAAATTATCAGAAAGTTTGAGGTGTTTGAACACAAGTTATGACATATAACATGATCCCTTTAATTTATGATTAAGATAATACTGGATTTGATCTAGTCATTAAAGACAGAGAAAACTGCAGAGTGTGGACTGGATAAAGCCTTTAGTGAAGTCTTTAGTCTCAAAACGCATTTTTCATTTCTCATAAAGATTCTTTGAAAAATGTGAGTGACATCGGTGAGAGATGGAGATCGGCAGTAACTACGACTTTATCTCTTGTTTGTTTGATTTCACAAGTGTCTCTCTCAGACCGTCAAAGACTAGAAATCAGAGGCCATTCAGGTCAAGTGGGAACCATCCAGAGAGTTAACCAGTGAACAGTTAACTCCAGGTGTGTCCCCAGCTAAAGTAGCACAGTGGGAAACGTGGCACCAAAACTAATAGTCAGTTTCAAAAAGGAGCATTGCTCAGCATCAAATCATATCTGGACTGAAAGTATTTAAGGGTGTAGTCCAAGTTACTCTTTGTGGAAACTGGATCAGATTCATCAAAAGCATGAGGAGACGTAGGTATAAAACAGCACTTTATCACAGGTACAGACACAGGAAGCCTGTCACAGAGGTCAGGTAAATCCTGTTTTGGCCGACCTCTGCTCATTAACTCCTCACCTTCTGCAGTGATGATGATGTCAGAGGTGCAAGGTGAACTACCGCTTATGAGCTTGATATGAATTTACACACTGACACATTCATGCGAGTGAGACTCTCACAAACCCCTCAGCAAGTAAGTATGTACAATACACAGACCAGCGCCGCCGTCCTCCACCCTCCACCCTCATTACGGCCGTCATCAGCTCAGGTCTGTGGATACTCGTGATGGAAAGCGACACTGTTTGCTTAACTCGCCATAGTGAGAGGCATCATTAGCCACTGGCTTCTGTAAAATGACAACGTTTCTGAGAAAAGCAGGAGAGAAAAGTAGGCAGTTATTTGCAAGAAAAGATAATTGAGTGTTTTTGTAGACTAATATGGCCTTACATTTCTTAGATGTGCGTACACAAATTGTACTAATTATCTTTTCATAATATGCCCACAAATTATTGAAGTATATAGCTCTAAGTTTAAACCTTAAAATTAGCCTTGTAAAAGATGAATGATTAAGCTCATGTTCAGAACTCGGCTTCATGGGTCACGGGGATGACTAATTACTAATTAGAGGGGAAAGATTCTTTCCATCAACACAGAAAGCATAATGTAGAAATAAACTGCTGGCAAACAACACGCGGCTCAGTTTCCAGTTCAGTAGGTAACTATTAGCTGTGTCCAAATGAGGTCATTTAAAATTCAGCTCCAGCTTGTCAGTGGGATCACCAGAGGCTCGATTCCGGTTGGAGTAACTGGGAATGTCCCTGCTCAGGAACATTGGGAAACAAGATCACCGCTTCTCCCAAAAAAATAAATAATTAGTGCTTGGAGTGTGAGCTGAGGAGCCTCTGGGTGCGAGTGTGTGCAGGTAACACTCTGCAGTACAGTAACCTCCTTAAAATTCATCTGCATCACACTGTACACGTATTATTCCTTTGGGGAATTTGTGATGTTGCGATTGCAGAAATCAACACAAATTCAGCCGATCCCAGGGAATTCTGTGTGACCTTGCAATTTTGTCAGAAACTTTTGGCAGATTTCACCTAAAATCTGTAGTGTCCCTGAAGGCATCACGTACCAAAACTACTGATGAGAGATTAATAATTCTATGTGGTGTTTCTGTCTTAAGATAAAACCCTCATAAGTAGCAGATGATAGATCCCTTTATACCACAACAAGAAGAGAATAATACCTAATTTTTTGAGATGTATTGTTTAGGGGTAAGGAGCAAATGTGAATATTTAGGAGAATCCTAAGTTGGGTTCAGTGTCTTGATCAAGGACACTTCAATATCTAACAGTAGGAGCTGATAATCTAAACAACAAACCTGGGATTGGTGATAATCTGCTTTAAATTTTGAGCCATAGTCGCCCCAACTAAAGATTGTGTAAGACAATTCCCTGATGTTCTGAATGAGTGTGGGGCCCAAAGCCACACACAGACAGGAACACACTTACACTTTCCTACCACAAAACGCAGGAAAAATGACTGAAAGACAGGAATACCAGAGAGGACGGGTCACTGTGACAGATGCTGTTACATCTGGATCTAATGCAAATGCCAAAAAAATCTCAAGGTGAAATTCAAAAATGTACTGGTAACGTTAGTGTATAAGCATAAAATCACAAAGTGACAAAGGCGTGCTGGTCTGTTTGCATGACAGATTGTGTGTAGACAGTATCTTTGTTACTTAACACACTCAGGGATAAACTGCTAAAACATTTCAACAGGCACTGCAATTTTTTCCGACAAGCTGCCACAAACGCAGGCATTTTAAGCCACAAAAATCCCCCCAAAAAGTCTGCAAGTGATTGCAGATTGTGACAATTACAAATGCTTGTGTTACTGATTGTTACTGTCAGCGCTGAACCCGGGGCTGTTTTTTAATTATTTTGGAATAAACTCACAATCATCCTCACAAAGCAGAGGAAACCAGACCCAGATTTGGACAATTTGAATAATTGGTGTAAAAATGTTTTGTCAACATTTTTTTTCTTTTTTGTGGTTTAAAAATGAAAATCAATATAGTCTCTAAAGTTGATTTACTTTACTGCAACTCCCACTAATTATACGAAATGATTATTATGAGAACGCAGACGGTGTGTATCTGAATTTCGCCGAAGAGGAAATATTGTTACATGTGCAGAAAGTAAGTTGGTTGTATCGTGCACAGTTCGTGTCATCTACCTGTACTGTCAACCTGCACACAGACACAGAGAGAGAGGGAGAGAAATCCGGAGCATCACAATGAGTCCGATGAAAAGAGTTGAGTTGCTGGATGTTTCTGCATCACTTTGACACATTGACAGGTGGCGAGCGGAAACATTGCAAATCCCTTGTTCCTCCCTTCTCTCCGACTTGCTGTTGGCAGCTGTGGCAGCTGGATGCTTCTTTCTGTCAGTTACTGGGCACCAGTGCACTTCCGGGGACATTAGTCTTTTGTGGTCATCTGAAATTTAAAGTAATTTGAGTTTGCATTTTATATATGTGGCTGCGTGGTTTAATATCTTTCTCACGTTGAATTACTTCCTCCAACAGACATCACTGATGTCCAGCTGCACATATAGCCTCACATTTTTCATACTGTGGACCACATTTTGCCGTGGGCCGTTTCCTTCCAAGTAACTCAACTCTAACCTGCAGCCACGGCTAGAAGAGCTAGTTAACGCGTCTGCTACAGTACAGCAGCTCACACTGTGTCAGCTTACGTCTTACTGTGCACGTGCTGCAGGGTGCAACCCAAGCAGCGACGAATTCAGTCGACGCGCGCCGCACAGTATGCGAGTCCCTAACATGTTTCTGTGTGTCATTAACCCAGAGGAACAGATTGGCTCTGTAGATTACAGACGCTGCGGTTATGTAAGAGCACTACACTGACGGGCCGAGGACATGAGGCAGCTCTTTAGTCAAAAAATCACAATCTGTCTGACTGTTAAGTAGTAAGCAACGTTGCTTTAGGCTGAGCAGATGTCCCAGACTGACACAGCCTCTGGTAATTTCACACAGATTGCTGTCAGTGGAAGGAAATCCATGCAAATGCATTTTTCAAAATATGAAGATAAACCGGCGCTCAGAAGTCAGAGGATGTTATTTATAGGGTTGCCATGTGTCACAGTCAGGCGCAGAGCAGATTCATTTCTACTTTTTAAAAGAGCATTCTCTGTGGAACTGACAATTAAGTTTTCTTCCAACATATTGTACCGATTATTATTGTTGTGAATGTGATTCGTCCTAGTTCAGGGTAACTTGGACTTTACTATAACTTACCTGGTGTATATGTGCAACCTAATGAACATAATATAGAACATAATTTCTTCATCAGTGCTATGTAGTCTGAAATTTTAACAAATACAGAGACATATTTTACTCTATTTGATAGAATAAAAATGAAACTGACAAACCAATGACAAATACAAAAATAAAATGGTGTGACTGATGTTTTTAGTGATTATTTTAACATGGATCAGTGAACTGACTAAGTAGGAATCTATATTCAGTTCATTTATGGTTTATTATCTGGTCCAAAATCCAACAAATTCACCATGAAATTATGGCTAGGGCAGAAAATAATTTGACAATATTTTCCATACTTTGTCATATTTAAAAGCCATATTTTAATTATCAGTAAAATCAGCAAGCTGGAAAGTCTGAACAGCTGGAAAATATAAGCGATTACATAAACTGCTGATTTAATTACAGATATCAAATTGCAATCTGCAGTCGCTGGTCTCATGCCTGGTTATGTAAGCTGGTGTGTTAGCTGATGGCTTTTGGAGCTCGTTGGGGATGTTGTCACATCCCTACTACTGCAAGACAGGAAACAGTAATGGGGAACACGGCCTGGGCCACGCACTATAGCATGTACCCAATTACACCGCGCACATGTTGAACCGCCCGCCCGTCTGCTGCCAGTGTCTCGTAATTGTTCTCCCTGCCGTGTTTACATCTCTTTTTGTGTTTAAGCGCGAGTGAACAGAGATGGAACACGGCTCACGTCAGACGGCTGTTGATAGGCTGTGCGAAGGACAACATCACACGTCGCTTACATGTGGCGCCCCGTCTTAATGCTGGAGTGCGAGGAACATTGTTTGCGCGAGTGTCTCCGGGCTGTGCTGCAGACAGTGGGAAAACACTCGGCTCTCCCTCGCAATCTGCTTCTCCTCGCCTCAGGATTCTGTGCCCTTGTTATCTGTCATCCAGCTCTAATTGTGTCTGAAAATGGCCGCCTTACCAAAACACACTCGGCGGGGCATCTGTACTGTAGCGCAGCCACCAGCTGACTCCTGCAAACGCCGACCTCTGCACGGCGGTGGGTGGGGTGCAGTTTAAAAGGTCTGAGCCACTGGGCCAGTAAGCAGCAATTTGTCTCTCCCAGCCGGTTTGTGTTGTCTATACTGGCCTATAATACTCAGCTCAGGCTAGATTTGCTCAAAACAAACAATAACTGTCACTGTCGACCAACCTGTCAGTGTTGTTTTGATTCATTCATTATTTATTATGTCAGCAAACAGCGTTTAAAAAGTCCACCATAATTACCCAGGGCCTAAGGTAAAGCCTTCAAATTGTCGCTTTGTCAGATCAACAGTCCAAAACCTGAAAATATTAATTTGCTGCACAGTGTTTTAATGTTACCATACTTTATATCTGTGCAGGCATTTTCTGATGTGAAATGCGGGTATGTGCCAGTAGAAGGCTGCAAGGCTGCAAGGGCAACACACCCTGACAGTTTCTTGGACATTGTCCATCATCTGTTACGGCAGTTATTGAGTTAGTCAAACCCAATTCAGTCTCAGTTCTAAGGATGGATCAACTAAAGATGTATCAACAAAAAATGGCTGCTGTATTATGAATTAGGTGTATTATTATGAGAATAAAATGCAAAGCAAACATTTGTTTTGTCTGTAGCAACATACTGTCTTTAAAGGGTAACAGGTAATTTCTAAAACAAACTATATCCTCATACATACATAAAACCCACAAACAGTATTTGTTTGCCTCCAGCCTGGATTAGCTTGTTCGCTTGTGCTGCGGACTCATGTTGTTATGTATGTAAAATAATATAACTGCATGAGATGACACCTGCTCCTTGTTCATCTAAATCACCACAGCATTTTACAGCTGTCTCCCCTCAACACTTTCTGGACAACTGTGGTGATCTACAGCACAGCAAACAAACTGAGCTACCACAGGTTGCAGACTTCCAGACGTTTCTCATGTCTGGAGACATTTTACTGTTGATTTGAGTGTGTTTATATGGTGGAATGTTCTGGAGGAGCAACTCAGCCACATGCACGTTCATAGAAGTGAGGGAGGAAGAAGCAAAAAGGTTTAAGTTTAAGATCAGCTGAATTAAACAGAAAATATGACCCTGAAAGCTGCACAGTGTCTCCTACACCCTCCTCTGTGCGCTTTCCTGAAGAAAACATCTTTAATAGAGTAATTATGTAATATCCCTGTGTGTGTGTGTGTGTGTGTGTGTGTGTTCATTTCTTGCTTTATATTAGCATACACACTCTGCAGGATGTGTGATGGGTGCATCTTCCTTTTCCTTATTAACACTGAGGCTCATTAAAATCCACTTGCAGGCTGACAATGACAGAAGCCTTCTGCCAAAATAAACCCGAAAGACCCCGACAGGGACGGGAGCACAGGAGGAGGAAACACATGTGAAGCAATTAAGGCGACGGCGAAGATTTACGAAAGACTTTCAGCGGAACAGTCGGGTCAGACAGTTTCAGTGTTAATAAAGTTAAGGGATTGTGAAAAATTATAAGCGCAGCAGAAAGCAACATAATATCAGTGGACTTGCGATGATTAAAGCCGCTGGCTCATTTCAGCCCACACAGCCGGTACATTACTCACGGGATTCTCGGTTTTAAATTCTGTTTAGGTTAAAGAGTCGAAGAACTAATGGCAAAGCAGCTCCTCGGCACAGTTGGCTCTGCTATTAGCCTCAGTTTCTCCAACCTAGTGTGACCAATACATTTGTTACAGAGGGTAATTAAGACTTGATCATCTTGAAGATAAACACAGATAATATTCCAGCACAGATCTAGGAGCCATTCATCTTGCTTATCAACATGGCCCACATGCCAATTATGTCCGACTTCCTCGTGGAATGTTAATTAATGGGTGCAGGTCATGTCTGGAGGAGAATTCATTTGCTTTTTTTAGGGAGGAGGATTTGAAGTTTGCTGAAAATCAGTGCGCACTCGTTCTGACATTTTCCGAGGGGATGGAAGGTTATAAAAGAAGGGCTTTTAGAAAAAGAGAGAACTTCGTGGATGGGTAAAAACAGTGAGAACAATTATAAAGACTTAGCCAAAGAGAAGTTCAGACATTAAGCCAGAGGCACGTTGGAAATGTGAGGTGTAGGCCTCGGGCTGCCATTACTGTTTTATTAAATTAAGACTGAATCTTCTCCGGGGGAAAGCGATTGAGAGCTGCTGCACCTGAGGTTTGGTCATTAAAATAATTAAGAGTATTTGGAGTCACTGCGGAGAAGAACCTGGCACATGAAGGTTGAATGACTGCGTGGAAAATACTCACACGATGTCGCTTTGTCTTCAACAAACACCGTAGGAAGGAAAAACAGAGTAAAGAGGGACGTGTGGGAGCTGGAGGGTCTTTCTTCCTGCAGGGACGATGGAAGCGAAAAAGTGGGAAGCAGCAGGGGACAGAGGGGGTAGAGTGTGGTCTGTGGTGCGTCGTGTCAAAAGGCTAATGAAGGCCGGGCTGTGATGAGCGTGAGGAGGAGCTGTAATCAGAGCACGGCGGAGACGGCGCATAATTAGCTGAGTCTGCGAGATGAGACGAGCGTCGTGGAGACACCGAATGACCTGCGAGGGCCCGTAAAGTCTACGCACGCGCGTAAAGATGATGACGTGTCAGATCACGCTCGTGTGTGGCGCTGCGGTTGCCAGGGCTGGCGTGTTGTCCAAGTCCTGCACGTGTGTTTATCTCCTGCTGGGCCGTATGTTGTGTGTGTGTGTTTGTGTGTGTGTGTGTGTGTGTGTGTAGGCGACCTGCCCCTCTCTCTGCTAGTTACATCTGCTGTCTTTCTTTGCATTTGGGCCTTCAGAACGTGTTTGGGTCCTTTTTGTCCTCGCTCATTCTTCACCAGAATCAGACTACAAGACTTTTCTATTCCCACATTTTGGCAGTTGTGTTTGAAACTAAAACGGATGGATTTTATTAGATCTGATAAGTTTGATGTGCATTGTTACTAAAAATAAATAAAACGATTTCTCTTGTAAGACCCTATGACCACAGTATTAATTGTGTTCATAGAGTGAAATGATGAATACGTAAAGAAGCTCTGGGTCCTTGCTCAAAGACGATTGAACATGTGGACTTAAGAGGCTGAGGATCAAACCGCCGGCCCTCGGGTTGTCTGATCTGCGGTAACTCCTGATCCACTGCCACCCCTCACTTCATTGTTTTCTGGTTACAAAAGGATCTATTTTTGGTAGTAAGAAACAGACTTACAACATAAAGTCAGTGACATAATAAACGTGGAAGATTTTTAAGGGCAGAGCTGGAGACAGTGACACAGATTGGTCATGGCAGCACAGATGTCAGACAGGATTGTACTGTAAAAACATAAAGCTGCGTGCGTTGTCAGATTATGCTCTAAATACAGAATGAAATTATTCGAGAGACGAGCATAAACTCCACACTTTAATGGTGGATCCATGTCCAGACCGTCAGCTGAAAGCTTCCTGTGTACCGACCCACAGTCAAACACAAGGCAGCAAAGTCAGACTTCAGCAAGGTCAGAGTAGAACCACTGGTCTCTTGGGCATCTGGTAAGGAAACCTTCTGGGCGATTCCCTGTCGGGGTATTCTGGGACAGAGCCACAGCATGGAGGGATCACGTAGCCCATCTGGTCTGGAAACCCCTCAGGATCACCCACAAAGAGTCAGAGGATCATTGCAAGGAACGGCAGGAAATATGTAAAAAGTTACCGCTTTTCAAATCAGTCCCGACGACAGCACGGTGTTAATTCTCCCCTTCCACTTTGTTCACGTCTTTGATTTGAAACTGTGTCTTTGTGTCTTGAGGTACATCTCTCTGTCAGGTCACGCACACACACAAGACACACAAACGTGCCGACGGATGCCCTAGAAATGTCAGTCTGAGCCAGAGCTGGTTGCTGCAGAGTTACTGGAGAGAGGAGCTGCTGAAATCGGTGGACTCCCAAAGAGTTTAGCCTCTCTGACATGTTTGCCTCTCCTGCCTCGACACTCTGTGTTATTCTGACCCTTTGTGCACCCGCCACTAACCTGGTTTGATCCGTTTTAAGTCGCACTTCCTGTGTTTTCCAAGAAAGCCTTATTTTCAGATCACACTCTGAAAGAGAAATAGCTAGTATCAGTTAGAAATGTGACTTTTTTAAAAATCATTTAATGTTTGTGAAATCACGTGCCACAGTTAAATCCCGGATCCTCGGCTGCCTGTGCTCCTTCCAGTTCACTGACCTGGATGAAAGGTGTTGAATTGCACGATCCTTATCTAACTCTCCACTCAGGCAACAAATGAAGCGCTTGTGTCTCCGCTTCGTGCCTTATTTTGTTATTCCAGACACAAAGCCACTCGTCGCTGGATGTAATTGCCGAATGAATGGAAGCTCATTTAGTGGAGACAGACTAATGATGGTGCAAGATCCTGCTCCCCACCGAGGTGAAGTGTAGAAGATGAATAGTCATAAAACATGCACTCTCAGCAGGTGATAGACTTGGAGTGGCCTGTCGGGAACTGCTTGAGATGAGGAAGCGCGCCACAGAGCCTAACCTGATTTAAAAACTTAATGGCCGCCCAACAACGGCACCTCACTGCTGAGTGTAATTTCATAAAGCTCAAATTGGGTTTTACGCTGATGATTAATGTGCATAACAATGCCTCAGTGTGCATGGAGATTATAGATAACAAAGGTGGATTAAGTATTATTATGTATTCACTTCTTATTTAAATGTCACCACAGCGCCCGTGTCTCCCCTTCTATGGCATTTAACAAATCTGAAATTGAAATCAGGTTCATTTTGTTGCCCGACTTATTAATAAGTGAGAACATTGAGCTTTGATTTTGCACTCATGAAAACAGACTGAGCATGTTTCCAGTATGTCATGTGTTTCTCATTTGGTAAAGTACAGGAGTCGTTACTTCATTGCCGTTAATTCTTCATATTTTGCTCAAGTTCATCACTTCCTTTCTGCAAGTTCTGCAGTTTGCTTTAATTGTTGTTCAGTCATCACAGCAAAGACTGACCAGGGACACCAGACTTGCTGTCATGAAAACACACACGGTGCAGGTGTGTGCCGTTAATCTGCATTCAGCCTGTAGTGTGTGTGTGTGTGTGTGTGCGTGTCTGTGTGTGTGTGTGTGTGTGTGTCTGCGAGAGAGCGAGAAAAGTATTTGGTCAGCAGGAGCAAACAAGACTCTGCCAATACTGGTTGCATTCCGTTGCACTCTCCACTGAGTGCAGCATCTCTGTCCGGCACATCAAATAAAATATTCCGTAATAGCAAGAGCTGCTTTAATCAATACGTTTATATTAACATGGGAGAGAAACTACAGTTTGCACTGTCAGTTATATCACTCGTAGTTAAACCGCTCATAGAATTTCCTCAGCACTTCCTTTTACCTCAATGGAGATTCTCACCATATCAAAGATCATCTTTTGTTTTTGTGGCTCATGAGTTCATTACTTAATAATAACCTCACTGTGCGCTACCTGCTCACTGCCGAATGACAGATAAACTACGTTATTAAGTAGCTGGTAAGGACGGTGAAACATTTAGCCGATAAACGGCTGGACGTGCAAAAAAGGAATCTGTTTGGTACAGCAGCACAGGTGGCGTTTTGTTTGTGCTTCCTCCAAAAATCCAAATCCCCTAAAATCGTTTAGTCTAGCATCCGGCACCAAACGTTAAAATGACTGCGTCTATTGTAATAGCGATATTCCAAATTTCACGCTGAGTCCGAGCAAACAGCAACGTTTGTCTGCACCTGAGCTTGCAGCACAGACTGCGTGTGCAGCAGGCGACACCTAAACCTCTGTGACAGTTTCAGCACTATGCAAAGTTTTTGTCAAGAGGATGCCGAAAAGTGAGAAAGAAAAACGTACTAATGTTTCTTGCACGTATGATACGCCATAAAAAAATGAACTCTCTCTGACATACCCTTCGAGCATGAGGCCAAATTATAAATATAGTGCTACTGACCACTTCAGAATAATAAATGAAGTCATGCAATTGAATTTATCAGATCAGAGTCTTATGAATAATTTATAGACCTACGTTGAACCAGGTGTGTGCATACATGCATATGTGTGTGTGTGTGTAGAGCAGGTGTGTGTACGAGCCACTTTATGCTGATGCCTGCACCTGCATTTGTGTGTGTGTGTGTGTGTGTGTGTGTGTGTGTGTGTGTGTGTGTGAGAGCAGACGGGCTGGTAAACAGCGTGTGTTTGCAGGCAGACAGCAGCCAGGGAGCTGACCTATTCCTCAGGCTGGAGGCAGAGGCAGCTCAGTGTTTAATGTCACCACTGGGGAGGGACTGCAGAGGGGTGTGTGTGTGCGTGTGTGTGTGTGTGTGTGTGTGTGTGCGTGTGTGTGTGTGTGCGGGGGGGTTAAAGCAGGGGTTTTTTTGCTGTGTTTTAATCTAAAAACACGTCTTTGTTTCCCCTGCATTTGATGATGCTCAAAGTGGCTAAAAGGTGTCACGTAGCAGGTCTGCTCCTGTGTGAGGGTGAGTCCCGACCTGTTGACTTGTTTACTGTATAAGGTTTCAGCTCATTGATGCGTCATTCACCTTGACCCAAATGCTGCTCCTGCTTCTGAACAGATGCAGAGAGATCTTGAAATAGTAAAGCAGAGCGTGATACCGAGCGTGTCAACGTCTGCTACGATACACGCCGAGAGGTTGGAGAGACAGGCAGGTGAAGCTTGGCATCATCCATGACTCATGCTCAGTTACTTGCTCAAATAACATGTTAATTAAATTTGAAATGCCACCAACTTGCTTTATCCAACAAATCCTCCTTTTTTTGACCAAACAAACTCCTGGAGCTTTCGACCATGTAACACAAACTCGTCTGCATTCTGCATGTTCGGCGTCTCCATTAGTCGGAGGCTTTTAGGCTCCTAATCCCTGTAGACTGAGTGTTTCACTGTTAATTTTGGAAACAGCAGTTGACCAAACAATCTGTGCTAACTTGTTGTTTTGGAGCTGAAGCCGTGTTATCTGCTCCGTTCGCTGTCACTTCCTGTTCCTCTGTTACAGCATCACGTTACTGCTGCCGTTGGTCCTGGGAGACGACAGTCATTCTTTGTACAAACACAAAAAACCCCGTGTTTGTACGTGACTTTCAGACGTGAACACACGACTGACGCTGTAAGTTTTCCCGGTGTGAACGACAGTGGCAGAGAAATCTACGGAGGAGTCAGTTTTTTTCCACGAGGCTTCTGAGGTGAGAAGCCACGCTGAGGTCGCCTCTCGCTAACAAAGCCATCGCAGTTTGTGCTGCCCCACTGGAGATGCCACCTCGCAGGTCTGTCCTGCCGTCCTTGTGCTCCTTCCTCTCCCTCCTGATGTCACTCGCTGCTTCATCAAGCACCTCAAGATTACGAAAAGCTCTGTTAAGAAAAAGTAACGCGGGTGTGTGTATCTGTACTAGTGTTTGCACGTGTGTGTCCTTATTTTACTCGGAGATGTTCAGGATCTTAGTGGAAGGGGGGGTGTCGCTCGACTCCAAACTGTCACCCCAGACAACTACCACAGTCGGTGTCCTACTTTATAGTCTCAGGTAAAGCACAGTGACACATCCCCCAGACACAGTCACTGACTTGCACCAGTCAGGACAAGGGAATAACAGGAAATGGCCACATTTGCATGACCTGCACGATTAAAGTTGGACACAGTTTGGCACCTACACTGCCACAGAATGTGAACACACAGGCAAAGCTACAACACACACTGCTTTTTATTTCTCATTTGAATGCTAATTGTCTTAAAGTGGCTGGTAGGGAAGTAGAAAATCCGAATTTGAGTGAAAGACGATAAAGCATCGGATAAAGCGTTTTTCTTCACCTATTTTGGGATCACCTCGTATCCACTAATACTTCATTAATGTCTCACTCATCCGCCCTTTCCAAGCTCGTCCCTCCTTGACAGCTTCGCTCATGTCTTGGTGCGAATATGTCGATGCAGGCCTGACTACGTGGCCCCCCGTAGTGATCCTTTTTCCAGCAGCAGTGACAGGAGAGGGCAGCCCCTTCCTAGCAATCAGTGCCGTGACTCATCGCACACCAAAAGAGGAGGAGGAGGAGGAGGATAAACAGGAGGCGAAAAAACTCCAGCTTGATTTGTAACTTTATGATAATTAAACACACAGAGCAGTCGCTCCACGAGCTCTCACACACACACACACACACACACACACACACAGCGTGAACCTTACGCCTGTCAGGAGTGGGAGGACACCAGTGGGACACCTTACACCATACTTTTACTTTAACCCCATGCTTTCTATCTCTCTCCTGTCTCCGTCTTTTTGTTCCTTCTTTGCTCTCGTTCCCTTCATCCTGTTTTGTGTCTCTCTCTCTCTCTCTCTCTTTTCATTCTACCTTCCTTTTCCGCTCTCTGTTTTCGGTGGCCTTATTAAGTTGTCACTGATCCCTCCTGCCGTGGCCAAACCCGTTGGATCATTAGTCAGCCCTGTCTGAGCCGTTCAGCCTGACAAGAATAGATCAGCCCAAAGCACTGGCCGTCTAATATTCCCTGAACATCTTGACCACAGTCTCGTCGGCGCGGACGCCGTTGCCGCAGCCTCATCAAATGATCGATCCTTCACTCGTGACATATTAAAATGTGAGGTTTAAAACAAACATGCATTCCGATCAGACATCGGCTGTATGATTTAGGGTTCGTGTCATGAAGGTTTGTGTTCTTTGCGGGTATCGGATTTTGGTATTTAAATGGAAAATGGAAAAACTAAGTTTTGTAAATAAGCCACATGACTACAAAGTGAATCTCCATAGGACCAGTTTCACGCAGAACTCTGCGGAACGCATAAAAACACTGTACATTCTCCCTTTTGATTTCACCAGAGCACCACCACTAATTAATGCAGCGCACATTTCACCACATACAGTATTCGTTGTTCTGCCGATAATAAATCCAACTTATTTGTCCAGGACCATGTTATTTCCATCTTGGTTGGCCAGTAGTCATGTACATGTGTGATATGTAGTTTCATATTACTTATGAGGACTTTTAGAATACAACCAAAAGTAAAGACAAAATTGAAAGAGAAATTTTCCACTCATTTTAATTGCAGACTTCCAGGTATGTAAAGATTAAGTCAGATTACTTTTTATTTATTTTTCCATAATTTATTATCAAGGCAAAAAAAATTGTATTGCCTATTTCTAATTGTATTTTGGGAAGTGGCTTACAATAAAATTTGAGAAATAACAATTATAACTCATTATAATTCTGTAATGTTATGTTATCAATTGCCACTGAAGGCCCATTAATCTGATCTTAATGATCACGTAATTTGCATTTGTTGTGGAAGCAGAAATTAGAGCTAAACAAGAAAAAATAAAATACACATAAAAAGTAAATAGAATTGAGAAAAGGACAATCCAAGGAAATATTATGTTTTTATTATTATTTTATATGAATAACCTTCACAAATGGTGATTAATATGAAGCTTAGTAATGGTTGTCGCTGGTTACAGTAACACATACAGCAGATGCACGAGGATTCAAATTAAAATGAAGCGTTAGTAGCGACACGTTGAGTCATTACACATTTACGTCTAGTAAATCTCAGCTCTCTCATCTCACGCATCTTATGTCATCAGTGAGATGCCCCTCTGTTTAATCATGAGACTATAGTACGTATTTATAAGCCATACGAGGATGTTCCCATATCCCGAGCCTCTTGTGGATTAGCAGCCCACTGACAAGCCAGCTGTTCATATTTTGGTTTCATCC
The DNA here is from genome assembly GCA_033026295.1 of Channa striata. Classification (NCBI taxonomy): domain Eukaryota; kingdom Metazoa; phylum Chordata; class Actinopteri; order Anabantiformes; family Channidae; genus Channa; species Channa striata. Next base: position 16,961,505 of record CM065180.1, on the reverse strand, counting down.
TGATGCTGCACAGATCTTACAGTACAGAAGGCATGAATTTCTAAAGTGGGAGTCGCTCGGGCCGGTGCCAGGAGGAAAGCTGTATATCCAGCGCTTGTGCTGAAGAAAGACAAAGAGACGGAGAGCAGCTGGCTTGTTTATGTAATTGCAGACATGTGAATGGTAACGGACGCACATTTGCACCCCCACAAACACACGCGCGAATCGAGTGGCACAGCGTTAATCGTCTGCTGTTTGGACGCCGGACAGGAACATCAGGGGCCAAAGTGATGTCTCTGTCAGCTACAGGACGTCTGATATAATCCAGGACAGACACGCCCACGCAGCTGAATGTCAGAGAGTTTACGACACCACACGCGGAGGGAGACGGAGGGACCGAGGACGCCAGAGCATCTGTTCACATGACACACACACACACACCTTGGCTGAGTAAAACAGAAACTCGGATTCTCCTCACGTTATGTGAAAGGAAATGTAATAATTCTACAGCCATTTTTAAAATGTTTTTAATATTGGGGCAGATTGCACTGCAACTAGTGGACAATCTGCCACTCTACATGAATACGCTTTATCTCCTTCTCAGAATAATGTTATCACACCACACAAAACTGTGGTTGGGGAATTGAACATGTTCTTTTATTGTGATTAATACGAAGGTTTAAGGCATTAAAGAAAGGGCGGGAAGAACGAACACAGGCCACATTGTGCAGAATAAAAAGACCTGCTCTGACCGGCGGGTTCGTCTCAGTAGCTGGTTCATTGTGAGGGTGAAGTGGGGGGTCGAAAATGCTGATTTATCCATGGAAGGGGTCTGTACCAGGCCCGTGGAAAAGCAGTTTTTGGGGGGGAAGCCAATGCCGGACATAAATGGCAGTTGGCGATTCATATTCTTGCCTTTGGCTGTGAAAGCCTCTGTATTTGTAGGACGTACGTGGTAATCATGACCATTGTTCGCTCATAAGGCCTAATGGAGCTGTGAACTCCATCACACCTCAGTCTGACAGACCTGATGATTGAGCTCGGCTCCCTCAGAAATAACATCGCCTCAGCGGTACAGTGTAAATGAACTCCGAGTCCTTCACCAGTCCACGTTCAGTCCCTCGCATAAAGTTTGGTGAGCCTCCGTGGACGAAGGACATGGAAACTGTATTCTCTGAAAAAATAAAGGAGCCAAAACATTAAACCACCTCGTTATAATACTCCACTACCCACTTTAACTTCACTAATAAACAGACAGTACAATTATCACCCTTATGACAGTTTCAACTTTAAAACTATTCAATTTGAACCTTGTAAAAGTAAAATTCATAGCCGAGCTGCTGTATTGGATTGCAGTTATGTCGTAGCGGCAATAAAATGGCCAGTGAGTGTATGTTTCCGCTCATCTGTCATCTGCAGATCACCCGAGTTGGATAACGTCCAAATTAATGCGTGATTAATTAGTTAATATATTTTTTAATGATTTACAGCCCTGCTGCCGTTTTAAACGCAGTAAGTATATATCTGCTGCTGCAGTAAACGCACAAATGCAATGATTCTGTAGATCCTCCACACACATTATCGTCACAGATGGCTGCTGGGAATAACAAAGGGTGTAATTACAGGGCTGGAGCTTTCGGCTTCTCCTCTGCGCTTTACAGGCTGCGTGTGCTTCCTGCGGTTTCCTGGGGTTTCGTTTGCCTGTCGGTTTCACGCCACCATGCACGCATGTGAACCTGCACTCCTGGCGTTCATCAACATCGAAGGAGATGATTAGGATCTAATCCTGCAGGTGCCGATTGTAATTTGGAAGGATGTGTATAATATCTGGAGCTCGGGCTCATATCACTGTCCAGTTAATCATAGTGTTTATGACAAGTGGAAGCTAGTGTGCAAACAGAAAATGAATCACAACACGGGAAAACGCAGTAGTAACGGTTTAAAATAGGCCTTCGCTGGAGAAGTGATGATTGCGTTTTATAATTCTTCCATATGAACATGTTACAGTTATACTGTGTTCATGTCTATATATTTAAGGGGGAGCTTTAAGTAATCGGAGCGTCTGATTTGATTGGATGTCCTTTTTACTATGGTGTTTATAGTGTTGCCTCCTTTTCTAGTGATTATATTGTGTTCTGGTTAAATATAGTTTCCGTGCATGTGCGTGTGTGTGTGTGTGAGAGAGAGAGAGAACGGTCACATGGGGCCTGTCCTCCTTGGTTCTCGCGGCGATGTCGCAGTGATTAACGTGCAGGTATGTTAACAGCCATTTGTCCGGTTTCTCCTGCAAGTCTAAGCTGTGATAAACACGGCGGAGGTAAAAACGGGGGACTTGCTTGCAAAGCACTGTGGGATGCCAGGTGATAGATGACCTGAAAAGTTTTTGGAGCTTTTCCCTTGTTTTTCGGAAACTTTCCTGACAGCAGGATAATAGTTGGCACGCGTCCTCTAAAGCTGCCCTGTGAAAATCACATTTTCTACACGTACAGCAGAAACCAAATGTGTAATTGTTCATGTTGAACTGAGACGCAGTGTGTCGGCCAACGAATGGAAAAATGAGAACGAACACTTTATAGCAATTCTTAGCCAGCAATTCTTCTCCGCTCGTCTCCTTCTACCCTCGTTATTATTAGCTCTACCTACTCACCAAACATCTTGTTTTTCTATCTGGCCTGCATATGTTTTTTTATTTGTCCATTCCTACGTAAATGTGAAGGGTTTTTTTTTTCTAATTGGCCACGTTTGTTGTTGGTGATAAGAGAGAAAAAGCATGAGAGACTCTTTAATGAGACTTAGTGGTAATTTGGATGGTTTTGTCCTTATTTACTGGAGAAGTTTGACCACGGAGGGATTTGATGCACTTTGAGCAGCACCACTGGTCCAGATTAAGGGGGTCCCAGCTCAAAAATTGGTGGTCAGGCTCAGGAAGGACGGATGTGACACTGTTAGTTTCTTTCAGCCATGACCATGATTGTTGAGTGTTTATCATTGGGGCTGCGATGATGAAGCTTAAAACCTTTTTAAACGTAATTTTAATGCTGACGATGATTATCCCTTAACTTAACTGTCTTGGTTTTATTCTTAAACCAAAACTTAACACCATCACTAGATCCGATCTTTTTCGTAGTGCACGTTGAATAAAAATGACATTCCTTCAGTTTTGGTGGTTTACCGTCACTGTAGATGTTTTCAGATAAACTTTGGATTGAGTGTAAGTTAAAAATCCATTTCATTTCACTAGACAAACCACTAAAAGAAACATTAGGTTATGTGAAAAAAGCATTGCCATAAATCTGCAACAGGGCAGTTTTTCTAACCTTGAGAGAAGCTGACATTTTCTAGATGGATGATTTTTGTACAAGGTTGCTGCAGATTAAATGTACGGCTTTTTAAAATCGTTCTAATATCACATTAGAATAAAACTTAATAATGTATGTTTTTCATGGCCACATCGGTCAAAGCTTCACGGACATAAAATAAGGCAATTATACCTGCAAACATTTATTAGACATGAATTTATTGACATTTCTATTACATTTTTATCATGTTTATATTACAATGGTTCCCATAGACTTTTTAGACTTCTCTCAAACATAGAGAAACATATTGGAACATAATGCAGGTTTAACATCTTGTCCAACAAACAAAAATAGTATAAGCCCACATTAAACTTATAAATATAAGTTTAATATGGGCTTATATTATAACAGTCCTACAAGAGGTCACACTTTTAATGCACTATCACACTATTGCTGGTGTTTTCACACCGAATGCAGCCATTCGTGTTGGCCGGGCATCGACACGGCGAAGACTCTGAGTGGGATTCTCCACCGCCTCTCCACAAAGTCAACCATCCTCTGAACAGCACGGCCGCTCTCTCTCTCACAACGGTTTAGCTCAATTACCACTGAGCAACGATGGAGCCATCGCCACCGGTGTCCCCTAATGGAGCCTGACAACAGCAGCCGCGAGACCTCCCGTCAGATGGCGGAGCACCCAGGAAGCGCCGGTACTCTCCCAGGTTGAAAGCACCGCTCGGCCTCGGCGCGAGCACGGCAACAAAGGCCTCGCTGCGGCGCGTGTCGGAGAAAGGCCCACACACTCTCGCTCACGCGTGCATATAAAAGCGGGGCTCGTGTCCTAGTCGGTCTAATTAAATGCTGCGTTTGATGATGAAAGTTGGGTCGTGATGAAAGGGTGTGTGCTGCTCAGAGGTGCAGCGTGAATGCATAGGAACACTGGATCTTTCCTCTGCTGTTAATTAGAGCGCGACAGGGAAGGATTAAGGAGCCGACACCTGCGTCTGCTCACTTTGAATTCACTATTATGCTTTTAACTCTGCTGCACGTTAATTTTACTGCGGCGGCTTCTACCTATTTTTCAGATAAAGACCTTATATTAAACACAATAGATTACATAACGCTGGTTTTCTGATGTCTCATCCGAGTAACTGCTCAAGGTCGAAACTGGAGACATTGTTGTTCCACAAAGAAGCAAAGACTAGAGAGGAGTTCAACATTTTCAAAATTAGTGTAGCAGAACTTACATTTCTTCTTCTTTTTCCTTGATCATTTCATGTCTCATCAAATTTGTCTGCCAATTCTTCTTCTTACATTTCTTTGTTAGAAACATGTTCAAAAATCTTACTTTGTTGTGACTTTCACAATACATGTTGACATCCCTAACAACACACACACACACACACACCATGACCACCATCGCTTTTTTTACAGATGGAAGTTTTTCAAACTAAATTATATAGCAAATAAATAAAAAGTACAAGGGGCTTGATATTACATAGGAATCCTAAAGCTGTAGAACATCTCACATGTATTCTACTCAAATCCCTTGTGTGTTTTGAAAGAATTCAAGTGACACTTTGAAAGAATTTGAGGGAAAAAATAGTCTAACTGAAATCACAAAACACAATAAAACGCCATCCAAAATACACAGGAATATTGCCGAAAACACAGAGTCTCTTTTATTTGTTTGTTTGTTGTTGTTTTGAATTATTCACGAAAAATCCATATTTCGTGTCTCTGTGTTAAAACAAACACGTACTTTAGTATAACAGTGTTTTGACCCTGTACCTGTTTGTGGTGTGGGAAACCATTTCACTTTTAAATGTCTGATATAATTTAAAAAAATTTATGGAAACGGTGACGCTGCTGTGCCGTGTTTAATAGCACGCTGTTGCATCCGGCTGCTGAGTGACAGTTCTGGATTCCTCATGCCATTGATTCTCAAATGTTCAACTTGTAGTTTTCTTATAGTATTATAATGATAATATACTGTACTTTTACAGTATATAAGTTAGGAATACTGCTGGAAATTCGGAATTTCCCGTTTGGATGAATAAAGTAGGTGGTAATACATGTAATACATCTTACCCAATCAACTACACGCGTCATGATAAAAATCACCCTTAATGCAGGAATTATTTGAAGATAGTTGACGTTGCTCTCTGTGCCTTTTCTTACTAATGAGCTCATTCGTAGCCTGCGTGTGCCTGCGTGTGGAGGAGGCGGAATGTAGTATTTGCATGTATACGAGTGGCGTGTTTGACATCCTAACGCCTTTTTATGTTTAATTCACTAAAAAAGACTCGAAAGCCGTGGAATCAGAGGAGGCGCACCACAAATGACAGATATACAAGACGTGCATTTACTGCCACAGACAGAACAGACATACGCACTGTCACTTCCTGCGACATCAGTGCACTCGAACACAGCGCAGCCTCGCAGTCATGCGTGAAACCGTCTCAAGCCCAAAGCTTTGCTCTTTAAACATCAGTGTTTAAAGTTTGCTGTCGGTTTATCCGCTTGATTTACGGCCCATAAATCCGTCTCGTATATAATGAGGCTACGTCGGGGTTTTCTGCAGGCGACGGCCCATTAAACACTGAGAGGCAGCTGCAGGTGGAGAGAGAGGGAGAGAGAGAGAGACATGTCATACTGCTAATTAAATCACTGATGGATAGTTAGTACAGGTGCCAGTTTTTTCCCGTTACAGCCCACGTGCGAAAATGCAGAGGAACCTAAAGACGACAAACGCCGTGTGAGAAGTCACAGGCGAGACAGAGGAAGAATGACTTAGACCACGAGCAGGTCATGGAACTGTTTTGAAACGACGACTGGGCTCCGGCTTTCTTCAGATTTTAACAAGCTTTTTCTGTTTCCTGCCTCCGTGGCCTCACTCCTCAAATCCATTGTGTCTGCCAGTGCTGTCTGCTGTTGATGTATCTCATGTCGCTTCTTTCCAGCCTCTGTCCTTTGTCTTCTTTTCTTTCCACTGAGTCACAACTTTGTTATTGTTTTTATTAGTGTCGGAAGACAGATTAGTTTCTACAAGTGATATGAATTATTGCGTTTTCCTGCTGGAGCAAACATGACATTCACTTGTGCTTATTGAACTTATTAATTTATTTATTTTATTACTGACTGACTTGTTTATGTCACCATTTTAAAGCCTGAGGATCTCATGATCAAATCTAGGATTTTTAAATGTAGCAATTAGACATGAAGCAATAAATCAGCTTAGGTATAAATCAGCTCAGTGAACCTCATTAATCATAAATGAGCTTTGCATGTGTTTTGAATGTGTTTTTAAAACAACTTATATATCAATAAAACAAGCTGCAACAGTTGGTCAACTACTAATTTGTAAATAGTCTACCGGTAGTTGTTTTGTTGCCAACATTTCCAATATTCGATAAAAACGTTTCAGATTATAAAGATGTGACACATTTCTTTGTCCCACAGGATAATAAAACAGACATAAAGTAGCCTTTATGCTCACTATTTTGCAACATATTATTGACAAAATGATTAATTGATTGATTGGTAATGAAAATGAATCACATTTCTCAACCTTTCTGAACAACATTGGAAATTTGGCTGCTAAACAGAAACATTTTAGGATTTTCAGCAATAATTACAGGGATAAAATAAATCACAATAAAGCCACAATGCAACATTAGCCAGTGGATGTGAAGGTATGGGCAGCAGTCAAACATTTTTTATCTGTAAGAATCCTATTAAAACTGTATTATGAACACATTAAGGAATATTTACATGGAGATTTCACTTCACCAGCCTGCGGCTTTGACAGGTGAAGCTTCTCCATCTGTGTCTTTTTGTAATTCTCCGAGTTTGTCTCCACGTTGTGGACACACGCCCGTTCGGAGAGGCCCACAGTGGCTGTCTGGCTGACTGTGCAAAGTGTCAACTCTTGGCCTGGAGATTTGGTGTTACTTTGATGCCACCCGCCCACACAGCTTCCCACACACACACACACACACACACACACACCCTCTCTGCTGAGCCTTGTCACTGACATCCATCTCCTGGTCTGTCCATGTGTCTCTGTTGGTGTTCAGATCTGTTGTTGTCCACTGTGCTTTTCTGTTTTTTTTCCTTTTCAGTCCTGACTGTCACCTCTACAGATTGCCTTTTTGTTTTTCACCGCCTCTCTACTTTCTTACTGATAATCACCTTACTCATCTCTCTAAAAACGCTGTGTAAACCTCGTCGCTCACACACACACACGCACACACACACACACACATGCCGGCACACTTTTTAAAGCAGTCACTGAAAGGAAAAGCGGAGTGCGTGGCCTTCACCGCTGCAGGTCAGACTGCAGACGAGCTTGTTCACAGAAATCTGTGGGCAGTACGTTTGGACTAGCTTGTCAACTCTAGTTGTTTTAGGTTCACTCTCACAGAAGAGCGTCACCGAGGATCCTAACAGCTAAAAACGTCCCTGCGTGCTCTTTCGTTTCTCAGCCGTGGAGCTGCAGCCTTAATGACGGGGAACACGGCATCATTTGTTGAGCTGTGAGATTTGAGATAGTCTGCTTCGTTCTTTGTAGTTGTATTTTTTTTTTCCGTAAATACCTGCAGAAGCATGTTCGCAGGTAATTTCATTAAGCTGCAGGGATTTGTTTTGCTTCTCCTCTTTCTGCTTTGCCACGCTGACAAGCGAACGACTGTACAAAGCAAATATAGTTTGTCCCGCTTATCCCCCAAAACACACTCACAGTGTGATTCGTCCGTGGCCGATAAATTTAACTCTAGTTTGTTGATGTTGTTGAAAGATTAAATTCCTCACAGTGACGCCATGGGACCACTTTGCTATTATCCAGTGTGTGTTCGTGTAATGCATAAATAGCACCACTGACTGCTCCATAGAGCAACAACAACGCGCAGAAAAATCTCTGGTGGGTCTTCGCCGCGTCACGTAACCAATTCAATCATCCGATCTGTTTGTTTCTTCTGAATTGTTGAGGTCGGGGCTCGTTAGGAAAGCTTGGTCCTCGTCCTCTGTGTAATAGACCTATGACTATGCTGAGCGTGGCAGGTTACTCTCTGCTGAACCTCTTTTCTTCAGTTCTTCAGCCTCTGTTAGATTAGATGACTTTTATTTTTGTCACCATATTCTATTTTAAAAAGCTTCTGTTTCAGGTGTCTGACAACTAATCTATGGGATTAAACAAACTTTAAACACCCTCCACTGATTTGACTCCCTACATGTAATAAATTGTGTTCACGTCTGGTTTATAAAGTCAAGGTACCAACAGTAGCATCGTGTGAACCAAAGGTGTCGGCAAAGCACAAAGAAGCAGAGTAATGCATCAATAAAGTCCACGAATAAAAAAGGCTTTAAGCTTGTGAACATTAATGGCAACAATACACAGTTTTAAACCTTCCAAGAATCGGCTCGGAAAATGTGGAACGCTCCGCGTGTTTGTTTGACCTTAAGGATGGACAGTGTTTTCTTGAGAAACTCTGAATGCAAACATAACTCTGTTTGTTTATAGGACATTTCCACGGGGCTGCTTTATTGTTGGGAAGATGTGCGTGATGATCCCATATTAAAGCAGCATTTTACTGCACCCTGTAGGCAAACTGTATTTCCTCTTGCCTTTTCTAGCAGCTCTGGAGAGACGTTGTGTGCCTCTTAGGGACACCTCGGTACACCGGATGCATCTCATCATAATCAAAGGAAACAAGGATTTTTTTTCTGCCTGTATTATATCATAAGGGGAAATTACACTTCCTGTATCTAGCAATCTGCCCAGTTTGTAAGTGGCAGATGTGACGGTAGCTTCAAACGGACGTGAATCCCATCAACCTCTCCTTCATTTTTCACGCTGATAAATTTCAAGTAGTAATTAAATATTGTTGCCCCCATGGCGACATGCCTGTCAATCCCTGACTATAATTAGCAACATCAGCATTTGACTCATTGTCACTCTGCTCCCATCACTGATTTCTTCCTTCTCCTTCCGCTTGATGTAGTCCTCGTTACGCTCGGAGGAGTGCAGCGGGAGCATCATCGGGCTTTGCTGAGAGCTAACTCCCCTCCTGCTTTCGCCTCGGCAGCTCTGCCTGTTTGTGCTGATGGTTTGTCCACTGGCATCTTTGCCCAGCTCTGCATGGAGCCCGGCATTAAAGGGGCTCAGGTGATGATAGATAAGGGCTCAAATAAACATTTTTAAAGCTGGTTGTGTTACGCTCAACTTGTTCGATCATTGCGTTTAATGTATTTTGACTTTAGTTATTCATTCTTCTTCAAAAGTATATATTAAAAAAGCACTATTAGAATAAAAAGCTCCCCTGAAACAAACGTAAAGGGAAAAGCTGGGCGGCGTCTTTGTGTGCACGCAGACTTTGGATGTGCATTTACAGTAACCGAACTAGACAAGCTTTCTCTCGTCTTCTCGCAGTTCCCAGGCATTTCACCCATGTTTGCATTACTGGATGCTTTTACTAGGCTCAGGGGTCCAAATAGTTTTGGAAAGTTTATTTTACAATCAGAGGCCTCAGTGATTCTTGATAAACTTTTGAAATCATAATAAAACGTTTCAAAACACCATCACGACAGCTTCACAACATCAGGCCTCTGACTCTGCTGGAAGAAATCTACCACTGTGTGTTCGCTTGACCAAACATTTGAATGTGACAGCGTGGGCCACAGCGAAAGCTGCCAAGTGTTCTGCCTCCTCAAGTGTGTGCGGATTTATTATTATGCATATTATTATGTTTAATACATAATCAAAGCCAAGAAAGAAACAGGCGGGTCCACTAAATACACATAAATTCATATTCACAATGCCCGAAATATCTGTGTTTAGGGGGAATATTGTTCAACCGTCAGCAAGACACAAAACGCATGTATGAAGATTCACCTCTGTTTACGTGTAATAGACAAGCGTGACCAGATTATCTGTTTATTTACCACTGGACTGTTTTGCATGAGAAATTAAGTTTTTCCTATGTTGTCATGTTGGACATTTGGAGAATTTACTTTGTTGTGATGTGGTTTTTGTATCTCATAATCTTAAAATGCTTTGGGAGCAAGCAGAGTAAAAAATATTTGGGGTCAGAAGAGGAGAGAGACAAAGAAGAATGTGTGTGTGTGTGTGAGTCATTTTTCAGTTTCGGTTGAAGTGTGCATCTGTGCCTTTCTGCATGTTTGCACCAGCACTAGGCTCTGAAATTGCCTAAAGTGTGGAATAAAAGCATGCGGACTGGCACACACTCACATGCATGAGCCCAGGGCGCTGGACAGATTATTTCTTCACACTCGGTGCTGCCTCTTCCTGCTACAGGCTGCACTGAGTCAACTGCTCAGGAAGACATTGGCAACAAAGGCGTATGTAGTGTTGTGGCACAGGGTGAAAAGAGAGAACGAGTGAAAAAAGATGAGAGAGAGGGAACAGAAAGCCGGCCATGAAAGCAAGAGCAGCCAGGCCTCGCTGTCCGGAGACGGAGCAGGGGACGGGATGAGGAAGACGACCGATAAAGTCAAAGAAGAAGAAAGAAATGGAGAGCTGGAGGATGTTCTCTGTTGCTGCCTGAGTCCCCGGTGTCAGCGAGGCTCTTTTAAACAGTAAGAGGACAAAAATGGATTGTAGAAGGACGGAACTCGGGACACAGACAGCAGGACCACTCTGCCATCTGTTTTTTTTCTCTTAACAGTAGCTTCTAGTAAAAGCCAGAGGAAACGAGCAGAAATAGCCAAGTGCACTAAAAAAAAGCTAATTAGACTTTTCCAGGACCCTCACGCCACTGAGCCAATCCCCTGCCAGATCACACTCACGCCAACCGGCGGCACCCAGGTTTTCCCTCCGTGTCTCTCCGTTCACATCGTCTTCTCACTGTCCTTCTTCTGTCATCGCGTTTTTGCTTCATTTAGCATGTTGGTGTTTGTGGAAATTGGCCCCTTTTGAACAATGTGGGCCCACTTACTCGGTCAGTGGCCTGTGTAATTACACATGCTCCCATTCTGACACGTTGCCGTGGGGACGCGGCAACCATCAAGACACTGAATGAAAAATGGACAACTCCGTCCTTTAGTATCTAAACAGCTTCACATTGGATTTAAAATTAACCAAGATGTGCTTAACATGCAGACTGTGATTAAAAATATTGGAATCATTTATGAACTACAGTCACTTATAATCCTAAACTAATAAGTATTCAGACAGTTGGCTGCTCATCTGGTCCGTGGCCCGGCGTGGGCTATTTCCACTTTATTTACAAGTAAACAGATCAAAGTTTTAAAGTTAATTTTAGGTGCTGCATTTGTTCTTGCAGCCTGTTTTTCTTTCAAAATGACGTCCAAAGAGCCGGCCATCAGGCAAAAAACTAAACTAATCTAATCTAAAATCTATCTGCCAACAATGGGTTTGGCCAAACCAACTATTTGGTGCATTCTTTAAAAGAAAGAACACACTGGTAAACTTAGGGACATCAAAAGTCTGAGAGACCATGGAAAACAACTGTGATGGATGAGAGAATTCTTTGTCTGGTGAAGAAAAAAACTATTTACAACAGTTGTCAAGATTGTGAGCACATCTGTGTCAATGTGAACAATCAGCAGACGGCTTGAAAAGATGTAAATACAAAGGGTTTACAGGTACGTCGTTGGCAACGCTCCACACACAGATTAGAGTTTGGCAAAAAAAAGCCTGTGGAACAAAATCACCCAGAAAGATGTGACCAAAGAAATGGGAAGAAAAGCATTGTTGAGGTAATGTCATAGTGTGGGCACGTCTCCTTCAACGTGTGCTGGTAACAGGAGGAGTCGAGCAGGTGACGCTGTGAATACAACAAAAAAATACAGGTGTATTCATGGAAATCATCTAATATTTCATATATTGATATTTTATTTAATCAATCTTTTAATGAATTTAATAAAGCTAATACTCTACACTTTAAGCACTTTAATCCACTGTGGTGGCGTACAGAGCCAAAATGTTGAAAAGTACTTATGGCCCTAAATGTACGAATCCAACAAGTGAAACTTGGCCGTGTAGGAAAACAATAACTGATCCCACTGCAAATTCTCCAACCATATGTGCAGAGAATATTGCAATACTGTTTTTTAATAATATCACCCAGTTCCTATTGTCCTGCCCGTTTTCTTGGAAACGTATCAGAGCATCAATCCCCAAATCCTAATTGGCTTGATTTTTACTAATCCTCATTTCCAGATGTTCTGGACAAGATAAACAGTTGCTCAGTGACGCCGCTCCCGGCGCCACGGTGTGTATTTGTGCCTTACGCATTCCCACGCACTGATAACAGCCTGACGTTTCCAGTCTTTCTTTCTTTCGTTTGTCCTTCCTATCAGTCCCGTCTGATTCTGATGATGCGATGAATAGGATGTAGAGTAGCAGAATTGTGGTTTACGAATCATGCATCTAAAACTCAACTATACATATTCATCACGGTGAAGTGTTGTTCAGGTTCCTAATGAGGCAGGGAAATTAATCTGTTTGCTTGGTCTTTGCAGTCATTTATTACATTAATCAGACTGCAGCAGAATTGTTGGCATCATGACGTCCTCTGCATGCTGCGCGTTTGATGGCGGAGAGGATTAGAACAAGGACCGAAACCCAATTCACGCTCAACATCGTAAAAACAGACTAAGGGAGCTAAAACATTGGACCTAAGGAATGAGATCTGCAAACGTGCAGCTCGGCTCTAATACCTCCTGTGCGAATCACATCGTCACCTTTCCTGCCAACAGCGGAGTGAAAGAGTGTTTCCTCATCGACAATAAATCACTTAATCATAAGTTAAAAACCTGAATTCTCACAGGTGGCCAGTCCAACTTTAATACCTTTTCTTTTTTTAACTTTTTCAAGAGTTTCATGATATTTTACGATTGTTTCTGTTTCGTTTTGTCGTCCAGGACCCCAGAAGCAAGCACAAGTTCAAGATCCACTCGTACGGCAGCCCGACTTTCTGCGACCACTGCGGCTCGCTGCTGTACGGGCTCATCCACCAAGGGATGAAATGTGACAGTATGTACACACCCCGTCTGTCTTCACCTGTGTGTGTGTGTGTGTGTGTGTGTGTGTGTGTATGCGCGCATGCTCACCTGTGTCAGATTTGCTGTGCTGGTTTCCTCACACTGACCCTAATGAGAACAGATGGGAATAGTCTGGTACTGTACTACACTCATATCTGCAGCCTGGGCAGAATCCACCATCCCACCCTCCACCGTCCTCTCCGTGTTCCCATTCTTTCCACCCACTCTCCTCTATCAACTCTACCCTTCTTTCTCATCCGGCACTGTATTCTTCTCGTTTTCCTCATCCTTTTCTTCTCACTTCTTTCTTCTTCCCTCTTTACTTCCTGTTTCTTCTTTTACTCACACTTCCTTTACCCTCTTTCTTTATTTCCCCCTCACACGTTTTTCTCCTCCTTTGTATCTCCGCTGTATCTCCCCAGACCTATTCTCCCTCCTTTTTCCACATCTCCATCCATCAACCTCTCTCCCCTTTTCACTCTGTCCATTCATCTGTGGGTCTCTGGTGGTGGCCCCATCACAGATGGTAATGGGAGCACAGCAGAACAAATTGATACACTGAGCCCATCTCTATTACAAGCTGTTTCCCCATCTCTTATCTCTTCTTGTCTCCCCCCCCAGCATGGAGCCTGACAATCCTGCTGGGTGGAGGGTGTAAGGGAGAAGGAGAGATGGATGGTTGGGTAGCAGAGAAGAGAAAGGGGAGAGGGCAGAAACTACAGAGGAGGGAACAGGCAGTTGGATTTAGAGAGAAAGTTAGAGGTCAGTAAGTGACAGAAGGGGAAATGAGGAGGAAGAGGAGAACAAATGTCCCCTTTTCCCTCCGGTCTCTCAAGTGCTCATCAAACGTGTGTGCAAATGCGCAAAAAAAGATTCGCAAGCAAAAGAATTCCATTAAGTTTTCGAGTCAGGTTAAGGGCTAATTAAGGGGTTTGTTTCCAATGAACACTTTTGCTTCCTGAAATACAGGATCTTTACTGAACCTAGAAATTACTTTTCCATTGTGTGTTCTCTGCCTCGTGCATCCACACCGAGTACTGCTGCTCTTCTGTTTTTTTTTTTAAAACAGCCTTTTCCACCTTTTTTTGTGCCTGAATTTTGCACCTTTTCCACAATGTGCAGGACACTGTGGGGGCTGCTGGTCCAGTGATTTCATCTTCTGATCACAGCCGGTACTCCTAAAATATATATTTCTTTCAATGAATACCAATTTTGTCTCAAACAAATCAAACACAAACATGCATCTGGCTCCCACATTTGCAAATCATCATTAAACATAAAGTAAGTGAGGCTTATGATTAGTGCTGTTAGATTTATGGGTACATGGACGCTGGAGGAAAAGGTATTAGTCAGATGGATCCGTTCATCTCAGGGCAAAAGCTGCAAAGATATTTGACGTAACCATCCCAGTTTGACTTAGTTTGACCTGGCCATCCCTGGAGCTGTACAACTAACATGGCTAGAGATGAAATCAATTGCAGTTAAGGCTGGTATAGATTTTACGTCAGTGCGAGGTGACAGATAAAATGGAAATGCTCCAAAAATTCTGTTCAGCGCTCGCTCTTTGTCTGCAGTTGTTGAGCTCTCTGTCGAAGAATCCTTTCAAATCTTCCCTGACCGCGCCGCGCTGACGCTTTCTGAAGCAGAGCTCTTTTGCTCAGAGCCAGAGAATTCCGAACACCTCTTCTCTGTTGCATGAACCTCAGTAAAAACCTGCAAAAGGACTAATAAGCCACACTAACTTTTTTCATATGCATCATTCATTCCCAAATACATATACAATGAGGTAAGATGAACAGTTCACTGTCGGCATGAGGATTTTGAAAATGCACACACACACGCCAAGGCCTGAAATACTTTATTAAAAAGTCCTCAACACTCTGTCTGTTCTGTCTCCTTGTAGCCTGTGACATGAACGTGCACAAGGCGTGCGTGGTTAACGTGCCGAGCCTGTGTGGGACGGACCACACGGAGCGCCGGGGTCGCCTCTTCCTCAAGATCGAGGTCAGCGGCGACAGGCTACACGTCACAGGTTGGTTTTAAGTCACGAATGGATGTGGCTGCATGTTTAACTCAGAGCGCCGCGGCTTCAAAGTGATACGAGCAAGTGGCTCCCTGATGTGACTGTGAGAGGTTAATTTTTAGACCATTGAAACAAGTCTCTGGGTTTGTTCATGCAATATTTTTAACTTTAGGGTTCTTTCAGTGGCTGTTATATTTGGAAATCTATCTTCAGAGATCCGTTCAGAAAGACGTGTTTTTCCACTGAGGGGTACTGAAGCTGGAGCCAGAATCACACCGTAACCTATAGTTTGCTCTCCTGTGCTCACTCTCTTTCAGAACCAAGCAATGTAGTCGATGTTTACAATATGTGTGATATTATTTTGTAAAAGATAATAACATTAGGAGGCACGACGTGTGGTGCAGAGGTGAAACACTCCCTGTGCTAAATTGTGCTGGTGAAGTCCAGCACTGCAGTGTGTCCGCAGCCCTGCCCAGGTCGACCAAGCCCTCAGGGACTCTGAGCTGTGAAGTGATTTTGGAAGAGTGGCTACGACAGGTCGTGTGCTTGTTGAATGTTGAACTGACTGGACTACGACTACTACATTTCAATCCATAACTAAGGAAATTCCATAACTAAAGAGAAAAAAAACCCCAAAAAACAATGATGACTGCATCGGTGTCAGCATAAAAATGAAGTCATAGCTACGTTCACAACCTGTGTGTTTGCATGAGTGTGTTTTCAACACCACCAAATTATCCTGTCAGTCAAGAGCAGCACCTGGAGTCGAGAAGTCTCTGGTGTTAAAACCCATTTGGCAGGGAGAGAAATGACTGCTGAGTGACTTCCACAACCTCTCACTCTGTCACACACTCACACACACACACACACACACAGCAGCACGGCCAGACAGGGCTGGTCAGGGAATAATATTGCTGAGGCCAATAAAATATTTCTGAGTCATTGGGGATCAACCAGGAATAAACTGCAGCTACAACAGGAACAGTGGTGGAGTGGCAGACGTGATTGACTTGGAAATATATTGCTTTCTTTTTTTGTTTACAGTATTCGAGACGGAACGAGTGAGATGCGTACTCATTTGTTCCATCTGCTGAACGTGGCGTCCAGCTGTTTTTGTGAGTTTTGCTGATGAATATGGGGTGTGATCAGTCACAGTTACATGTTGTTTGTTCCCCCTTTTTACGTCCGTCTGTGAGTTCGATTGGAGGCGTGTGTCTTGTGACGACCGCAGTAACGAGGTGACGGTGACATCAACGTGGCCGGAGCTGAGACTGATAGAGTCGGAGAGAAGGCCGTTGCCATGTTGAATCGACGTTCCTTCTGCATCCCGCCCCGTGTTGTCCTTGATTTTTATGCATACACACACTAAAACACCCACCAGTGTTCCAGTGTTTATCAAAGTGTTGCTGCCATTTCACACTGTGTCAACTTAAAGGAACATGCGACAGTATGCGCCGCACCACCTGCTCCTGGCATATGTTGCGCTTGATTTATATAAAAAATACAAACTCGGGGCGTCCGTGTGTGCTTTACTTAAATTATCCTTTATACCTTTAATTAACACACACACAAACATAAATACATAGACAGTATCTTTAAATAGCCTATTAGATCCTGTGTACTGTATGATCTACTGTAATCGGATTAATTAAACGCGTTGCTCGAATAACCACCTGATTTCTCCGACTAACAAGACATATACGTAATCTGATTACTGCATATCTGCATAGTCGTCATGAGTAATCTGATTTCTCTTTTATGTCGGAATTGTGTGGCTAACAACTTTTAACTGTATAAGGACGAAGGACACTGCTTTTGCTTTTCATGTGTGTGTTTGTGTGTGTGTGTGTGTGTGTGTGTGTGTGTGTGTGTGTGTTATGTCTGAGCAGACTGACAGGTAGAAAACCGGCAAAGAAACAGTCTGAAGCTCCTTTTAAAAAAAATTAATCAAAAGACATTACTGATGGAAAGTGGTTTATTTATACCTCTACAGGACTGTAAGTTTCAGCCTTAATCTGACTTTAGGTGGATTTTAACTAAAAACAATGAGGTATCTCTTCACATTAATAGATAAAATATGACACGACACAATATGGTATTGTGTAGCGTATTGCCCCTCCAGGGGAATTTGTTCTGGACAAACTACACACATGAGAACATACAGACACGCTCATGTACACATAACCCTGTCCTCATAAAGACTAAAGAGTAAACATAAAAAAATAACGAGGCAATACATAAGTTGATACATCATCTTTAATCAACTTCAAATAATATTGCACACAAGACCAAATTTAAAAACAATAATAATTAAAAGCACGTATTTAGATAATAAACTAAATAAACAAAATTTAAAACTATCTCTTCAAGTCCCCCACGCTGATTACAGGAACCAGCCTTCCTGAGAAAGCCGAGTGTGACCGGGTTACTTAAGTGCGTGGAAATACATTCACCCAGTCCTTCAAAATAAAAGCACTTTTAATAAAACAAGCAAAACGTTATTGTGTTGCTTCTTTTATGAGGTAAATACTAGACACCAAGCATGTTATCCAGGTTCTTAAATCATCAGCTCAAATAGAGGCAGGAAGTTCTTTTTTTTCTTCTTCTTCTTTGTTTACGCAAAAAGTGTTAATTATAATCTGGTGATTGAGATAAATTCAAAGAGAAGAAAACATGAAATATTTAAATGGCGTTCTTGTGGAGACTTTAAGCCTGCGCTGTGATTGACAGTTTTTGTGAAGACCAAAAGAATAAATAAGACAAAGATCAATACAGAGAAGGACCCAGGAGGCCGAGGAGGCTGTGCCGTGTTTGTGGTTTTTCTTCCTCTTATCTAATGGCAGCGGTGTGAGCAGTGAAGCCTCAGCTTGTTCTCTGGCTCCCCTCTGGCTCTGACAGACAAGTGGCAGGTCTCTGTGGTTCACTGCACTGATGTGAACTTGATTAAATCTTTCCAGCCAAGAAAACAGACACATCTCTCAGACTTTCTCTTTCTAAACCCCCCCCCAATCTGTCCCCTCTTTCGATATTGACATTTCCTCTTATCTTCAAACCTAATACTTGTTCAACAAGACATCAGCAACTGTTCTTTTTTTGTCGTTTCCAACCAGCTGAAATTCTTATTCTTATGTTTCCTTTCGTTCTCCATTTACTTTCATCCTCCTTACATCTCTTCTAGCAAAACTACAATAAATAATCTGTGGATGTGAGCAGATATTTATTCTAAAGTTTAAAGGAAACGCAAACTTGCAAACAGTGTCCCTCCATAACCACACACACACACACAAACACACACACGCAAACACACGGGGCATCTGAGGATCGGCTGCACACAGCGGTTTAGTCAGGGTGAGATTTCCTACTCTTGACATTTTTGCCTCGAGTTTAAAGCACAACTGAAAAAGATTTTTTCTTCCACTGACACAACACATACATAGCTGCATCAGTCCCACAGGACAAATAAAGGCTTACTATCAGGGCCGACTGTGTCCTTGAGCAAATCTCCGAACCCCATCCTGGTCGCTCCCGGTGAATGTTGCCAGTTTCCCATCGGTGTGTGTGTGTGATTGTGAGGGCGAATGAGAAGCTCTTTGGGTACCAGGTAAATAGAGAAGAGCTAAAAACTTTAAGTGCAAACCATTTACCGCATAATAAAAAAATTATATGATTTCATGTGCATCTTTGAGTTAAACTTTTTATCAATAGTTAATTCCAGTTGTTGATATCAGCTGTTTTACCCTATCCAAGTGTGAGAGGCCGGGTACAGGTGGCCAACACAGGGTGACACACACAGACAGACAACCAAAGGGCAGTTTATAGACCAATTAACGTCACACGCATACGTTTAGACTTTGGGGAGAAAGCAGATTACCTGGAGGAGAACGGGGAGAACATGCAATCTCCATGACAGAAAGGCCACGTCACAGGTGTGAAGGTACTGTCCAGCTCCTCTGTGGGTTTTGTGTCAAAGTTGTGTGGAGAGGTCACCCAAACCCAGTTATTGTAAGAACAGAGCAGCCTCCGCACTGGAGAAAAACCACATGTGTATGTATGTCATAGTTGTGAACTTGTACTTTAACTTGACCTGTAACCCCACAGAATTATTTAATGAAAGTATTTGTTGGTATTTGTGGTTCTGTAGAGCACAGTGGAGGAGTTGCTGGTGCTGTGGTCCCACAGATAGAAGGTCCAGAGTTTGAATCCACTTCCTGGCCGCTGCCTTTCTCTTTGGAGTTTGCATGTTCTCCCAGAGTTTGCGTGGGTTTTCTCCGGGTATTCTAGTTTCCACTCACAGTGGAAATACCTGCCTCTTAGGTTAAGTGGTGACTCTAAATCGCCTGTAGGTGTGTGACTGTGAGTGTCAGTGTTTGTCTGTCTGTGTCGGCCCTGAGATAGACTGGCGACCTGTTCGGGGAACACGATGCCTTTCGTCCAATGACAGCCCGATGACAGCTTAATGACAGCCTATCTGTGCTGAGACTGAACACGATAAGCAATTAAAGATGATGGATGGATGGTTTTGTGAAGGTTAACCAAAGCATCCGCCATCCAATCTGTTTAAATGCCGGGTTACTACAGATTAGGCCTGTGGAGAAACCGGCAGCTGTGGACAATATCTGGGTAGATACCAGGGTTAAACGCATATCTGCTGAAGAGAAGGTTTGTTTTAATATGCTATATATTGGTTCTGTATATTATTCGGCTATCTGCTGGTACCTGATATGTTATGTCTTTTTTGAGACAGCAGTAGGCCTAAAATCTCAGTGTACAAAACCCAAAGCACTGCTCCTGTTTCACTAAAGAATCTGTTTTTCTCCTAAAGCCTGTAAATTCTTAAAAATCATAACCTTCCTCATAATGACCTCAAACAGAAATCCAAGTTCACATTGATTTTGCTGCTCCCTCCACTGTGTGCGATGTCTGCATTCAGATCCCTGACAGCACACAGCAGGGATCCATCCAGCTCCCATTTGGACTTGCAGCCTCTTACCCCGAGATTATCAGGCATTCATTGGTGCACATGGCATTGTTATGCAACAACACATTTGAATTTCAAAGCCTTTTCGGGAGATTACACAGTCGGCCCACCGCAACCCTACACACACCCGCCCCGGGATCCAAATTATTTGTCATTTTTAGCTGTGGATGATTTTGGTTAAAAACACACTCGGTTTAGTTGAGATACCGGAGATCATGGTAGTATCCTGTTTAAATATCCAGAATCCAGTTTAACGTAAGTTCCATTTAGAGATATTATCTTGTTGCATTAAGTGCAGGGAATAGTATTTAGCCCTTGAGAGAAATGATGTTAGATTATAAATAAACCTCTTTCACATAAATATTACTTGAACTTTGTCATTCATTATCTCTGAACTACAAAGGATTGAGGCTGTAAAAGACTAATTCCCATTGCACTTTAATATTGAGTTGTGTTGGTGCCTTTCCACATGCTGTTGATAGTTGCAGAGCGGATAAATTGTGATTTTGCTTTTGCTTCTTCTGTGATCCACGTTCGAATAATATGAGCAACAGCCTCGTATCAGTGATGGTACATTTAATCAAGCTAAGAGAAACACAATATGCAGCATGTTTGACTTGTCTGCCAGTATATTGTTTGTTTTACCAAATAAAGTAATAAAGAAAATGCACAAACAAGTAGAATGGGAGACACACACACACACACACACACACACAGAAACATCATCATCAGCAGTGATCAAGGACCATCTCTGCTGTCTGTTGTTGCTTAGATACAACAAGAGCTGCTTGCCTTCTGTATCCTCCCCTCCTCGCTACTTATGAGGTAGTTACCAATAAAATTAGAGAGTGTTTGTGTGTGTGTGTGTGTGTGTGTGTGTGAGTGGTTTGTATTTTTCTTTTTGTTAGGACTTTCCCT
Organism: Channa striata; assembly: GCA_033026295.1. Classification (NCBI taxonomy): domain Eukaryota; kingdom Metazoa; phylum Chordata; class Actinopteri; order Anabantiformes; family Channidae; genus Channa; species Channa striata. The sequence goes on along the minus strand of CM065180.1, from coordinate 16,940,282 downwards.
CGACCCCTACCCTAACCATTACAACTAAATGCTGTTCATTTCATAACCCATAGTCTTTAAAGTTTACGAACTTCTAACTGTAAGACGTATTATCCCCTTTAAGTGCATGTTCCAACATCCAGAATAATAATTGTCAAGTGGTGTTTTTCCTAATCATAACTATTCAATCTCCACTTAAAACTTAACCTCGTCATGCTCTGAAGATCTATCCAGCTACAGTACCTCCTTCAGACGGGGCCTGCAATGCTTCATTTAGATATTTACTTATGTCAGGCCCCTGAATCCCGACCGTTCCACACCACTTATGCCTAAATTCCAACCTTGTCTTCAATGTAAGGTCCAAATCACCCTCTCATCAAGGAACCAGCTAACTTCTCTAAGAGGTCTTAAAGGTTCTCGAGTTGAAGAAAAAAAATACACACACACACACGTGTAAGAGTGTCTGTATGTTTGTGGACATGTCTTTATAGCCATCTTTGACAATATTGTTTCAATATTTTTAGGGTCAAGCTTTGGTTAGGTTTTGGTTAGGGTTAGTGTGAGGGCCTAGGGATTGCATTGAGTGTCCTCACAAATGTGTGTGTGTGTGTGTGTGTGTGTGCGCGAAGGAAGTAGAAAGAGCAACTCAAAAAGACAACAATATAAATATAAACACATATAAAGACAATGAGGAGGAAGGACGTTGACTAACCTCCAGGTATTGGGAGCTGGTGTCCGCAGTCGCCTTCCTGATCACACAAACACACACACACTGCAAGACTAATTAAAACAATCACAAGTATTGCTGGTAATGTTGGGTAATAAAGTTTTAACGTCCCTCAGAGGAATGTCTCTCACATCAAGGTCTGTTGCAGCTCATTACAATTGGAAGGTGCTCAGTACTGGAAACTTTCCCAGCTCCGAGCCGGAGTGAGGAACTTTTAAAGCCAATCTCCTCTATGATGTCGTGTCGTGCCCGCAGGCTATAAACTCTGCTAAGGATGTAAAATATCTTGGCAGTTTAGGTAGTGAAGCCCTAAAGATGAAGAAACAGGTGTGCTGATGCCTTCTAGATGTCATTGAAGACTAATCCACCGTTTTTTATAACTTGTGGTGGTGGGAACGATAGATGTCAGTATTGTAACAAAGAGGATTATGGAAAACAGTATTTGTAGTTTAAGGCTTGTAGCAGCAGCATGAGCATATGGGATATGTCCATAATCCAGTGTAAACACTGTGGTGGGTCGTACAGTATAATGATTTTATTTTTTCTGTTTTTGAAAGAGACACAAGCTCTGGTTCTGTAAAATTCCATTTGAATTCAATTAGTTTTTGAGCAAGATGTTCAATGTTTTATAGAACGTCTGCTGTCTAGCCAAGTTCTCAAGTGTTTATGCATCTTTATTTGAAGCCGGGATTCAGTTTGGGACTTACGTGGTTCCTGCTCCTGTGTAATCGTCCTTGTAAATTGACGAACCTTTGTTTCACAGCAGTTCCAAAGACAACGTTTAAATTCAATTCAACTTTATTTATTGAGTGCCAGTTCACAACAAAGTCATCTAAAGGCACTTTACATAATAAAGTTACAACTATACAAGTATGTAGAGAAAACCCAACACATCCACCATGAGCAAACCTTAGGTGAGGGTGGAGGGGAAATACTCCGGCAAAACCAGGCTCAGGGTGGGTCCACATCTGCGTTGACAAGTTGAGGGGAGTGGATGGTGGAGCGAGAAAAGAAGAAGCAAAAACCAAACAATGGACCAGAAACTGCACGTTGGAAACACACACCTCCTAAGCTCGGGGACACCTGCAGATACAGGGACAAAGAGCTGCGATGGTGTCATCAGCATAGAAATATGCGTTTCAGTGCTAATTTGGAATGTAAAAAAGCAGTTGTCCTAAATTCTGATGATTGTTGAACTTATGTATCAGCCATGTGTAAAGTATATTTGAAATACGCAGCAGTAGTTGCTTATTTATCCAGCTGAAAACAACACACAACTTTTGTGTGTCTGTGTTTGGTGCAGTTTGAACAGGACAAGACAAAGGGGCCATAGGTTTTAAATGCATCGTGCATTTCACAGTGTTCAGTAAACTTGTGATTATTTGATGACAGGTCTGAGACAAAATGTGCTAATGAGAGAGATCGGAGGCAGATAGTTCTACGATACTGGAGTGTTGCTGCTGAAAATAAATATGAATAAAATCAAGTATGTTGCATAGTGGGATAAAATTACTATTAAAAGCTTCAACTGTGTGTCCCTTTTATGATCGACTGGCCCATTTCCACCAATAATTGCTAGTGGGAGCAGTGTGGAGGAATTGTTCTTGTTCTTGTCTTTACAAAATGTTGCTCCATCACAGTTTGAGGAGGATATATAATAATAATAACAATAACAATAATAAAAACTCTGGCAATTGGATCAACTTATTTCTAGATGGCGAGATTGGTGGAACAGTGGTGGGTTAGTTGATTTTTGTGGGTTTCCTTGACATACTCTGGTTTCCACCCTCAGTCCAGGTTAATTGGAGACTCTAAATTGCCTGTAGGTGTGAATGTGAACATGAAAAGGTGTGTGTGTGTGTATATAATGTATGTCGGCCCTGAGATAGACTGTGTCTGCCGCCTCTCGACAGGTGACAACTGGGTAATGGATGGATGGTGAGATCAAGTTCAAGGTGAAAACCCAGGGTTTGGATGTGAGGTGTCTTGTAGGGAGAATGAGCATCTGCAGTGTAAGAACCGTGTCCTGATCATGGAATATTAAAGCAATTTATAAGGAGAAACATTTTTGTAATAAAGTGTTTGATTGTGTTTTCAGGTTATTGGAGTTGTCTGGTTAAGTTGCGTATCAGCTAACATAGGTTTAAAAGTCACGGCAGGCATCTTTGAGCTCACCAGCTTTGTGGGATAACAACGCTGACAGGCGAGCTGAAGTTTGCTTTGGCGTTGTTTGGTGCCTGTGTTGCCATGGTAGTGACTGATGCCTTTAACGCTGCCACAGCCGGCAGAGGGGAGGATTTAGATGAGAACGTGGGATGCTGAGATTTTCCTTCTGTTGTGTGTGTGTGCGTGCGTGTGCGTGCGTGTGTGTGTGTGTGTGTGTGTGTGTGTGGGCTTGTAGGCAAGCGAGAGACAGAAAGTAAGAGAGAGACAAAAGGACGGTGGGGGGGTGCTTTACTGTAGCTGAGAAATTGTATTGGATAAGGAGTTAACTGTGACGTTCAAGCAACACATTCATGAACAAGGTAAAAGCTTTTGACGCCGGCTTTTTATTTTTTGTCATTCACAACTCTGAATGAGAGACCTACACTACCCTCTGCTGCATGAAACTGGAAGAAGACAGGAGCTCAGTAATATTCTGTGATATTTAATGACCGCTGAGCTTTGCTCTTTTTCATTATGTTATCAATGAATTTTTTTTACTCTCTTTAGTAAAGAATTAATTTTATCAGATTTTTCACACAAATCCACTCGTCTGAATTCAACAAAAAATCACATTTCCATTTGCATAACTGCCATTAATGCGTCTTTTCCATCCGTTTTTATTCCGCTTTCTTATCTCTGTGTGTTTGCTTGTCTTTGTGTTCGCTCGTGGGATATTTATGCTGCAGAGTGAAAAATACATTACCGCTGTTTTAATGAAGAATGCGTGTGTGAAAGTTCTCACTGGCTCTCTCAAACATTCGGCCTTTTTCTGATTGCATTTAAATATGCAGAGTTGGGAGGACGGAGCCTGTAAATACCGTTTTAGAGGATCAGTGTGATCCTGTTTCTACTCTCCATCTGTTGTAGTTGTTTGTCAGCGTCTTCACAGACAGAAACTTGAGATTTGTTTTATCTGTTATGTAACTTATTTGTTCTGCTTCTTCTTCCCGTCTTTCACGGAGGGGAAACTCTGCACATCCCAGTCGTCTGACCGTCCTGCAGCTGCCTTTTTGTCCGTCTGCTCGCTCTCCTGATCTTGCTAAGTGGGGCAGAGGTGGAGTCGGCCCACCGGCTACTTACACTGGATGTTGTCACCATGGTGAAAGTGGCGTGTTCGAGCCACCTCGTCCCCCTTCTCCTGTTGCTACGTTACAGCGGTCCATTTTATTCCATTTGTCAGTTATCACACAGGGAAACGCCACTCCTCCCTCACATTATCTGCTCACCTATCGCCCAGCCACGGGCGCTGCAGTGGGAGAGTGCACTCTCTGCTGCCACAGACAGTGTCACCTGTCTCAGTTATACGTCCTTGATGTACAACAGAAGGTGTGAGGCAGACTTTTAAGCAAGATTTTTTTTAGTTTTTCTTGTTTTGGTTGATTTTACATGTGCGTGCGCCCTAACACCCACCAGTGTTACAATCCCGTTGGTGTTGTTTCACACTGTCAACTTCAAGTAAATTTTGACAATATGCTTTGCTTCACAGCACCTGTTATCAGCGTATGTGGTGCCCGATTCCATGATGAGCCATCTTTCTATCTTTCTGTCTTTCTGTCTTTCTACACGTTGAGCTGAGAGTCACAGTGTAAATACCACCTGACTGACATCTGCTTCCCCCCAGTGCCCACACGGACAAACAAACGCTGCCGAAGTGCCTCGTCTGAGACGCCTCCGAGCGAACGTGATGGACTTTTGCGGTCTAACACCTTTCAAATCTGAGAGCTTACTGTGTGTTGACACTGACTCAACCTGAGAACAAACCTGCTCTGGTGTAGCTTTGAATTTGTGGATATGTTGCCTGGGCCACAAGCACAAATGGGTTTGGAAGAACCAACAGACGAGGGATTCTGTCCAATCATCAATTATATTGTCTGGCTAACGTTTGCAATGCTCTGGTGCCACAGACATTTTCACCGACACAACTCTTTACTTTTGAGAGACAAACTTAGGATTTTGAAGTTGTGTTTGTAGTTTAAATTCATTTGCAGATTGGTTTGAGAAATCCACTTAAATGTTGAGGATGATGATCCAGAATCGTACCAAAGCAGCTGAGAGGGACTGAGGAAAAGTGATGCCTAAACATTTTATGAGAAGTTTATAACCCTTAAATATAATAAATATTTAAACAAATGGATATCTTATTAAAGAAAAAGTAAAGGAGCTCAGGTTGAGTATCCATTATACAAAAGCATTTTGATCTGCACCAGTCGTCACTTGCTGTGTATGAAGGTTTGTTACCTACATCGTGGAGGTTTAACTTCGTTCCAGCGTGCTCAGATTTTTCCTGTTGGGCTGTTTAACCCTGGTGTGACTCACTTCTCCGTCTCTGCTTCCTTTCTCTTTCCATTTTACTCCCAGGGTCAATATGGAGTCACGGAGTCTTAAATTCTGGCTGAAGGTTTAAACATACATGTGTTCACACTCTGTTTGTCTCCTTTCCTTCTAGTGGGTGAAGCCAGGAACCTGATTCCTATGGATCCAAATGGTTTATCGGACCCGTATGTTAAACTTAAGCTCATCCCAGATCCAAAGAATGAGACAAAGCAGAAGACCAGGACTATCCGTTCATCGCTCAACCCCTGCTGGAATGAGTCCTTCACCTTGTGAGTCACGTCTTTGTGTGTGAGTTCACTGCTGGGCCTGTGTGGATGTTTCATTCGGACTTAGTTTCAGAGTGTTGCGCTTAACACATTCTAGACAAATAGTTTTAGACAAAAGTTTTCTGATGATGCAATTTGATCCTTTTACATATTGTTTCCTGTTGTGTGTGTGTGTATGTGTGTGTGCTCAGTAAGCTGAAAGCATCAGACAAAGACCGTCGTCTCTCCATTGAGGTGTGGGATTGGGACCGGACCACCAGAAACGACTTCATGGGCTCCATGTCATTTGGAGTGTCCGAGCTCATCAAGGCCCCCACATGTGGATGGTCAGTCATGTTCCGAGTCGCATTGTTTGCAGTAACGTTGCATTTTTTATCGTTTTTATGAAACGACTTGTGAAAACTGCCGATCACAGCTATGTACATGTGAGAATTATTATGATTCTTATGATATCATTCTAATGCATAATGCAAGTTCCGATCTGATCTGGGGAACATGCAATACACAGCATTTTTATAAAAAAAAAACGGCTCCGTAAATGTCTCTTCGCGGGTCTGTAAAGGTCATCATCACTTTGCAGAATAATTTAAAACAAACTTTTACAGAAAGTGCAGAAGAGTAAAGGGAAGTCGTTTCTCCGTCATTTCTCAAAGCAGTTCACTTCAGAACAGCTGCATAACAAGGCTCCTGCCCGTTCACTCTGACTAACATCACCTGCTTGCGTCATTGTCTGGTTTTTTGTGTCTTTTGTTTGCCTGCTCTGTGTCACGCTGGCAAACACACACTCACGGACACGTTACAGTCACTCTTCCGTGCGCCGTGTTAGCATATCTGCCGCAGTCTAGCCTAAACTGAGCCTGATTGACTGCCACCGCGGGCTCAAACACATACCTGTGTGTACTAGAAGCTCTGGCACTGGCAGGCTGCAAACCGCTATCCACAGTACGTGTGCTGGTCTATATGCCAGGTCACTCAACAAGTTGCCAGAGGATGTGTACATTAGAGAGGATGTAGAGTCCAGAGACAGAGAACAGACCTGCAGACGCTCAAAGATGGGAAATCCACAGCTACTTACGTGATTTACAGCCGTGTGGGTGGACAGTGGAAGAGAGTAATTTGGAAATACATTCATTTACGACACTGGAGTGAACGCAAATAACTACGTTCAACTTTTTTTTTTTAAATGTTGTTTTTCCTTTCTCTGTCAGGTACAAGTTGTTGAACCAAGAGGAGGGTGAGTACTACAACGTTCCCATCCCAGAGGTGGACGACGTCAACCTGGAGCTCCGACAGAAGTTCGAGGTGAGGAGCGAGACGGGCTGAGTCAGATTATGAAGCTTCAACGTAGATGTTCTTTTTCACACCTTGACTCGTATATTATATGTACACTCAATCGCTTTATTAAAATGTGCTCCTCTTTCCCGTCACCATGGTAACCCCATCCTTGTTTCTGCTTGTGCTTTTCACCCTGTGTGCCAGAGAGGGACATCTCTTTCCCCTGCCATTAAAGTGCATGCTTTTAATATCATATACAGTCGAGGCGTCACATTTGAAGAAAATCGTTACACAGAGCAAACATGCACAGCACGAACCGCACAGATAAATCAAGCAACGCAAGTGCAAAAACCCCGAAGTCCCAGAGTACCTTATGTAAGAAGTGCAGCTGCACGTAAGAACACTCCCTCCCAATACTCACCTGTTACTATAGAGATTGTGGACGTGAGCTCTGAGTTAGAAACAGCTTTAAGCAGTGTCAAAGTGGAAGGCTCCAAACCGTCAGCAGCTGTTATTCAAACGTCTGAATGAAGATGCACAAAGTTTTTATAGATGTAGAGACCCCCCCATGATTTCATGTGCACCGCTGAGTTTGTTTGAAGTGGGAGATGAAGGTGGAACCATGTAGACGGACGAAGTGAAGCCCCCAGAAGGCTTTTTATTGATAGAAATGTTTGGTGTAGATTAGTGGTTCTCAGTCCTGTTCCTGAAGAACCCCTGCACGGCCTGTTTTCAGACTAAACCCTCCGATACTTATTGCATGAGGTGTTTTTAGTCAATCCTTAGTCCTTGAGGACCAGGATTAAGACCCACTGGCCCAGGTGTTTGCAGACTAGCTGTGTTTCTGCGACTGCTACAATGAGTTTTGTGGGCACGTGCTGTGAAGTAATTCAAGGATCCAAAGGAAAATATCCACAAAGTGTTTTATGTGTCTGAAATCCACAACAGTGAGAAACTCAAAACACCTGAAGAATGTCTATGTACCGTTTTCAAGGAACCTGGCTTTCTTGTTTTCTAATGTATCACTCTGTTTTTGAGTTTCATATATTTTTTTCATCTCTCTCCCTATCCTTCGATATTCCTTTAGGGCCAGTCAATGTTTCTGCAGGTTTTCTCTACCGTTCCTTACTAGAAAACATTCACCCCTTACACTTACATTACATCTGACCATTGTCTGACACCTGCTCCACCTTCCATCACTGATTTCACTCTGTTTCTTTGTGCAGTTCAAATCATTGAAAGAGGAATCCATACTTAAAATTATAGGCCATGCAGTAAAGTTGTATAATATGCAAAACAAATGCAACTTTGACTAAAGTAAAAGCAAAAAGTTTTGGATTTTAATGTCTTGAATAACTGCAAATTGGGGGAAAATGAACAAAATCTTGAAACAATAACTTAGAGTATAATAATAAGTGAGTAAATGCAATAAGCATCCAAAAACACTGGTCTTTTAATCGTCTTGCTCTCAGTAACTGATCTGTTTCTGTTAGTAAGATTTTTATTTTTCAATTTTCATACAAACTCTACAATGTAAATAAAACCCATAACTCTTCATCCCCATCCCAATAAGTCACAAGTAGAAGGTGAGTGTGATATTAACCAGTGCAATGCAAAGAAGTTTAAAAATCATAGGGGAGCTGGAAGAGAGCGAGGGCGGTTTTAATAAAGTCCAGCTCCGAGCGTGTGTGGTTTAATACTGAGGGTAAATGTAATTTTCTTACAGCAGTTCTCAAGACACTATGTGTTGTTTTTAATTTACCCCTTCTCTCCACGATGTTCAACGCTGACCTTGACAATCCTTCGAGGCTGGCGTCTTTGCACAACTATGCGGTTGCCTTGGAAACAAGTGCAAGATGCAGAGTTGCAGCCAGATGTGACGAAAAAGGAGCCATTCTGTTTTCTAGTCGTGCCTCCGATTTTCATGCTCTTTACATGAATGATTGAAGCAGATAGATCAAAAGGATGATTCATCATTTGTCCATTTGTGTATTTTGCCATTTTTTTTCCTAGCAATTCACACATGCATACATCAACCAACCTTTGACAGCACTAATAAGTGAGTTTCTTCTTTCTTCTAGGCCTGCCAGTTAAATATCCACTATCTCAAGGTAGCTCTCCTGCCTGCTCGTATCTGTTTTGCTCACTCGCAGTTTGCATCACTTTTCTTACTATACTGGGATTGTTTGTGGATCTCTGCTGGGCTTCCACAAATTAATCTGATTTACTAACAAAAGCTCTCAACAATTTGCTTGTTACAGAACACACATTTGCATTTATATGTAATGCTTTTCTTTCTTCAACTCCTCTTACACACTTACCTTTGTCCTTTTCCTTTCTCAGTGTTTCACGTTAATCACACACAAATGATTTAGTAGAACACATGAATAGAATAAAGCAAAGTATGAATACAATTTAAGGGGCTACATATAATTTAAATATATCAAATAAATTCCACATTTCGCAGCACCTGTAGTATCTTCTGCAAAGGTCACATCAGCAGTATTTGCTGTGATTGGCTTTAAGGCGCAAATGATGAAGCGGCACAAAAAAGGAAATTACAAAACCACCTTCAAACTGACCTCGTCAAACAGCCACGGGGTCACTGCTAATATGAAAATATATAATTCAGGTGCTGCACATATCAGCTTTAGCATTGGCTGTTGAAGTTGAACACAAGCACCCAGCAGGATTATTGTTAGTAAATGTGTGAGCCACATCTGGATCAGACTCCAGGAGTGTCACCTCCTGCACTGCCATCAGTGCAGACCTGATCCCGTCCTCTGCTAGTCCGTAGAAAAGTGTCGGAACATGAGGCATGGTTGGACACTCGCAGTATGAATGAACACACACACACACACACACACACACACACACACACACACAGGTTCATGTTGTGCGTGGTGTGCATGCCAGATCTATCCACATGGTGGCAGTGTTATATTTATTATAAGACTGGTGTGTGGCTGTTTGACTGTTTATTGCATATTTAAGTTTTTCTTTGTGGTGAAATAGGTAGATGTGTTCTTTTGTTTTTCCTGATGTGATATTTTCTTTTTTTTATATTGGCAAATGTCACATATTAACTTCATATATTCATGTATTTTGAAAACAATCATTAGTGGCACAACAATATGTGTTTCTCCGAGGTAAAAGTGACACTTGTACTTGTAAGTAGTGCGAGCTGCAAGTTTGCAAAACTGCATCAAAGCATCAACAGTAATATAAAAAGATGTCTGAATACGTAAACCACTCTGTGCGTAGTGTTGATGGCCTGACGGATTTACAGTGTGTCACATGCACGTGTTTACGTTCACTTGTGGAAGTCTTGGTTAGACATAAGCCAGTTCCAGCAAGTTCCGCCTTTAGTCGCACGCGCCTTCAGCAGTGCTCATGCAGGCTTCGTCTCAGTGAAGTTAGGAGCAAAATGTCAAGCCTTTTGTAGTACGGTTTGTTTTCAAAGGGGAATTTATCATGTACTCTACAAGAAAAAACTCAAATCAGGGAAACGCTGCAGATCATGGTCCCCCAAAGTTGTTTGATTGTGACCCTTTCATTTAATAAATGAACATATTCTGAAACATACTGAATAAACCCACTGCAGTTAATATTTACAGTATACTAGTCTGCTGGTAATTGCTCTAACTAGGTGCTCGTGTAAATCCATTTAACCTGAGTTAGATAAATATGCAACAGTTAAAATGTTGACTATATTTCTAATCAGGAGAGGAGAAATGGTTGGCCTGGCAACAGCCTCTCTGTGTCCCACCAGCCGGCTCTTTTCTGTGCTCTATCTGACAGAAACAGACGACCGCTGGAGCCATGATGGGAGCTGGTAGGGTCCTAATTGGTCTTTTTGTTCAAAGGCGCTTGGCAGGCCGGTTATTAGAACAACAGGGAAGCTTTGAACGCTGGTACCCCCCTCCTCCCACCCTCTCCCACTCCCACTGACTTCCCGTGGCACAATTTCCCCCCATAAACGCATCAGCGGTGAGATCCTGCTGAATATCAGTGAAGATGTTTGAATGTAAGAAAGAAAGTGGCCTGCTAGTGGAAAGAATAGACAACTGTGTTTACTCCGCATGGAACTAGAGACCGAGAAGAGGAGCTAAGCAGCTGTCTTTGATGCTGAGGGATGTTAGCACGTCCACTGTTGCACCATGGAGCAAATCCTGCCAATTATATATTATCATATATTAGAATGTAATGGCCAGCATGCAAAACAGAAAAAATATCTTGAATGGGTTTGAAAATGTAACAGAAAATCCATTTATATTACTTAAGAAATTACACTAATGATAATATTTAATACAGATTAATCGGCATGTAAAACATGTTTCACATTTTTGTCGTGCCGTCGGTTTCTGCATTTTCAGCCCATTTGCAGAGATACTTTTGTGAAACTCCCAAAAGGTTTTGTGGTTGTTACATTACCAGTTATTGTGTATGTTCCAGCTTTTATTGACATAAATTCGAGTTTAGCGAAAAGCTGCACACGCAATCCTACAGAGAGTGTTAGCGAGCGAGCACCTGTGTCCTCGTTTCTGGTGAGAAAAATTAAGCAATGACGTTTGCTCTGATGAGCAGAGCTGTCTGTGGCCGCCAGGTGTGGGGATCTGACTCCAGACCAGCTGATACCAGCTCGTTATTGACCACGTCCTCCCCTACAGTCCTATGGGAATTGTCTTGTAATACAAATGAAATCAATATGCAGCCGAACTCGTGTATACAAATAACTTATAAGTGAGACTTGTTTTTTTATGAATTCTCCTAAGAGAGAAATTAAATACTTGCGTGTGTTGTACCCCACAGAAAGCCAAGCTGGGCCACGGTAAGAAAGTGATCACACCGTCAGACCACCGGCGGTTCAGCCTGCCTTCAGGTAACATGGACCGGGTCAGACTCAATGACTTCAACTTCCTGGCGTTGCTGGGAAAGGGCAGTTTTGGCAAGGTGAGAGTCACGACCACAGACCTAATTGGGCCGTCAGCATTTTTTGGTTGTTCTATTCAGAAGCTTTTTAAGGCGATATGACCTCTGCTCTGTCAGGTGATGTTGGCAGAGATGAAGTCCACGGAGGAGCTGTACGCCATCAAGATCCTGAAGAAAGACGTGGTGATCCAAGACGACGACGTTGAATGTACGATGGTGGAGAAGCGGGTCTTGGCCCAGAGAGACAAACCCCCCTTCCTCACGCAGCTCCACTCCTGCTTCCAGACAGTGGTGTGTAAAGCCACGATTTTTACTGCTCAGACAGGAAAAATATCACTTCACGTTATATAAAGGTGGCCATTGTGCTCCATTATCATTCTTTCATACGCCGTCTGTTCACTCCCGGCCACGTTAAACCAATTTGTGTTTCCTGTCGTGTTTGTCTGTCTGTCACAACATCTGTATTAGCATTTCCTACTTACATTTATTCACACTCTTTTGCCTGCGGCCCTTTGGAGAAAATTGATACTTAACTGAGACCTCTCATGAATACAAAGTCGCCCGCGTGACGTCAGCTCTGTTCATAGACGGGGCGGCTCAAGGAGTCTCAAATAAAAGCTGCATTCACTGATCAAAGCTCCCGACTTACAATACAGACATATAACATGACTAAGCTGCTGCACTGCAAGAACAGATTGCAGCACTGTCTGTGACAGCAATCCATATTTCTCAGTAAGACTTTATAAAATTCTCTATGGCAGGCTTTACACTACTCAATAACTAGACCTGAACATTACATGCAGTTCGTTATATTTACGTGTTGCTTTCTGACAATCGCTCACTGTGATGGGCTGTGTCTTTTGTGCTCTGCACAGACTGGGCTCCTTTGCATCGAATCCACCAGACAATAACCTTTTTGTTGCAGGATCGGCTGTACTTTGTGATGGAGTACATCAACGGAGGTGACCTCATGTATCATATCCAGCGAATGGGCAAGTTTAAGGAGCCGCAGGCAGTGTAAGGAACCTCTAAAGTACAGACACAGACTTTACAGTGGCTGTATCATATATTTAAGATGGTTCCCGTGCATGAATTATACATTAATGCAATAATGGATAGTTTTGCATTGTGTTTTTTGATAAAACAGTTTCTATTTTTTTCAATTATTCAGGTTTTATGCTGCAGAAATTGCTGTTGGATTGTTTTTCTTGCACCGAAAGGGAATCATCTACAGGTGGGTGTCATCACATAGACAGAAATGTAGATAGACGGATGTTGAAAATCAAATGAGCAGACTGTGAGTCACTGAAGACTACGGAAAAAGACGAAAAAATCAATAGTAAGCAGTTTTGATGTCACGCAAGAAGGGGAAATTGACGAAAACACGGGCGAGATGAAGCAGAGCGAATGCAGAGCCACAGGGAAGTGGAGTTAGGCGCGATAAAGTAGTTTAGACACAAAGGACAAGAGAATCTGGAGATAAGAGATGGGCACACAGAAGGAGAAATTAAGGGAGATCCAGAGAGACAGAATGAGAATGAGAGAAAGAGATTAAAAATGGACATGTTGATTTAACCTTGCGGTTCTGCTATAAACTGCACAGCATGGATAACCTTAAAAGGAGCATTAAATCCATACTAATCATCCCGATGCAGAGGAGAAGTCCTTGACTAAGGTCACCGTGTTTTCCCCAGCACTTTGTCTAAGCTCTCAGCCTTTGTTCCTATTGCACCTTGTGTTTGGCATCGTGACTCGAGTTTGTGACAGATGGGACTGTCACAAGTGATGACAGAGGGAAAGTGAACACAAGCAGAGATGTGTGTGAGACATAAGGCACAAGGAAATCAGGATGAAGGAAAACTGAATCCAGGCCATAAATTTGTGGTCACCCCGCCTTGAATATGTGTCGTGAAAAGACAGATTGGCGTCTCTGTGTCTCTCTAATCTGGACAATGACACACAAAAAGCATCAAACTGTCACAAATGCATAGAAAAAAGTGCACGTGTGCTCACAACCCGTCTGTCCTGCAGGGATCTAAAGCTCGACAACGTAATGCTGGACTCTGAGGGCCACATCAAGATAGCCGACTTTGGCATGTGTAAGGAGAACATGTACGAAGGCATGACCACGCGCACCTTCTGCGGCACCCCGGACTACATCGCACCAGAGGTGAGAAGTCAGAGCGGACAAGACGACAAAACCCCAGAGATCATTCGGCATATTATTTTTAAAAATGATAATAATCCTGAAATTTCACCTTTTGAGGATAATGGCTTTTTTTCTAAGCCTTTCTGAATCCAGACGCATACGTGAAAATATTTAGCTACAAAGTAAAGAGGCTAATGAAATAGGTCTTATTTTACATTTTATATTACAAAGATGCAGTAAAGAATCTGAATTATAGCAAAAGGCTTTTTAACCTGGCTACAGTTCAACTGCATGGAGACGATGATGACCCTTTACCTATAGATATAACTTTAGCCTCTGCATTTTAGCACAATATGGACCTTACAAAATTACTTATTTTAAATCAAGCAGCCTGACAATAAAACATTCATCATTTCATCCGACTCACAGGGTTAATCTTAGCTTAGCCAGCAAGCCTCAGCTGCTGCCAAAAGTTGTCATTTCAGCACAGACGAGAAATGTGAGCTCCGCTTACGTCGTCCGATGACGTCACGTACCCATCACTTCAAAAGTCACTCACAATTCTAGTTATTACACCTGTGCGTTAAATCGCAGGTTCCTGCAGACACGTTACCCAGAGCCAGCGTCACGTCTGACACAGGGTACAGAGAGTCACTGAGTGATGTGAGTCTCATGACTCGAACGAACACCTTTTTTTTTTTTTGAGAGGTGTGTTAAACGGCACCTGCGACTAACACTATTCCGTCAATTCAATTTTCCAAACACCTTAAACTTTTGTTTTTTATATCAGGCATTAGAATGTAAGCCATCTGCATTCTGTTCTATAGAAACCACAGGAAAGGACAAGCAAGTAGTGTGAGGTCAAAGAGAAAATATTGTTTATATCTATGTGTGTGTGCTCAGAAAACACAAGCATAATGTGGTAACAACTATAAAGAGAGTTGGGATTGATTTTAGTGTGTTATTACTCAGAGATGATTCACTGACAATAGATGTGTGTGTTTACGGTATATTTATATGTGTCTGCTCCCATCTGTCTGCTCTGAGTCATGAGGAAGCTCAGTGTCTCACAGTCGTGAGAGGTGAGGGAAGCCCTTCCTCCTGGTTACTCAGGAAACTTCATCCAGAAGCATCATAAAAACATCATAAAACATTATTTTTTTGCACATAAATACGCTATGACCTCATGATGCCTTTCTGACAGCCGTTACGTGTGTGTCACTCTGTTGTGATTCGAAAAATATTTGACTTGTCACCTGACCAATAAACCGTCTCTTCAGAAAGTGTTGTCGACCTTTTACTGCAAGTACAGCTG
This sequence comes from Channa striata, assembly GCA_033026295.1. Taxonomy (NCBI): domain Eukaryota; kingdom Metazoa; phylum Chordata; class Actinopteri; order Anabantiformes; family Channidae; genus Channa; species Channa striata. The sequence continues at coordinate 16,925,100 of CM065180.1, read as the reverse complement.
TGATTTAGCTCGTTGCCTGTGTGCAGCATGATTATTACTATTATTTGTGTGTGTGTGAATGTGTGGGAGAGAGATGTAGGATGGCAAATTGGATGGTACAAGAAAGCGCCTTTGTTACGGCCGCCCAAAATAGCTTGTTGTATTTAATGGTGCTTGATTTTGTGAGCGTTTAGATGGAGGAAACGCTTCTTTCACTTGTACTGTGATGTTTTTCGTCTCTTTGCCGGCTGCATCCATCTTTACCTGCCTGTAATCAAACACGAATAAAAATGGAGCCAGTTTTGAAAAGCTTGAATTGAAACTCGGTTTGGTTTGGGTTGGTCACACAGAAATTGTGCGGTGAGTGTGTATGTGTGGTTGGAAAACAAGGATTGAACGTTCTAACGCTTCGTTGTCTCCTGTCAGATTATAGCGTACCAGCCGTATGGAAAATCCGTGGACTGGTGGGCCTACGGAGTCCTTCTGTATGAGATGCTGGCGGGACAGGTAATGTGTTGTTTGTGTCGATGAATCTCGCAGCTTTTGCCTCTTCAAATGATGCCACTTAATCACTTAGTTGCTCAAAAGAAGATTAATCGCATCTAGAAGTTATTAAGCGAATATGCCAAACATACCATGTTCTGGTTGCAGCCTCTCAAATTTGAGCAGCTTTTTTTGCAGTTGTAAATTAAAAACACGGAATATACGCAAACCATTTGTGGACGTTACCTTGGGCTCTGAGAAACTGTGACGGGCCTTTCAGACATGACAAACAGAAAGTTTTGAAAGAGTCTGAGTCTTTTTACTTTACTTTATACTTTACAGAGGTTTTAAAGTGCTTAGATTCTAGCACTTTCTATCTTTTAAGGAAGCCGCAAACTTACAGTAATGTGTGAAATAGTTTGACTATTCGGACACTATTGTGAGAAGAAACCTTTTATTATTCCTCTCCCATTTAAAAGCAAAACTTAAAATAATTGTCATGCCAACGTTGGTTTGTTTGTGACCTTGTAATGTTTTGGACACATTCCCATGATTCTTTCACTACAATAAAAACTATTATGAATTATCTAAACACCACGTTCACACCATCAACGTACTCAATTACTATAAACAAAACGTTAAACTAACACTTAGAAACGCAAGAGAAAAGTGTTTTTTTTTGTTAAGGTTTCTAGTTTCCAGGCAACAAGGAAGGAAGTGTTTCTAATCGAAGTTGGATCGCACACAAAAACACTCTAATGAAATAAAAAATCATAAAACCAGGATTTGATGATGGTTTTTAGCTTACTGTACAAGACATTGTATGTTGTAATAGAACACGGTTTACAAATGCCGCTTTCAGCAGCACAGCTCTCGTGGCACCGTTACGTCACCTCGGCATTTACAGTATCTCTGTGCCTTTGTCCTCTCCAGCCGCCGTTTGACGGAGAAGATGAAGACGAGCTCTTCCAGTCTATCATGGAGCATAATGTGTCCTACCCCAAGTCCATGTCCAAAGAAGCGGTATCCATCTGCAAGGGAGTGAGTAATGTCCAGAGGACCATACAGTCATTTTATAAAAAAAAAATAAGAACAGTAACACAATTATTTCAGATTTCAGGTGGTTAATACTTTCATTTTAATGTAAAACAACTTTGTATTTATTATTAAGTTTTTTTTTTTGCTTGATAATGAAGTAAAGACCAGTAATTTACTAGTATATAATATATTTTAAGACTATTTAATTTTTTTTTTCTTAAATATCACTACTTTTGTTTTTTTTATTGGTTTGACACAAACCTTTATTTCATTTGCACCAGCAGTAAATCATTTCAAATAATTTTTCCTTCAATCCAGTCGATGCAGTCAAATCACAAATTTCCACTGCTTTCATTAAATATTCTTCTTCTTTTTTAGCACACACCTGTTCCTCGTACACCTGTTCACCACTCTGGTGACATTCTGCTTATTTACCAACAAGGAAATGAGTTTTCACCGTCAATTTACATACCAGAAGAACATTTGATTAAGACTCAGGCCCATTGTGATTAAGCCTTTAAAGAACATTTATTGACTTTGGCTTCATTTATTATGATGTTATAGCCCATAGCTGCATGCTGCCACCAAAACCATCATTCATCATCTCTGAGCCAGCCACAAAGGAGATTATCCCGACCCTTCGTATTGTTTGCTCCAAATCTCATTAGCAAAAATGATTCATGATCAAAATTAAAAAAATCTAACTGGAAAACAAAGGTGTAATTTCCTGCACCAATTTTAAAGCTGGTTGAGTGAAAACGGTGAGTGTTATTCTGGCTCCGCATAATGATGTTGATGTGATTATCTAGTTTAACACAAGAAATAAGCAAAGTTGGTATGTTTGGCGAGTTTTAAAGGTTTACCTTTTCTTTGCTTTAAGTCACGTCTTCTAAACCTTTGTTTTTCACCAGCTGATGACCAAGCATCCATCGAAGCGCCTGGGTTGTGGCCCGGAGGGCGAGAGGGACATCAGGGAGCAGGCGTTCTTCAGACGCATCGACTGGGAGCGCCTGGCCAACAGAGAAATCCAGCCGCCGTTTAAACCCAAAGTGGTGAGCGATACTGTAAAACGCTGCCATAATCACATGTCAAGTTTCAGAAAAAGTCAGTTGAGATACTGTTTGATCGTTGAACTTGCTAATGGAAGAAAAAATATGTTTTAAAAAGCTGCCTGAATGTAAATCATGTCATCACGGGACACACCAAAGTGCCCAAACAACAATGGACACAATCTCATGTTTGCAACTTTGCAACATACTTCTGTCCTAATATTGCTCTTTAATGTAAATTTGTAGAAATCTGACAAATCAGTTTCTTTTTATGCACCTTTTCTGACAAGACAACAAGATCATTCAAGAAAGGAGCACCTCATATGAATTGTTTTCCTTAATCAAATCAATACTATAGATGATTTCCTTTGTATGTTATTACCAGTGGATGCCGTACATTCGTGTCTTTTCCATTAAGAAGTGGAACGATGCGGCTGCATTACTGTTTCAGTTACATGAGCTTAAACAATATATCACAGTCCTAATTGAAAACTTTGTCTTCTAGTATTTTCATTGAGGTGCAAGTGTGCATCTAAAATGCTGAAAAAGCTTAATGCTATCACAATTATAAACAGACGATTGATGATGACAGTTACTGTACTCTGTCAAAAAAATGACCATTAAACTTTCAGCAGCGTCTTTTATTTCTCACTCTCTTGTTTAGGTTTGTTGTTTCTTCTAAAATCTAGAATGTGATGCTAAAAACAGAATAAAACAATCATTTTATTCTTTAATGTAAGGATTAAAACGTGTCCTCTGTCTTGAAGCGTGCGCCTGAACGGGTGCGTATTATGAGTCTGCGTTCCCATTCATCTTCACCCAGTCTAATGGCCAGAGCTTGAGGCTCGGCTGCAGCCACCAGCCCTGTTGCCCCTGACACCTGCCCCTTCCCACGCCGAAACCTCCTCCTGTCACTGCGAACGCTTCTTTTTCTGCTTGCAGACCCCCGCATCTTTCACCCCCTCCCCGCCCACAGCGCCCAAAGCATTACAACCGCTGCCACCGAGGATTTAAAAATAGCTCTCAGAGAGCAGAGTTCCCTTTTACTGCCACCACGAGGGCCACAGTAAATGTAGGGTTACAGAGCGGATGTGTCTGTCTTCACTCGCAGAAGGGGGGGGGGGAGGAAAACATTTGCTAAAAGCGGATCCATCCATTCATGGGAGCTTTGTGCGGCGGTCACAGTTGTGAGCTCATACACTGCGTCATTAATTGGTCTAAAGGGACTGGCAAACAAAAGACTCGAAGCTTTATGGCTTTGCTTCTGTAAATGAGCAGCTCAAAAAGCCTGAGATGCTGATACGTCTCCGGAGAAAACGCTGAAATGCGCGGTGCAGATTGGATTGTGTTGTGTATTAGTCTCTCTAAAGAAAGTAGTCGCATTTGGTTATAAAAATGATGTGTCTGTGCCGGTCCAACGCGATATCTACACATATACGCACAGACGCACATGCTCAGTGTTAGTATTTAATCTATCTAGAACTCCTGCCCGGCTACACATTGGGCTTCGACATTTTCCTGCGCCACCTTCCCTTTGGGACCGTCGGGAAGCTTTGTAATAAAACACAAGAAGAAAAGCCTTTTAATCATGAGTCTGCAACCCAGTTGTCGTTAACCAAACTTGTTTGTGTTGTCTTTTGAAGTCCAGTGATCAAAATAATGACATTTTAATCTCTTCCAGTGTGGCAAAGGCGCCGAAAACTTTGACAAGTTTTTCACGCGTACCCAGCCCGTGCTGACCCCTCCCGACCAGCTGGTCATCGCCAACATCGACCAGAGCGAGTTTGCCGGCTTCTCCTACATCAACCCTCAGTTCATCCATCCATCGCTGCACAGTGTTGTATGAGGAGGCAGCGGAAACGCCCAACAGCACGGACTGTCGCTGGCTAAAGGATCCTTCCAAACTCCAGAAGTCCCACCGTCAAAAGACTCAAATCATCCTCTGCAGTGTTCTGTCTACTAGTTACCAGTATCTGTGTACAGATATGACTGAGGAGAGTGGAGCAAAGTGTTAAAATGATGTTTGTGGGCATGTTAGTTCAATCTGAGGTGCGCCAAAAAGCACATCACTGATATTTTTGCATCATTTCCCCCCCAAAAAAAACCTCATAGCGTGTTCTTATTCGGGATCTGTACCTGTGTTTCTTCAAACCTGCAGCCGTTTTTCTTGTGTATGAATGTTTTATCTCATTAGTTACTAAAGATGCAAGATCCGTCTCATCCCTCCACTCACGTTCCCCATCTTACTACGCAACAATTTGCAATGCACGACAAGAACGGAACATATTTTTCTGCTCTGTCCCGGCTTTATCTACTTCTGAACTGCTACATGTGTATATTATATTTATATACTCAGAAATAAAAGAGGTAGTATACTGTTACATGAGTGCCAAAGTAGACGTTTAAAAAAAACAAAACAAAACAAAGCATTTCTATTGCAGTTCTTAAAGTCCTCGTAATGTTTTTCTTCTATGGACTTCCTGACGGTGTCGACACAATAAAACCCTTAGACGGGCGTCGTTTATATCTGTTGTTTTGAAGGACGCGGAGCTACGATTTACCCAACTCAACGCGGAGAAGCCGAAGCACGCTCGGCTCGTCTAGGCCTTTTTGGTGCGGTGGGTGTCGCCTACGGCGGGTGATTGCAGGATATAGGGTCAGAAAACTGTGGATCGGAGAGAAGCAAAGGCTTGAAGTATAAAGATGCCGTTTCTGTATGCACAAAGCAGATCTCTGTTGCATGCTTATTTTCTGACTCTGTATGAGCAGTAGACTGTAGGATGCAGTACGCGTCTGGTATTGTAAAGTTTAGTATCATGATATAAACTACGTTAATATATAATTGTATGTTTCAAAGAGTCTTAGTCTGAAGAGTTGTTAAGGAAAAATGGTTTGTTCCTGTTTTATGTTCGGCTTATCTTCCATGTCCAACCCTTTATTGTACGTCAACCTTTTTTTTTGTAAATATATTTCAAACGAGACGTTTCCAAAAGAGAAGATACTTGCAGATTTTATACTATGAACTGAATGTGCTTTTACTACCATAGATGGTTGTAACATTTCTATGTTCTATAGATGACCCCTAAGAAGAAATATATAACATTTGGCTGAAACTTTGGTAGCTTTGGTATCAGCAACTCTTGTTATATGTATTTCCAGTATTTATCCATCGTTTTCTACTACTCAGTGCATAGAGAATATGCAGCATCTACTGTGCGTGAAACGGTTGAATGCCCTCTTGCCTTGGTCGTCTCAGGGCCGACTCCTTCTGTAACCAGCCGGTGCGTGTGACCGTGTGAGGAGCTCAGGGCCTGCGGTGGCTGACACATGTCTTTTCTTTATATATCGTGTGCATGCGTGAGGCGAGGCCTGATCTAAGCATGAGAAAGACCCCTGCATGACACAGAGATCCCCGTTGTGGAGCATGGAGTTTTCCCGCCGCGTTGCACACAAAAGTGAGACAAAACCCGCCCGACGAGTATTGTGCGCTTTTTCTGCTCTTTGTCTTTTGCCACTCGCTGTTGTGTAG